>CM044402.1:9540000-10215000 GCA_024322285.1 Musa beccarii | reverse complement strand
GCAAAATTATAGTTTTACCATTAAGCAAAAATTATAGTTTTGCCATTAGGGTTTCTTTTAATAAAATTATAGTTTTGCCATTGAGTAAAATTACAATTTTGCCATTAAGCAAAAATTATAGTTTTGTCATTAAGCAAAATTACAATTTTGCCATTATGCTAAATTTATAGTTTTACCTTATTATTTTGATAGTTCTACCCTTTATAAATCATGTAATTCAGTATATGTCCTCGCATCATATTTATGATTTTACCCTTAAAGGATTAAATTTAATTTTTGATCAAATTTAGAAAGGATTAAAGTTTGATCAATTTTTGATTTTGAATGATTTATTTAATTGGGCTAATATCAAGCTCGATTCTGGGTTTACCCAAATTAAATAAAATTGATTAGTTTAATTTAATATTTTATATATTAAAAAATATAAATTATTGTTCCTTTTATAGTTTTTCTCATATGATTTATTGATTACATGTGGTAAATTAAAATCTAATTATTATTTTTGGATATTTCTTTGGTTACTCACATGTATATATTTGAAATTGTGAAATTATAGTTATCTTTCACATAAAGATTTTTCATGATTTATGTGCTATCATGATTATAATTATCATATGAGTTTTTCGTTATGCTGATCAATATATATGAATTATTGATTGCAAGTTGTAAATAATATCCAATTATTATTTTTGGATATTTGTTTGATTATTCATATGTATATACTTGAAATTGTGAAATGATAGTTAATTTTCACATAAAGGCTTTTCATGATTTATGTGTTATCATGATTATAGTTGTCATATGAATTTTCTTTATGCTCATTAATATTCAATAATCATTATGATTGTTGTTCTATTATTGAATTACTTTGCATAAATTGAATTAAAGAAATTTAGTGAATATTATTTATAATTCATCTTCCTAAGTTTTATCTGACCAGTAGCTGCCAAAGTGTCCTGGGATGATAAGCTTATGGGATATGAATTACAATAAAAGCTTTGTCATTTATAAGATATTTTAGATTGTATTTTATAATTTTGTATTAGTCTTGCAGCTATTAGGTTCGGAGCGGCACTAAGAGGGGGGCGGGGGGGGGGGGGTGTGAATTAGTGCAGCGGATTAAAATGAATAAAGCTTGAAAACCGATTCTGGAGATTTGCTTAAGAACTTGATTCACCGAAAGAGACTTTAACTTGAAAATATTCAGGTAAATGAAAGTTGAAGTAGGGAGAAGAAATCCGATCAGTTTGTAGCTTAAGAAATTTATGATGCAGAATTTTAAATACTCACACAACAAGTAAACGCAGCGATGTATAGTGGTTCGATCAAATGACCTACGTTCACTCTTGAAGCCTCCTCCAATGAGGCTCCCAACTTCCACTAGCAAGTCTCTTGAAGGGGAAGAACCAAATACCCCTTTACAGTCTTTTACAAGAGGTTCCCTCTCTTTACAGAATTTTTACAAGTAGAAGAAGGAGGTGAACACTTGAACAATTGAAAGGAGGAATTTGCTATGGCTTAGACTCAAATCTAATATTGCAAAAGGTAACCCAACCAGCTAGAAGTAAAGGGGTATTTATAGAGCTTTTTGGATTCAAAAATCCCGCTAAAAAAAAAGTCTTGTCCGAAATTTCGGACTGTAGGTGATACTACTGCTTTGCTTTGGCGGATATTACACTGACACACCTTTGCGTGTGTGCGTGTCTTTGGCGGTACTACACTTTGCACTCATGCGGTACTACCGCCTACCAGGCGAAATGCATACTACCGCTTTGTACAGTAGTTGCAATATGGGCCTTACCTTCGGCCCAATACAGCCTAATAAAGGCCCAATTGGCCTAATACAGGTCTAGATAGGATTAACACCTATTCTATACCCTAATTAAGTGCTAACTATGATCTTCTAAAGCCAAATTATACCAACACCATCAAGTTATCTTCCGAAGAGCTTTCCGACGATCTTCCGGTGGACTTCCGATAATCCCTTGGATTCCTTCCGACGGACTCCCAACTGGCTCCCGGATTCTATGGCGAGTTCAACGAGTCTTTGGCACCCTTCCGAACCTTCTCGGTTATCTCCGCGAACCTCCGACGATCTTTCCGATGAACTTTTGAAACCTTTGGCAAGTCCCCGATTTCATCTCGGTTGGCTCCGGCAGCACTTCCAATGATCCTTCGGACTTCTGGTAGACTCTTGAACTTCCAGCAACTTGACTTTGATAATTTGCTCTATCATAGTTAATCCTGCACACTTATCTCAAAAATGGATTAGATCAAATAACCATCAATTGACTTCATCATCAAAATCCGAGATTCAACAATCTCCCCCTTTTTGATGATGACAATCAATTGATGACGGAGTTATTCTTAACTCCCCCTATCTATAAGTCATATAATGAGAAAGTAAAAATACTTGAATTAATCTCTTGAATTTAACCAAAACCGATAAGTTACTTGGATTAAACTTATCATCATGATCAATCAACATGAGGTTTCATTTGTAAGCATTATCAAAGCATGACATTTAATTTCAAGTCGAAAGATGATAAACATTTATCATTCCGACAAAAGATACCAAAAATCATGAGATTACAACAAGGATCTCATGATTGAAAAGCGTGACAACATATTAGATAAATCATGAGATGAAAATTTATCTTATCAATCGAAAGATGCCATTTGATAAACATGATATAGTAAGAATCTTTCAACTATAGAATTGCAATGTGATGTATTGCATTCATTACAATGCTTTTTAAGGATTGCAACCTGCTTTTGACACTAAGCACGGCAAGAGCAATTGAATTGCAATAACAAATCTTATGACACATTTTTCAATTTATTACACTATATCAAATTATCAAAATATTTTGCTCATAAAAGCCACATTTAACAAGTCATCAATTTCACATTTTTCTCCCCCTTTGTCATCAACAAAAAGGAGATGAATAAACTTGATAAAAGGGTGAAACTTGATGAAGCTTGGTGAAGCTTGATAAAAATAGAGTGAAGCATAAATCATAAATCCAGAGTATGTCATCCTCGATAGACAAATCCAAAAGATGTTTTATCATTTATACAGTGAAAACCATGATCGCAAGGCTAAAGGATACATCATTAAAGCCAATCAAAAGGTGAGAGAGATATCAAAATTCATGAAGAGATTCATGAATAAAACGAGATATGAAGTCATAAAATTAAAAACAACATCATGAAAACTTTTCGATCGAAAGATGAGTTCTACATAATATATTATGATCAATAAAATGAAAGTTTCATATATCATTGAAGGTATAAAGGTGAAACTATCAAAATCAAAGTTTAAATGTTTTGAAAGACATGCAATATTTATGTTAGGGATCGAGTGGCACTAAGAGGGGGGGTGAATTAGTGCAGCGGATAAAACGATAGATTTTTCAACGATTTAAAAACAAGCTTCGGAAACTTCGTACGATGAAAGCAACGTTTCGTTTGAACCCGGAAAGATTGCGTTTTAACTTTAAAGCATGTGTACGAAGATGAAAAGGAAGTGGAGTACGAAAAGTAAAGGCTTGCAGCAAAGTAAAGAGATAAAATAGAAATTTAAACACTCACACAATCAAGACGCAGCGATGTACAGTGGTTCGATCAAAGTGACCTACATCCACTTCCGAAGCCTTCTCCGATGAGGCTCCCTTCTTCGACTACCAAATCCTTTGAAGGGGAAGGATCAAATACCCCTCTTACAACCCTTTACAAGTGGTTCACACTCTTACAAGATTTCACAAGAAGAATGAGGTGAACACTTAGCAAGAATAAGACTTTTCAAGACTTAAAACTAAGATTCTAACTTCTCAAAAGGGTTCTACTTTCAGCTGAGAAAGAAGGAGTATTTATAAACCTTAAAGTGATTCAAATTTGGAGCCCAAACTTGGAGCCAAAAATTTGAATCTTTTGAGTTTTTGGTCTTTGTCGATCTGGCAGATGACACACCCAAGCAGTGCTACCGCTTTGCTTTCTGATGGCCGGCGATGCTACTCGCCCACCAGCGGTGCTACCGCTTTGCTCTGATGCCGAGACTCTGATGCCGGGCTCTGACAGACATGCACGTAGCATGCATGCATCTTCTTTGGTCTTTCTTTGGCGATGCCACCGCCAAAGACAAATCAACGTTTGGTTTGGGCCGAAAACTCGGCCTAAACTGGTTCCGAACAAGGCCCAATGGGCCCATACTTGGGTTAAAGGATTAACCCCTAATCCTAACCCAAATTGATGTACTAACTATGAAATTAAAGACATTCCTAAGCTATTACAAAGTCCGTAAGTCAAGTCTTCTTCCGGCGAGCTTCCGACGAACTTCCGGCGGTCTTCCGACGATCCCTCGGAAACCATCCTGCGGATTCCCGGCAACCTCTCGGACTCCACGATGATTTTGGCGAGTTACCCCGAGCTTCTTTGGCAAGCTCCGCGAACTTCCGGCGAACCTCCCGGCGAACTTCCGAAAACCCTTCGGCAAGCTCCCTACTCGTTCTCGGCCAGTTCCGGCAGCACTCCCAATGAATCTTCAGACTTCCATCGAACACTCGAACTCCCAATGATCCATCGCACTTGACTTCGACCCTTTGTTTCGCTTTACGTCTTCATCCTTATCGTAGTTACTCCTGTACACAAACAACAAACACTCTACTTTGATCTAGACAGTTATTACAACATGAATTGGCATTCAGTTGTCCGGCACATCATTGGTCGACGCTTCGTCCGATCCTTGGCACATCGTCCTCTCTTGCGGTCCGTTGCCCAATCGGTGATTGACCTCCGCAATCCCGATATCCTTGGCGCAACACGCTCTTCTTGGCCCGATGCCTGACGTACGAAGCCTCCTGCCGATAGTCGACCGAACCTCCGGCTCGACATCCAATATCCTGACGTGATCACCTGCGTGCAACGTCAATTCCTCCATGTCAATGTCTAATCTGATCGATAGTAGACCTGCGTAACTCAACACGCAGTTAGACCACAAATCACACTCAATTAGTTTCATCATCAAAATTCGAGATTTAACAATCTCCCCCTTTTTTATGATGACAACTAATTGATGACTGACGGAGTTAACCAAAACTCCCCGGAGTTTAACACAAACTCCCCCTATCAATATGCCATTGATAGAACACTTGGATTATCCCAAATCCAAGCAACATTCATTTATGTAGTGAGAAAACAACAAACCATCATGCAAATATATAAAATATTCAATCAATGCATGAAGTCATCAATCTACTTCTCCCCCTATGTCATCAATAAATAGGAGAAGTTGCATCATAGCTAGTTTAAAAGATATGCAAGTTTTTATAACATACTAGCTATCAATCATATTATACAACATTTTTGCATAGCTTTGCATTACAACATCCAATCATACCATTCAATCATAGCAAGTTTCAAGGATGGGCAATGATGGTAATTTTTACTTGCTTCTTGAGATGTGCAAGTTGCACTTTCTTTGCTTCCTTTGCATGTTCTAGCTAGCAAAATTTTTCTTTGCAATCCATAATAAGCTAGCAATAATTCTTCTCCCCCTTTGTTTTGTCAAAAAGTGGAGTACAAATAGCCAATGCTTTGATCATGACAAAATAACAAATTTACAATATGAATTTTTAGCATATTAAGTCATGAATTCAAGGGAGTCAAAAATCAAGATATGAGATAAAAAGATGATAAGCAAGCAATCAATAATGATAAGCAAGCTAACATCCTTTGCGACACGCAAGTTAGCTTCCTTTTAATTCTTCTCTTTTGTAACTAAGTTTCACCTTTGCAAGCTATCAACTTTTGTTTGCAATGAGCTAGCAATTATATATGATCACTTTAAACATATATGCTAACTTTTCATTTAAACATACAAACATAAAGGCATGTAACATTTCAAATTTTTGAAGTTTTGCATTTTGCTTCTTTTGATATAGTCAAGATAGCAATATTTGCATCCTTTGAAATAGCAATCCTTCTTCTTCTTGTGAAATTGCAAGGCAGCAATTTTTCTCCCCCTTTGTCTTTGTCAAAAAGAAGGGAGGACTAAATGGCTAAAAATTTCAATCATTATACAAGCCATTTTTCATATCAATTAAAAGTTTGCATCAATAAAAATATACATCAATTGTTCAATCATTACATGATGCAAATAAGACAACAATGCAAAGAAATCATGTCATGACGGATATCAATATATAAATTCAACAAGGATCACAACCAAAAGATATCATTCATGATTCATAATTTTCTTTTTAGCAAGATCAAAATTCATATTTATTAATTTTTTAATTCAAGATAAATATCATACAACCAAGAATCATGATATATAAAAGCATATCAATCTCATAGATCAAGTCATGATTCATAATTTATCATAAAGAAAATCAAATATTCAATTTACCACACAAGGCAAAGAAATCATATCACTTCTAGGATCATAAAATATATGACATCAAGGCTCATGATCCATTTGAAAAAATATAGCACAAAGAGTAACTAGATTCATGTATAAGAATTCTAAGTATCAAATATCAAAATATCAAGACTTGGATTATGACAAAGCTCATTCAAGTTCGAATCATCAAAATCATTACCATAGTTTGTGAGATTCACAAATGATATAAACTTGAATTATTTTCCTCTTTAGTAAATGATAAAAAGAAGTAATTATTTTCGAGATTCAAAATGCTAGCCATCATGACAAGTGATACATCAAAAGTCTACATCATTATTTCAATCAACAAGTCATGAAGCATACAAAGTAGTATTGAAACATGAGAGAAAAGTTCAAATTATCAAATCATAATCAATTCATCGAAATCACTTCTATAATTTATGAGAATCTTAAGATATCATAAAATCATTAATCTCGATAAGATAGTAAATATAATTTCTTTATGTTTCATATAAGTATGTCTTTTGTCTTTATATGCCAAATCAAAATATTCAAAACCAGAAGACAAACTTCATTATAAAAATTATCAAAACAACACATTGTTTCAAGACATGAGATTTAACTTATCATGATAATGTGTTTCATTTTGTTTCAAACAAGTGTGCTCATATTTCAAAAGATGAGTATCAAATTTAAGACCAAAGCATGAGTTTATCATCAAGATATGATATCACAAAGTCATTAAGCATGATAATAAACTTTTAGTATTTTCATTTCAATGATGATTTTATAATGTATGTTCAAACATTTATATGGAACCCATCATTGCAGAAATTCAAAACATAAGTTTATCATTAAATCCATCAAGATCATATGCATCAAACATCATGATAATACATTTTCTCATCTTTATGAGTTTCAATTTAAGTGATTTGATCTTTCATAAGAATGTTCAAATTTTTCATATGAAAATGTCATGCATCATATTCAAAAACGAAAATATCATCAAAATCATTTTAATTCTTTCTTACATTAGTTATAACAAGATGATCGATGCTCAAATTTTTGGTAAAATCATACATCATTTTATAAATCTGAAAAATAATTTTCATCATGAAAATCATCAAGTCCAAATATAATACACGGCAATATTAAAATCATATTTCTTTCATTTGGAAAAATTTATGGGTTAGATCTTTATAATTGATTTCATGAAGATATGTATCATTTAAAAATTTCATCATAAAAAAAGGTTAAGACCCATTAATCCAAGATAGAAGTTTTTAGATCAGCATCACTTCAACAACTCATGCATGATATAAAATCATCAAGCATCATGTTTAGAGACAATGTAAACCATCAAGATACTCAAGCATGGTTTAATCCTAAGCATTATCACAAATCTTACAATCGTCATTCATATTTTTACTTTTCAAAAATACTATAAAGAAAAGCATAGTATAATTTCGAATTTTTTTAATTTCTAAAAACACAAGAAAAGCATAAAAAAATTCCTACTAACTAAGTTAAGCATTCATGGAAATCATCAAGTAATTTCAAAATAATTCAAGGAAGTTAAGTTACTTACCTCATTGTCGAAGCCCATTAAAGCGTAGTTTGCTTCTTCTTTCCTTGATTCTTCTTGGTGAGTCTTCTTCTTCTTCATTGGTCTCTTCCTCTATTCAAGTTCATTGTTGATTTTAGATTTTTGTTTAATGAACTTATTAAGATCGATTAAAGGTTCAAAGTCCTCTTCATTGTCCTCATCACTTGAGTCATCACTCAAGTGGCATTCTCTTGTTCTAAGTTCAAAAACCTTCTTGTTCTTTAGAAGGTGGTTCAAATGTTTATCATGTTCCAAGAGTGTCATTTCATAGGTCATTAATGACCCGATTAACTCTTCAAGTGAATAATTATTCAAGTTTTTAGACTCTTGAATAGCCGTAATTTTTGGATCCCATTCTTTTGGAAGGGATCTTAAAATCTTGTTTACTAAATCAAAACTTGAAAAAGATTTACCAAGACTTTTCAAGCTATTGACGACATCCGTAAAGCGGGTGTACATATCGCCAATAGTTTCGCTTGGTGTCATTCAGAAGAGCTCAAAATCATGCAACAAGAGGTTTACTTTCGAGTCTTTAACTCTACTAGTTCCCTCATGCATGATTTCAAGTGTTCGCCATATATCAAAAGCTGTTTTGCAAGAAGAAATTCGATTAAACTCATTTTTGTTTAAAGCACAAAATAAGACATTCATAGCCTTTGCATTTAAAGAAAAAGATTTTCTCTCTAAGTCCGACCATTCGTTCGTCAGTTTAGAGGGAAGTTGAAAGCCATTTTTGATGATGTTCCACAAATCCAAATCCATTGAAAGCATGAAAACTCTCATTCGAGTTTTCCAATAAGTGTAGTCCGATCCGTTAAAGAACGGTAGACGAAAAACCGAAAAGCCCTCTTAAAAACCATTTAGAGCCATTTCTCACGGGTGTAAATCCGAAAGAGAAAGAACGTGGCTCTGATACCAATTGTTAGGGATCGAGTGGCACTAAGAGGGGGGGGGGTGAATTAGTGCAGCAGATAAAATGATAGATTTTTCAGCGATTTAAAAACAAGCTTTGAAAACTTCGTACGATGAAAGCAACGTTTCGTTTGAACCCGGAAAGATTGCGTTTTAATTTTAAAGCATGCGTACGAAGATGAAAAGGAAGTGGAGTATGTAAAGTAAAGGCTTGCAGCAAAGTAAAGAGATAAAACAGAAATTTAAACACTCACACAATCAAGACGCAGCGATGTATAGTGGTTCGGTCAAAGTGACCTACATCCACTTCCGAAGCCTTCTCCGATGAGGCTCCCTTCTTCCACTACCAAATCCTTTGAAGGGGAAGGATCAAATACCCCTCTTACAACCCTTTACAAGTGGTTCACACTCTTACAAGATTTTACAAGAAGAATGAGGTGAATACTTAGCAAGAATAAGACTTTTCAAGACTTAAAACTAAGATTCTAACTTCTCAAAAGGGTTCTACTTTCAGCTGAGAAAGAAGGGGTATTTATAAGCCTCAAAGTGATTCAAATTTGGAGCCCAAACTTGGAGCCAAAATTTGAATCTTTTGAGTTTTTCGATCTTTGTCGATCCCGGCAGATGACACACCAAGCGGTGCTACTGCATTTCTACGATAGCAGGCGGTGCTACACTTTGCTACAATAGCCGGGCGGTGCTACACTTCACCAGCGGTGCTACCGCCCGACCAGCGGTGCTACCGCCCGACCGCGGTGCTACTACTGCTATGAGTTGGGCTACAATACCCGAGCTACAATAGCCGAAGCTCTGATGCCGGCTATAGCACCATGCACGTAGCATGCATGCATCTTTCTTTGGTCTTCTTTGGCGGCGTGCCATGCGCCAAAGACATTGGCTCCTGTTGGGCGGTGCCACCGCCCAGCACAAATCAACGTTTGGTTTGGGCTGAAAACTTGGCCCAAATTAGTTCCGAACAAGGCCCAATGGGCCCATACTTGGGTTAAAGGATTAACCCCTAATCCTAACCCAAATTAATGTGCTAACTACGAAATTAAAGACATTCCTAAGCTATTACAAAGTCCGTAAGTCAAGTCTTCTTCCGGCGAGCTTCCTGTGAACTTCCGGCGGTCTTCCGACGATCCCTCGGAAACCATCCTGTGGACTCCCGGCAACCTCTCGGACTCCATGATGATTTTGGTGAGTTCCCCCGAGCTTCTTTGGCAAGCTCCGATCTTTCTTGGCAAGCTCCGCAAACTTCCGATGAACCTCCCGGCGAACTTCCGAAAACCCTTCGGCAAGCTCCCTACTCGTTCTCGGCCATTTCCGGCAGCACTCCCAACGAATCTTCAGACTTCCATCGAACACTCGAACTCCCAATGATCCATCGCACTTGACTTCGACCCTTTGTTTTGCTTTATGTCTTCATCCTTATTGTAGTTACTCCTGCACACAAACAACAAACACTCTACTTCGATCTAGATAGTTATTACAACACGAATTGATATTCAGTTGCCCGACACGTCATTGGTCGGCGCTTCGTCCGATCCTTCGGCATATCGTCCTCTCTTGCGGTCCGTTGCCCAATCGGTGATTGACCTCCGCAATCTCGATATCCTTGGTACAACACGCTCTTCTTGGCCCGATGCCCGACGTACGCAGCCTCCTGCTGATTGTCGACCGAACCTCCGGCTCGACATCCAATATCCTGACATGATCACCTCTGGTGCAACGTCAATTCCTCCAGTGTCAACTGTCTAATCCTGATCGATAGTAGACCTGCATAACTCAACACGCAATTAGACCACAAATCACACTCAATTAGTTTCATCATCAAAATCTGAGATTCAACATTTAAAAATTAGGACAAATTTAGCATGCCTAATTCTAATCTAATGAAGTCAAATTGTTCTTCATTTAGAGATTTTGTGAAAATGTCTGCTAATTGGTGCTTTGTATCAATAAATTCTAAAGTTACATCATTATTAGCGACATGATCTCGTATAAAGTGATGCCTAATATCAATGTGCTTAGTTCTTGAGTATTGAATGAGATTTTTTGTTAGACAAATAGCACTTGTGTTATCGCATTTTATTGGAATGTTTTTTAAATTAATTCCATAATCTTCTAAATTGTTTTTCATCCACACAACTTGTGCACAACATGCACTTGCAGCTATATATTTGGCTTCCGCCGTAGATAGTGCAACAAAATTTTGTTTCTTGGATGTCCAAGAAACAAGTGCATGTCCTAGAAATTGGCATGTTCTGGATGTGCTTTTTCTATCGATTCTACATCTGCCAAAATCGGCATCCGCATAAGCTTTTAAATCAAAGTTATCAGATTTTGGATACCATAATCCTAGATTAGGAGTTCCTTTAAGATACCTAAGGATTCTTTTAACAGCTTTAAGGTGAGATAACTTAGGATTTGCTTGGAATCTTGCACATAGACCTACGCTAAACATGATATCAGGTCTAGTTGCAATGAGATAGAGTAAGCTACCTATCATTCCCCTATATGTTTTTTGATCAAAGTTTTCTCCATTTTTATCCAAGTCTAACTTGGTGGAAGTACTCATTGGAGTGTTGATGGCTTTAGAACTATCCATGTTAAATCATTTTAACAGTTCCATTGTATACTTGGTTTGATTAAGAAATATTTCATCACTAAGTTGTTTAATTTGTAATCCTAAAAAGAAGTTTAACTCACCCATTAGACTCATTTCAAATTCAAGACTCATACACTTAGCAAATGATTCACATTGTGATTCATCCGAAGAACCAAAAATGATATCATCAACATAAATTTGAACAATAAGAAAATTATTTTCAAAATATTTAATAAACAATGTAGTATCAACCTTGCCTTTAGTAAAATTATTTGAAATTAAGAAAGAACTAAGCCTCTCATACTAAGCCCTAGGGGCTTGTTTCAATCCATAGAGAGCTTTAGTTAACTTAAACACATGATTAGTAAAAAGAGAGTTTTCAAAACCGGGTGGTTGTTCAACATAAACCTCTTCGGAAATAAAGCCATTCAAAAAGGTACTTTTGACATCCATTTGAAAAAGCTTAAAAGTTATTACTACTAGCATAGGCAAGGAGCATCCTAATGGCTTCTAATCTAGCCACAGGAGCGAAGGTTTCTTCATAATCGATACCTTCTTCTTGGTTGAAACCTTTGGCCACTAATCTAGCCTTGTTTCTAACCACGATACCATATTCATCTTGCTTGTTTCTAAAGAACCATTTAGTACCGATAACTAAATGGTCACTTGGTCTAGGAACAAGCTTCCATACCTCATTTATCTCAAATTGGTTCAATTCCTCTTGCATTGCGATAACCCAAGAATTATTTTTCAAGGTTTCGTCAATGCTCTTAGGCTCAATTTGAGAAAGAAAAGCGGCATGAGCACAAAAATTTTTAAACGAAGAACGCGTTTGAACCCCTTTCAATATATCTCCTATGATCAACTCCTTGGGATGGGCATCCACATACTTCCATTCCTTAGGTAAGGAATATTCGGAAGAAGATGCTTCCAAGTTGCCGTTTTGAGGAGAGGGTTCATTTAAATTCAAATTTTCAAAACCGAAATTATCATCAAGATCATTTTTCTTAATTTTAGAAACTTCATTAAAAACCACATGAATAGACTCTTCTATAACTAAGGTTCTCTTATTAAAAACTCGAAAAGCTTTAGACACGGAAGAGTATCCAAGAAAGATGCCTTCATCGGATTTAGCATCGAATTTTCCTAAGGCATCCTTTTCATTTAAAACAAAGCATTTTGCAACCAAAAACATTAAAGTAAGAAATATTAGGTTTTTTACCATTCCATAATTCATAAGGAGTCTTGGATAGAGATAGTCTTATTAGAATCCTATTCATGACATAGCAAGCTGTATTTACGGCTTCGGCCCAAAAATATTTGGGTAAATTATGTTCATTTAACATGGTTCTTACCATTTCTTGTAAATTTCTATTCTTTCTTTCCACTACTCCATTTTGTTGAGGATTTCTTGGAGTAGAGAAGAAGTGGTTATACCTATTTGATTCACAAAAATTTTGGAAGTCACGGTTTTGGAATTCACCACCGTGATCACTCCGAATTGATGAAATCATAAAACCCTTTTTATTTTGAGTAAGTTTATAGAATTTAGAGAAACATTTAAAAGAATCACTTTTGTGAGCTAAGAAATAGGTCCACGTGAATCTACTATAGTCATCTACAATCACAAATGCATACTTACTACCTCCTAGGCTTGTTTTGTCAATTGGTCCAAACAAATCCATATGGATCAATTGTAATGGTCTAGAGGTACTTATTTGATTTTTTGGCTTGAAGCTAGTTTTAATTTGTTTTCCTAGTTGACAAGCATCACATACTTTATCTTTAATGAACTTAACCTTAGGAATGCCTCTTACAAGGTTTTTAGATGTGATTTGAGAGATTAGTTTCATGCTAGCATGACCTAATCTTCTATGCCAAAGCCAAGCATCATCATTCAAAGCCGAAAAACATATTTCACTACTAAGATCATCAAGATTAATAGTGTAGACGTTATTTTGCTTGATTGCAATTATAGATGTACTGTTGTGTGGTTTTTCGACAATGCAAGCATTAGATTAAAATCTTACAATATAACCATTATCACATAATTGACTAATGCTCAAGAGATTATATTTTAAACTATCTACTAATAACACATTATCAATTAAAAAGGTTGATTTATTACCTATAGTACCCTTGCCAATGATTTTACTCTTGTTGTCTCCGAAGGTGACAAACCCTTCGTCTTGGCTAGAGAGCTTAGAGAATTGAGATGGATCTCCAGTCATGTGCCTTGAGCATCCACTATGAAGGTACCATCTCTTGCTCCTAGCTTGTGTGGGTGTTTTTGTCTACAAGAAAGGATGGTTTTTAGGTACCCATTTTGACTTGGGTGCCTCAAAAACTGATATACTAAATTTATCATTATTCAATGAGTTCCTCATTGATCCTTTAGGAACCCATACTAATTTATTTGGGCTAAGTTTCTTATATGGACATTTGTAAACAACATATCCAGATTTGCAACAAAAATTGCATTTCAAATGAGAGGAGACATGTAATGTTGGCCCTTTAATGAATGTGGTTTGTGTTCGGTGAGATCCACTCACGAATCCAATTTCACATCTATTTCTGACATGTCCCTTGTAAGCAAGGATCATGTCTAAGCTCTTGCTACCGACCTTAAACTTGTTTAAGGTCTCTTTGAGTAGCAAGTTCTCCTTTT
Source organism: Musa beccarii (assembly GCA_024322285.1). NCBI lineage: Eukaryota > Viridiplantae > Streptophyta > Magnoliopsida > Zingiberales > Musaceae > Musa > Musa beccarii. Next base: position 10,200,800 of record CM044402.1, on the reverse strand, counting down.
TGATTGCTTCTAAGTGATTGCACTTAGAGGATGGGAGTAGAGGGAGAGAATCATGCTCAAGACTCTTAAACTTATCTAGTAATAAAGCATGTTCCTTTTTTAAAGAATTGAAGCTTTTTGTAACAGTTCTACAATCATCAAATAATTTATGAAAAGCAATTAAAAGCTCATCGAAAGATAAATCTTCATTAAGTAAATCACTTACCTCTTCTCCCAAAGCCATTAGAGAAAAGTTGGCCTCCTCTTTGATGCTTACTTTTTCATCCTCGGAATCACTCGAGTCATCCCATGTAGCCTTCAATGCCTTCTTCTTCTTGAGTTGCTTCTTCTTGGCTTGGGGGCATTCATTTTTGAAGTGCCCCGGCTTCTTGCATTCATAACATATGACTTGGTCCTTTTTTGGTTCAAGTTTGTTCTTGAAATCATTTTTAAATTTGCCCTTTATAATGATTTTTTTAAATTTTCTAGTTAAGAGTGCAATGTCCTCGTCAAGGTCCTCATCACTTGATGTTTCTTTCAAGTGGTCTTCTTGAGTTCTTAATGCCATATCCTTCCTATTCTTTGGAAGGGGGTTCCCTAGCTCATCATGAGCATGGCATGTCATTTCATAGGTCATTAAAGACCCTATGAGTTCTTCGATAGGAAAAGTTTTAAGGTCCTTGGCCTCTTGAATGGCCGTAACCTTTGGATCCCAACATTTCGGAAGGGATCTTAAAATTTTGGTTACTAATTTAAAATTAAAAAAATCTTTACCAAGTGCCTTAAGTCCATTGATGACATCCGTAAAGCGGGTGTATATGTCTCCAATGGACTCACTTGGTTTCATTCGAAAAAGCTTGTAAGAGTGCACAAGAATGTTGATTTTGGACTCTTTCACTCGGCTAGTGCCTTCATGAGTGATCTCAAGAATTCACCAAATATCAAAAACTGATTCACAAATCGATACGCGATTAAATTCATTTTTGTCTAGTGCACAAAATAAGGCATTCATAGCCTTGGCATTTAAAGCAAACACATTCTTCTCTGACTCATTCCATTCGCTCATCGGAAGAGAGGATTTTTGAAAACCATTTTCAACGATATTCCAAAGCTCAAAATCCATAGAAATAAGAAAAATCCTCATACGAGTCTTCCAATACGTATAATCCAACCCATTAAACATGGGTGGACGAGTAATGGAGTGACCCTCTTGTATGCCAGAAAAGGCCATCTCTCTTGGGTTTTAAACCAAATATGAGAGTGAACCTCGCTCTGATACCAATTGTTAGGTTCGGAGCGGCACTAAGAGGGGGGGGGGTGAATTAGTGCAGTGGATTAAAATGAATAAAACTTGAAAACCGATTCCAGAGATTTACTTAAGAACTTGATTCACCGAAAGAGACTTTAACTTGAAAATATTCAAGTAAATGAAAGTTGAAGTAGGGAGAAGAAATCCGATCAGTTTGCAGCTTAAGAAATTTACGATGCAGAATTTTAAATACTCACACAGCAAGTAAATGCAGCGATGTATAGTGGTTCGATCAAATGACCTACGTCCACTCTTGAAGCCTCCTCCAATGAGGCTCCCAACTTCCACTAGTAAGCCTCTTGAAGGGGAAGGACCAAATACCCCTTTACAGCCATTTACAAGAGGTTCCCTCTCTTTACAGAATTTTTACAAGTAGAAGAAGGAGGTGAATACTTGAACAATTGAAAGGAGGAATTTGCTATGGCTTAGACTCAAATCTAACACTGCAAAAGGTAACCTAACCAGCTAGAAGTAAAGGGGTATTTATAGAGCTTTTTGGATTCAAAAATCCCGCTAAAAAAAAGTCTTGTCCGAAATTTGGATCAGTAGGCGGATACTACCGCTTTGCATTTGGCATACTATCGCTGACACACCTTTGTGTGTGTGCAGTGTCTTGGCGGTACTCTGCTTTGACACAGTGGTTGCAACCACTGTCGAGCGATGCCACCGCTTTGCTCAAGCAGATACTACCTCTTGACACAGTTGGTTGTAACCACCTGTCAGGCGGTGCCACCGCCTGCCTGGGGCGGTACTATCACCTGGGTTCGGTCAACAGGCGGTGCTACCACCTGGGTCCGGCGGTGCTACCGCCGGCCCTTGCCAGAAACTGTATGGGCCTTACCTTCGGCCCAATACAGCCCAATAAAGGCCCAATTGGCCCAATTGGCCCAATATAGGTCTAGATAGGATTAACACCTATTCTATACCCTAATTAAGTTCTAACTATGATCTTCTAAAGCCAAATTATACTAACACCATCAAGTTATCTTCCGAAGAGCTTTCCAGTGATCTTCTGGTAGACTTCCGACAATCCCTCGGATTCCTTCCGGCGGACTCCCAGCTGGCTCTCGGATTCTATGGCAAGTTCAACGAGTCTTTGGCACCTTTCCGAACCTTCTCGGTTATCTCAGCGAACCTCCGACGATCTTTCGGGCGATCTTCCGAAACCTTCGGCAAGTCCCCGATTTCATCTCGGTTGGCTCCGGCAGCACTTCCGATGATCCTTCAGACTTCTGGTGGACTCTTGAACTTCCAACAACTTAACTTTGGTAATTTGCTCTATCATAGTTAATCCTGCACACTTATCTCAAAAATGGATTAGATCAAATAACCATCAATTGACTTCATCATCAAAATCCGAGATTCAACAACAGCCACCAAAGTGACCTAGACCAATAATTTATAAAATACATTATAAAATTGATCCTAAATGATATTAAAGAAATTTGATAAATATTATTTGTAATTTATTTTCCTAAGTTTTATCTAACCAGTAGCTGCCAAAGTAGTCTAGGATGATAGGCTTATGAAATATAAATTATAAAATTTTTTTATCATTCATAGGATATTTTAAATTATATTTTATATTTTTGTATTGGTCTTGTAGTCACCAAAGTGACCTAGACCAATAATCTATAAAATACATTAGGGGATTGGTCATAAATGACATTAAAAAAAATAATATTCACAATGGCACACATAATTAGGAGATTTAGATAATCCCAAAGGAGAATCTATTTTGAATAATTATGTGATGGGGTAGGATGATACTGTTTTGGATATCCTTGCAGTTTAGTGTTCTATACCCAAAGGTATTAACATTATTCCACAAGGATGGTATCAGCTCTCCATAAATGATTATATGTGTGAACAATAGATATGTCAATATTGAAAGTAAAATATTGATGATATCAATAGTTCAACATTCATTATAAAACTCAAAGCATTGATGTTATATTATTACAGTGGTACTTCCTTCATTGTATTTTTATAACTGTCCCTATATTTTCTGAAATATATTTTCTGGAATAAATGGCTTGAGCTTATATAAGTTATATTGAATGAGTGAGACCTTGATCAGATTATTTGAAGGAATACTGACTTATTTACTGAAAGTTCTGTGGAATAAATAATTAAGGTGACTGATTAGGAAAGGTCTGAAAAACTCAATTTGATGATACTTAGAATATTTAAGCATCAACATAAATTTTCTGATAAGTCATGAGTTGACACCTCAATGAAAGGACTGACTAAAAATGAAAGTATTTGAGAAATTACAAATTACATCCTCAATATAATTGACAAAGTTGTAAGCCAAGACTTAGAATATTTGAGTTCTACTCAAGGAGTGGGTAACAATAAAATAAGGATGAAGCATAAGCCACCTGAGTTTATAATTACTATATAAACTCATAAAAGAATTTCTTTATAATAAAATGTTACTTATGTAAAAATGAAAGTTATATGAAGAAGAATTATAAGATTTGATTTGAAATGAAAAGTTATGTGGTTCAAATCAAATATTATAGAAATTATTTTTCTAATATTTGGTGGATTAATTTGATGCTTCAATGTGTGTTACCAATAATAAAGATTTATTTTAATATTTAAAAAGAAAAGGAATAAAAACCAAAGGAGATTGAAATATTCATCATTATAGGGAATCATCTTAAAGTGAAAGCGATAGTAGTTTGTATTTATCGTCTATGCCTAAGGATGATTCATTTGATGAATCTTGAGGATTCGTACTATATTCTTATAATTTTGAGAATTTGGATTCTTTACCTAGAATTGTTAGAATATTATTTCTCCTTTGATAGTTGTGAACTCAATACGATTCAATAAAAGTTAACCTTTGGATTATGTATAATGGTTTATACAGAATTAATATGAATCTTGAGTTTACAATGATCTTATAATTAAATATTAAAATAAAATATAAGTTCATAAATACCTTGAGATTATGTGTACATCTGCGAGTCACTCTATATTTTTATTTTATTAAAGAGAGGCATTTTATCACCATATAGATAACCTATTGAGATATGATTTTATATATATTTAATTCATGTAAAGTCTCAGGTCGTTGACACTCTTAAAGTGTGCATAAATGAGGTCGAGAGATAATTAGATAGAAAAGTTAAAATCATCATATCTGATAGGGGTGATGGATTTTATGGTATTCATGATAGATCCAATGATCATTCTAGTTCTTTTACTAGAATCTTGGAAAATCAAGGCATATGTATTCAATATGATTTACTAAATGTGTCGTAGCAGAACATAATTGCTGAAAGGTATAATCGTACACTTATAAATATGATTAGGAACATGATGTATTATTCCTTTATACCCAAATCAATGTGAGAAGAAGCTCTAAGGACAACTATGTATATCATAAATGGGGTTTCTAGTAAGTAAATTACATGACTTCTTTTGAGTTATGGAATGATAGGAAACCTAACTTAAGATATTTATATATTTACGATTATCCTGTAGAGATAAGGATCTTCAACTCACATAAAAGAAAATTAAAGTTAATAACTATTTCTAAATATTTTATTATTATTCAGAAAAAATTTAAAAAAGGGTACATGTCTTTTTGCTCTAATCATAGTACAAGGATAGTTAAATATGGTAATATAAGGTTCCTATAAAATAGCGAATCAGTGGGAGTAAAAATTTTAAAATTTAATTTTGATATAGAGGAGATACGTGTTGATACTCCTTTATTATTTGAGAGATTGTTGTTACTCAAATTATTAAATAATTTGATAAAGATGAACAACAAAATAACATTACCAAACTCCCAAATTATATTGATATCGCTGATAATGGTCTTGTAGAATAACCACAATTGACAGCCTTGGAAATTTTTCAATGGGAAAAGAATCCTGTCATTTATGATTATGTGGTATATCTATAAGAATTATATTTTGATATAGGAATCAGAATAGATCCCTTATTGTTTTCATAGGTCATGAAAGGTAATGATTCTGAAAAGTAATATGATACAATATAAGAAGAGTTAAAATTAAAAACCAGAATAGTGTCTGATGAATTCGTCGAATTGTCCAATAATTGTAAAAGAGTGTTATATAAATATGACTCAAAGGATAATGTCGAACAATATAATAGTCAGACTTTTAGTTTTTATATGGTTATAGATTTTACTCGTAAAGAATGTATCAATTATAACGAGACATGCAGTTGTTAAAGGAACTCGTTAAGAATCGTCATGACATTAGTGACTCATTATGAGTTTGAGTTACATCATAATGATATGAAAACAAATTTTTGATTAAGGATCTAGTTTTCTATAAGTTATTCTGAATGACTCGTAGAGAAAATGAAAGAAATATAAATTTGGCATGTAAATTTAGGAATCTATTTATGATCTTAAACAAGCTTCTAGACAATGATGTATATAAAGTTTGTTAATATTATTGATTTCTTCAGATTTAAGAAAAATACTGTTAATCGGTATTTATATCTGAAGATCAGTGGGAGTAAGTTTATTATATCGATCATATATGTGGATAATATTTTGCATTGCTAATAGTGACTTGGTTTATTATACTAAATCAAAAAATTATCACTAAGAATTTAAGACGGTTGATATGAATGAGACATCTTATATTATTAGTATTGAGATACTTAGGGATATATCTCAATGATTATTAAGATTGTCTCAGAAAGGATATATTAATCGAGCCTTGAGATGATTTAATATACAACTTTGTTCAACAAATCATAAAAGTAAAATTTTAGTCAAAAGTGAGTACTTTAAAATATCTTAAAAAAATTAAATAAAGAAAATATTCTTTATATATGCGCAGTTGAAAGTCTATGCACAAGCCTATGTCAGAACAGATATCAGTTTTTGCAATTAGAATACTGGGTAGATATTTGAGTTATCTAGAAGTGAAAAATATTAAAGGACTGCAAAGAAAAGTAATAAGATATCTGGAAGGGACGAAGGATTATATGCTCATATATATGAAATTATATCAGCTTGAAATGATGGTATTTTTTAAATGCTGATTCTATAAATTGCCTCAATAACAGGAAGTCCACCTTATGGTTAATATCTATGTCAATTAGAGAGGTAATTCATTATTATATTATTATTATTATTAATAAAAATTGATTTTGTGGTATGCTTTGAGGCCACTAATCAAACTTTATAACTGCGAAATTTTATCTCAGGACTTGGTGTGGTCAGACTCAATTGTCAAGTCGCTGAAGATATTTTGTGATATCGTAGTAGTTTTCTTCTCTAAGAATGACAAGTACTATTGCATTTCTATGCATTATGGTAAAAAGTACTTCATGGTTAGAGAAGACGAGTACAGAAACATCTAATGTCAATTAATTACTTGAGTTCCATTATATTGATTGCTGATCCATTTACTTAGGATTTACAGCCTAAAGTGTTTTGAAAGAACATATTCTTATGATTGGGTTTGTGAGCAATCCATAAAGGATATGGTGATGCATATTTGAGTGGACACTGTAATTAACATTTTTACTTACGTACTTAAAGTTATTTGTTTCTGCTATCTTGTTTACAGTTATGTATGTACATATTATGGTTGAATGTGATAACAAGATTATTTTGACAAGACAAATTATAGGGGTCATTATGGACTATATTAGGAAAGACTAATAATGTTGTAGTACATAGAAGGAAGTATAACATTGATGATATACAATCGCTATGACTCGCATTGATGGTTGGACTTAATATAGTATTATTCTGTTTATTAGATTTATTGGTTTGTTTTTAAAATTCATGGCTATGTATAAAATGCTTTTCAAAATTTTCAGGATCCAATTAGGAAAAATTGTTTTCAAACAAATTTTGTTTTGTTTATTTTTGATTTTGAATATCTTTTATATATTATCAATTAATGGGCCAAGTGGGAGAATGTTAGATTATGTGGCCCGTTATAATCGGATAAGATATTTGATATAACTAATTGGATTCTGATATCAGTATCGGCCAATAGAAAAGAAGTCCATATTTTGGAGGATACCTTAGGGGATTCCTTTGATGGAAGGAACTCCCATACTAACTTATTCTAGACCCTCTGCTCTCGCCTATAAATAGATAGGATCTTAGGGGACTTAAGGGGACAGTGACAGAAGTAACACAGAAGCATCTAAGAGTTGCGTAAAGATTAGCAACATAGATGCATCTAAGAATTGCATAAAAGAAAATGTTTCACAGACATCGATTGAGAGATTATAGTCTCCCTCTCAATCTCCCTGAGCCATCAATTAAAGTGGTCCTATGAAAGGATAGAAAGAGAGGAGAAGGAGTCTAGTTCTCCTTGCAGGTTGGCAGAGGCGTTGGATCTAAAGGAATGTATTCAGATCTTTTCCCTTTTTTTGCGGATGGCATCAAAAGGTACACATCGTAAAAAAAGATCTATTGATGTTTTGATTTCGATCCTAGAATTATAATTTTTCACATCATAGAAGCATGATTAAAGATCTTTTTTATGCTTACAAGACTATCTATCATCGTTACTCCAAAATGTAACTGAGATAGCACAATATAATCTAACAAAACATTTCATAAAAACACTATAAATTGAATATTTGTTTGAATGATCACCCAACGAAAGATCCAAGGGAAATAGTATATCGAGTATAGGTTTTCGTGCGATGTCAACTCAACAACTATACGATTTGGATACTAACATTGAGCTTCATGCTATTTGGGTTGCAGTATGTTGAAACGACACACTTCACAATGTCATCTCTGTATAGAAAAATTCATATGTGCTGCAAGGTTGGAGCTCCATTTTTAAATCCTTCTGTCTCCATCCGGTGATTGCTTACAAATTTTGCTTACAAGTTTGCAACCTCCTTGGATGATAGCAAAGATATGAGCAAACAAAAATGGTGGACAAGTTTTTGTGCATTATGGACCTGCACGGATCGTCCGTGATAGCATTGTTTTTTTTAATATATATAAAAGTCTTAAAATGATAGTTATTCTTATTTTTTTATCCATCCAATTGGACTTACTCAACCAGCAGTATAATAAGATTTTGATGATTTTTCTTCAACATATTTTAATTAAAGTTACATCAAAATAGTAAAAATGAGTGCTCCGTTTGATATAAAATGATATTTTAAAATAAAAATAACTATATAAAGTGTGTTTTTCATTTTTAATGTTTACATTATTTTTTAATTATTTTATATATGACTATTATTAATAGTTAATATTTTACTATTTTCTTTATGTTTTTATATTTTAAATTTAAAATATATTTATAATAATTATTATATCTTTTTATTTATGATATATTTATGGTTTTTATTTTATTTTAAGTTTTTTATAAATTATATTATATTTATAAAATATTTAATTTATATTTTAAAAGTAATATATATAGATAGATATTAGTATTAATCTTTTTTATTAATTTAAATAATATAATATTTCTTTGAACTAATCTAAAATCATGGGTCGAATGCATCTTATTCATGGATTGAATTGGTTCAATCGTAGGGATTAAAAGGGATAGATTAACATAACACTCTATTCCTAGTTTCATCCATATTGTATATTGGATTTTGATGATGAAACTAATTGATTGTGTTTATTGTCTAATTACATTTTGAATGACATAGGTTTACTATCGATCAGAATTAGATAGTTAACACAGGATGAATCAGCGTTGTGCTGGAAGAGAACACGTCAGGAGATTGGATGTCGAGCTAGAGGTCCGGTCGATAATCGACAGAAGGCTTCGGACATCGGGCATCAAGCCAAGAAGAGTGATGTTACGCCAAGGAGATCGGGATTATATGTTGAATCTCAGATTTTGATGATGAAACTAATTGATTATGTTTAGTTGTCTAACTATGTTTTGAGTGACGTAGGTCTACTCGATCAGGATTAGATAGTTGACGCAAGAGGAATTGACGTTGCGCCGGAGGAAATCACATCAGGATATTGGACGTCGAGCCGGAGGTCCGATCGATAATCGGCAGAAGGCTTCAGACATCAGGCATCGAGCTAAGAAGAGTGGTGTTGCACCAAGGATATCGGGGTTGCGGAGGTCAACCGACGATTGGGCAATAGGCCACAAGAGAGGACGATGCGCCGAAGAAGTGGACGAAGCACCGAAGAAGCGGATGAAGCACCGACCAATGATGTGCTGAGCAATAGACTACCAATTTGTGTTATAATAACTGACTAGATCGAAATAGAGTTAAGTTTTATATGTGCAAGATTAACTATGATAATGATGAAGACGTAAAGCGAAGTAAAGTGCCGGAGTCAAGTGTGATGGAATCATTGGGAGTTTAAGAGTTCGATAGAAGTCTGAAGATTCATTGGGAGTGCTGCCAGAACTGGTCGAGAATGAGTAGGGAGCTTGCCGAAGGGTTTTTGGAAGTTCGCCGAAAGGTTCGTTAGAAGTTCACGAAGCTCACCGAGAAAGATCAGAGATCGCCGAAAAAGTTTGTCGGAACTCACCAAGATTAATCGAGAAGTCCAGAAGCTTGCCGGGAGTCCGCAGAATGGTGTCTGAGGGTTCATCAGAAGACCATCGGAAGTTCATCGGAAAGCTTGTCGGAAGAAGTCTTAACTTTCTGAACTTTGTATTAGCTTAAGAAATATTTTTAATTTCATAGTTAGCATATAATTAGGGTTAGGATTAAGTGTTAATTCTTTAACCCTGTTAGGGTCCAATTGGGCCTGGTATTGGACTGGTTTGAGCCGAGTTTAAGGCTCAACTAGGTGTGCTAGACCTATCTAGCGATGGCACTACCAGACTGGGGCAGTGGCACCACCCAAGTCCAGCTCTCCAAGTTGTACTGGGTGGTGGTACCGCCCAGACTGGGCGGTGGTACTGCCTAGTGTTAAAACACTTGGGCGGTGGTACCATTGGCTGAGCGATGGTACCGCCTAGTGTCAAAGTCAGATTGACGGTGGTACTGCGAGTGACAGATGGTGGTACCGCCAGAACCCAGTAGACCCGGGATAGGATAGTCTTTGGCTCTAAGTTTGAATCTAATTGGAGCCTATAAAACCTCTCCCATCCCAGAGTTGAAGACATAAGCACAATAATTTTAAAAGTAAGAAAATGCTGTAAAAATCATTCTAAGCATCCCTCCTCTAGTTCTCATTTGTATTCCACTAAAAGAGAAGAGTGAAGCGCTTGTAAGGGTTATCTCCTGAGCCCGTCAAAAGGAGAGATGCTATAAGGGAGTTCGTCTTTGCCCATTGGAAGGAAGACAACTAGTGAAAAAGTCGGTGGCCTCAAGTGAAGAGGAATCGGGAGTGGACGTAAGTCGTATGACCGAACCACTAAAAATCGATTTGCATTTATATTCTTATAATTTACTTTATTGCAAACCATCTTCACTTCATTGCTCTACTTGCTTACTATATTTCTTTATCTTGAAACACTCTTAAGTTAATGACGTCTTAATCGAAATCGATTTTAGTCGAAATAAAGTTTTCAACATACGAAGTTTCCGAAAGTATTTTCAAATTGTCAAAAATTTATAGTTATTAACCACTACACTAATTCACCCCCCCTCTTAGTGCCGCTCTAGATCCCAATATTGTAGAGGTCAACTGTCGATTGGGCAACAGGCCACAAGAGAGGACGGTGCACTAAAGAACTGGATGAAGTGTCGACCAATGATGTGCCGGGCAATAGGATGTTGATTCATGTAATAATTGTCTAGATCGAAGTAGGATTAAGATTTACTTAGTGTGCAGGATTAACTATGATAACGATGAAGATATAAAGCGAAACAAAGTGCCAAAGTCAAGTGGGATCGAATCATTGGGAGTTTAAGAGTTCGATGGAAGTCTGAGGGTTCGTCGAAAGTGTTGTCGGAACTAGCTAAGAATGAGTAGGGAGCTTGTCGAAGGGTTTTCGGAAGTTCATTGGAAAGATTCGTCAGAAGTTTACGGAGCTTATCGAAAAAGATTGGAGCTTGCCAAAGAAGCTCGTCGAAACTCTTCAAGAGTATCGTGAAGTCCAAGAGCTTACTGGGAATCCGCAGAATGGTGTCCAAGGGTTCATCGGAAGACCGCCGGAAGTTCACCGGAAACTCGCCAGAGGAAGACTTGATGTGCCGAACTTTGTATTAGCTTAGGAAATATCTTTAATTTCATAGTTAGCACATAATTAAAGTTAGGATTAGGTGATAATACTATAACCCTGATAGGGGCTAATTGGGCCTAGTAATGGATTAGTTTGTACCTAGTTTAAGGCCCAACTAGAAGTGCTAGACCCTATCTAGTAGTGGCACCGCCAGACTAGGGCAGTGACATCACCCTAGGTCTAACTCCCTAGGATGTACTAGGTGGTGGTACCGCCCAGTGTCCGAGTACTTGGGTGGCGGTACTGCCCAGTACACTTACCATGGTAGTGTGTCAAGCAGTAGTACCACCGGACTAGGTAGTGGTACCGCCTAGTGTTAGGGTCAAATTAGCGGTGGTACTGCCAGTATTCGATAAACACAGAATGAAAAGGTTTTTGGCTTCAAGTTTGAATCAAATTGGAGCCTATAAATGTCCCTCCCATATCTGGGTTAAAGAGACAAGCACACAAACCTTGAAAGCAAGAAAACAATATAGAATTCTCTTTAGAAATCCCTCCTATAGCTCTCATTCATTTTTAGTAAAAAGAGAGGAGTGTGTGAGTGCTTGTAAGGGTTATATCCTAAGCCCATCAATCGAAGAAGGTGCTGTAAGGGACTTTATCTTCACCCATTGGAAGGAAGACGACTAGTGGAAAGCCGGTGGTCTCAAGAGAAGAGGAATCGGGAGTAGACATAGGTCGTATGACTGAACCACTATAAAATCGGGTTTGCACTTCTATTTTTGTTTATCTTTGTTGCAAGCCTTTACCTTACTATAATTACTCAAATCCTTCTCATTCTTATGAGTGGCTTCAACTTTATATTTTTCTAATATGCACAATCGGAATCGATTTTCATCGAAACATGTTTTTATCGTACGAAGTTTTTCAAGGTTCTTAAATTGTTGAAATTTATTTTTCTTAACCGCTGTACTAATTCACCTCCCCTCTCAGTACCACTCTAGATCTCAATAATTGATATCAGAGCCTCGTTATTTCTCTTTTGGATTATACCCACGAGAAATGACTCTTCACTGCTTTCAAGAGGGTTTTTCGTTTGTTCGTCGTCAGTTGTTTAACGGATTAGACTACATATATTGGAAAACTCGAATGAGCGTTTTCTTTATTTTTTTAGATTTAAACTTATGGAATGTCATTGAAAATGACTTTCAACTTCCCTCTAAACCAATGAACGAATGATCGGATTTAGAGAAAAAAATATTTTTCTTTAAATGCAAATGCTATGAATGCCTTTTTTGCACTTTAGATAAAAATGAGTTTATTTAGATTTCTTCTTGCGAAATAGCTTTTGATATTTAACGCACACCTGAAATCATGCATGAGGAAACTAGTAGAGTCAAAAACTCAAAAGTAAACCTCTTATTGCATGATTTTGAGCTTTTTCAAATGGAACCAAGTGAGACTATCGATGACATGTATACCCGTTTCATGGATATCGTTAATAGTCTAAGAGCTCTTGGTAAATCTTTTTCGAATTTTGATCTCGTAAACAAGATTCTAAGATCCCTTCTAAAAAGGTGGGATCCTAAAGTAACCATAATACAAGAAGCTAAAAATCTAAATGACCTTCCGATATAAGAACTCATTGGCTCATTGATAACGTATGAAATTAGCTTTTTGGAACTTAATGAACACATGAACCACCTTCTAAAGAATATGAAGGATTTAAAATTTTGAACAAATGAATACCACTTGATTGATGACTCAAGTGATGAGGACATTGAACATATAACAATGAATTTTAACAAGTTCATTAAATAAAAATCTAAAACTAAAAATGAACTTAAATGAAAGAAGAGGCCACCAAAGAAAAAGAAGGCTCACCAAGAAGAATCTAGTAAAGAAGAGACGAATTGGGTTTTGATAGTTTTCGATAATAAGGTAAGTAACTCACTCATTATGCTTTTACCTTTTTGTGAAATTATATGATGTTTTCAATAATAAGGTAAGTAACTTACTCATTATGCTTTTACCTTTTTATAAAATTACATGATGTTTTTCATGAAGTACCTAATTTAGGTTGTAGGAAGTGAAAAGTGTTTTCAAAAATTATATTATGTTCTTCTTTTAAGTATTTTTGAGAAGTAAAAATTATGAATGATGATTGGTTGATTTGTGATAGTACAATTCCATGTATGCTTTCTGTATCGACCTTTGGTTTTAAATATGATGCACTTCTATGAATGTTGTTGCTTGTTTTTGGGCATGCTTACGTGAATTCATGCTTGATAATGAAAATGCTCCATGTTTTTTATTGCTCTTCGATTCTAATCATGATGCTTGATGATTTTATATTATGCATGAGTTTTTGAAGTAATAAGGTGTCATATTGTGATGAGAAAACTTATATTTCGAATTTATACGATGATGGCTTTCGTATAAATATTTGAACATACCTTATGAAATTATCATTGATAATGATGAAATGAAAATATCAAAAGTTTGCTATCATGCTTAATGATTTTATGATATCATGCATGAGGATTTGAAGATGTTATATCTTGATGACAAACTCATGTTTTGGTTTTAAATATGACACTATCTTTTAAAACTTAAGCACACTTATATGAAACTAATCACTTAAAATGAAACACATTATCATTGAATTTTTGTGTTTTGAAGTAATGTGTTATGTTTTTTGTCTTAATGATCCTTATGACAAAATTTGCCTTTTCGTCTTGAATATTGATATTTGCCTTTATTAAGGACAAAAGCATACTTATAAGAAGCAAATCACATATAAAAATGAAATGCAATCAATCTCAATCTTATCGATTTTTTCAACAAGAAATTCATGAATCTATGCTTGTCATGAATGAATTTATTGAATGTGAATTTGAGGATGATTTCAGATTTGACAAATACTTGATTTGTATTTATGATGTAAGATACATTTTAAATATGAATCATGCTTCAATGGTTCAATCATGTTATATCTCCCTTAATTCATTTTGTTTTCCTATATTTCTTTACTAAAGAGGAAAACCTTCCAAATGAATCATGAAATTGATGATTTGATAATGAGCTTTTATAAAAAACTACTAGGTATTTTGAATCTCGAAATTGATTTTGATAATTTTATTATGAATTTCGAGTTGACAAATTGATTTGAATGAAATGATACAAATGAATCACTCATCGATACTTACAATTGTGATATATTCTTTTGAAATATTTTTCTTAAGATGTCTTTTGGAATTCATGACATGATATGATTTACTCTTTTTATCGTGTCTTGAAAATGAATATTTAGAATCATGCATGATGAGTTGTGTTATGAAATTTGCCTTTAGGTCTTGAACATTGATGCTTGTTTGACGTAAAAGGACAAAATGCATATTTATACGAAATCAATGCATGAATTAAAATCACAAAAAGAGGAAAGCATCTTTTAAAATTGCTTTATATCTATCCTTTCAATTTTCCAACATATGATTTATTTTGATAATCTCACAAATTTCTTGAGTGTGATTTTGATGATGTGTTTTGGAGTTGATGAATTGAACTAGAATAAGATTTTTCAAAATGATTCATGACTTCTAAATTTTTGGAATCACAACCTTATTTTGTTAGAATCATGACTTGTTGAGTAATGATAGCTTGAATGCATGAATCAATAATTTTTGATTCCTTACTCGAAACTTCTTTTTTCATGATTTTGATTTCTTGGATCTATATATTCTTTTTATGAAATCATTATCGTGATGAAAATTCCTATGTATAAATCAAGATCTTGAATTTGATCTCCTAAGACTTCCTCTTGTTATTTCCTAAAATGGGAGACTTGTCAAAATGATTCATAAACCTTTTGATTGATGACTTTTGGATTCATAGCTTGATTTTGATGATTAAAACACTATATGCTTAAATCAATTTTTTTATTTCAATACTTCTTTAAATGCATTATGTGAAGATTAAAGGATTGATTGATACAAATTTAAAATATTTGAAAAGTTGTTAAAGGAAGAAAACAACCCAAGTCTTGATATCTCAATGTTTGATACTTGAAATATTTTTAAAATATGATCTTGATGAGAATGTTTCAAATTGTTCTTTTTTTTACCTCATGAATCTTGATCTTGATCTTGTTAGAAAGAATTGTTGAATCTCGAATTTTGATAATGAAGTTAATTGATAGGTTATTTAATCTAATCCATATTATTGAGATAAGTATACAGGATTAACTACGATAGCAAGAAGACAAAACAAATTGCTAGAGTCAAGTACGTTGGTAGTTCAAGAGTTCGTTGAAAGTCCGAAGGATTGTCGGAAGTGCTGCTGAAACCAGCCGAGAATGAATCGAGGACTTGCCGAAGGTTTCGGAAGTTCACCAGAAAGATCATCGGAGATTCGCAGAGCTCACCGAGAAAGTTCAGAAGCTTGTCAAAGATTCAAGGAACTTGCCATAAAGTTCGGGAGCCTATTAGGAGTTTGTCGGAAGAAATCCGAGGGTATGTCAGAAGTCCATCGGAAGTTCACCAGAAAGCTCATTGGAAGAAGACTCAACATTGTCGATTGTTAATTTACTTAGAATATATTTTTAATTTTATAGTTAGTACATAATTAGGGTAAGGATTAGGTGATAATCTTGATTAACCCTAGTAGGGGCCAACTAGGCCTTATGTGGACTGAATTGTGCCGGATTCAAGGCCCATTCAATAGTACTGGACCAGGTCTAGCAGTGGAACCACCGAACTGGAGCAGTGGCACCGCCCCGGGAACAGGTCCCCAGGTGGTCTGGGTGGTGGTATCACCAGTCCACAAAGTCTGAGGACCCTATCAGGCGGTGGTACCGTCAGACTAAGCGATGGTACCGCCCAGTACACTAATAGAACAGGGTCAACTGGTGGTGGTACCACTAGTGTCAGGTGGTGGTACCGCCAGTACCTAGAAATCCGGGATGTGACTCATTTTGGCTTCATTTTTGAAGCCAATTGAGTCTATAAATACTCCTCTCTTTCAACTAGTAAAGCACCTTTTGAGAAGTAAAAAAACTGAGTCAAATCTTTAGAAAAATTATGTTCGATAGCTTGAGAGTTTACCTCCCACTTTTTCTTTATCAAAATTCTGTAAGAGTGTGAACCACTTGTGAAAGTTTGTAAGAGGGGTGCTTGGTCCTTCCCCTTCAAGAAGATTTGATAGTGGAAGTTGGGAACCTCATCGGAGGAGGTTTCAGAAGTGGACGTAGGTCATTTGATCGAATCATTATACATTGCTGCATACTACTTTGGATGTGTGAGTTTTAATTTCTGCATCTTATCTTTACTTAGCTGCAAATCTTTCGATCTCCTTCTCACTACTCTCAATCGCATTGACTCAAATCACTTTACTCAAGTCTCTTTTGTCGAACCGAAATTTATAAATGAACAACTCTTTCCAAAATCATTTTAAATTTACGGGTTTTATCCGCTGCACTAATTCACCTTCCCCCCTCTTGGTGCCGTTCAGATCCTAACAATTGGTATCAGAGCTTGGTCACTCTCATTTGGTTTAAAATCCAAGAGAGATAGCTTATTCCGGCATGCAAGATGGTCATTCCATTATACGTTCACCTATGTTTAATAGGTCAGATTATACTTATTAGAAGACTCGTATGAAGATTTTTTTTATTTCCATGGATTTTAAACTTTGGAATATCATTGAAAATGATTTCAAAAATCTTCTCTTTCGATGAATGAATGGAATGAATCAGAGAAGGTTTTTGCACTTAATGCAAAGGCTATGAATGCCCTATTTTATGCACTTGATAAAAATAAGTTTAATCATATTTTGATTTGTGAATCGGCTTTTGTTATTTGGCGTACTTTTGAAATCACTCATGAAGGCACTAGCAGAGTAAAAGAGTCCAAAATCAATCTCTTGGTACATTCTTATGAATTATTTCAGATGAAACCAAGTGAGTCCATCGGAGACATGTACACCCGTTTCATGGATGTTGCCAATGGACTCAAAGCACTTGGTAAAGGTTTTTCTAATTTTGAACTTGTAACTAAAATTTTAAGATCTATTCCAAAGAGTTGGGATCCATATGTTATGGCCATTCAAGAGGCCAAGGACCTTAAAACTTTTTCTCTTGAAGAACTCATTGGGTATTTAATGATCTACGAAATGACATGCCATACTCATGATGAGCTAGAGAACCCCTTTCCAAAGACTAGGAAGGATATAACATTGAGAATACAAGAAAATCACTTAAAGGAATCTTCAAGTAATGAGGACCATGATGATGAACTTTCACTCTTAACTCAGAAATTCAAAAAATTTATAAGAAAGAATAAATTTAAAAATAATACTAAAAATAAACTTGAACTAAAAAAGGACCAAGTTATATATTATGAATGCAAGAAGCCGGGGCACTTCAAAAGTGAATGCCCCCAAGCCAAGAAGAAGCAACCAAAGAGGAAGAAAGCTCTAAAGGTGAGGAAGAAAGCTCTAAAGGTGACATTAGACGACTCAAGTGGTTTCGAAGATGAAGAAGCAATCAACAAAGAAAAGGTCAACTTCGTGCTAATGGCTTTAGGAGATGAGGTATGTGAGTTATGTAATGAAGATTTATCTTTCGATGAACTTTTAATCACTTTTCATGAATTATTTGATGAGTGTAGAGCTATTAGTAAGGAGTTTAATTTATTGAAAAAGGAGTATGCTATGTTACTAGATAAACTTGAAAGTCTTAAACTTGATACTCCCTTTTTACCCCCATGCTCTAAGTGTGAACACTTAGAGGCAATCAAATATGAAAACTTGCTACTTAAAGAGACCCTAAATAAGTTTAAGGATGGTAGTAAGAGCTTAGATATGATTCTTACAGAAAAAGAAATGGTATTGGATTTGTGAGTAGATCTCACTGAACTCCAACCACATTCATTAAAGGACCCACACTATATGTATCATCTCATTTAAAATACAATTTTTGTTGTAAATCCAGACATGTTACCGAAATCAATTTCATTAAAGGGCTTAGATATGTTGCCTACAAATATCCGTATAAGAAACTTAGCTCACATAGGTTAATATGGGTTCCTAAAGAAACTATAAGGAACTCAAAGAACAATGATAAATTTAGTAGATCAACTTTTTAGGCACTCAAGTTCAAATGGGTACCTAAAAACCATCCTCTTTTGTAGACACATTCACCCACATATGCTAGGAGTGGATAATAATTTAATTCTTGATCATTATCAAGCTCACTAGTTCGGGTAATAAAAGATCCTTGAGTGTTATATATTGTTTGATTATGCACCATAACTTTCATTGAGTCTCTTGAAAATTGATTTCGGTAAAAACATTTGTGTCATCTTACAACTTGAAATCCTTGTTTTGAAATGATGTGGTTTTAATGAATACTAGGTTTGTATATATTTTTCTTGAACATTACTATGAAAAGTCAACATCACTATAATTGCATTCTCTACTCAAAATCTACAAATTGACTCATTTGAAGAATCTTGTATGCAATTTTAATGATGGATTTAGAGTTGATTCCTCAAAATGATTTCAGATTCATGGAATCACAACTCTATTAAATTCAGGACTTATTATGCATATATGGCTTAAAAGCACTTGATGACTCAATTCTCCTAATGCATGTATCACACTCTCGTTTGATGATGCATATCGATAGTTTCAAGTACAATATATTATCCTTGAAATATCTTTCGGATATAATTCTAATGATGTATGCTTTGAATCGTCTTTGATAATCTTTTACCTATTTCAAATTTATATATGATGAGTGATGCAATGAATCGATAATTCATGACATAAAAATTGCTTCCCTTGACCTTTATATCTCGGATGTTTAATATAATGAAGACATCTTTTGGTTAAGTATTATTTTCTTCATGATTTTACAAATTGATCATTGTCGGTTTTGATACGCAAGTCCTTGTAGCCTTCACAAATCACCTCTCATTCATCAGTTAAGATTTCTTATGTTTAAGATATCATTCTCTCTTGATCCACTTGATGAGATAGTTTTTAATGCCTCTTGATTACAACACTCTATAATAATTGTATAAATGGTTTGATGAGTCACTGTATGATTAACATAAGATTGAAAGTGATATAAAATATCATTCTACTTTAATCGAACACATGATGATCAAATTAGACATCTATAAGTTAAATAAAAAAAAGAAAGAGGGGGAGGGGGGGGTGTGGTGGCGTGCAAATTAATCAAAAACAAGGTATTGTAGCCCTCCTAAAAATGTTCAAGTGAGGGTGCCAGCGGTGGCAATGCCAGGACTGGCGGTAGCACTGCCTGGGCATTCTGTTCCCAGGAGATGGCACTGCTCAGTTGGCGGTGGCACCGCCCGAGAGCCCCCTTATATAAAGGGGAGTTAGGGCCAACGGTGGAACCACCCCCAACACTTGAGGCTGCTCCCAAAAACACCTCTCCTCCTCTCTAAACTTTATCTTCTCTCTCAAGAAGACCAAAAGAGGATTCCATCTTGGATCAAGACCTCTATTTCTCAAGAAACCTCATCTAAGGTAATATTTGACACTCCCTCTTTAATTTCTCAATACATGATTGATTCTTTAAAATTTCCTTGTTCTATCATCATGTTTAGATAAATGGCTCCTAGGAGGTCATCTAGGGACAAAGGAAAAAGGAGGGAAGGAGATTCACATGACCCATCCCTTTTTAGCTCCAATGAAATAGCCCTTAGGTATCCTAATTTTGAAGCAAGAACTGTGTATGAGAAAAAACATATTGATTTAGGTGAACTAGGAAACCTAAAACCTATTAGGTGGTTTGTCGATTTGGATGTCTTGCTCATCTTACAAATCAACAAACTAATTTACCTTAGATTAGGTAGGTTGTTTTACGCTAATTTGAGCTTAGATGATGATGATAACATGTCAACCTACCTTTAACAAAATCAAATTTCAATTACGAACAACATAATTTATGACCTAATTGAAATCTCCAAAAAGATAGGGGTTGCTACTTTCGAGGACAGTGAGATTTGGATGCAATCGGAGTAACTTACTCTGAGGCTTTATGGATTGTTTTAAGAAATCCTAACCTAACCATAGTCCCTAAAAGCTGTGAGCATTTGTTACCATTCAGTTCTAAGATCCTTCATCACATCATCATAAGTATCCTAATTCCTAAATAGTATCACCACGATAAGATTAGTCAAATGGAGTTAGGTACCATGTACTGGATAATGACCAAACAAAATAATTATTTTGGATATTTGATCTGGCAAAATATGTTGGAAATAGCATCTAAAGACTTAATGTTACCATAAAATCACTAGAATGTTACTTGCATATAATATTAGAATACTACTTGACGAAGAGGTAATAAAAGTGGATAGATATAACATCATTAACAAAAATCTACTTAAGAGACTAAGGTACACATTTAGAAAAGGAATATGGACTAGGCAGCCTAGAAGGACTGATCCAGCTCCCCCTCTAGTAAAACCTGAAACACTAGTTTTTAGGGGAAATGAACGTCCTCCTCCTAGTCCCTTTGGTGCAGCATCATTAGAACCAGCTCCTGCTTCATCTTTTGAAGATCTAATCATGACAGAGATAAATCAAATCAAATCATAGTAGGTTGAAATTTTGAGTGAAGCACGACAGAAGAATCAGAAGTTAGAGCACTTGTATAGGCACTTTGGTATTTCACTTGAGGAATAGTTGTTGTAATGAAACTTTTGACTTTTGTTTTGTAAACCTCTATGCTATTTTGGTATACTTTTGAAATTCTATATGAGATTGTCCTAATACATGAAGATGTTGTATGTTCCTTTTTCGAAAATTTTCAACTTTGGTTTTTATAATCTCAACTTATTATTTTCAGATTTTGGATGACATCTCTGTGATATCATATTTTTGAATGGAACTCTCATTTTTATTCTTCGATCATAATATTTTGATTCTCTTCCTTCGATTGATGAATTTTGAGTTATCTCATGCCTTTTAATGATGTGGTAAAATTGGTTTTATACTCCCTCTATCTCTATTTGAATGATTAAATGGATTTCATGACTTTCATATCATTAAAAGTTTGATGTATGCAACTTAATGTCATGAACCTTGCTTAAAAGATTAGGCTCTCAAGTGTTTATTATACTTTCTTCAGACTTTATTCATGTGCTAATTTCTAAGTCTTGAGTTTTTACGATTTGATAATTTATCTTCTATCTCATGAATTCTTATAAGAATGCCATGTTGAATCCTTCTTTATAAAATTTTTTATGCTAATGTGCTTCACTTCATGAATTTATAAATGCAAAGTTGAACTTCTTCATGAATTTTGATATCTCTCTCTCATGTATTTTTTTTGAATAAATGACATGAAGCTCTTGATACTATGTTTGATAAATAATTTGGCTTCAATGATGTATCTTCCACTTTACAATTTTATGCTTGAATTTTCAAAATTATATCTTGAACTTTTCATCCTTCTTCGTGTATGAATCTTTCATAACTTGATAAATGATAAATGTTCATTTTTCGGATTTCATAGACATGAATAAAAATGATCAAATCATTTTTCGGGTTTATCTGTCTCGGATGACATTTTTTGCATGATGTTCAACTCATTTTTTTAAGCAAATTTTAGTCTCATTATTATGTATCATATATTATGGATGACTATCTTTACAATTTTTGATATGTTTGATAAATGACAAGCATTATGATACCTTATGATGACTAACTTCACCTTTCAATTCACCTCCTTTTTGTTGATGGCAAAGGGGAGAAGAATGTAGTAAAATTAAAATGATGACTTGTTAAATGCCCTGTATGAGTAAAATAAATTGGTGACTCAATAAACATCTTGTATGTATCAAGAAGAAATGAGTGACTTATATATATCGTATCATAATGTATCACATGTATCATAATATATCTCAAATGCTTAAAATATAAATTTTTGAGAGATCGTTATCATATCATGTTTAAAAATTGGTATCTTTTATTGTTATGATAAGTTATCATTTCATTTGATAGTACATCATAAAATGATATCATGCCTTGCATGTGTGCATTTTATATTGATATCATGTGATCCTTGTTGTATTTCAATTTATAATTGGTATCATTTGTCGAAGTGATAAATGTCTATCATCATTCGACTTGAAATTGAGTGTCATACCTTGACATTATTTTTAAAATGTGAAAAATATGAAGTTTAATATTTATGAATGATAGCTCATGCTTATTGAGCATGATGATAAGTTCAACCAATGAAACTTATCGGTTTCGGCTTGAATTCAAGGAGATTGAACTCAAGTGTTTTACTTCTCATAATATGACATATAGATAGGGGGAGTTAAGGTTAACTCCATCATCAATTAATTGTCATCATAAAAAAAGGAGAGATTGTTGAATCTCGGATTTTGATGATGAACTCAACTGATAGGTTATTTGATCTAATCCATATTATTGAGATAAGTGTGTAGGATTAACTATGATAGCAAGAAGACATAAAGCAAATTGTTGGAGTCAAGTACATTGGGAGTTCAAGAGTTTACCGGAAGTCCGAAGGATCATTGGAAGTGCTGTTGGAACTAGCCGAGAATGAATCGGAGACTTACCAAAGGTTTCGAAAGTTCGTCGGAAAGATCGTCGGAGGTTCATAGAGCACACCAAGAAGGCTCAGAAGCTTGCCAAAGATTCAAGGAACTTGCCATAAAGTCTGGGAGCTTGCTGGGAGTTCGTTGGAAGAAATCCGAGGGTGTGTCGGAAGTTCGCTGGAAGAAGACTCGACGTTGTCAGTTGTTAATTTGCTTAGAATATATTTTTAATTTCATAGTTAGCACATAATTAGGATAAAAATTAGGTGATAATCCTGATTAACTCTAGTAGGGGCCAATTGGGCCTTATGTAGAATGAATTGGGTCGGATTCAAGGGCTATTTAGCAGTGCTGGACTAGGTCTAGTGATGGCATCGCCAGACTGGGGCGGTGGCACCGCCTTGGGAATAGGTCCCCAGGTGGTCTGGGTGGTGGTATTGCCCTAGGTTAATGGTGGTACCGCTGACAATTATTACCTACCAACGGTGGTATCGCCTGATAGGCAGTGGTACCGTCAGTCCACAAAGTTTGAGGACCCTGTCAGACGGTGGTATTGCCAGACTAAGCGATGGTACCACTAGACTGAGCAATGGTACCACCCAGTACACTGACAGAACAGGGTCAACTGGCGGTGGTACCACCAGTGCCAAGTGGTGGTACTGTCAGTACCCGAAAATTCAGGATATGACACGTTTTGGCTCCATTTTTGAAGCCAATTGAGTCAATAAATATCTCTTTCTTCTCAGCTGGTAAAGCACCTTTTGAGAAGTGAAAAAAACTAAGTCAAAACTTTAGAAAAATTATGTTTGATAACTTGAGTGTTCACCTCCCACTTTTTCTTTGTCAAAATTCTGTAAGAGTGTGAACCACTTGTGAAAGTTTGTAAGAGGGGTGCTTGGTCCTTCCCCTTCAAGAAGATTTGATAGTGGAAGTTGGGAACCTTATCGGAGGAGGTTTCGAAAGTGGACATAGGTCATTTGACCGAACCACTATACCTCGCTGCGTACTACTTTGGATGTGTGAGTTTTAATTTCTACAACTTGTCTTTACTTAGTTGCATATCTTTCAATCTCTTTCTCACTACTCTCAATTGCATTTACTCGAATCACTTTGCTCAAGTCTCTTTCGTTGGACCGAAATTTCTGAATGAACAACTCTTCCCGAAATTATTTTAAATTTACGGGTTTTATCTGCTGCACTAATTCACCCCTGCCTCTTAGTGCCGCTCAGATCTTAACAAGAATGAACCATGAATTATATCTTTGGCATTCACGAATTGATCCTTATTGATATCTTTTATGAATTCTTTGCATCTATGGCTTTGAACTTTTAAATTGTGATGAATCAAGAGTTTTTCTCCTATATGACTTCTTCTCAAAAGAAGAACTTTCTAAATGCATCATGAATTTTTCTGAATTATAATTCAAATTTCTTATAATTTATAGTGAATTTAGAAATATAATGCATCTTTAATTTGTCTTCCTAAGATCTTTTGCTATTTACAAAAGAAAAGACATATTGAAATTGAATCATGAATTGATTTCTCATTGATATTGATATCTTGATTCAATATATTAGTTGTCATGATTTGAAGATTGATAAAAAATTTTATTGATGTGAGTTGATAAATGATATGAAAAGAGGATGTAAAAAAAATCTTTGCATTCCTTCCTCTCTTCTTTTTGACAATGACAAAGGGGGAGAAAAAATTTTGCTAGAGGAAGCAAAAACTACTTGCAAGCATATCGTAAAAATTGCCAACTAGCTCGCTTGCACTTCTCAAAAGAGAAGAAACAAGTGCTACCTTGCTTATCATGAGAAACAAAGTATGAACTTGCACATCTCAAGAAGCAAGTGAAAAATTGCTATCATTACATATCCTTAAAAACTTGTAATATTTTAAAATAATGTATATTGAACATTTAGATTAATAGCTAGTGTGTTATAAAATTTGCATATCTTAAAACTAACTATGATGTAACTTCTCCTTTTTATTAATGACAAAAGGGGAGAAGTAGATTGATGATTTCATGCAATGAATGATTAAATATTTTATATATTTGCATGATGTTTTTGGATAACTTGATATATGTTGCTTGGATTTGGGATAATCCATGTGTTCTATCAATGACATATTGATAGGAGGAGTTTGGTTAAACTCCGAGGAGTTAAGGTTAACTCCGTTATCAATTAGTTGTCATCGTAAAAAAGGGAGAGACTGTTGAGTCTCAGATTTTGATAATGAAACTAATTTATTGTGTTTGTAATCTAACTATGTTTTGAGTGATGCAGGTCTACTATCGATCAGAATTAGATAATTGACATAGGATGAATCAGCATTATGCTGGAAGAGAACACGGCAGGAGATTGGACGTCAAGTCGGAGGTCCAATCGATAATCGATAGAAGACTTCGGACATTGAGCATCGGGCTAAGAAGAGTGA
Organism: Musa beccarii; assembly: GCA_024322285.1. Classification (NCBI taxonomy): domain Eukaryota; kingdom Viridiplantae; phylum Streptophyta; class Magnoliopsida; order Zingiberales; family Musaceae; genus Musa; species Musa beccarii. The sequence continues at coordinate 10,175,381 of CM044402.1, read as the reverse complement.
TGTTGCGCTAAGGAGATCGGGGTTGTAGAGGTCAACTGCCGATTAGACAACAGGCCACAAGAGAGGACGGTGCACTGAAGAATTGGAAGAAGCACCGATCAATGACATGCCGGGCAATAAGATGTTGATTCATGTAATAATTATCTAGATCGAAGTAGGGTTAAGATTTACTTAGTGTGTAGGATTAACTATGATAATAGTGAAGACATAAAATGAAACAAAATGTCGAAGTCAAGTGCGATCGAATCGTTGGGAGTTCGATGGAAGTCCGAGGGTTCGTCGAAAGTGTTATTGGAACTGGCCGAGAATGAGTAGGGAGTTTGCCGAAAGGATTTCGAAAGTTTGCCAAAAAGATTCGTCGAAAGTTTATAGAGCTCAACGAGAAAGATTAGAGCTTGTTGAAGAAGCTCATCGGAACTCTTCAAGATCATCATAAAGTCTAGAAGCTTATTGGGAGTCTACAGAATGGTATCCGAGGGTTCACGGAAGACCGTCGGAAGTTCATCGGTAGCTCGTCGGAAGCTTACCGGAGGAAGACTTGATGTGTCGGACTTTGTATTAGCTTAGAAAATATCTTTAATTTCATAGTTAGCATGTAATTAGGGTTACGATCAGGTGATAATCCATAACCTTGGTAGGGGCCAACTGAGCTTGGTAATGGACTGGTTTGGGTTAGGTTTAAGGCCTAACCAAAAGTGTTGGACCCTGTTTGGCAGTGGCATCGCCAGACTGGGGCAGTGGCACCGCCCTAAGTCCAGCTCCCCAAGATGTACTGGGTGGTGGTACCATCCAATACATTGACCATGTCAGTGTGTCAAGCGGTAGTACCACCAGACTGGGTGGTGCTACTGCCCAGTGTCAGGGTCAAATAGGCGGTAGTACCACTAGTACTGAGTAAACCCGGGATAGGAAGGTTTTTGGCTCCAAGTTTGAATCAGATTGGAGCCTATAAATGCCCCTCCCATCCTTGGGGAGAAGAGACAAACACACAAACCTTGAAAGTAAGAAAACGCTGTAGAATTCTCTTTAGAAATCCCTCCTTTAGCTCTCATTTGTTTTCAGCAAAAAGAGAGGAGTGTGTGAGTGCTTGTAAGGGTTATCTTCTAAGCCCGTAAAAAGGAGAAGGTGCTATAAGGGACTTTGTCTTTGCTCGTTGGAAGGAAGACAACTAGTAGAAAACCAATAGTCTCAAGAGAAGAGGAATCGGGAGTGGACGTAGGTCGTATGAATGAACCACTATAAAATCGGGTTTGCACTTCTATTCTTATTTATCTTTGCTGCAAGCCTTTACCTTACTGCAATTACTTGAATCCTCCTCATTCTTATGAACGGCTTCAACTTTACATCTTTCTAATATGCGCAATTGAATCAGTTTTCATTGAAATATATTTTTATCGTATGAAGTTTTTTAAGGTTTTTAAAACATTAAAATTTATCATTTTTAACCGCTGCACTAATTCATCCCCTCTCTTAGTACTGCTCTAGATCCTAACATACCCTATATGTATGACTAAAGTAGGATGTTACTTCTCAGTTCTTTTACTGTGTTATCAATAGAAGTGTAGATAATTTTAAAAATAAAATATATTAATTTACTAAACAAAATGATAGGGTTCCCCTTGTATATAGTGATTTTGTCACTTTTATATAATTATAATTTCTAACCAAAATAAAAATATATATACACAATATGTCCAAGGGTTATATATATTCAAATGTCTACAAGTCATCATCCAAATTTATACTAGCATGGGCTCACATTTGTTTATTTTTTGGTCTAATCACTTGGGTGGAGTATTAGTATCTTTACTTACAAACTAGGATCTATAGTTAGTAATCATTCAGTAAGTATAAGCTTTTATAATCTTATTTATATGAGCATATATTATGTCATGTATATAATATTTTAAAATCATTGAAATAAAATATTTAATAATAAACACCTCATCCTATCACTTTTTTAACAGGCAAAACCTTATAATATAGCATACATAAAAGAAAAATAATTCAAAATACTTATATACACATATAAGAATATAGTAAATTCATAGAATTCTATATCTTAAATAATAACATATATGTGCACTCCCACACTACATATCATTATAATATATACGTGTACTCCCACATCGCACCTCATAACATATATGTGTATTCCCATACTACACATCATAATATATATATACTTCTATATCATACTATTGGAAAACCATAGAGAGCATCATATCTATAGCAGAAAAATAAAAACAAAACTAGTTTTCCAAAATAATCATATCGAATCGTCATGCAACGTTTGGGAGCGATAAACACAAAATACCAAAAAAATGCATAAGATGTGTGCAACACTCTCACCTAGGGGAGATCGTATATCCCCTAATTTGCAGATCTCAATCCATGGAAAAAGGAGCTCTTGCAAACTCCTCTCTAGCGGTGATCCATACTATCATAAATGATCATCGCGCATCTACAACAACTTCGTTTGACGAACTGTTCGTCACTTTTGCATGCTTGTACATATGCATGGTATCTTTTTGCCTTGGTTTTATATGTTTTCGCTTGAAAAATGTAAGCAACGATAGTTTGTAGCATTGTAGTGCGATCGCTTGTCGTGTCGAGTAAAACTACCTTGAAATAGCTCTATTTTTGCTTGTCATGGCCTATTTTTTGTAGACCGTAGCCTCACATGAAACGTAAGCTATCTTAGTACCCTAGAACCCCCCGGATGGCACCGGGGGGATGGGGCTTCAGATTAGTATTGGGCGTTGAATAATCTTCACAAGTTCATATGTTAACTTGATGAGAACTTGCCTTCGCACCCGACACCCGGTGAGTAGTTGTTTATAGACTTGCAACTATTCATTCAACCTTCTAAATCCTTATTTTCTCCTTTTTCTTTTTTCTCTCTTATACTCAAGTGTTTGCTGAATTACTTATAAAACTTCCCTCTATGTAAGACGTCGGGACTTGTTCATCGTTTATTTTCAACCTAATCAACTTTCTATTTTATTGGTCCTTCAGGACTTGTATGAGGTTGTGACTATGCTAATCCTTTTGGATGCATATGCCATAAGGGTGCCTCATAACTTAGGCAATCCTAACTAAGTCCAAGAAGTTGGCGCAAAGGTACTTCATGACTTAGGCAACTCCAACTAAGTTCGTGACTTTGTTGCAAGGGTGCCTCACGATTTAGATAATTCCAGCTAAGTCCATGATATTGTGATATCAGAGTGGACAAGTAATTCAACCAAGTAGTAAAGTAACTTTGCAATCTCTCCATGGCAATGCATCATGGTGAATCGAGCAAGATGGGATAAACCAGACTATTACCCCAAGTAGTTGTAGGTGGGTTGCAAGTGTAAACTCACTCTTATGTTGTTGGAGCCACTTAAGAGGAGCACGATAGTGAACATGATGAGCGAGAAGTTGACTACTCTCCATGAGCGGAGGAGGTACAATCTGAAGTACCAATTGGGAAAAAGAGCCATAATGAGAGACTCATAGTGGTGGAAATCCACTTGGATATTCTTGAAGCGAGCTTAGAGGAACTCTACTAAGGCCAAATAATACTTCTTAGGGCAGAGAGCTTACAAAAAGAAGCTGAATCTTGAATTGACAAGGTTCAGTCCCTAGTCGATCAACTAATAGAAGACACCAAAAACTCGGTGCAACATTTGTATGAAGTCATGACGGAACTCACTTCTAGAGTGACAGCACTCATAAGAGCACTAAATGTAAGAGAGAATAACACCCACGTTGTGTTACTACAAAATTTGAGGGCACTTGAGCCTTATTGCTACAAAGGTTCTAGGGACACAAAAGAGCTTGAGAATTTCTTATTTGACATGGAATAGTGCTTTCGAGTTACAAGGCTTGAATTTGAAGATACTAAAGTTTTGATAGCAACCATGTATCTCAATAGGGATGCAAAATTTGGTGGAGAACCTATTGGGAGGAGATCCAACAAGGTTAGTGTCGAGCAAGCATATGGGAGGACTTGAAGCGGGAATAAAGAACTCAGTTCCTACCCGAGAACACAAAGTTCATCGTAAGGAGGAAGTTGAGATAACTCCACTAAAGTACTTCTATCTAGGACTACGTGAAGTAATTTTTACTAGTCATAGATGTCCTATAAGCCAATCACATTAGGGATGACAAGTGTGACATGATATACACTATTTTTTACTTATTATTATTATTTAGTATTTTATTACTTTATGTTATATGTTGCATATATTGTGATGTTCATGGATCTATGCAATGGGAATCGGATCGTGATGAGATTACGATAATGAGATTGATTCATCTTTAAACATATACTCTAAACAATCCTGGTCATAGGTTACTCGAGAGGGACATTGAGATAACCGGATAGATTGGTGTATTGTATACTCATTCATATGATGGAGATAGTTAGTCTCATAGTTGCTCGTGTGGGGACACTAAGAATATAGTGTAGGTGCTCATTGGAGAATGAGTTCATTGATTAATCTACTCACGAAATATTGGATGATTGATAATACCTTATTATCAGACAATGATTTCGTAGTCCCAGTAGTATATCTGGTCTTTAGACTTAAGACACCAAGGATGCCCTATATGAGGACTCCACTCTTTGATACCAGACTTATAGGTTTAGAAGTTCTAGATCTAGTACAATTGGTTATCGGGAGTGGCAGCCAACTTTATGAGGGCTATTGAGTGTCGATAAAGGATCATCCGCTCTCAGTATTATGATAGGAATATCTCATATATCTTTGCTCAGATAAATCCTTGGCTAAGGTTATTCAAATTGAGAGAGAAAGATTTCTTCGTAAGATCCAATTAGAGCAAGACTCGAGGAGAGATTATATAAGCCTGACAGCACCATGCCCAATATACAATCTATAGGATATTAGATGGATGAGAGACTATAGGTACATAGTAACTAAGGATAACTAGGTTCATAGAATTGAATTCTCCTATATTGTTTGGGGACTACAGCGTAGTGGCATAGTACATCCGTAGTCGATGAGTCGAGTGAATTATGAATTATTATCGATAGTAATCTATTGAGCCGGAAGGAGTTCTGATAAGTATGACTGATGGCCAACTTGATATTGGGCCTAGAGGGTCACACACATATGGTAGGTGTTGCGATGAGTAAAGGTTCAAATATGAGATATCCGCTAGAGCCCCTATCTTATTGGATATCCATTAAGCTCATGAATTATTATTTCCTATAAATGAGATCCAATGAGAGCTAATATAAGATTATTGGGTAGAGACTCACTAATCTAATAGCTTAGGTAATTGGATAAAGATCCAATACCAAATAGGGTATGATCCATTAGGGTTAAGTTGATAATGAGCCTCTATAAATAGGAGGGAACCAAAGACCAATAAGCTAGGGTTTTTTTGGTAGCCACCTCTTATTTTCCTCCCCCTCTCCTCCTCAATCAACAACCCTAGTTTGGGGCATGTGGACAACAAGAAGGGCTAACCCCTTCTTGTTTGCGTAGTGCATGCTGCTAGGAGATTTGAGCAGCAATTTGAAGAGCAACGTCGTAACCCCTACCATGTGGATTACCATGAGAGAGGAGAGCACTTGAACTCTTTCATCTAGTCCTATAGATCTACAGGAATTCAGGGATATACAATCTCCCTAGGTAATTTTCTTATGCATAGTTTTTCGATTTCATGGGTTTTGTGCATCAATTTTTGCACGATGATGAGTACCCTTTTTTGTGGGAAATATGTAATTTTTATTTATATTCTTCTACTAGACATATGATATCATCACAGGTTTCCCAACAGTAGTATCAGAGCTAGGTTGCTCATATAAAAGATTGGTTTTAAGCTACGTATGTTATGTTCAATCATGTAGAATTGTTTTGCATGATTGCTGCGATCTTCTTGTCATATATTTTAAATCTATGCTACACCTTTTCTTACTATTAAGAGGTGTTTTAGAAGGGGCTTTTGATGTTAAAATATTTGACATAAAAGGGGAAGAAAGGGCAGCAACTATTGCTGCCCTATGGTTTGGCCAAAAGCTGCTTACAGCCTTGGCCGAGAGCACACCTTACTGCTCTCGGCCTGGCCAAAGGCAGCAAGGCCGAGAGCAGCAAGAGTGCTCTTAGCCTGGGAGATGGCAGCCCCTACAGCCAGGTTTCTTGGCTGTAAGGGGCACCTTAGGCGACTAGGGTTTCTTAGCCGCCCAAGAGCCCCTAGCGGCTAGGACTCTTGGCCACATGGGGTAAGGTGGCAGCTAGGGTTTCCTAGCCGCCCATGCTTCCCCTATAGCTAGGGTTTCCTAGCTGTAGAGGCAACCTTGGGAGCTAGGGATCCCTGGCCACCCAAGGCAATCCTACAGCCAGGGTTTCTTGGCTGGATGAGGTACCCTAAGGTAGGGTATCCTAAAGGACTACAAAGTAATTAATTAAATAGTTTAATTAATTATTATTATTATCTAGTAGTCCTATATGATGATGATGTGTACATGTGATATATGATATGGACGGATCATCATGGACCATGTGATGTGTGTGTAAATGTGATGTGATTATTATTATTATTAGGGCCTACAAGCCTCCAATTTTTTCTTATTTATTATCGGGCCTATGTGCCTATGATTTAGTTATAATTACACAAGGACATACGAGAGTGTGGAAGTGATAACGGGACCCATGAGGCCGAGGCGAATGATCGCGATGCATGGAGATGCATCAAATGACGACGGAACCAACAAGGATGAGATGAATGATTACAAGGCATGGAGATGCGCTGCTGCACACATAGATCTTGATGTGAGTGATTGGGCCCATTGGCTCGGGCTTGATCATATTAGGATATGGTCCATGATCATCTGGAGTAATTGCTCATGTGATGTGTGATTACTTATGCACCTACTAGATATGTATATATATTTGCATGTGATGTAGATATATATTAATATGTATTGGTATGACACATCATAGGAGACTAAATCAAAATCTTTTCTCTCGATAATATGAAGTCAGCAAATGTGAGGTAATTAAATTGACCCACATGGCCTTCCATCGTTATAGGTAGGGACTGATTCCCGATGTAGGTTGAGTTGGTCGAGTCTCTTGAGGCTCACATATATTGCGATTTGCTATCTTGCCTATGATATAGAGATGTCACCGGTGACTTGAGGACATGGTATGCTTAATTGAGTCCCTCGAGGGCATATTATTGAATCAGACTCTTCTTGTAATGATAGTGATGACTTAATCGAATACCATGGTTAGTTGAGTCCCATGAGGCCATGGTGGTTCGGAGGTTTAATAGGATGGGAATCATAAGGAGTTGTGATTGACAAGAGTTGCCTACCTTTATGGGCTTAGCATAATTAGTCGAGTCCCTCAAGGTTACGTTAAAATGGCGATTGAATCCCAATCCCCACTAGAGATCCGCTAGGGGTCTTCGATTCACATACCAGAGGGAGTTATGTGTTTCACGAGCAAATAGCAGGAGTAGATTAAGATAGAAATCTTTATCTTAATTACTTATTTTTATGAAATCTGCATGTTATTTATTTCTACTACATCTTTATTTTTAGAAAAATATCACTTTCGAATCCTTTATATGACATACTTGATGTTAACTGCCTCACTAGTCCAAATTATATGGATTGACTCCACAACTTGAGAATCGTTCTCACGATGGAGAAAATCATATACGTCCTTGAGACAGTGATCCTTGATATGCCCGATGAAGGGGCAAGCGAGAATGAGATCACTCGCTACGTGAAATACATAGATGAATCCACTCTTGCTTAGTATTATATATTGGTCTCTATGACTCCTGAGTTATAGAGACAGCATGAAAACATGGATGTCAGTTTTGTATTCCTGCATCTCCGTAAACTGTTTGAGGAGTAGGGAAGAACTAAGTGATATGAGATATCAAAGAGTCTCTTCCGCACTAGGATGACTGATGGGATTACCGGTTCAAAACTATGTCCTTAAGATGATTGAGTGGATAAAGAAACTCACAGGTCTAGGAATGGTCCTAAAGGATAACCTGTGTGTGGACCTTGTGCTTCAGCCCTGCTAGAATTTCTTTTCTTAATTCATAATGAATTTTAATATAAACAAGGTTGAGGTGACTCTCCGAGAGCTCCTCACTAGATTAAGGGAAGCAAAGAGTACCATCAAGAAAGAGAAACTAATTCTCTATGCTAGGAAGGCCAGAAAGAAAAGAAAGGCAGAGAAGTCCCTTAAGAAGAGCAAGGGCTGTTGAATCTTGAATTTTAATGATGAAACCAATTGTTAAAGTTATGATCTAATATGTGTTTGAGTGACGTAGGACTATTTTCGATCATAGAAAGACAAATTGATTAAATCAGTGGAATTGAATCTTAGATTTTGATGATGAAACTAATTGATAAAGTTATGATCTAATGTGTATTTGAGTGACGTAAGACTATCTTCGATCATGGAAAGATAAATCGATTAAAGTAGTGGAATCAAGTGTTGGGTCAAAATTGAACATGTCAGAAGATTAGACGTCGGACCGAAGGAATGGTCGACGTGCTAGTAGAAGGCTTCGTGTCATGAGTTCGAGCATCAGGCTAGAAAGATCGAACATTGCACCAAGGAAATCGGGTGTTGTGGGTGTTAGGATCAAGTCGACACTAAGAGGGGAGGTGAATTAGTACTTTCAATAAAAACGTCAGTGATATGAAAATTTTTGTTTCGATGAAACCTATATCAGAAAGATGTTTAACTTGCAAATATTTGTAGAAATGTAATGAGCTAGTAAAGTAATTTGTAGTGAGAGTAAACAGCAAAGAAGGATGTGCAAATCGATTTTATAGTGGTTCGGTCATCTTGACCTATGTCCACTCTTGATTCCTCTTCACTCAAGGCCACCGGCTTCAACTATCTGATCTTCTTTCAATGGCTGAAGATCAACTATCCTTTTACACCTCTTTTCTTCTTTTTCACAGGTTTAGGAGATAACCTTTATAACCCCTTTTACAAGGTTTCTCTCACACTCTTCCTTAGAATAGTTTCTTTGCTTTAGGAGGATGAACTCTATACTTTATAAGGGTTACAACATTAGAATTATAGCATATTTACTCTTTTTTCTTTCATAATTATTGTTATTCTAAGTAAGAATAGTTGGGGTATTTATAAACACCAAATAGCTTCAAAAATGGAGTCAAAATTTTAAACACCCCGAGATTTTGGGGTACTAGTGGTACCACTGCTTATGCTGGGTGGTATCACTGCCTGCAGCACTGACACTAAGTGATACCACTACCCAGACTCAGCTTGAGAGGCTGAGCCTTAGGCAGTTCCACTACCAACCCTAGAAGTGCCACCGCTTGACGTGGCTCCAGGTCACTAATTCGACCATCCATTCAGCCCAAATCAGCCCTGATTCGGGCCCAGTTGGCCTCTAATTGAGTTAGCCTAATTACATTCTAAACTAACTCAATTTAAACTAAAACTACTTTGATCTAGATAATTATTACAAAGCATTAATCAAATGTTGTCCGATATGTTATTATTTCATTCGACGCTTCGTTCGAACCTTCGATGCATCGTTCTCTCTTGTAGTGTATTGCTCAATTAGCATGTTAACCTCCATAACTCTGATCTCCTTAGTACAATGTTCACTCTTCTTAGCTCGATGCTTGAATTCATGGCACGAAGCCTTCTCCCGATACATTGACCGTTTCTCCGGCTCGGTGTCCAATCTTTTGACATATTCCACTCTGGCTCAACATTGATTCTTCTTGCTTTAATTTCTCTCTATGATCGAAGCTAATCCTACGCTACTCAAAACACAGATCAGATCACAACTTTATTAATTAGTTTCATCATTAAAATCAAAGATTCAATAATCTCTCTTTGATGATGATAACCAATTGATGATAGAGTTTAAATCAAACTCCCCCTATCAATATGCTATATTGATAGAAATGCAAATTCATAAATAAATTATGAATCATACATAATCAAAATATTCAAGTATATCATCCCATGCATGATTATCATAATTTATACATCATCATACCTTCTCCCCCTTAACAAAAAGGAGAAGTACAACTAGTAATTTTTAGATATATGGAAGCTTAGCAATTTAGCAAAATTTTCATCACTTTAGAACATGCAAGCTAGTAAATCCTTTTTTCTCTTTTGAGAAGTACAAGTATCGATTTTGCTTCTTCTTTAAATGTGCAAGCTAGCAAATTCTTTGCTTCCTTTGGCGAAATCCAAGCTACGAAGTTTAGCAAAATTTTTGCTAATCTTGAGATAGCAACATTTTGCTTCCTTTGCAATGTTAAAGCTAGCACCGTTTTTGCTAATTTTTGTGATGTGTAAGCTAGCAAGACTTTCTCCCCCTTTGTCATTGTAAAAAAGAAGGGAGGAATACAATGGTACAAAATTTTTCCTTTTACATCAATTTTCAAATCATGCCAAATATTAATAATATGAAAGATATCAAAAAACATCCATTTGGTGATAGGGCATACAATTCATAAATACAAGGGAGTCATAAATAAAACATGATATGAAGGATATTAATATCGAATCGTGAATACCAAAAGATATCATTCATTTTGACAAATCTCCTCTTAAATAACAAAAATAGATCTTAGGAAATCAAAAAGAAAATGATCTTGATTCATACAAAGAAAATTTAAATTTAATTCCAAGAAATTCAAGATCATGATATAGATAAAAACTTCTCTATAGCAAAAAGAGTCATGGAAGAATAAATAAATGATGTCAATTCATGTATAATATGTCTCAATTCAGCATGAATCATAAAAAATTAAGTTATAATTCTAAAAAATCATGATCCATTTGGAAAATTCTCCTTTTTAGTAAATGACGAATAGAATCATAGGAGATCAAATAAGATATCTTGATTCACATAAAATAAATCTCAATTCATAAATGTCAAGAATCAAGATTCGTTTGGATAAAACTTTTCTTAGAAGATAAAAACATATGAGAATAAAATGAATTGAGAAAGATAGAAATATCGAAAATGATTCATATAAAATACATCTCAAGTTGTAAATATGAATAAATCAAGTGTCTGTCAATTCCAAAATCATCATCAAAATCAATTTTCTAGTTCAAGAGATTCATAAGATGGATTCATCACTAAGAATCACTTGTTGAAAAATCGAAAAGATAGAGATAGCAAAATTTTCAAGAAAAAAAATACTTTCTTCCTTTTAGTTTCAATTCATGCGATTGATTTCATATAAGCATACTCAAGTTTTTCATATATAAGTTATGCATCATGTTAAAACCCAAAAAGCAATGCAAAATCATAAAGATATACATAATTGCTTCTTAAAACATATAAAAAATTAATCTTATTTGGTGTACAAGTATTACATTTAATTTTAACATTTTATTCCTTTAACATGCAATTGTCATGATAATTTTTTAAAACTAATTTAAATTTATCAAATCATGAAAAATGCAGCAATTTCATGATAAGGTAAAATAGAATCAATTGAGTTACTTACCTTGTCTTCGGATGTACTTGATTCATCCTTGAGTGATTTGAATGCCTTTTTTTTCTTTTGTGCGAGCACCTTCTTCTCTAATTGCGGACAACTGCTTTTATAGCGCCCTGGTCGATTGTATCCCTAGCAAGTTATGGTGTTTTTTTTAAGTTAATTTTTGTTCTTAGTTTCTTGTTTTATGAACTTTTTAAATTTTATTGTTAGGAGTTCAAAGTCATTATCATCACTTGAGCTTTTGCTCGAGTGGTCTTCTTTTGTTTGAAGTGCTAAATTCTTCTTATTTTTTGGAAGATAGTTATCAAGTTCATCATGCGTAATATATGTCGTTTCGTAGGTCATCAAAGACCTAATAAGTTCTTTACGTGAAAAATTATTCAAGTCTTTTATTTCTTGTATTATTGTTACTTTTGGATTCCAACTTTTTAGAAGAGATCTTAGTATTTTGTTAATAAATTTAAAATTAGAAAAATATTTATTAAAACTTTTAAACCATTGACAACATCCGTAAACCAGGTGTACATGTCTCTAATGGTTTCACTTTGTTCCATTCGAAATAATTCAAAACTATGCATCAAAAGATTAATTTTAAAATCTTTAACTCATGTTTTTATGTGTGATTTCAAGAGTGTGCTAAATGTTACGTGCAGTTTCACAAATCGAAACCCAATTAAATTCATATTTGTCCAAAACACAAAATAAAGTATTCATAGCTTTTGCATTCAAAGAAAATATCTTCTCCAAATCATTTCATTCGTTTATTGGTTTGGAAGACTTTTGAAAATTATTTTCGATAATATTTCATAAATTCAAATTTATAGAAAGCAAAAAAACTCTCATTCGAGTTTTTCAATATATGTAGTCCGTCCTATTGAACATAAGAGGACGAAAGATAGAATGACCCTCTTGAAAGTTGAAAAAAGTCATATCTTTCGGGTATTAAACCAAATAGAGATAAACGAAGTTATGATACAAACTATTAGAATCAAGTTGACACTAAGAGGGGAGGGGGGGTGAATTAGTGCTTTCAATAAATACATCGGTGATATGAAAACTTTCATTTTGAAGAAACCCATATCAGAAAGATGTTTAACTTGCAAATGTTTGTACAAATGTAATGAGCAAATAAAGTAGTTTACAATGAGAGTAAACAGCAAGGAAGGATGTGCAAATCAATTTTATAGTGGTTCGATCGTCCTGACCTATGTCCACTCTCGATTCCTCTTCACTTGAGGCTATCGGCTTCAACTATCCGATTTTCTTTTAATGAGCGAAGATCAACTACCCTTTTACACCCCTTTTCTCCTTTTGCATAAGTTTAGGAGATAACCTTTACAACCCTTTTACAAGGTTTCCATCACACTCTCCCTTAGTATAGTCTCTATGCTTTAGGAGGAGGGACTCTATACTTTACAAGGGTTACAACCTTAGAATCATAGAGTTTTTGCTCTCTTTTCTTTCACAATTCTTGCTATTCCAAGCAAGAATAACTGGGGTATTTATAGACCCCAAATGACTTCAATATTTTAAACATTCCAAGATTTCAGAGTACCGGTGGTACCATCACTTGTGCTAGGTAGTACCACCGTTTGCAATACTGACACTAGGTGATACCAACACCCAATCTGGTGGTATTATCACCTGACACAGTTTGGGAGACTGTGTTTGGGTGGTACTATCGCCCAGTCTGGTGGTACCACAGCCTAACACTGGGCGGTACTATCGCCCAAGCTCAACTTGGGAGGCGGAGCCTCAAGCAGTTTCACTACCAACCCTGGCGGTGCCACCACTTGACGTGGCTCTAGGTCACTGATTGAGCCATCCATTTGGCCCAAATCAGCCTTGATTTGAGCCTAGTTGGCCCTTAATTGAGTTGGCCTAATTATATTCTAAATTAACCTAGTTAGAACTAAAACTACTTTGATCTAGACAATTATTACAAATAATTAATTAAATATTGTCCAACATGTTATTGGTTCATCCGGTGCTTGTCCAAACTTTCGGCGCATCATCCTCTCTTGTGACGTATTTGCCTAATCGACATGTTGACCTCTACAATTTTGATCTCCTTAGCACAATATCTGCTCTTCTTGGCCTGATGCTTGAATTCATAGCATAAAGCCTTCTACCGATATGTTGACCATTTTTTTGGCTTGACGTCCAATCTTCTAACATGTTCTACTCTGACCCAAGATTAATTCTTCCAGCTTTAGTTGTCTCTTTATGATCGAAGCTAGTCCTGCACCACTCAAAATATAGATTAGATCACAACTTTATCAATTAGTTTCATCATTAAAATTTGAGATTCAATAGTGGGAAGTTAACATGCTGATTTGGTAATATGCCGTAAGAGAGGATGATATGTTGAAGGTCCAAACGAAGTGCTGGATGAATCAATGGCATGCCGAACAACTTAGTACTCTCATTTGTAATCGATTGTGTTCATATTAAAGTAGTTGTGATTATAATTGAGTTGATTTTGGGTGTAACTATGCCAACTCAATTAGGGGCCAATTGGGCTAGAGTTGGGGCTATTTTGGGCCAAAAGAAAGGCCCATTTAATGATCCAAAAGTTGGGTCAGGTGGTGGCACCGCTAGACCAAGTGGTGGAACTACTAGTAGCTCAGTCTCCAAGACACAGTCTCCAAGATTGTGTCAAGTGATGGTATCGCTAGACTGGGTGGTGGAACCACCTAGTGTCAGTTTGCAGGTGGTGGTGCCACCTAACACAGGCGATGGTATCGCTAGTACTCCGAAATCCCAAGGTGTTTAAAATTTTGACTCTATTTTTGAAGTCATTTGGGTCTGTAAATATCTCAGTTGTTTTTGCTTGGGATAGCAAGAATTAAGTAAGAAAAAAGAGTAAAAACCTTATGATTCTAGAGTTGTAATATCTCTTGAAGTGTTGAGTTCCTCCTCCTAGAATTTGGAGATTGTCCTAAGAGAGGTGCGTGAGGGAACTCTCAGAGGGCGTGTAAAGGTTCTCTTTTAAGCCTATCAAAAGGAGAAAAGAGTTATAAGGGTAGTTGATCTTTGCCCATTGGAAAGAAGATTGTTAGTGGAAGCCGGTAGCCTCGAGTGAAGAGGAATTGTGAGTGAACGTAGGTTGAGATGATTGAACTACTATAAATCTGGTTTGCATTTACTTTATCCTTTTAATTCATATTACAAACTAATTTACTTACTCACTATGCTTACAAACATTTTCAAGTTAAACTCATTTTCGATACGGGCTTTATCGAATCTTTAAAAATTTTGATCGAATGAAGTTTTCCAAATCGACATTTTTATGAAAGCACTAATTCATCCCGCCCCTCTTAGTGCTAATTTTGGTCCTAACAGTTGGTATCAGAGCAAGGTTTCTCTCTTTTTAATTTAAAACCCAAGAGAGATGACTTTTACGGGCAATCAAGAGGGTCCTTCTATCACTCGTCCTCCGATGTTCAATGGGATGGACTATATATATTGGTAAACTTGAATGAATTTTTTTTACTTTTTATGGATTTTGATTTATAGAATATTATTGAAAACAGTTTTGAAAAATCTTCCAAACTAATGAATGAATGAAATGATTTGAAGAAGAAAATTTTCTCTTTGAATGCTAAAGCGATGAACGCTTTGTTTTGTGCTCTTAATAAAAACGAATTTAATCGGGTTTCTATATGCGAAAGTACACATGAGATTTGACACACACTCAAAGTCACACACAAAGGCACAAGTATGATTAAAGAGTCAAAAATTAATCTTTTGGTACATAGTTTTGAATTATTTTGAATAAAACCAAGAAAAACCATTAGAGACATGTACACCCGGTTTATGGATGCCGTCACTGGTTTAAAAGCACTTGGTAAATTTTTTTTCAAATTTTAAACTTGTAATAAAATATTAAAATCTCTTCCAAAAAGTTGAAATCTAAAAGTGATGGCTATACAAGAGACAAAGGACTTGAATAATTTTTTGCTTGAAGAATTTATCGGGTCTTTAATGACCTATGAAATGACATGTATAGAATTTGATGTACATGAGAACAACCTTCCAAAGAACAGGAAGGATTTGACATTTAGAACAAAAGAAGACTACTTGAGAAAAAACTCAAGTGATAATGATGTTGATGATGATGATGATCTTAAACTCATAATAATAAAATTTAAAAAGTTCATAAAATAAGAATCAAAGAATAAAAATAAACTAAAAAACACAATAACTTGCTATGAGTGTAATCAGTCGGGGCATTTTAAAAGTGAATATCCATAACTGAAGAAGAATGTGCTCACACAAAAGAAGAAGAAAGCATTCAAGGTGACATGGGACGAATCGAGTACATTTGAAAATGACGTTGTGAACTATGCCTTGGTAGCCTTTGATAATGAGGTAAGTAACTCAACTAAAATCCTTTTACCATACAATGAAATTACTTAGTGCTTTTCATGATTTGACGAATTTTATTCAATTTTTTAAAAAAATTCATGATAATTTCATGTTTTATGGTAAAGAATAAAATATTAAATTTAAATGTAATGCTTGCACACTAAATAAGATTAATTCTATTTATGTTTTAAGAAGTTATAATATGTATCTTGATGATTTCCATATTACCTTTCAGTTTCAAACATGATGCATTATTTTGACATAAAAAAACTTGGGCATGCTTGTATGAAATCAATCACATAAATTAAACAACTAAAAAGAGGAAAGTATTTTTTTCTTGAAAATCTTTCTATCCTATCAAGTTTTCAATAAGAGATTGATGAATTCATGTGTAGTATCTTTTATGAATCTCTTGAACTATGAAAGTAATTTTGATGATTTGAATTTGAATAAGTTTTATCCAAATCTTACACTTGATATTTGAGATTTTTTTTATGAATCATGATCTTGATGACTTGAGATTTCTTATGCATGAATCAAAATCTTTTATTTGTTATCCTATGTCTCTTTTTGCTATGTACTATAAAGAAGTTTTTATCCTAATCATGATCTTGATTTCTCGATATTTATAACATGAGAATTTTTTATAAATCAAGATCTCTTATTATTTGTTCTCCTATAATTCTCTCTCTCTCTCTCTCTCTCTCTCTCTTTACTAAAGAGGACACTTATCAAAATGAATGATGTCTTTTGGTATTCACGAATTGATCCTTCTTGATCTTTTATATTAATAACTTTCATGTTATGATTTTTATATGATTCCTTTGTATTTATGTTTGTATATCTCATATTATGATTAGAACATTGATGTAAAAGAAAAAATTATATCATTGTATTCTTTCCTTCTTTTTGATGACAAAAGGGGGAGAGAAAAATTGCTAGCTTGCATATTCCAAAAGAAAGCAAAAAGTGCTAGCTTGAATGTTAAGCTTAAGCATGTTAAAAATCTCTCAAAATGCATAAATTCTTCTAATACATTTTTTGGATTATTATCTTGATTACTCGGTTTTTATGACTTGAGTTCTCTTTTTAAATCAAGATCATTTCCTATCATTCCTTTTATTTACAAAAGAATAAATTTATCAAGAAAGACTCAAGATCTTTTGGTGTTCATAACTTGATCTTTCATTTTTTATGATTGAAATATTGGTATAAATTTATCTTTGTTATTTGTCATGATTTAAAAATTGATGTAAAGGGAAAAGAATTATAATATTATATTATTTTCTTCTTTTTGACAATGGCAAAGGGGGAGAAAGAATTGCTAACTTGCACATTTCAAAAAGAAGCAAAAATTGCTAAAAGAGAAGTAAATAATTTGCTTGTTTGCTCATTTCAAGAAGCAAAAGTGATAGTTTGCCCATCTCAAGAAGCAAAATTTGTAAACTTGCACATCTCAAAAAAGAAGCAAGTATTACTAGCTTGTACATTTCAAGTAATAGCAAAAATTACTAACTTGTATAACTCAAAATTATTGCTAGCTTATATATTCTAAAGTGATGTAAAACTTGTATATTTCAACAACTTGCTTAGATGCACTTTTTTCCTTTTTGTTAATGACAAAGGGAGAGAAGTAATGATGATTAGGTATCATAAAGGATGATGATTTATGATTTAAAATTTTATGCATGTTATACCTTGCTGCTTTATATCAATATGGTATATTGATAGGGGGAGTTTAATTTAAACTCCGTCATCAATTGGTTGTCATCACAAAAAAGGAAGAGATTGTTGAATTTTGGATTTTAATGATAAAACCAATTAATACAGTTATGATCTAATATGCATTTGAGTGACGCAGGACTATCTTCCATTATAGAAAGATAAATCGATTAAAATAGTGGAATCAAGTGTTGGGCTGGAATTGAACATGTTAGAAGATTGGATGTCAGGCTGGAGGAATGGTTAACGTGTCGACATAAGGCTTCGTGTCATGAGTTCAGGCATTGGGCTAGAAGGATCAGATATTGCATTAAGGAAATCAGGTGTTGTGGGAAGTCAACATGTCGATTGAACAATACGCCATAAGAGAGGATGATACGTCGAGGGTTCGAACGAAGTGCCAGATGAACCAATAACATTCTGGACAACTTAGTATTATTGTTTGTAATTGATTGTGTCTAGATTGAAGTAGTTGTGATTATAATTAAGTTAGTTTTAGGTATAACCATGCTTACTCAATTAGGAGCTAATTGGGCCAGAGTTGAGGCTATTTTAGGCCAAGAGGAAAGCTCATTCGGTGACCCAAAAGTTAGTTAGGCAGTGGCACCACCAAACTAGGTGGTGGAACTACCGGTGGCTTAGTCTCCAAGACATTACCTCTAAGACTATGTCAGGTGATGGTACAGCCCAACAAAGGTGATGGTACCACCAGTACTCTGAAATCCTAAGATGTTTAAAATTTTAGCTCCATTTTTGAAACCATTTGGGGTTTATAAATACCCAACTCTTCTTGCTTAGGATAACAAGAATTGAGTAAGAAAAAGAGCAAAAACCCTATGATTCTAGAGTTGTAGTCTCTCTTGAAGTGTTAAGTCCCTCCTCCTAGAGCTCAGAGATTATCCTAAGGGAGGTGTGTGAGAGAACTCTTAGAGGGGGTGTAAAGGTTCTCTCCTGAGCCTATCAAAAAGAGAAAAGAGTTATAAGAGTAGTTGATCTTTACTCATTAGAATGAAAATCGTTAGTGGAAGCCGGTGGCCTCGAGTGAAGAGGAATCAAGAGTGAACATAGGTCGGGACGACCGAACCACTATAAATTTAATTTGCATTTACTTTATGTTTTTTATTCATATTACAAACTGATTTACTTACTATGCTTATGAATGTTTTCAAGTTAAACTCATTTCCAACATGGGCTTTATCGAATCATCGAAAGTTTTGATCGAACGAAGTTTTCCAAACCGATGTTGTTTACAAAAGCACTATTTCAACCCAACCCACCCCACACACCCCCCCTCCTCTCTTAATGTCAATTTCAGAACTAATAAAGGTAAAGGCAAACTGGGTAAAACAAAGGTTGCTAAGAAGGACTCGATAAAGAACAAATGCTAGTGCTTCCACTATAGCAAAAATAAGTAGTAGAAGTGGAACTATAAAGAGTATCTTGCAGAGAGGGTGAAACAGAAGCTTGGAGAAGCTTTAGGTACATTCATGATCAGTCTCCATTGTTAAAATTTTATGATAACACATGAGTATTGGATATTGGGAGTGCTTATCATATTTGTAATTTATTGCAGGTTTTAGCAAGGCCTACGAGATTGGCGAGAGGCAAGATGGACCTTAAGATGGGCAATAGAGCAAATGCTATCATAGTGACTATTGGCGAGGTCATCCTATATCTTCCTAGTAGAGCTATTATTACATTAGATGCATGTTATTATAATCCTTCTATTATCAAAAATATTATTTTCATTTTATGTTTGATTGTTAGTAGATATAAATTAGTTTTTGAGAACAATGGTTGTTCAATATTATTAAATAATAAGATCATCACGAGAGAAATATTATATAATGGTTTGTTTATGCTAGACATAACTACATACATCATGAGTGTAAGTGAGTTTAAGAGGAAGCGAGATGAGGTGAATAATGCATATCTGTGGTATTGTAGGCTATGTCACATCCATAAGAGAAGGATTCAAAAGTTACTGAAGGATAGATATTTAGATCCATTCGACTGTGAGCCATATGCGACTTATGAACCTTACCTTCATAAAAAACTAACCAACTTTTCATTAGTGAAACTGGAGAGAGACCCATTGAGTTGCTAAAACTTATACATAGTGATGTATGTAGTCCCATATCAACTCATGCCATTGGTGGTTACTCCTACTTTATTAATTTTATTGATGATTTCTCAAGGTATGGATATATGTACTTGATGAAGTACAAGTCCAAGGCCTTCGAGAAATTCAAAGAGTATAAGAATAAAGTGAAGAATCAGACTAGAAAGAGTATCAAAACTCTTCGATCAAATCAAGGAGGTGAGTACTTGAGTACAGAGTTCACCCAGTTCCTCAAGGACCATGAGATTTTATCTTAATGGACACCTCCTTATACACCCTAGCTCAATGGTGTATCCGAAAGGAGAAATTACGCATTATTAGATATGGTGTGATCCATGATGAGTTTCACCGACCTACCCATCTAATTCTGGGGGATACGTCCTAGAGACCATAGTTTACCTTCTAAACATAATTTCAACTAAGTAGGTGGTGTCTACTCCATATGAGATATGGAAAGGGAAGAAGTCTGATCTTAAGGTTGTTAAGATTTGGAACTATCATGCATATATTAAGAGACACAACCCTAACAAATTAGAATCTAGGATGGAATGGTGCAAGTTTATGGGATGTCCCAAGGAAACTTATGGGTATTATTTCTATCACCCCGAGGATCAAAAGGTCTTTGTAACCAAAAGAGCATTATTCCTTAAGAAGGAACATATTCTTTACGGAGACAATGGAAGCATGATAGAGTTGAGCGAGGTTGGAGAACTAACTCAAGCACCATTCTATAGCCAAAGTTTGTTAAGGTACATAGCACACAAGTTTTGACTTTACATAGGTCCAGTAGAGTATCCCATCCTCTTGAGAGATATGTGGGATATATCAGAGAGAGGATGTTGAGGATATTGATCCTCAAACCTACGAGGAGGCTGTTATGAGTATAGACTTTAGGAATTGACAAGAAGCCATAGATTCAGAGATGGATTCCATGCACTCCAACAAGGTTTGAAACCTAGTTGATGCACTCGAGGATATCGTACCCACTAGCTGCAAGTAGATCTTTAAGAAAAAAGATCAAAGTAGATGAAAAGGTAAAGACCTATAAAGTAAGGCTAGTGGGGGTATCATCAAAGGCAAGGTGTTGATTATGATGAAACCTTCTTACCCATAGCCATGCTAAACTTCATCCGAATTCTATTGGCTATTGCAACACACTATGATTATGAGATCTCAAAGATGGACATGAAAATCACGTTCCTCAATGGCAACCTCGATAAGGAGGTGTATATGAAATAACCTATGAGATTCGTGTCCAAGGATAGTCCAGAGAAGGTGTACAGGTTGCTTAGGTCCATCTATGGACTAAAGCTAGCTTCCCGAAGTTGAAACATAAGATTTAATGAAGCGATCAAATCTTATAACTTCGTTAAGAATAAAGATAAGCCTTGTATATATAGGAAGGTGAGTGGGAGTGCTATCACCTTTTTGGTGCTGTATTTAGATGACATCTTGATCATTAGGAATGATGTAAGAACGCTATCCACAGTAAAGGCTTCGCTATCTAGACACTTCTCCATGAAGGACTTAGGGGAAGTTTCTTGCATATTGGAGATTCGAATCTATAAAGATAGATCCAAGAGGATGCTAGGCTTATCCCAGTCTAGGTATATAGACACAATTATCAAAAAGTTTGGTATGAAAAATTTCAAGAGAGGTCTCATACCAATGAGACTTGTGATATCACTTTCTAGGAGTATGTACCCAAAGACTCTTGAAAAAAGGGCAGACATGGATAGGATACCCTATGCCTCAGCAATAGAGTCTATCATGTATGCTATGCTATGTATCAGACCTGATATAGCATATATTCTGAGTGTCATGAGCAGATATTAGGCGGATCCAGGCTTGGAGCACTGGAAAGCAGTAAAGTGTATCCTTAAGTACTTGAGAAGGACTAGGGATCTTTTACTAGTATATGAAGAAAATAGCCTCAAGGTTGAGGGCTACATAGACTTGAGCTTCTAGTCTAATATCAATGATAGCAAATCTAATTCAGGATATATATTTACCCTAAATGGAGGAGCAATATGTTGTAAGAGTTTCAAGCAAGGCACTACTACTGACTCGGCCACAGAGGTGGAGTACATTGTCGTGATAGAGGCAACAAAGGAGGGAGTCTAGATGAAGAAGTTCATCACAGATCTAAGAGTCATGCCAGGCAAAGAGGAGTCGATTCCCTTGTATTGCGATAATAATATGGTGATTGCTCAAGCGATGGAACTCAGGTCTCATCAAAAGTGAAAGCATGTTTTGAGGAGGTTCCACCTGATTAAAGAGATTATCGGTCGAAGAGATGTAGTAGTAGAAAGAGTTCTATTCGAAGATAACATCATAGATCCACTAACGAAGCCATTATCTCAGATTATCTTTGAGCTTCATAGGGGTCTGATGGGGATCATACATGTAGGTGATTGATTTTAGGTCAAGTGAGAGATGGCTAATCATGGGTGCCCTATAAGCCAATCACGTAAGTGATGGCACATGTGACACGACATGCACTCTTTTTTGCTTATTATTATTATTTAATATTTTATCACTTTATCTTATGTGTTGCATATATTGTGATGTCCATGGATCTGTGTAATAAGAATCGGATCATAATGAGATTATGATAATGAGATCGATTCACTTTTAAACACAGACCCTAAATAATCCTAGTCATAGGTTATTAGAGAGGGGCATCGAGATAACCGGATAGACTGGTGTGCTGTATACCCATCCATATGATGGAGGCAGCTGTTCTCATAGCTACTCTTATGGGGATACTAAGGATATAATATAAGTGCTTATTGAAAAATGAGTTCACTGATTGATCTGCTTACAGAATGCTGGATGGTTGATGATACCTTATTGTTAGATAGTGATTCTGTAGTCCTAGTAATGTATATGGTCCTTAGACTTGAGACACTAAGGATATCCTGTATGAGTACTCCACTCTTTAATACTAGACTTATAGGTTTAGAAGTTCCAAATCTAGTACAACCAATTATCGAGAGTGGCAACTAATCTTATAATGGCTATTAAGTATCGATAGAGGATCATTTACTCTTAGTATAATGAGAGGAATATCTTATGTGCTCTTGCTCAAATAAATCCTTGGCCAAGGTCATTCGGATTGAGAGAGGAAGAGTTCTATAAGAGAATCTAATTAGAGAGACTCGAGGAGAGATCGTATGGGCTTGATAGCACTATGCTTGGTATACGATCTCTATGATATTAGATAGATGAGAGACTATAGGTACATGATAACAAAGGACAGATATGTCCAAAGGATTGGATTCCCCTATATCGTCTTGGGACTACAGCGTAGTAGCCTAGTATGTCCGTAGTCGTTAAGTCGAGTGAATTATTATGAAGATAATAATTCATTGAGCTAGAAGGAGTTCTGACAAATATGACT
Source organism: Musa beccarii (assembly GCA_024322285.1). NCBI lineage: Eukaryota > Viridiplantae > Streptophyta > Magnoliopsida > Zingiberales > Musaceae > Musa > Musa beccarii. The sequence continues at coordinate 10,152,266 of CM044402.1, read as the reverse complement.
CACACCTCAGCCAAGGGTGGTCGTTCAATGAGTGACCAAAAAAACCTGGAGGGCCGCAGCCCTATCATGAATGCCTACATTATCAAAGAGGGGTAAGCATCAGGAAGTCCCCAGATTTCTGTAGTAAAATGTGTTACAAAATGAGAAAGGAGCTCATCCTCCTTCTAATTTAGGCCAAGGAGCAGTGCAACAGATGGCCTTGGCTGTGCGTAGGCCAAGAAGTTAAGCTCGAAATCTTTAGCAAGTTGGTCGAAGGATACGATTGACCCGGCTCTTAACCGGCTATACCACGCCCGAGCTGACCCCTGAGAGTGGTGGAGAATGCCCTACACATGAGGGCGTCGGAGGTCCCATATAATGCCATCTGAGCTCGGAAGGCAGCCACATGTTCAGTCGGGTTAGAGCTGCCATCATATGCATCAAGCAAGGGGAGGCGAAAGCTCAATGGAATAGGTTTTTCTTGTATCTCAGGGGCGAAAGGGGATTCGCGATGAGCATCCTCCCTGAGTTCTCCCTTGGACTTGCAGACTTCCTTCTACACTTCATCGAGCTGCTGGTTGACGGAGCACAGTTGGGCTCGAAGGGAGTCCGTTGAGTCGCACAACAATGTGTCGGGCTCATGCACCATCCTCGGGATTCTCGATGCGTCCGTTGGGAACGGAAACACATCCGCCTCAGGTAGAATTGGTGGCACCCTTGTGATCGGGGGCACAGCAGGGGCCGGAGCTTGTGGCTCGATCGCCGTAAGGGTGGAGACACCGATCGTTGTGCCAACTCAGGAATGAGTGGGACGATGGCCTGTATCTTCCCGGTTAAAGTTTGAACTTAGTGGGCGAGGCCCCAGAACACCTCCTACGAGATGGGTAGCTGGCCAGTTGAGGCGGCCCTGGGTGGTGACAGCCCCAAGTTGGTGAACAACCGCTAGTAATATTCCGAAATTGCGATAGGGTCCTCGGTCTGGAGCCCGTGGGAAGGTGGGGGATATTCCCCAGGCCCACCCGTCGGGTGAGATCCTTCCATCGGGTGTTCGCTTGGGTTTGTCTATTGATAGGTATCTCCTAATCGGGTGACACCCTATCTCGATCAGGTGACAGGTGTCTCCCCTTCTTTCGAGCCTTAAAGAACCCAAGGGCTTCAAATGGATGAGGAAGTGCGAGGAGGCCTTTGTGTAGGTTAAACAACATTTGGCCGATCTCCCTCACCTTGCCACGGTCTCCGTGGGAGAGTAGCTCAACCTCTACTTGGCCGCTTCCCAACATGCGATCAGCTCCGTCCTGATCGAGGAGACCTCCGGAGTACAACAACCGGTCTACTACACTATGTACTGAGCGGACCCGAAGAACGATACCAGCCAATCGAAAAGCTGGCCCCGGCACTCGTGTTGACAGCCCAAAAGCTGCGACCTTACTTTTAGGCTCACCCGATCAAGGAAATCACTGATCACCCACTTCAATAAGTTTTATCTAAGTTCAACATCTCAGGTCACCTCCTTAAGTGGTCGATCGAGCTTGGCGAGTTTGATATATAGTATGCCCCGAGGACCGCCATCAAGGTTCAAGCTGTCATCGACTTTATCTCGGAACTAACCCCACCCAAGGACAGCACACAAGAGTGCTCTGGAAGGAGGTGGAACTTGCATGTGGATAGGTCGGCCAACTCAAGGAGCGCTGGCGCGAGACTAGTATTGGAAGGCCCCGACGGACAACTATTCAAGCGCTCCCTCCGCTTCGATTTCAAGGCCACTAATAATGAAGCAGAGTACGAGGCGCTCTTGGTTAGGCTCAGGCTAGCCACAGAGTTGCTGGTCGAAGACATCGAAGTCTACACTGACTCATAACTAGTGGCCGAACACATCAATGGAGGCTACAAAGCTCGGGATCTCATCATGTTAAAATATCTCATCGAGGCGAAGAAGCTTGCCTCTAACTTCCTGCATTTCGTACTGTCTAGGGTACCACGGGATCAAAACAGTAAGGCCGATGCATTGGCAAAACTCACCTCATGGTCTGACGCTAGCTCCGGCCCCGAGGTCAAGGAGCTCCCATCCCGCACAATCACGACCGGGGTGGTGGCCTCGACTGACGTATGTCGAATGTGGACACAGGAGATACTACGGTATAAGAAAGACAGGATGGTGCCTGTAGACAAAAATACTGCTCGACACTTGTGACGCATGTAGGCCTAGTACTGTGAAATGAACGTGCGATTGTACCAGAGGTCATTCATCTGACCACTCTTGCGGTGCCTAGACCCTGAGGAGGCTCAATCAGTCTTGGCCGAAGTCCACGGGGGAATCTACAGCAAGCATATTAGCGGGCAGACCCTAGCATTCAAAATCCTTCACTAGGGATATTAGTGGCCAACCATGCATCAGGACACGAAGACCTATGTGCAACGATGCATCCCATGCCAGAAGCATGCTAAAATGCCTCAACAACCTATAGTCCCACTTACGTCCATCGACTGCGCAAGGCCTTTCACGCATTGGGGGATGGACCTCCTCGGGCCTTTCCCGCCAGACTCAAGGACAACGAAGGTACGTGATCATCGGAGTAGATTACTTCACCAAGTGGGTAGAGGCCGAGCCATTGGCAATGATCACCGAGCACTAGGTGGAGAAGTTCATTTGGAAAAATATAATAATCCGCTTTGGTATCCCGAGGGTCATCATCACTGACAACAGGACTCAGTTCAACAATGATAGGTTCAAGAAATTCTGTTCGAGCCACGAAATATAATTGAGATTCAGCTCGGTGGCCCATCCCCAAATGAACGGCTTAGCCGAGGTGGGTGACCAACCGAGCTATCTTCGAAGGACTTAAGAAAAGGGTATTCGGGGCTCGGGGAGCTTGGGTAGAAGAGCTACCGAGCATTCTGTGGTCTTCTCGGACAACACCAAAGACCGCCATGGGGGAATCCCCCTACAGCCTCGCATTCGGCACCGAGGCCGTCCTACCACCCGAGGTCGTCTTCCCAACTCCCCAGGTGGAAAATCACCAGGAGGAAGCATCGAATGAGGGGCTCCGAGCCGGGCTTGATTTGGTGGAAGAACGGTGGGCCGACGCCCACCTTAAGGCCCTCACCTACCAAAAAGCCATCGCTAAGCTCTACAATCAAAAGATACATCCAGACTAATAGGACTAAACGATTTGGTCCTGCGGAGGGCTGAGCTCAGCGACCCGACCCGATCGCGTGGCAAGCTCACCCCAAATTGGGAAGGCCCCTATCGGGTAATCGACATAATTTGGGACAAAACTTATCGGTTGGTCTTAATGGAAGGCTGCCCAATTTCGAGGATGTGGAATGTATCTAATCTGAAGAAGTTATTTGTATAGTTAACCGAGCGATATGAATCCAAACACAAGAGTTGAAGCAAGAAGTTTTCATTGAATTTTAAAAGTCGATTACACTATTAGATCGACCGCAGCTTACAAAACAAGGTCACGCTCGACCAACCCCTTGCAAGACGAGGCTATGCAAAAACAAAAAAAAAACAAAAACAACTTAGACCTCGGGGGGGTCCACACTATCGTCAAAAGGGACCTCCTCAAGCGTGTTGACGGTATCGTCCTCGGGCAGAGCAGCGTAAGGATCCTCTTCAACCTAGAGGTCTGGATATTGGGCATGAAACCGAGCCATCATGACTTGATACCTATACTTGTAGGTAACTTGCCTCGACCTAGCTAGTCTGAGCTGAAAACCTCGAGACTCCTTGTAAGCCTTGATTAGCTTCTTGTCCTTCTCGGGCATTTATCGGGCCTCTTCCACTAGTGCCTTGGTTGACGCTTTGGCCTCCGCCTCGGCCACCTCCAAATTCTGGGAGAGCTTGAGCACCTCGTTCTCCATCGAACGAATTCGGGCCCAAGCCCCCTTCAGCTGCGCCTTCTGCTGCGCGGCCTCCCCGAACTCGGACTTCAAACGCATGATTTCTGCTTCTAGCTCGGTCACACACTGCTCGACAGCCACGATGGCTTCGGGCATAGCCCCAACTTTGAGCTCCTAATCTGGCTTTGGAGCTCGGTGATCCAATCACCCATACAGCTGATGATTCAACCGACATCTTGCATGCGGTCGATCAGCGCCATGAAGTAATATTGACCCTGCACAAAGGACTAGGTTAGAATGAAGGAAGATCCTGAGCAGCATGAAAGACTGAGGATGAGGTCCTTACCCATAGCAGTGACTTTGCTGACTTCATGATCAAGGCCTCCGACGGAGAGCTATACAATTGTCGAGCCAGGTCCGGGTGGAGTCCTCCGCGGATGAACGAAGCCGCGGATTGGCCATCGAACCACACCTGATCCCCGCAGGTCAAACCCGCCCAGCGGGGCACGATTAGGTCAGATGGCTCCTCTTTTGGAAAGTCACCCATGACCAGAGCCTAATATGGCTCGTCCTTGGCATGAGCCCGGGTGTGACAGAGATCGTGCACGAAAGGCGTGCGGGTAGCTTTCCCCGTCTCTTCCCGACTGGGCCCCGTTTTGCCTTGCCCACGGTCAGTCTCCACACCGGGCGTGTGCTCGGCCGAAGTCGCTCCTACCCGAGCCACGGATGACTCGGGTTTCTTCGAGGAGCAAATCTTTGCCTTCTTTCTCGGTTGGTCTACCTCGGCACTTCTAGGTCGTTCACTGGGCTCCGAGGCTGGCTCTGTCATCGAGCGAGGGGCAAGAACTGAAGAGGCTTGTGGCATCTCTCGTATCATCTTGAGATTCACCATGTCTGCACAAAAGTCTAAGATAAGGTGAAATACCAAACATCGGGCTACAGAAAATAAAACAAGCAGATGTAACTGCAGGCATACTCCAAGGTGTGGGGCTGAGACCTGCCTTGACGAGCCACTACTCAGTCATATTTTTAATCGCTTTGGACGAGGAGAGTATCTCCTTCAATCTCCCAAGACTCTCATACTCTTTATCAATCAATCCCGGGGCCGAGTTATCCACCACGTGTGACGACCACCGGAGGTCGAAGCTCCACCCCCGCGCACAACTAACGAAGAAAAATCGACCCTTCCATCCCTTATTATTGGAAGGGGCCTCGCTAACCTTAAAGCCCGACCAGGCTGATAGATAATATCCGCTCGACCCTTTAGAAAGACGAAAACAAGACCGAAAGAGGGGTCGTGTCGGAGTGATACCGGCATTCTGGCATTCCCTGAGGAACACCACTAGGTAACGCTAGGAGTTTGGCACCATTTGGGATAGGGAGATATGCCACCAAGAAAGGTAGGACTCGATGATAGGATGTAGGGGAAAGCGAAGTCCCGCCTCAAACGCATCCAAGGTAAGATCGAACCCCTGAGGGAACAGGTCATATGCGCATTGCCTCGACCGAGGAGCATGGAGCTCGTAGCCTACCAGGATACTGTAGTGCTCCCGGACATGATCAAGCAACCCCTTGGTAACAACGGAGTCGAGGTCATGCCACAACTTTAGGGCCTCAAGGGCTCGTGCCGTCTTCTCAGTGATAGGGGAGTCACAGCTTGAAGGTGGTGGGCTACCCTCGATGCCGCTAGAGGACAAGGACAAAGAAGAGGAGAAAGAGGAGGTCATCCCGACTGACCTGAGAGAAGGAAAAGAAATGACCGAGGAAGATGGCAACCAGGGAGGATGAAGGCGATGAAGACCGAGGGAAGGGCGACCGAGGAGGCAAACCGATTGGAAGCACAAGAATGAAATGGGCCGTAGGTTCACTTATAAGGAGGGTCTCAACAATCAAGGCAAGCCCTCATCTCCCCGAAAGTGGACGATAACCCACTCCGGCATTAATTCCTGCCACGACTACATGGCGGCGGACAACCCCGGGTGCCACCTAGCATTAAATATTTTCTAACTCAGCGGCCCATTAGCAATTAGAATTCACGTCAAGACCAAAGCTATTCGAGCCTGGTAGCCAAAACACTGAAGCCAGACTTCGCAAGTGTCCGTAGGTTACCCGAGTTGTACACTTTGGCCGTAGGCTGCCCGAGATATACACCTCGACCGCAGGCTACCCGGGTCGTACCCTTCGGCCACAGGCTGCCCAAGTCGCCTACCTCAGTCGCAGACTGCCCGAGTCGTACATCTCGATCATAGACTGCGTGAGTCATCCACCTCGATCATAGGCTGCCTAAGTCGTCCACCTCGGTTGCAGTTTGCTCGAGTCGTACCCTTTGGTCGTAGGCTGCTCGAGTCGCCCACCTCGATTGCAAACTACCCAAGTCAAACACTTCGACTGTAGACTGCCCGAATCATACATCTCGGTCGTAGACTGCCTAAGTCATACACCTCGGCCGTAAACTGCCCGAGTTGTACCCTTCGGTCATAGGCTGCCCGAGTCGCCCACCTCGGCCGCAGACTACCCGAGTCGAACACTTCAACCGCAGATTGCCCGAGTCATATATCTCGGCCGCAGACTGCCCAAGTCATCCACCTGGCCGTAGATTGCCCGAGTCATACATATCAGCTGCAAACTGCTTGAGTCGTCCACCTCGATCGCAGACTGCCCGAGTCATACATCTCGGCCACAGACTACCCGAGTCATCCACCTCGGTCGCAGACTGTTCGAATTGTCTACCTTGGTCGCAAGCTACCCGAATCATGCACCTCCACCGCAGGCTGCTCGAGTCATATACCTCGACGCAGGCCGTCAGAGTCGTCGGATCAAGTAACAACCCTCAAACCACTCGACCGACTACCCTCTGAAAAGCCTCGCCAACACCAACCAAAAGCTCAGCCAGCAGTCATGACTCCAAGAGACAAAAGCCACACCCCGGGTCCTCCTTAGCTGGAGTCACCGCATGGCTTTCTCCGGAGGGAGGGGGGAGAATGATGGGGTGCATACCGACCCCACCCTCCCCTAGGTGGTATCACTTGCCACGTCAGCGTAAAAACCAAGGAGGCAGGTAACATCAGCACAGTCGGTAGCCCCTAGTCTCGTCAGAACGGGCGCTGACCGAGGCGACATGGTACCATCCTGGAAAGCCCGAGACGGTGCCTCGGCAGCCCCACCAAGCATGCCCTCGAACTGGTATGGGCGCCGCCCGAAGTACGGTATGGTCCCGAAAAGCCCGGGACGATGCCTCCATAGCACCGACCGAAAACCCGGGATGGTACTTTGCAACACATCAGGGGTCAGCACCCCTTTCATTATAAAAACTTGGACCAGCATCGCGCTAAAGGACTTTTTGTTGGGAAATCCTATGGGGTGACATCTCATGCACAGCGGAAGAATAAAAAACAAAACCACATATTTCCCGTAGAAAGGTTCCATCGTTGTGTGAAGATCGGTACGTCAAAACAAATCCATGAAAACTGCATATATAAAAGAAAATACCTAAGGAGATCGTATATCCCTAAATCCCTGCAGATCTATATGAAGGATGAAGGAGGTTAAGTGTCCACCTCTCTAGTGGTATCCACACGACAGGGACTACGACGATGCACCTCTCTAGGAAGAGGAGAATAGGAGGTGGCCACCAAAAAGAAACTCCCAGCCTATAGAGCTTTGATTCCTTCCTATTTATAGAGGCCCCATGTAAACCCTAATGGATCTTGCCCTGTTGGGTATTGGATGTCCATCCAATTACCCAAGCCTCTTGGATTAGTGGGTCTCTACCCAATAATCTCTTATTAGCATTTATTGGATCTCATCTTAGGATCCAATAATTCAGAGGCTTAATGAATATCTAATAAGATAAGGGCTCCAGCGGATATCTCATATCCGAACCTCTACTCATCGCAACACCTACCATATGTATGACCCTTTAGGCCCAATATCGAGCTGGTCGTGAGTCATACTTATCAGAACTCCTTCTGACTTAGTGAATTATTATCTCTATAATAATTCACCCAACTCATCGATTGTGAACGTACTAGGCCACTACGTCGTAGCCCCTAGACGATACAGGAGAATCTAATCCTTTGGATCTATCTGTCCTCAGTTATCATGTATCTATAGTCTCTCATCCATTTAATATCCCAAAGACCCTATATCGGGCATGGTGCTGTTAGGCCCATACGGTCTCTCCTCGAGTCTTGCTCTTGTCGGATTCTCCCGGAGAACTCTCTCTCTCTCAATCCGAATAACCTTGGCCAAGGATTTGTTCGAGCAAGAATACATGGGATATTCCTCTCATGATACCGAGAGCGGATGATCCTCTATTGACACTCAATATCCCTCATAAGGTTGGCTACCACTCTCAATAACCGGTTGTAATAGATCTAGAACTTTCCAAACCTATAAGTCTGGTATTAAAGAGTGAAGTACTCATACAGGACATCCTTGGTGTCTCAAGTCTAAGAACTAGATACACTATTGGGACTACGGAATCGCTGTCTGATGTGAGGTATCAATAACCATCCAGCATTCCGTAAGCGGATCAATCAGTGAACTCACTCCCCAATGGGCACCTGCACTATACCCTTAGTGTCCCCACATGAGTAGCTATGAGACTAGCCACCTCCATAATATGGACGGGTATACAGAACACCAGTCTATCCGGTTATCTCGATGTCCCTCTCGAGTAACCTATGACCAGGATTATTTAAAGATGAATTGATCTTATTATCATGATCTCATCATGATCCGATTCCCATTACACAGATCCAAGGAAATCACAATATATGCAACACGAAAGATAAAGTGATAAAATACCTAATAATAAGTAAAGAGAAAGAGTGCATATCAAGTCACAAGTGTCATCACTCATGTGATTGGCTTGCAGGGCACAAATGACTAGCAATCTCCCACTTGACCTAAAGCCAATCACCAACATGTCTGATCCCCATCAGACCTCTGTGACGCTCAAAGATAATTTGAGTCAATAGCTTTGTCAGTGGATCTGCAATATTATCTTCGGATGGAACTCTTTCCACTACTACATCTCTTCAGGCCACGATCTCTCTAATAAGCTAGAACCTCCTTAGAACACTTTTGATGAGACCCGGGTTCCCTTATTTGAGTAATCGCCCCATATTTGTCATAATTTAAGGGAATTAGCTTCTCGTTGATTGACATGACTCCCAAATCTGTGATAAACTTTTTCATCCAGACTTCCTCTTTTGCTGCCTCTACCACAACAATGTATTCTACCTCTGTGGTCAAGTTAGCAGTAGTGTCTTGCTTGGAACTCTTCCAACATACTGCTCCTCCATTCAGGGTGAACACATACCCTGAATTAGACTTGCTATCATCGATATCAGACTAGAAGCTCGAGTCCGTGTAGCCCTCAACCCTGAGGCTACTGCCTCCATATACTAATAAAAGATCCTTCGTCCTTCTCAAGTACTTAATGATACATTTTACTATTTTTCAGTGCTTCAAGCCTCGATCTACTTGATACCTGCTCGTGACACTTAGAGCAGGCACTATATCAGGCCTGGTACATAGCATAGCATACATGATAGATTCTATCGCTGAGGCATATAGTATCATATCCATATGTGCCCTTTCTTCAAGAGTCTTTGGGGACATGCTCCTAGAAAGTGATATTCCATGTCTCATTGGTATAAGACCTCTTTTGAAATTTTTGATGCCAAACCTTTTGACAATGGTGTCTATGTACCTAGACTGAGACAAGCCAATCATCCTCTTGGATCTATCTCAATAGATCCATATCCCCAATATACAGGATGCTTCCCCTAAGTCCTTCATAGAGAAGTGCCTAGATAGCCAAGCCATTATGCAGCGTTTCTCTCGTGATGATCTCATCATCTAATATTATTGTACAACCATTATTCTCAGAAACTAATTTATATCTACTAACTGTCAAATATGAAATGGAAATAATATTTTTAATAATAGAAGGAACATAATAGCATGTATCTAATGCAATAATAGCTCCACCAAGCAGATGTAAGGTGACCTTACCAATAGCCACTGCAACAACCTTTGCTCCATTGCCCATCTTAACATATATTTCACCTTTGTTCAATCTCCTAGGTCCTGCTAGAACCTGCAACGAATTGCAGATATGATAAGTACTCCCGGTATCCAATACCCATGTGTTATCATAAGATTCTAACAAATGGAGACTGATTATGAATGTACCTGAAGCTTCTCCAAGCTTCTATTTTACCCTCTCTGCAAGGTACTCTTTGCAATTCCTCTTCTAGTGCCCATCTTTGTTGTAGTGGAAGCATTGGCCTTTGTCCTTTGTTGGGTCTTTCTTAGCAACCTTTTCCTTACCCATTTTGCCCTTACCCTTGCCCTTCTTAAGGGACTTCTCAGCCTTCCTTTTCTTTCTAGTCTCACCAGCATAGAGAACTGGCTTCTCTTTCTTGATGGTGCTCTTTACTTCTCTCAACATATTGAGGAGCTCTAGGAGGGTTACCTCAAGTTTGTTCATATTAAAATTCATTATGAACTGAGAAAAGGAATCTAGTAGGGACTGAAGCACAAGATCCACACATAGGTTATTATTCTCTAGGACCATTCCTAGACCTGTGAGTTTCTCGATCCACTTAATCATCTTAAGGACATGGTTCTGAACCGGTGTCCCCTCAGTCATCTTGGCATAGAAAAGACTCTTTTATATATCTCATATCGCTGAGTTCTTCCCTGTTCCTTAAACAGTTTGTGGAGATATAGAAGTACGAAATTAGCATCCATATTTTTATGCTATCTCTGTAACTCAGTAGTCATAGAGGCCAACATATAATACTGAGCAAGAGCGGAATCATCTATCTACTTCATATAACGAGTGATCTCATCCTCGCTTGCCCCTTCGTCGGGTGTAGGGATCACTATATCAAGGACATATGTGATTTTCTCTGTCATGAGAATGATTCTCAGATTGCAAAGTCAATCCATATAATTTGGACCAGTGAGGCGGTTGGCATCAAGTATGCCACGTAAAGGATTTGAAAGCGACATTTTTTTGAAATTAAAGATGTAGCATAAATAAATAACATGCAGACTTTGTAAAAATTAAACAGTTAAGATAAGGACTTCTATCTCAATATATTTCCACTAATTTTTTGCGAGACACACAACACCCTCCTGTATGTGAATCGTAGACACTCGACGGATCTCTAGTGGGGATCGAGATCCAATTAGCGTCTTAACGTAACCTCGAGGGACTTGACCAATCACGTTAAGCCCGTAAAGGTAGGTAACTCTTGCCAATCACAACTACTTGTGATTTTCATCCTGTTCGGCCTCCGAACCACCATGGCCTCGAGGGACTTGACCAACCATGATGTTCGGTTAAGTCATCACCATTGTTACAAGATGAGTCTGATTCGATGATATACTCTCGAGGGATTCGACCAAGCATACCATGTCCTCAGGTCACCAGTGATATCTCTATGTCATAGATAAGATAGCGAAATGCGATATAGGTGAGTCTTGAGGAACTCAACCAACTCAACCTACACCGAAAATCGGTTCCTACTTATAACGATGGAAGGCCACGTGGGTCAATCTAATTGTTTCACGTTTACCGACTTAATATTATTAATAGAGGGGATTTTTGATTTGGTCTCCTAACATAATGTGTCACACACATATATATTTAATATATATATCTACATCGCATGCATATATATACATATCTAGTAGGTGTATAATCAATCACACATCATATGAGCAATCACAGCAGATGATCATAGAGCACATCCTAATGTGATCAGGCCCGAGCCAATGGGCCCAATCATTCACATCAAGATCCATGTGTGTTTAGGCGCATCTCCATGTCCTGTGATCGTCCTTCTCACTTCGTCGGTTCCGTCGGCATCTCAACGCATCTTCATGCATCGGATCATCCATCTCGGTCTCGTGGGTTCCACTATCGCTTTCACACTCCCACTGTACCTTCTCATGTAATTATAATATAATTATAAGCATGTAAGCCCGACAATAAATGAGAAGAATAGAGAGCCCCAATAATAATAATCACATGTACATACATCACATCACAAGTTCCATGATCATCTGTCCACATCATACATCACATGTATATGTTATTATATAGGACTACTAGATAAATAATAATAGTTAATTAAACTATTTAATTAACTAATATTTTTTTAAAATCAAGGATATAGAGGAAATTTTTTGAATTCCCAAGGGTATTTTGGTCATTCTATTAAAAGGAATAAAAATCAAAATTTCTAAAATTTTGAGGGGCAAAACTATCTTTTGCTCGAAAACCCTGGCTCCCTCTCCCTCTGCTTTCTACAGCACCGTGGCTGCGGCTTGCGGTGGCGCCCATGCCCGTAGGCGACTCACCTGCGGGCAGCGCAGCGCCTGTAGGCGCCGCCCCTTGCGGGCCGTTCGCCCGCGGGTGGCGTCGCGCCCGCAGTGCGGGCATTCATCCCTGCCCGTGAGCGACGGCGATCGCCCCTATGGGCACCACTACCTTGGCGGGCGCCGCCCGCCCCTTACAGGTAGGGTGCCTACGTAGGTAGCCTACAAGCAAGACACCTGCGCAGGCAACCTGTAGGCCGTCGATTGCCGACTATCGCCTGCACACAGGCCACCGGCTGTCGCACGTATGCAGATGGTAGCCACCTCTATTATATAGACAGGTATACAGAACACCAGTCTATCCGGTTATTTCGATGTCCCTCTCGAGTAACCTATGAACAGGATTATTTAGGGTTTGTGTTTAAAGGTGAATCGGTCTCATTATCGTGATCTCATCACGATCTGATTCCCATTGCACAGATCTAAGGACATCACAATATATGCAACACACAAGATAAAGTGATAAAATGTCTAATAATAAGCAAAGAGAAAGAGTGCATATCAAGTCACAAGTGTCATCACTCATTTGATTGGCTTGTATGGCACATATGACTAGCACTTTTCTTCCTTTCTTAAAAAAACACTCAACTCTCTCTCACCAAAGCTTGTTGGGATCTAGAGCTGCACTAAGAGGGGGGGGTTTATTTAATGCAACGAATAAAGATGACAAATTTTGATGATTTAAAATAAGTTCAGAAACTTCATACGATTCAAAGCAATGTTTCGATTAAAAGCATTTCAATTGCATTTAACTTGAACACATATGTAAGATGATGAAGTGGAAGTGGAGTAAGTAAAGTAAAGGCTTACAATAATGTAAATGATAATAAGAAAATGCAAACCCAATTTTATAGTGGTTCGGTCATACGACCTACGTCCACTCCCGATTCCTCGTCTCTTGAGACCACCGATTTTTCACTAGCTATCCTCCTTCCAATGGGCGAGGATTGACTCCCTTTTACAGCACTCTCCTTTTGAGGGGCTTAAGAGGTAACTCTTACAAAGCCTCTCACCCTTCTCTTAAACTTTTCCAACACTTAGAGTTTGAGGGGAGGATTTCTCTCAAGTTTACAATAGAATTTTCCCTCCTTTTCATTCTTAGTTGTGTGTTATTCAATCATGAATGAGATGGATATTTATAGGCCTCAAGGTGATTTAAACTTAGAGACCAAATTTGAATCATCCTGGATTTTCTGGGTATAGGCGGTATCATCGCTTGCATTGGGCGATGCCATTGCCCGCAAAACCTCGAAAACAGAGGTTCTGGTAGTACTACCACTAGCCTAGAGTAGTACCACTACTACAGCTTTACTGCTGGGTGGTACCATCGCCTGCAGCTTGGAAAAGTGTATTTTTTCACTTTTCCAGCTCATAGGCGGTTCCATCGCCAGTTTGGCGGTGCCACTGCCTATAGCAACTTTTGGGCCACTGAATGGGCCTCTCAATGAGCCCAAATCAGTCCCAATTGGCCTCTAATTGAGTTAGTATTATTTCACCTAAAACCAACTCAATTTTGACTCAATCCTACTTCGATCTAGACAATTATTACAATGTGAATCGTAATTAGTTGCCTAGCTCATCGTTGGTCCATTGGCGCTTCGTCCAACACTTCGATGCATCGTCCTCTCTTGCGGTTTGTTTCCCAATCAGCAGCTAACCTCCATAGCCTTGATCTCCTTAGCGTAACTCCGCTCCTCTTGGCCCGATGCTTTATTTTTTGTCCGAAGCTTTCTACCGATCGTCGACCAGACCTCCGGCTCGACATCCAATCTCCTGATATGATTTCCTCTTGCACAACATCGATTCTTCCTACATCAATTATCTAATCCTGATCGAGAGTAGACCTGCGTGACTCAAAATGCAGTTAGATAACTAAACACGATCAATTAGTTTTATCATCAAAATTCAAGATTCAACAATCTCTCTCTTTTTGATGATGACAACTAATTGATAACGGAGTTAACCTTAACTCCCCGGAGTTTAGACAAACTCCCCCTATCAATATACCATATTGATAGAACCCTTGGATTATGCCAAATCCAAGCAACATGTTATGAAAAACATCAAACCATCATGCAAACATATAAAATATTCAAACAACATTACATTGCATGAACTCATCAATCTACTTCTCCCCCTTTGTCATCATCAAAAAGGAGAAGTAACATTATAGCTAGTTTAAAAGATATGTAAGTTTTACAATCATACTAGCTAGATTTTCATCAATATTCAATCATGACAAGTTTCTCATTATAGACAAGATAGCATTTTGCTTCTTTTTGCAATACTTCATGCTAGCACCTTTCTAAGTTTTGCCTTTACAAGCTATCAACTTCTTATTTGCAATGAGCTAGCAATTTTGTATAATCACTTTAAACATGCATGCCAAATTTTTATTACAACATACAAGCATGGCAAGTATAGGAATGCAAATTTTTTAAGTTTTGCATTTTCTCTTCTTGAGATGGGCAAGATAGTAATATTTATATCATTTGAGATAGTAATTCTTAGCTTCTCGTGAAATTGTAAGGTAGCAATTTTTGCAAGTTTTAGCTAGCTACTTTTGTCACTTTTTCTTATGATACACAAGCTAGCAAGTTTTCTCTAAGCTAGTAATTTTGCTTCAAGCTAGCAATTTTTCTCCCCCTTTATCATTCTCAAAAAGAAGGGAGGATGCAATGTTGTAATTGATTTCTTTATTCATCAAAATAACAAATGAGATATTAGAAACAAATATTGACATAAAAATTTCTATCATCAAAATTCAAATCATGAATTTAGCATTCAAGCCAACATGCTAGCTCCCCCTTAGTTATTGTCAAAGAAATATCAGTATCAAAGATCAAGTCAATGTTCATTTGGTAGTAACAAAGAATAACTTGATTTAAGCATGATAGATCTAAATTCATCATGAATCATAAAAATAATTTCAAGTATCACTTATCGATATATCAAGACTTGGATTGTTTTCCTCTTTAGTAAGTGAAAAAAGAAGTAATCATAGAGGAAAGTATTTCAATTTGCATAAAATATCTCATCTCAAGTCAAGAATTCATTAGAGAGTTCATGATTTGCTTGAAACAAAAATCGCATTCAAACCAATTTGACAACTTGAAACCCATAATCAAATCAAAATTATTTTTGAGATTCAAAATGCTAGTAATTTGCATAAATCATGACAAGTGATACATCAAAGGTCTACATCAATATTTCAATCATCAAGTCATTAAGCATACAAAGAAGTATTGAAACATAGGAGAAAAAATCAAATTACATATGCAATGTTTCAATCATCAAAGCATATTTTCGCAAGTTTAGTATCGAAAAGTCAAGAGAAGACAATTTATGATTCATTTACATTTTTCTTCAATAACATGGGAGAATCATAAAAGTGTATGGAGTAAGAGATCTTGAAAAACTCAAGTTATCAAGATCACGATATAGATAAGACTCATTCTAGCTCAATTCATCAACTCCGAACTTATAAACAAATCATCAAAATTACTTTCATAATTTACGAGATTCATAAGATATCATGAAATCATTAATCTCAATAAGATGGGAAAAGCATTTTCTTTTTAAGTGATTCTTTTAACACATCATCAAAATCTCATTCATAATTCAAGTGATAAACAGGATATAATAAATAAATTTATTACTTGTCTTTTAATGAAAAATCATAAACTTTAGCGAAAGGAAGATGTTCAAGAAACATACATTTCTCTTTTAGTGATTTCAATTCATGCATTGATTTCATATAAACATGCCTTTGTCTTTTTATGTCAAATCAAAATAAGCATGAAGGTTCAAGACTTGAAGGTAAATTTTCATAAAACAAATCATAATATGTATTATCATATAAATCCGAAATCAAGTTTCAAGAGAAATCATTAAGACCAAAAATATGATACACACATTTGTTTTCAAAGCATTAATCATGATTATCTTTAAGAGATTCATAAGATTCATAAAATGAATTCATTAACCTCAATAGGATAGAAAATGCAATCTCTTTTTATATGTTTCGACCTATAATCATGCCTTTGCCTTTAGTAAAAACAAGTATCAATATTTAAGAGTGAAAAGGTAAATTTCATAAAACAATTCATCAAGCATGATTCCATAACTTTCAAGCATGATAACATCCTTTTAATATCGAGATATTCATTATCAAGTATGATTTCAAAAGGTATGTTCAAGATTTTTTATTTGAAAGCTATGTATCATCATACAAATTAGATATTATTATCAAAATCTTTCATTCGAAAATTTTATTTAGAATAATGTAGATTAATTATATGTAAGCATGCTCAAGTCCTCTTTCTATAAACGTTGTGTATCAAGTTTAAGACCGAAAAGGTGATTTCATCAAAGCCATCAAGATCAAACACATAAAACACAAAAATATCATAATAGCACATTTTACATTTTTATGAGTTTCGATTTATGTGATTTGATCTTTCATAAGAATGTTCAAATTTTTCATACAAAAGTATCATGTATCATACTTAAAAATGAAAGCATCATCAAAATCATTTTAATTCTTTCTTTCATTAGTTATAACAAAATGATCAATGCTCAAATTTTTGCTAAAATCATGCATCATTTTATAAATTTCATCATAAAAATGATTAAGACCTATTAATCCAAGATGGAAGTTTTCAAATTATTAGCATGATACACACATCTATTATCAAAAGACTTTTAAGAAATTCATACATAGATATGTATCATGTTTAAAATTGAAAATCGATACAGAAAGTATACATGGATTTTATTGTTTTAGGTGTACATGCATTATGTCATCTTAATTTATTATGAGAATGATTAGACCAAAAACATGTTTATCCAAAACATAGAGTTCCAAATCAATATCATTTCAAAAACTCATGCATGATATAAATCATCAAGCATCATGTTTAGAGACGAAAAACAATATAAAACATCAAGATACATATGCATGGATTAATCCTATTAGGAGTGCATGCATTATCACAAATCATGCAAGTATTATTTTAATTTTTACTTTTAAAAAATGCTAGAAAGAAAAAACATGATATAATTTTTGAAAATAATTTATTTATTTCCTACTATCTAAATTAGGCACTCATGAAAAACATCATGTAATTTCAAAACAAGGTAAAAGCAACTTGGGTGAGTTTCTTACCTCATTATCGAAAACCGACAAGGCATAGTTTACATCTTTATCCTTTTTGCGCGCTTTCCTCTTCTTTATTTTTGTGTACTCGTCTTTGGAGTATTTCGGTTTCTTGCGTTCATAGCAAGAGTTGGTGTTCTTTTCATTTGTGTTGTTTAATTCTTGTTTAATGAACTTCTTAAATTTTAATGTCAAAAGTTCAAAGTTCTCAACATTGTCCTCATCACTTGAGTCATCACTCAAGTGGCATTCTATTGTTCAAAGTGACAAATCCTTCCTATTCTTTGGAAGGTGGTACTCATATTCATAAAGTTCAAGAGTCATTTCATAGTGTTGGGAAATCCACAAGGGGAGCGACATCACATGCGTAGCGGAAGAACAGAAAACAAAACCCCAGATTTTTCATAGAAAGTTTCCATCATCGTGTAAAGATTGGTGCGTCAAAAACAAATTCGCAAAACTGCACATGTAAAAGAAGATACCTAGGGAGATCGTACATCCCTAAATTCCTGTAGATCTATGGGAGAGGATGAAGGAGGTCAAGCGTCCTCCTCTCTAGCGGTATCCATACGTCAGGGATTGCGACGATGCATCTCTCTCTCTCTAGGGAGAGGAGAATAAGAGGTGGCTACGAAAAACCCTCAACCTATAGAGCTTTAGTTCCCTCCTATTTATAAAGGCCCCTTGAAAAACCCTAATGGATCTTTTGCCCTATTGGGTATTGGATCTCCATCCAATTACCCAAGCCTCTTAGATTAGTGGGTTTCTACCTAATAATCTCTTATTAGCAATTATTGGATCTCATCTCAGGATCTAATAATTTAGGGGCTTAATGGATATTTAATAAGATAGGGGGTTTAGCAGATATCTCATATCCGAATATTTACTCGTCGCAACACCTACCATATGTGTGTGACCCTCTAGGCCCAATATCGAGCTGGCCATGAGTCATACTTGTCAGAACTCCTTTTGACATAGTGAATTATTATCTCTATAATAATTCACCCAACTCATCGACTGCGGACGTACTAGGCCACTACGCCGCGGCCCCCAGACGATGTAGGGGAAACCAATCCTTTGGACCTATCTGTCCTCAGTTACCATGTATCTATAATCTCTCATCCATCTAATATCCCAAAGACCCTATACCGGGCTTGGTGCTGTCAGGCCCATACGATCTCTCCTCGAGTCTTGCTCTTGTCGGATTCTCCCGGAGAACTCTTTCTCTCTTAATCCGAATAACCTTGGTCAAGGATTTGTTCAAGCAAGAATACATGGGATATTCCTCTCATGATACTGAGAGCGGATGATCCTCTATTGACATTCAATAGCCCTCGTAAGGTTGGCTACCACTCCCAATGACCGGCTATACTAGATATGGAACTTTCCAAACCTATAAGTCTGGTATCAAAGAGTGGAGTACTCATACAGGACATCCTTGGTGTCTCAAATCTAAGGACTAGATACATTACTAGGACTATGGAATTGCTGTCTAACGTGAGGTATCAATAACCATCCAGTATTCCGTAGGCGGATCAATCAGTGAACTCATTCTCCAATGAGCACCTGCACTATACCCTTAGTGTCCCCACATGAGTAGCTTTGAGACCAGCTATCTCCATCATATGAATGGGTATACAGCACACCAGTCTATCCAGTTATCTCGATATCCTTCTCGAGTAACCTATGACCAGGATAATTTAGGGTATGTGTTTAAAGGTGAATCGGTCTTATTATCATAATCTCATCACGATCCAATTCCCATTGCACAGATCCAAAGACATCACAATATACATCTAGATAATGTGAGATAATACCAATAATCATAAGCAAAGTGATTGATGCAGCGTGTTACAGGTGCAATCACTAATGTGATTGGCTTGTAGGGCACCTATAACTAGCACATAGGTCATTAAAGACCCGATTAGTTCTTCAACTGAATAAACATTGAAGTTTTAGGACTCTTGAATAGCCATTATTTTTAGATCCCAACTCTTTAGAAGGGATCTTAAAATCTTGTTAATGAGATCAAAACTCGAAAAAGATTTACCAAGACTTTTCAAACTATTGACGATATCCTTGAAACGGGTGTACATGTCACCGATAGTCTCGCTTGGTTTCATTCGAAAAAGCTCAAAATCATACATCAAAATATTAACTTTCGAGTCTTTGACTCTACTCGTTCCTTCGTGTGTGACTTCAAGTGTGTACAAAATATCCAAAGCCATTTCACATGTAGAAATCTGATTAAACTCAGTTTTATCTAAAGAATAATATAAGGCATTCATAGCCTTTACATTTAAAGAAAAAAATTTTCTCTCTAAATCCGATCATTCGTTCGTCGGTTTAGAGGGAAGTTGAAAGTTATTTTTAATAATATTCCACAAGTTTAAATCGAGAGAAATTAAGAAAACTCTTATTCGAGTTTTCTAATATGTATAGTCCGAACCATTAAACAACGAAGGACAAACAATCAAAAAATCCTCTTGAAAGTCGTGAAGAGCCATTTCTCACGGGTGTGAATTAGTGCAGTAGACAAAGATAACAAATTTCGATGATTTAAAATAAGTTCAGAAACTTCGTATGATTAAAAGTAATATTTTGATTAAAAGCATTTCGATTGTATTCAACTTGAACACATACGTAAGATGATGAAGTGGAAGTGGAGCAAGTAAAGGCTTGTAGCAATGTAAATGACAATAAGAAAATGCAAACCCAATTTTATAGTGGTTCGGTTATACGACCTACGTCCACTCCCAATTCCTCTTCTCATGAGGCCATCGGCTTTCCACCAGCTATCCTCCTTCCAACTGGTGAGAATTGACTCCCTTTTATAGCACTCTCCTTTTGACGGGCATAGGAGTTAACTATTACAAAGCCTCTCACCCCTCTCTTGAACTTTTGCAACACTTAGAGTTTGAGGGGATGATTTCTCTCAAGTTTACAATAGAATTTTTTCTCTTTTTCATTCTCAGTTGTGTGTTATTCAACCATGAATGAGAGAGATATTTATAGGCCTCAAGGTGATTCAAACTTGGAGCCCAAATTTGAATCATCCCAGGTTTTTCGGGTACGGGTAGTACCACCGCCTGCATTGGGCGGTGCCACCGCCCGCAGAACCTCAAAAATAGAGGTTCTGGTGGTACTACCACTAGCCTATAGCGGTACCACCACTGTAGCTTTACTGTTGGGCGGTACCATCGCCTGCAACCTGAAAAAGTATATTTTTTTACTTTTCCAATTCATAGGCAATTCCACCGCCAATTTGGCGGTGCCACCGCTTGCAACAACTTTTAGGCCACACTGAATGGGCCTCCTAATAAGCCCAAATCAGTTCCAATTTAGGCCCAATTGGCCCCTAATTGAGTTGGTATTATTTCACCCAAAATCAACTCAATTTTGACTCAATCCTACTTCGATCTAGACAATTATTACAATGTGAATCATAATTAGTTGCCCGGCATATCATTGGTCCATCGGTGCTTCATCCAATACTTTGATGCATCATTCTCTCTTGTGGTTTGTTGCCAATCAGTAGCTAACCTCTGTAGCCCTGATCTCCTTGGCGCAACTCTGCTCCTCTTGGCCCGATGCCCGATTTTTTGTTCGAAGCCTTTTACTGATCATTGATCGGACCTCCGGCTCAACGTCCAATCTCTTGACATGATTTCCTCCGACACAACATCGATTCTTTATACGTCAATTATCTAATCCTGATCGAGAGTAGACCTGCGTGACTTAAAATGTAGTTAGATAACTAAACATGATCAATTAATTTCATCATCAAAATCTAAGATTCAACAAAGCTAACTTAAGCTTTGAAGGGGTCGGGTCGAAAACCTCTGACCCGACCTGTGTATAGGGATCGAAGGGCCCACGGCAAGCCGATCGATAGGAGGTGACACCCTTGAGTGGACAAACGACCTGCTTCACTCGACCCGACGCCGACTTCCTATCCGGAGATCAACCAAGACGACCCCAGTACATCCGGACCCGGACCTAGCCGTGCTGACTCAGCGGCCATGACATAAAGGTACACTAACATATGTGTATCTTGATGATTTTGATTTTTGATATGATGCTTAGCTTTCGTATGAAAAATTTGAATATGCTTATGTGAGATCAAATTACATAAATTGAAACACAAAAAGAGAGGAATGTTTTTGTAAAAATTCTCTATCTTTAAAGTTTTGACAAAATTTTCAAATTGAATGAGTCATCTTGAAAGTGATTTATCAAATTGCGTGAGTTAAAAATGATGAATATTTTGACAATAAATGCTTGTATCATGCTTGATGATATTGCATTTTGAAACTATGCATGATGAGTGAATCTTATGTTTTGGACCAATGTGTTATATATGTTTTTGGTTTTAATCATTTTTATGATGAAATTTTTTTTAAGATGATGTGTTATATTTTTGGCCTTGATGATCTTTAAGACGAAGTTTGCTTTTCACTCTTGAACATTGATACTTATTTTTATTTAGTATTAAAGGCAAAGACATGCTTATAAGAAGCAAATCACATAAATAGAAACACATAAAAATGAAGTGCATTTTCTATCCTCATCTTATCGATTTTTCAATGAATCTATTTATGTTATTTCATGAATCTCTATGAAAGTAATTTTGATGATGAATTTGGAGTTACCGAATTGATTTGAATGAGATTTTTTTTCAAGTGAATCATGAGCTTTCTTTTGATTTCTTGACTTGAGATATCTTTTATGGGAATTAAAATATTTTACTAAAGAGGAAAACAATCCAAATTATGATCTTGATATCTCGATATTTGATACTTGAAATTTTCTTTGAAATGTGATCTTGATGAGATGTCTTATACTTGAATTGAGAGCTTTTCTCCTATGCTTCTACTTCTCATTTACTAGAAAGGAGAACTTTCTAAATGAATCACGATCTTGACACTTCTAAAAAGAATATTTATGAATCTTGATCTTGATCTTGCTAAAAATAACATTTATGAACCATGAATGATATCTTTTGGTATTCACTAATCGATTATAACAAATGATCTTTGTTGATTTTTCATATTGATATCCTTCAAGACATGATTCCTTTATATGTATGGTTTATATACCTCATGATATGATTGAATTATTGATTTATTCTTTTTATCATGGCTTGAAAATGGATGTAAAGAAAATTTTTGTATCATTATATTCTTTTCTCCCTTCTTTTTGACAATGATAAAGGGGGAGAAAAATTGCTAGCTTGAAGCAAAAATTTGCTTGCTTACGTATCACAAAATTTGCTAACTTGCATACTTCAAAGAGGAAGCAAAAATTATTAGTTCAATCATTGCAAAGAAAGAACTTACTAGCTTACACTTCTCAAAAGAGAAATTGCTATCATGAATACCACCAAAAATTACAAGCTTGCTATCTCAAAAGAAGCAAAAAGTAAAAACTTGAAGAACTTGTAATCTTGACATGTTTGATACTTGATAATAAATGTTGAAAAGTGATATTAATCTTGTTAGTATATTGTAAAACTTACATATCTTTAAAACTAGCTAGATGTAACTTCTCCTTTTTGTTGATAACAAAAGGGGAGAAGTATGATGATCATGCATTGTATGATATATTGGATGGACTCTTTGATTTTGCATGATTTATACAAAATTTTTAAATTTTAAATTTTCTGTCAATATGATATATTGATAAGGGGAGTTTGTTTAAACTTCGGGAGTTAAGGCTAACTCCGTCTCAATTGTTTGTCATCATAAAAAAGGGGAAGATTGTTGAATCTCAGATTTTGATAATGAAATCAATTGATTGTGATTAATGATCTAACTACATTTTGAGTGATGCAAATCTACTTTCGATCACGATTAGATAATTAAAGTAAGAAGAATTGATGTTACGCCGGAGAAAAATATATCAGAAGATTGAACGTTTGAAGCGAAGGATCGATCGACATATCGGTGGAAGGCTTAAACAAAGGATTCGGGCATCGAGCAAAAAAGATCAGAGTTGCGCCAAGAAGATTGGAGTTGCAAAGGACAATTATCGATTGAGCAATAGGCCACAAGAGAGGATGATACGTCGAAAAAATGGACGAAGCGCCGATGGACCAATGACATGCTAGGCAATAAATTTGATTAAAGCTTTGTAATAATTGTCTAGATAGAAGTAGGATTAGATTTAATTGGGTTGAAATTGGGTCAACTCAATTAGGTGCTAACTAGGCCCGAATCAGGGCTGTGTTGGGCCAGATGAAAGGCCCAAACAATGCCTTGGTGCCACGTTAGGTGGTGGCACCGCCAGAGTTAGCGATGGAATCGCTTGAAGGCTCAACCTCCAAGGTGTACTACCCAAGGTGGAATTATCCGAATCTAGGCGGTGGTACTACCCAGTGTCAATATGTCTAGGCGGTGGTACCGCCAGACTAGGTGATGGTGCCGCCAGACTAGGCAGTGGTACCACCCAATGATAGAAAGTCTGGGTGGTGGTACTACTAGTACTCGAAAGACCCAGGATGAGATTAGTTTTGACTCCAAGTTTGAATCCATTTGGAGCCTATAAATACTCCTCTCATCCCTGGTTAGAAAACACAAGTACAGAAAATTTAAAAGTGAGAAAACGCTATAGAAATCACTTGAAAAATCCCCTCCTCTAGTCTTTACTTACTTTCGGTTTAAAAGAGAGGAGTGAGTATTTGTAAAGGTTCTCTCCTTAGCTTGTCAAAAGGAGAAAGTGCTGTAAGGGTGTTTGATCTCCGTCCATTGGAAAGAAGATCGTTAGTGGAAGCCGATGGCCTCGAGTAAAGAAGAATCGGGAGTGGACATAGGTCGGATATGTTAGGGATCGAGCGGCACTAAGAGGGGGGGAGGGTGAATTAGTGCAACGGATAAATATGATAAACTTTGACGATTTAAAAACAACTTCGGAAAC
The DNA here is from genome assembly GCA_024322285.1 of Musa beccarii. NCBI lineage: Eukaryota > Viridiplantae > Streptophyta > Magnoliopsida > Zingiberales > Musaceae > Musa > Musa beccarii. The sequence goes on along the minus strand of CM044402.1, from coordinate 10,127,965 downwards.
TTTGTACGTTGAAAGCAACATTTTATTTGAGACCGTTTCGATTGCATTTTAACTTGAAGGAATATGTAAGAAGGAGACAACGAAGTAAAGTATCAAAGTGAAGATGGTTTGTAGTAATGTAAATGACAATAAGATAAACGAAAACCGATTTACAGTGGTTCGGTCATACGACTTACGTCCACTCCCGATTCCTCTTCACTTGAGACCACCGGCTTTCCACTAGCTATCCTCCTTTTAACGGGCGACGATGAACTCCCTTACAGCTCTTCTCCTTTTGACAGGCTTAGGAGGAAACCCTTACAAGCACTCTCCTTTCTTTCGGTGGAATACAAGTGAAAACTAGGGAGGATTTTCTAGAGAGATTTGAGTAGTGTTTTCTTGCTTTCAAAGTGTTGTGCTTGTTGTCTTTCTTGCAGGAACACTTGGGGTATTTATAGACCCCAAGAGGATTCAAATTTGGAGCCCAAATTTGAATCTCTTTTGTTGTTCCTGGTGCTGGCGGTGCCTCCGCCTATCAGTGGTGGTGCCACTACTTGTCGGGCTTATCGATCGACAGCGTATGTATGCGGGCAAGCAGCAGGTGGCGGCGATGCCCCCATGCTCTCGGTGCTTTGGCGGTGCCACTGCCCATCACTTTTCAGCACATTGGTTTGGGTCAAAAACTCAGCCCAAATCGGTCCAAAACAAAGCCCAATGGGCTCCTCCTTAGGTTATAGGATTAATACCTAATCCTAACCCAAATTAACATGCTAACTACAAAATTAAAGATATTTTCTAAGCAATTACAAAGTTTGATAAGTTAAGACTTCTTCCGGTGAGTTTTCGATGAACTTCCGGTGATTTTCTGACGAACCCTCGGAAACCATTCTATAGAATCCTGGCAAGCTCCCGAACTTCACGATGATCTTGGCGAGTTCCAACGAGCTTCTTTGGCAAGCTCCAATCTTTCTTGGCAATCTCCGTGAACTCCCGACGAACCTTCCGACGAACTTCCGAAAACCCTTCGGCAAGCTTCCTACTCATTTTCGGTCAGTTCCGGTAGCACTCACAACGAATCTTCAGACTTCCGTCGAACTCTCGAACTCCCAACGATCCATCACACTTGACTTTCGGCACTTTGTTTCACTTTATGTCTTCATCGTCATCGTAGTTAATCCTGCACATACAAACAAAACTCTACTTCGATCTAGACAATTATTACAACGTGAATTGACATTCAGTTGCCCGACACGTCATTGGTCGGTGCTTCGTCCGATTCTTCAGTGCATCGTCCTTTCTTACAGCTTGTTGCCCAATCGACGATTAACCTCCGTAACCCCGATATCCTTGGTGCAACTCCGCTCTTCTTGGCCCGATGCCTGACGTCTGAAGCCTTTTGCTGATTGTCGACCGAACCTCTGGCTCGACATCCAATATCCTAACGTGATCACTTCTAGCACAACGTCAATTCCTCCAGTGTCAACTGTCTAAACCAGATCGATAGTAAACCTGTGTAACTTAAAACACAGTTAGATCACAAAACACAATCAATTAGTTTCATCATCAAAATCTGAGATTCAACAATCTCTCCCTTTTTTATGATGATAACTAATTAATGACTAACAGAGTTAACCATAACTCCCTGAAGTTTAACCAAACTCCCCCTATCAATATGCCATTGATAGAACACTTGGATTATCCCAAATCCAAGCAACATTCATCACAAATTATGATAAAATAATAAAACCATCATATAAATATATAAAATATTCAATTTAATACATGAAGCCATCAATCTACTTCTCCTCCTATGTCATCAACAAAAAGGAGAAGTTACATCATAGCTAGTTTAAAAGATATACAAATTTTACAACATGCTAGCTATTAATCACATCATACAACATTTGAGCATAGCAAGTTTCCCATGATAGGTAAGATAGTAAGTTTTTCTATGTTTCTTTGAGAAGTGCAAACAAATTGTATTCAAAGATGTACATTTTCTTGACTTCCTTTACGATATGCATGCAATTTTGTAATTTCTTTCTTCTCTTTTGAGAAGAGCAAGCTTGCAAGTTTTTCTTTCTTTGCATGCTAGGACTTTTGCATTCATTTGTAATATGCAAGCTAGCAAAAGCCTTTTCCCTCTTTATCAATGTCAAAAAGAAAGGGAGGATTAATACTTCATATAATCTTGCATGAGATTCAACAATAATTTGTAGCAAAGATGCAAATAATTTTGTTGAAAAAGTAAAGTTAAGCAAGATTTTTGCCTCTCTTGAGATAGCAATTTTTTGCTTCTCAAGGTTTAAGCTAGCAAAATTTTCTCTTTTGATGCACTAGCTAGCAATTTAACTCCCCCTTTTATCATTATCGAAAGAAAGGGAGAAACCAATGATCAATTATAAATTTGTATCAATCAATATATCAATCATCACAAGATGCATACAAGATAAGAAATCATGTCATGAAGGATATCAATATGTAAATTCAACAAGGATCAAAACCAAGAGATATCATTCATGATTCATTATTTTCTTTTTAGCAAGATCAAGATAAATATATCAATTTTTAATTTAAGATAAATATCATACAACCAAGAATCAAGATGCATAAAAATATATCATTCTCATAGATCAAGTCATGATTCATTGATTTATCATAAGGCAAATTTCTTTTATATCAATTTTTCAATTACCACATAAGGCATGCAAGCCAAAGAATTATTGTCATTTCTATATCATGAAAGATATGATGTCAAGGTTCATGATTCATTTGATAGTAAAAGCAACAACTTGATTTATGCATGATAGATTTAAATTCATCATGAATCATAAAAATAATTTCAAGTATCACTTATCGATATATCAAGACTTGAATTGTTTTCCTCTTTAGTAAATGAGAAAGGAAGCAAAGGAAAATATTTCAATTTGCATAAAAATCAAGTCAAGAATTTAAGAGAGTTCATGATTCATAAAAAAATCTCATTCAAAATAATTTGACAACTTGAAACTCATAATCAAAATAAAATCATTTCTAAGATTCAAAATGCTAGCAATTTGCATTAATCATGACAAGTGATACATCAAAAGTCTACATCAATATTTCAATCATCAAGTCATGAAACATATAAAGTGGTATTGAAATATGAGAGAAAAGCTCAAATTACACATGTAGTGTTTCAACATTCAAAACATATTTTCTCAAGTTGAGTATCAATAAGTCAAGAGAAAATAACTTATGATTTATTTGGAATTCTCTTCAATAACATGGGAGAATCATAGTATAAAGTAAGAGGTCTTGAAAAAATTCAAGTTATCAAGATCTTGATATAAATAAAACTCATTCTAGTTCAATTTATCAACTCATAATCAATTCATCGAAATCACTTTTATAATTTATGAGATTCTTAAGATATTATGAAATCGTTAATCTCAATAAGATGAGAAAAGCATTACGTGATTCTTTTAATATATTATCAAAATTACATTCAAGAAATTTACGAGATTCATAATACTAACTAGATGAATTCATCACTTGTCTTTTATGAAAAATCAAAAACTTTAGAGATAGACAAATTTCAAGAGTCATGTATTTTCTTTTTATGATTTTTTATTATCTAAGCATGCCTTTGTCTTTATATGCCAACTCAAAATATTCAAAACTGAAAGACAAACTTCATTATACAAATCATCAAGACAAAAATATAACACATTATGAGATTCAATTTATCATGATAATATGGTTCATTTTAAGTTGTTTGTTTTAAACAAGTGTGCTCATGTTTCAAAAGATGAGTATCAAATTTTAAAATCAAAATATGAGTTTGTCATCAAGATATAACAACTTCAAATTCTGATGATATTATAAAATCATTAAGCATGACAACAAACTCTTAATATTTTCATTTCATCATTATCAATGATGATTTTATAAGGTATATTCAAATATTTATACGGAAGCCATCATTGTATAAATTCAAAATACAAGTTTGTCATTAAACCCATTAAGACAAAACATATCAAACATAAAGCATCATGATAGTATATTTTCTCATTTTTGTGTATTTCATTTCGTGTAAATTATTTTCATATGAGCATGCTCTCGTTTTCATGTAAAGACCATGCATCATTTTTAAAACCAAAAGCATCATCAAAATCATTTTAATTCTTTCTTTCATTTGTTATAACAAGATGATCAATACTCAAATTTTTGCTAAAATCATGCATCATTTTATAAATGTGAAAAATAATTTTTGTCATAAAAACCATCAAGTCCAAATATACATTATTCCAAAATGTAGGATTTTAATCTTCATCATTTCAATTCCTCATTAAGCATGATACAAAAATTTAAAGATCAAGTATCATGTTTAGAAACAAAATATAAAACATCAAGATACATATGCATGAATTAATCCTAGACAATATCATAAATCATGCATCAAAAATTGATACGGAAATCATAAACATTCACGAAATTAATCTTGTACACAAATCAAATGATTATCACCCATAATGTTGCATCAATCTAAATTTTAAAACATAACATGTATGAAAGCTTAGCAATATAATTTTCATGGTTAAGTTTTTAACTTTTAAAGGTGCTAAAAAGAGAAACATGATATAATTTTTGAAAAATAATTTTTATTACCTACTTTCTAAATTAAGCACTCATGAAAAATATTATGTAATTTCAAAATAATTCAAGGGAGTTAAGTTACTTACCTTGTAGTCGAAGCCCATCAAAGCCCAATTCGCTGTTTCGTCATTTGATTCTTCTTTGCACTTCTTCTTCATCTTTGGCCTCTTCCTCCATTCAAATTCATTTTTAGTTTTAGATTTTTGTTTAATAAACTTATTAAAATTTATTAAAAGTTCAATGTCCTCTTCATTGTTCTCATCACTTGAGTCATCACTCAAGTGGCATTTCATAGTTTGGAGTTTCAAATCCTTCTTGTTCTTTAGAAGGTGGTTCACATGTTCATCAAGTTCAAGAGTCATTTCATAAGTCAATAAAGACCCGATTAGTTCTTCAAGTGAATAAACGTTCAAGTCTCTAGACTCTTGAATAGTCATTATTTTTGGATCCCAACTCTTTGGGAGGGATCTTAAAATCTTATTAGTGAGTTTAAAGTTCAAAAAACATTTACCAAGATTTTTCAAGCTATTGACGACATCCGTTAAACCAGTGTATATATCACCAATAGTTTTGCTTGGTGTCATTCGGAAGAGCTCAAAATCATGCAATAAGAGGTTTACTTTCGAGTCTTTAACTCTACTAGTTCCCTCGTGCGTGATTTCAAGTGTCCGCCAAATATCAAAAGTCATTTCGCACATAGAAATCCGATTGAACTTATTCTTGTCCAAAGCACAAAATAAGGCATTCATAGCCTTTGCATTCAAAGAAAACGATTTTTTCTCTAAGTCCGACCATTCGTTCATCGGTTTAGAGGGAAGTTGAAAATGATTTTTAATAATGTTCCATAAATCCAAATCCATTGAAAGCAAGAAAACTCTCATTCGAGTTTTCCAATAGGTGTAGTCCGACCCATTAAAGAACAATGGATGAACAACCGAAAAGCCCTCTTGAAAGCCATGAAAAGCCATTTCTTATGGGTGTAAATCCGAATGAGAAATAACGTGGCTCTGATACTAATTGTTAGGGATCGAGTGGCACTAAGAGGGGGGGGTTGAATTAGTGCAGTGGATAAATACGATAAACTTTAATGATTTAAAAACAACTTCGAAAACTTTGTACGTTAAAATCAATGTTTCGTTTGAAACTATTTCGATTGCGTTTTAACTTGAAGGAATACGTAAGAATGAGACAATGAAGTAGAGCATCAAAGTGAAGATGGTTTGCAGTAATGTAAATGATAATAAGATAAACGTAAACTGATTTATAGTGGTTTGATCATACGACCTATGTCCAGTCCTGATTCCTCTTCACTTAAGGCCACTAGCTTTCCACTAGCTATCCTCCTTCCAACGGGCGAGGATGAACTCCCTTACAGCTCTTCTCCTTTTGACGAGCTTAGGAGAAAACCCTTACAAGCACTCTCTCCTTTTTTTCAGTGGAATACAAGTGAAAACTAATGAAGATTTTTTAGAGAGTTTTGAGTAGCATTTTCTTGCTTTCAAAGTGTTGTGCTTGTTGTCTTTCTTACAGGAATACTTGGGGTATTTATAGACCCCAAGAGGGCTCCAAGCCCAAATTTGAATCTCTTTCATTGTTCTCGGTGTTGGCGGTGCCACCGCACTGTCATGATGTGGTGCCACCGCACTTTGTCGATGGCGGTGCCACCGCTTTGTCGATGGCGGTGCCACCACCATCGATGGCGGTGCCATTGCTCGTCGCTTGTCGATCGACAAGATACTGAGTGGTTCCATCGCCTAAGGCAGTGGTGCCACTGCCCATGCTCTCGAGTGCTGGGTGGTGCCACTGCCCAACTTTCGGCCACTAGGCGGTGCCACAGCCCAGCTTTCGGCCACTGGACGGTGCCACTGCCCAACACTTTTCAACACATTGGTTTGGGCCAAAAACTCGGTCGAAACCGGTCCAAAACAAGGCCCAATGGGCCCCTACTTGGGTTATAGGATTAACACCTAATCCTAACCCAAATTAACGTGCTAACTATGAAATTAAAGATATTTTCTAAGCTATTACAAATCTGACAAGTCAAGACTTCTTTCGGCGAGTTTCCGACGAACTTCCTACGGTTTTTCAACGAACCCTCGGAAACCATTCTGCGGACTCCCGGCAAGCTCCTAGAATTCATGATGATCTTGGCGAGTTCCAACGAGCTTCTTTGGCAAGCTCCGATCTTTCTTGGCAAGCTCCGTGAACTCTCGATGAACCTTCTGGTGAACTTTCGAAAATCCTTCAGCAAGCTCCTTACTCGTTCTCGGCCAGTTCCGGCAACACTCCCAACAAATCTTCGGACTTCCGTCGAACTCTCAAATTCCCAATAATCCATCACACTTGACTTCCGGCACTTTGTTTCACTTTATGTCTTCATCGTCATTGTAGTTAATCCTGCACACACACAAACAAAACTCTACTTCGATCTAGACAATTATTACAACGTGAATTGACATTCAATTGCTCGGCACATCATTGGTCGACGCTTTATTCGATTCTTCGATGCATCATCCTCTCTTGTGGCTTGTTGCCCAATCAGTAGTTGACCTCCATAACCTCGATATCCTTGGCGCAACTCTGCTCTTCTTGGCCTGATGCCCGATGTCTGAAGCCTTTTGTCGATTATCGACCGAACCTCCGGCTCGACATCCAATATCCTGACATGATCACTTCCGGCACAACGTCAATTCCTCCAGCATCAACTGTCTAAACCTGATCGATAGTAGACCTGTGTAACTCTAAACGCAGTTAGATCACAAAACACAATTAATTAGTTTCATCATCAAAATCCGAGATTCAACAGGATGACCGAACCACTATAAAATCTGGTTTGCATTTACTTCTTGCTATTTATCCTTGCTGCAAACCTTTTTACTTTTCTTGCTCCGGATCTTTCATCATACAAAGTTTTTTGAAATCACAGAAATTATCAATTTTAACTGTTGCACTAATTCATCCCCCCCTCTCTTGGTATCATTCTTGATCCTAACATTTATAACACCTAAATATATACCATAATTTAGGTGCATCATGTTAATTTTATTGTGGCCCCTCCAAAGAAATGTTCCATGTCCCTTTATTGTCTCGTTCCATATTGCATGCCTATATCATCAGATTGAGGCCAGTGTGGAGGTCATGTGGGTTGCCAGCCTTTGGAAGCAAAACAGAGCGGCATGGGACTCATATGGCCAGTAGAAGGCAACCTATTCCTCTAGAATATGTGCAAGTGGTCACCAAATTATGTTACATATCTCTTAAAAAAAGAATGCATGTGTCCCTAAAAAGACAATTCATACAGTATCAAGATAAGGATCTGTTCATGGCTCCATATAATCCTATTTTACTTGATATTGTACAATAGATTGTATTTGTTGCTAGTGTTGATAAGTTTTTTTTATATATAATAGGCTATGTCTGTTTGGAGGATAACAAGTAATTTATAATGGAAAAGTATCTTGATATTTAAAGATTTAAATACATCATGTATATTAAGATTTTGAGTGGCAGGTAAAAAAAAAAATACTCTGAATACTTATGTGAATTTCGTGATAGATCCAGAAAGATCAAGAAGAAAATAAAAGAATTTTTTTCTTCAAAATATATGTGCAATACTATGGAAAGAATTTTGGAGCTACATTTTGAATTAATTTAAGGAAAAAAATTATTTATTTATTTTATTATCCTCACATAGTGAATAATATATATATATATTTATATATAGGTTATAAGGTAGAAATGGCTAATTGACTATAGGAAAAGGTTTTCTGGCTTTTAGTAGAATGACATGGTGAAAGGAGATTTTAATATGTGCTACAACAACAACAGCATGCAGCAGTAATTATCCAGCTATTCAAGGGGCCTTTGCTCTATTCTTATATAACCAGCCATGCACTTCAACTACTACATAGAGATCATGTAAGAAATGCCAAGGATTTTTTATCTCTCCTAACTGGTACAAAATCCTTATCCTTTAAGCACATCATGGAATCAGATACTGCAGTGTCTTATGTATCCTTCAGCACATGCTTTGTATGCTACAAAATCTTGCATCCATATTTGTTAACATGCATGCATGCTCATTTTGATTGTATTGCAGCAATTGTTTGCCTTCATTTTTAGCTGTTATAGTATCCCCAGAATCCAAGACAGGACCAGCATTGTAACATGGAGCCAAATGCAGTAGATAATGCTTGTCTGAAATGTTCATTCACAAGCACTTTGGATTAGACTGAGACTGATTCGGATGTCTCTGAATCCATATTGCTGGGACTATAAAAAGCTGCAGAGTATAAATTTACCAAAGAGAAGACCAGGTCTTACAAGTAAGTCAATTCATATAGCACATCCAATTTCTCCTATTACACAGAAGAAATGAAAATGATGCTAATGCATGCTAAGAGGAGAACTAAAATTTTCATCGGCTTCAATCTCAGCACATCAATGATACTAAGAAGCCCCAATGCGTTTTGTTGCTTGGTTATTGTTTGTATTCTCCTATTACTTTTAACATAGTCTGACCTCAATCTCCATGATTTATAAGCACTTGATGTTCTTCTTTGATTGGATATGGCAATCTGCATGTCTGGGGTAGAATCAAATCTCACTAGTTGACAAGAATGGCATCTGTATATATGATTTGGACAAGCTCATGCGCCATTACAATTGTTTGTATCAGTTTTTCTTTACCTGTGTTTACTCATTCCTGCGTGTGGCTAAAGATCAACACAACATAGGTTTCATGTAAGACAAAACACTGTCATCCAAAATAAGGTCTCTGCGGTAGCATACCATATACTAATTAATTAGACTTTCAAGTACTATAATATCTAATTCCAGCTAACTATGTATGTCTACTCTTCAAACTCATTGTCCTTCAATTGTTTTTTCTTCCACAGAGGGGGCTAAGAATATATTGAGGCTATAGATCATGTTGTGATCTTTACATGAAGCTCCATTTGTCTGCAACAACTGTCCACATGATCACAGAAGGGAGCATCAGGAAAATTAAGGTTTGCCATTGGTGGTTTCCATTGATTGCCCCTGCAGACTAGAAAATCTTATGCGTATATACATAACTATAATCCTTTGGTCTACCAAACATTATCAGGTAGAATGGATTGTATGCTGTACAGAACTATGTAAAGCATGCTCCATGCCACCCAACAAACATAAACTTGCAAAGGAGAAATGGAATGTAGCTCAGCTACATTGCTCAGCCAACTCTCCCCCACCCTATGACAACTCTTCCTGTCCTTTTGGCTGTCACCCTCCCATGCCGGCGGTCTTCACCTCCGCCTCACTGGGTCCCTCTTCCTCCCTAAGTTCCATTTTAAATTCTGAGAGCCTCCCCTCCTGATCTTCCACCGAACATCTCTCTCTCTCTCTCTCTCTCTCTCTCTCTCTATGGGGAAGAGTGGGAATGGGAAGCTAAGCAAACTGAAATGCATGATAAAGCGTTGGCATTCATCGAGCAAGATCACGCGCTCCGCCGCTGGCGCCGGCAGCAGCGGCTCGTCCTCAAGGTCGCAGGACGGCGACGCGTGGCACTCCGCATCGTCCCGTGGCGACGAGGCCCCGCCCGGTCTTCGCCCGTTGTACGTCGGCCAGTCGCGGCGGCGGTACCTCATCAGCTCCCACCTCGTCGACCACCCTCTCTTACGGGTACTGGTCGAGAGGACAGGAGGAGGGACCGACGGTGGTGCCGATGCCGGGACCGTTGTGGGTTGTGAGGTGGTGCTCTTCGATCACTTGCTGTGGATTCTGGAAAACGCCGACCCGCAGCCCGAGTCACTGGACGAGTTGGTGGACCTCTATTCCTGCTGATAGTTCACGTAGCGGCTTGCATGGCTTTGCAGCTAAATTTCTCAGCATTAAATCTTTGTTCCTGAAGGGTTACAAAAGAATGCTCGGTCATTCTTTTTCTCTCTGCTCCATGCTAAATTCTCAGATGTGTTCCTCTTCTCAATTGACACCCAAAATAATCATGTAAATTTTATGTAGAGGAAATTGTTCATTTTGATCTCGTTAATACATTAATGTTTGAAGGGTTTTAGGTGCAAGATTATGAAGTTGAGAGTTAATGGTTACTGCCAACTTGGATGAGAGTGTCTGCTCAACACTTTTCTCAGTACCTGAATGCTCTTCTTTATGGCAAAAGAAGAACCACGCATTAGCTGTGAGATCACTTTCAAGAGCTGGCATTGCACGAATGACGGAGGTGGGGTCTCGGCCAAAAGGAAAAGAAGGAACTTGACATCATGAACATTTCCTTCCTACTTAGGTCGTTAATTTGCCCAGCAAAGGATCAATGGCTGTGCATGGGACCTGATGTTGTCCTTCTTGTGGAAGAAGATGAGAGGAAAAATATATATTAGGGTTACCGGCCTGTGAAACACTAAACACCAACACTAGAAGAAGTATTAATTAATGTTGTTCATTCGAACAGTCTCACAGAATAGATTCCATTTGTGGTTTAACACAGAAGTAGGTAGTATAGAATTTGCCGTATGAATCCTCATGAGATAGCAGTGGAGATCGGCAAGCATGCATTCGTTGCTGCAGCTGCAGGCCCTGCACATTCAAAAAGAAACCGCAGAGAGAGCACATGGTTTGATGGTGCTGTGGGGCTGCGAGAAGCACATGGTGTGCTCCATCATTCTTTAGGTTTCTCATAAATAGAGAAGGACAAAGACTAGAGAGAAGTAAATTACTAATGTGTGTGTAGGAGGAAGAAATCACTGTAGCTTACTAACTTCGTGCTATCGGAACTTGAACCTGATTCTAGCACATAATTTTCTACCAAAATCTACTATAACTCAAATTAGAGGATGATCAAATTTAGCTTAAGAGTAATAGATGAGTACATAAATGTCCTCAATCCCTTGTCGTTATCTTCTTTTCCCTATTCATTCGGGTTGATGAAATGTATGTATCAGCCTAATGACCAACAATAGAATGACTGCGGTGGGCCGAAACATGGCTTACATGTATGTGTATGGACTAAATTAACCATGACGTCGACCTGTACAGTATTTTCATACGCGTAGAAGACCAAACACCGAATCATCGGCCTGATCTTAACATGACACGTTGAAAGATGAGGCTAAAACCAACATAATGATTGTGTCGCTTTGAGATCTGATATGGGTTGCTTACAAGGTGGACAACGTCATCCATGTCATCACTCACACTACCATCGAACCCTTGATTTGACGATCTAATCTCTCGAAACTGATTTGACGATCTAATCCATGTCATTAAAGCTCTCCTAATTAAAGAAACGAAAAACTTAGTGTGAAATGAATAATATCATTCATTTAGATAATATAGATATTATATTTATATAAATTTTGAGAAAATTTTGTTTTAATTATATACTTCAATTATATATTCAAATCATACACTTAAATATATGATTGATCCTCAAATCATAGATTAATTGAGGATCAAAATATATAAGAAATATAAAATTATTATGTTATATTTATCTTTATCATTATCTTTTATTATACTCCCACAAAATTAAGCTTCTATTAATGATGTTAATCTTAGACCAATGTAATTGAAATATTCCGAGAGCAAAAGGCTTTGTGAGGGAGTCTACTAGTTAGTCAGAAGTATAGACTTGAGAAATAGATGTATACTTTAATAAAGTGAAAGTCGATAGTAATATGTTTCATACATGAGTGGAATACCAAATTGACGCATAAATAGATGGCATTGACATTATAACAATATATTATAGGAGTTGATTGGGAGGTGATACTAAGTTTATGTAATAGATTGGTGATCCAATCGAATGTTATAGATGATGGCGATGGTTCGATATTCAGCTTCAGTGGTAGATATTGCAATTGTGTTATATTTCTTGAAACTTCAATTGATTATATTTGAAAGTTTGGAGATAAAGTGATGATTATTTATGAAAAAAAATTTATGATTGAGAATCCTTTAAAGATATTGCAAGACATGTTTTAGTGTAGACCAATTCATAATAAAATATCGATGCATGAATTATAATAATTTATTAACTATAAATAAAATGTTTGGACATGTGCGAGATAAATATTATAAGAAACAAATTACTTATCGATATTGTGTAAGATTCGTAGTAGGGTTATCATCATATAATTTGAATGACTCAATGATGAAGAGTGAGGTAGTGACTTCTTTAGCATTTTGCATGTTCATCATTGATAATAAATCTCGAATGTATTTCTTTTATGATAAGAAAAGTTTAGAAGATGTGAACGTTGCTTCCACTCATAGAAAATAACTTAAGGTTCTTTAGACCTTTGATAGGGATTGATTTGCTAATTGTTTAAGGAACTTTTTGATCTTTATGAAATTATTGCCTATGATGATAATATCATCCACATAGACTAGTAGATATATAGCATATCAGTTTTATTATCGTAAAAATAAAGAGATATCAGACTTGAAGTTAACGAAGCTAGTTAACATTAAAAATGAGCCAAGTTTGATATACACTCTTGGAGCTTAGTGAAGTCTGTAAATAGTTTTTTGTAGTTTACAAACATGGTTTAGATATTAAAGGTGGATAAAATTAGGAGATTGCTACATAAACACATATTTAGTTAAGATCTCCTGTAAGAAAATATTATTAATATCTAGTTAGCGTACATGTTAACCTTGAGTAAGTGAAACTCAGGATAAGACGAATTATTATCGATTTAATAATTAGGCTAAATGTCTTTGATACTAAAAAAATAAGGAATAAAATTTGAAAGCCTAACCGTTGTATTTGCAATGAAATCAATACACGATCATCAAAATCTTTTGGCCACTATACGTGCATTGTATCTACTAATGGATTTATTTGTGTCCTATTTAATTCAAAAGATTTACTTACACCCAATAATATTTTGTATAAGGTGAGATGACACAAGAGTCCATATGTCATTATAAAATATGGTAATGTATTCCTCATATATGGTTTTATGCTAGTGAAGATTTTTAGGCTTGGATGATAGTTGTAGGTTTAGTGGACTTAGGTGGAGAGCTTGTGATGGCATGGAGATCAAAGACTTGATATGGATTGAATTTTTGAAGCATATTGTCATGTGATGTTCAGGCTCAATGGTATTATTGCATTATATTAAATGTATAAGAATTAATAAAAAGTTAGTAACATGTACCTAATCAAGTCGATACACTTCAGTATTAATTAGCTAAGGAGATAGTTGTAACATCTCTCATTTTTGAAAATTTTGTAAGGGCTTATTTGTAATGTAAGGACCTATTTATAAATATGAGGATTATTTAATAATTTTTTATACTAAATAATTTTATATTGAAAGTTTATTACTAGAGACCAAAGGTGAATCTTAGAAATTGGATATGATTTATGAAAGATTCATATTAAGTTAAAAAAATGAAGGACGTGTCATTAGCTAACCTAAGATTGAGTCACTTATGTTTGTTCTATGGATGACACATAAGTTTTTATCATGCATGCTTACTACTTTACTATCTTTGCATTAGCCGAATCTAAGCAATTAGAGGAGAAACTAAAAGAAAACTTAACAAAAGAGGGAGACTTGCTGCAACTAGACTTGAGAAGAGAAGGGAAAAGGAATTGAAGGAAGAGGAGAAGATTTGCTTTGGCTTGAGGTTTTGGATCAATTCCTCACATTTAGGAATCAAATTTTTCTAAGGCAAGTGTTCTAACCCGATCCTATGGTAATCTTGAACTTTGATTTCATCTCATTTCTGAAAAAAAAATAGAAAGATTTTGGCTTTGATTTGATATCTCTCCCATTTAGGAATAAAACTATGAATCTAAATTTTTTTTGAGATTTTGACCTTTCTATATTATTCTAGTCATAACTTTTTGTACTGAACTCTAATTTTAGTAAAACTAAATTTATCTAGAAATATACTCAAATATCTTTCTTTTGAAACTAAGATTGACAAATTTAGAGTCCAAGTGCCTATCCAAACTGTTATTTAAACTGACCCTATGAAATCTATAAAATAGAGATTATCGGTTCTAACCTTTAAATATTTTTTTATTTGTAACTCTCGAATCTAATTATTGCAAATCCTATTTTATAGAAACTAGACTCATAAATCTTTCTTTTGATACTAATATTGAAAGATTTGAGATACAAATACCTATTAAAACATCTGTTCTAATCATCTCTATAAATTCTGCTAAATAGAGATGATGTTCTCTAACCTTTAGTTATTAATCTATTTATAACTCCTTGTTAGAAACTCTAATTCATACAAAACTTGATTTTCTAAAATTATATTGATATATCTTTCAAATGACACCTATTTTAAGCAAATTGTAGCATATTTGGTCATTCAAATAGCTCATTAAATATGATTTTTAAATATTACCAGAATCAAACTTTTATCGATATTGCCTATTATTGTTTCATCCCTTTGGAAATTAATATTTGTTGAAATATTTACTTCCATTGAGTTGCATATCATTGTTCTGAATTCATATATACTCTTGTCCTTCAATTATTGTAAATTTGAATCTATTATGCAAAGTTTCTATTTGTATCAAATTATTTCGTATAGGCACATGTATGTTTCATTGTTCTACATGTGCTTCTGATATATGCTAATTTTATTGCTCACCTATCCTCTTGTACTCTGGTGGCTATGGAATTATCTAGACCTTTGTAAAAAATGGTAAAGAAATTATTTGGACCTTTGCTAGAAATGGTAAAGGGATTATTTGGACCTTTATTAGAAATGATAAAGGGTATATGCTTAGAGCCCACGATGCTCTATCAGCCCCCTCTGGCTTCCAGATGTGGATAGATGACACTCTCAAATATGGGAGATTTTGTTTGAGATTCTATTACACCCTTTGTGTTTTTAATATGATATCCAAAGTATTGCTTATGTGTTTATATGTGCACTTTGGATGAGAATGAAATGAATGAACGTCAGATATGACATTTGAGCTTCTGTTTCCAATTTGTTATTCTGATATGCTCTGAGATATCTCATACACCATTGTTATGCTTTGAAGTATGTTCCGTATCATTTCATATGCCATTGATATATTCTAAAATATTTTATTTACCCTTGTTATGCTCCAAAACATTTTCTACGTCATTGATATGCTCCGAAATATTTCATATGCCATTGATATGTTCTAAAACATTTCATATGCCATTGATACACTCCAAAATGTCATATGTGCCATTAATATGCTCCAAAATACTTCTTATGCCCTTGATATGCTCCTAATCATTCTTACGCCTTTGATATATGCCTAAATGCTTCATATGTCATTTGATACATGCCTAAATGCTTTTTATGCTAATGATATGCTCCAATTTTCTCTCCTTAATTGTTATAAATGAAGTATGATTCGAATGAAATGGCCCTTGTGATTTTACATATAATGAGATGCTATTTATGAACTCTTATATTCTTGCCTTGCATTTTGATATCAAGTTTGTTTAAAAACTATCCTCTTTTGTCATGGATATATTAGTCACTTTCTAAGCTCTTTATGCTCACTCTGTTGCTATATAAATTTTTCAGGTTAGCTTATCATTCACTTAGATGTTTAAATTGGGCTGAGATAGTGGAAAGCTAGAAGATTTTGTACAGCTCTTATTTGGATGATAGGTTTTCATTGTATAAGTACATTTTGCATCTAATAAAATGTTAAGGATGAATCTAAACTTATGTGTTGTAAAAGTTTAAGAACCTCTCATGTTCAAGATTTTAAAATGATAAGTTTAATTTTTATAAGGATATGAACTTGTGGTAAATGCTAGTTTTTGTGATTGTATGTATTCTCACAATTATAGATTTATGATGTAGTTGATACTTAGTTAAGTTGGCTTTGGATTTTGTGAATCATCGAGTGAAGTGGTTTATGATTATAAATTGCATAGGTTTTATGGGTGTGAATTACGATTTAAATGATTCTTAGTATCCTTAAATGTTACTTTGGATCTTGGATTGGATTATTATTGAAATCATAATATTATCGATTTAAGATAGGATCACACCTCCTGAATGCGATAAATTCAGGGGGCATAACAATAGTAAATATATCATTTGTAGTGTCAAGGGTATTGTTTCATTCGGAATTGTAGAGTGAGTTGATAGAGTGATAAATAGAGAAGTTACAAAGGGGGTGTAGTATTGTTGAACTGAAATAATAAGGTAATACAAGTCTAGAAGAGAATTGATAATTGATATGGTAAGAGATATGCTTGAGAGCATTTGAGATCTACTCATATGAACCTAATGATATGCTAGTCATAGGTGCCCTACAAGTCAATCATGTGAGTGATGACATATGTGACATGTTGTGTAGTCTTTTTGCTTATTATTATTATTATTGATATTTTCTCACTTTATATTGCCTATTACATATATTGTGATGTCCATAGATTTGTTTAATGAGAATTAAATCGTAATGAGATTATGATAATAAAATTGATTCATCTTTAAATATAGACCTTGAATAATCCTGATCATAAGTTTCCTGAAAGGGACATCAAAATAATCGGATAGACTGGTGTACTATATACCATCCATATGATGGAGGTGATTGGTCTTACAACTGCTTATGTGGAAACACTAGGGATACAATGTAGGTGCTCATTGGAGAATGAGTTTATTAATTAATCTGCTCATAGAATGTTGGATGGTTGATGACACATCATTGTCATACAGTAATTCCGTCATCTAAGTTGTATATTTGGTCCTTAAACTTGAGACATCAAAAATATTCTATATGAGTACTCCACTCTTTGATATTAGACTTGTAGGCCAGGAAGTTCCAAATCTAGTACAACCAGTCATCGGGAGTGGTAGCCAACCTTACGAGGGCAATTGAGTATCAATAGAGGATCATCCTCACTTAGTGTTATTAGAGAAATATCCTGTGTTCTTACTTAGGCAAATCCCTAGCCAAAGTTATTCGGATTGAGAGAGGAGTTCTCCGGGTAAATCCGATTAGAGCGAGACTCGAATAGATTCTATATGGGCCTGATAGCACCATGCCCGATATATGATCTCTGGGATATTAGATGGATAAGGGAATAAAGATACTACTAGTCATATGTGCCCTACAAACTAATCACATGAGTGATGATACGTGTGACATGATACACACTCTTTTTGCTTATTATTTATTTCATATTTTTCTCACTTTATGTTACCTGTTGCATATATTATGATGTTTATAGATCTATGCAATGGGAATCGGATTGTGATGAGATCACGATAATGAGATCGATTTGCCTTTAAACATAAACCCTAAATAATCTCAATCATAGGTTACTCGAGAGAGACATCGAGATAACCGGATAAACTAATGTACTATATACTCGTCCATATGATGGAGATAGTTGGTCTCATGGTTGCTCATGTGGGGGCAGTAGGGATATAGTATAGGTGCTCTTTGGAGAATGAGTTCATTGATTGATCCACTTACGGGATGTTGGATGGATGATGATGCTTCATTATCAGATAGTAATTCCGTTGTCCCAGTTGTGTATTTGGTCCTTAGACTTAAGACAACAAGGATGTTCTATATGAGTACTTCACTCTAGATCTAGTCGATCATTGGGAGTGACAACCAACCTTATGAGAATAATTGAGTATCGATACAGGATTATCCACTCTCGGTGTCATGAGAGGATTCTTGCTTATGCAAATCCCTAGCTAGGGTCATTCGGATCAAGAGAGAAAGAGTTCTATAGGAGAATTCGATTAGAGTGAGACTCAAGTAGAAATCGTGTGGGCCTGACAACACTATGCCTGGTATATAATCTCTGAGATATTAGATGAATCAAGAACTCTAGGTACACAGTAACTGAGGATGGATAGGTCCAAATGATTAGATTCTCCTATATCGTTTGCGGATTATGGTGTAGTGGCCTAGTACGTTCATAGTCGATGAGTCGAATGAATTATTATGGAGATAAAAATTTACTAAGTTAGAAGGAGTTCTAATAGGTATAACTCACGACCAGCTCGATATTTAGCCTAGAGGGTCATACACATATAGTAAGTGCTACGACGAGTAGAGGTTCGAATATGAGATATCTGTTAGAGCCCCTATCTTATTGGATATATAATAAGTCCCTGAATTATTGGATCCTATGGATGAGATCCAATAAGAGCTAATAAGAGATTATTGGATAGAGACCCACTAATCTAAAAGGCTTGGGTAGTTGGATGGAGATCTAGTACCCAATAGGGCTAAATCCATTAGAGTTAGATTGACAGGGAATCTCTATAAATAGGAGGGAACCAATTGGCCAAGGCTAGGCCTCTCTTGGCTACCACTTCCTATTCTCCTTTCCTTTTGAGGAGCATCTTCGTAGCCTCTATCATGTGGATTACCGCTAGAGAGGACAATTGACCTCATTCATCATCTCTCACAAATCTATAGAAATTTAGGGATATACGATCTCCCTACATAATACATCTTTCTTATTCACATAGTTTTTGGTTTTATGTTTTTTGCACACCAATCTTTGTATGATAATGAAACCTTTTATGGAAATATGAGATTTTCTTTATGTTCTTCTACTGCACATATGATGTCACTCCTAGATTTTCTAACAGTAGTATTAGAGTTAGGTTGTTTGTGCGAAAGATTAAATTTTAAACTATGTTGTGTTTTAAAAATACTTTTGATATCAAGATTATTGATGCAAAAGGTGAGAAATGGCAGAAACTTTGCTGCCCTCACAAATTAGCTAAAGGCTGCTTGCAACATTGGCTGAGAGCTCCCAAGGGAGCTCTTGGCTTAGCTAGTTGTGACAGGCCACCTGCGGGCAAGGAGCCACAAGCTACCTTCTGCTTGTAGCGGCGGCACCTGCGAGCAGCACAAGGGGCGGCACCCGCAGCGGTGCCTACAGGGTCGATTGCCACCCGTGGGTAAAAGCATTGCTTGCCCGTAGGGGTGGCATCGCCCATGGGCGAATCGCTTGTGGGCAAGGGGTAGTGCCCGCTTGCAGAAGCGACCACTTATGGGCAAGGGTGGTGCTTACCCGGTAGAGGCAATCGCTTGCGCAATCGCCTGCGGGCAAGGGTGGTGCCCGCCCAACAGAGACGATCGCTAGTGAGGTGGCCACGACCACAAAGCAGTAGGAAGGGTTTAGGATTTTTATTTGGGCAAAAGCTAATTTTACCCCTCTCAATTTAAAAAATTCTATGGTTTGTCCTTTCTATCTAAATTATCTAAATACCCTTCATATATAAATTTTTTCTATATATCTCAAAATTTAAAAAATATATATTACTTAATTAAAAAATTTAATTAATTATTATTATTTATCTAATAGTCATATATAACGATATGTACATGTGATATATGATGTGGACAGATGATCATGGATCATATGATGTGATGTATGTATGTGATGTGATTATTATTATTATTGAGGCCTATAAGTCTCTAATTTTCTTGTTTATTGACAGACCTGCATGCTTGTGATTATGTTGTAATTACACAAGGAGGTGTAGTGGGAGCGTGGAGGTGATAATGGGACCCACGAGGCCAACGATCGTGATGCATGGAGATGCGTCGAGATGCCGACAGAATCGATGATGACAAGATGGATGACCACAGGGTATAGAGATGTGCCGATATATACATAGATCATGATGTGAGTGATTGAGCTTAATGGCTCGGGCCTGATCACATTAGGCTATGATCCATGATCATCTGGTGTGATTGCTCATGTGATGTGTGATTGCTTATACACCTATTAGATATGTATATATATTTGTATGAGATGTAGATATATATTAAATATGTATATGTGTGACATGTCATATTAGGAGATTGAATCAAAATCCCCTTTCTTGATAATATTAAGTCGATAAATGTGAGGTAATTAGATTGACCAATATAGTCATCTATCGTTATAGGGAGAAATCAATTCTTGACATAGATTGAGTTGGTCGAGTCTCTCGAGGCTCACTTATATTGCGATTCGAGATCTTGTCTATGATATAGAAATGTCACCGGTGACCTAAGGATATGGTATACTTAGTCGAGTCCCTCAAGGGCATATCATCAAATCAGACTTATCTTGTAATGATAATGATAACTTAACCGAACATCACGGTTGGTCGAGTCCCTTATGACCATGATGGTTCGAAGGCTGAACAGGATGGAAATTACAAGGAGTTATGATCGACAAGATTTGCCTACCTTTTCGGATTTAGCATGATTGATCAAGTCCCTTGAGGTTATATTAAGACATCGATTGAATCCCGATCCTTTCTAGAGATCCGCTAGGGGGTCTCCGATTCACATACCAGAGGAAGTTATGTGATTCACAAGAAAATAATAAGAGTAGATTAAGATAGAAGTCCTTATCTTGATTATTTATTTTTGTAAAATCTACATGTTATTTATTTCTATTTTATATTTATTTTTAGAAAATGTCACTTTTAAATCCCTTACATGGTATACTTGATGTCAACTGCTTCACTGATTTAAATTACACGAATTGGCTCCCCAACTTGAGAATCTTTCTTATAGTGGAGAAAATCACATATGTCATTAACACAGTGATGACTACGCCCAAGGAAGGGACAAGTGAGGATGAGATCGCTCGCTACGTGAAATATATAGATGACTCCACTCTATCTCAGTGTTATATGTTGGCTAAATAACTCCCGAGTTATAGATGCAACATTAAAAGATGGATGTAAGATCCATTCTTCTACATCTCTAAAAATTGTTTGAGGAACATGGAAGAACTCAACGATATGAGATATTCAAGAGTCTCTTTTGCATTAAGATGACTGAGGGGACACTGGTTCAGAACCATATCCTTAAGAAGATTAAGTAGATAGAAAAACTCACAGGTCTAGGAATGATCCTAAAGGATAACCTATTTGTGGATTTTATACTTTAGTTTCTACTAGATTATTTTTCTCAATTTATTATGAATTTTAATATGAACAAGCTTGAGTTGACTCTCAATAAGCTCCTCAATATGTTGAGGGAGGCTAAGAGCACTATAAAAAAGGAGAAGTTTGTTCTCTTTACTGGTGAGACCAGAAAGAAAAGGAAAACAAAGAAGTCCCTTAAGAAGGGCAAGGGCAGACCAAGTAAAGCAAAGGTTGCTAAGAAGGACTCGACAAAGGACAAAGGTTAGTACTTCCACTATGACAAAGACGAGCATTGGAAAAGAAACTGTAAAGAGTACCTTGTAAAGAAGGCGAAACAAAAGCTTAGAGAAGCTTCAGGTACATTCATGATCAGTCCCCATTTATCAAATTTTTATAGTAACATATGGGTATTGGATACCAATAGTGCTTATTACGTCTGTATTTCAGTACAGGTTCTGGCAAGATCGAAGAGATTGGCGAGAGGTGAGATGGACATCAAAATGGGCAATGGAGCAAAAGTTGTTATAGTGGCCATTGGTGAGGTCACCTTACATTTGCTTGGTAAAGCTACTATTGCATTGGATGTATATTATTTTATTCATTCTATTATCGAAAATATTATTTTTATTTCATGTTTGATAGTCAGTGGATATAAATTAATTTTTGAGAATAATGATTATTTAGTAATATTGAATGATAAGATCATCACTATAGGAATATTGCATAATAGTCTATTTAGGCTAGATACTGCTTCACATATTATTAATGTAAGTGTGTCCAAGAGGAAATGAGATGAGGTGAACAATGCATACTTATGGCATTGTAGGCTAGGTCATATCCATGAGGGAAGCATTCAAAAGTTGCTGACGAATAGATACTCAGATCCATTCGACTACAAGTCATATGCGATTTGTGAGCCTTGGCTTCATAGAAAACTAACCAACTCTCCATTTAGTAAAACTGAAGAGAGAGCTACTAAGTTGCTAGAACTCATACATAGTGATATATATGGTCCCATATCAACTCTGACCATAGAAGGTTATTCTTACTTCATGACATTCACTAATGACTTCTTTAGGTATGAATATGTGTACTTGATAAAGTACAAGTCTGATACCTTCAAAAAATTAAAGGAATATAAGAATGAGGTAGAGATCAAGACTGGAAAGAGTATCAAGACTCTTCGATCAGATCAAGGAGATGAGTACTTGAGTATAGAGTTCACCTAGTTTCTCAAGGACTGTGAGATTCTATCCTAATGGACATATCCTTATATACCTCAGCTCAATGGTGTATCCGAAAGGAGGAATCACATACTATTATATATAGTGTAGTCCATGATGAGTTTCACCAACCTACCTATCTCATTCAGGGGATATGACCTAGAATCTGTTGCTTACCTTCTGAATAGAGTTCCAATAAGGTTGATAGTGTCTATATCATATGAGATATGAAAAGAAAAAAAGCTCAATCTTAAGATTGTTAAGATTTGGGGTTGTCCTGTCCATGTTAAAAGACATAACCCCAACAAGTTGAAATCTAGGGTAGAACGGTGCAAGTTTGTGGGCTCCCCTAAGGAAGCTTGTTGGTATTATTTTTATCACCTTGGGAACCAAAAGGTCTTTGTAGCTAAGAAAGTAGTATTCTTTGATAAGAAACACATTCTTGATGGAGGTAGTGGGAGCGTGATCGATTTGAGTGAGATTGGAGAACTTTGCCCAAGCACCATTCCACAACTAGAGTCAGTTCAGGTACCTAGCATACAAGTTCCGACTTTACATAGATCTGGTAAAGTACCTCATCCTCCTAAGAGATATGTGAGACATATCAGAAGAGAGGATATTGAGAATATTGATCCTCAAACGTATGAGGAGACTATTATGAGTATAGACTTTAGAAAGTAGTAAGAAGCTATGAATTTTGAGATAGATTTCAGGTATTCCAACAAAGTTTGGAACCTAGTTGATGCACCCAAGGGTATCATACCCATTGGTTGGTAGGATACCTTATGCCTCAGTGATATGGTCTATCATGTATGCTATGCTATGTACCAGGCCTGATATACCACATGCTCTGAGTGTCATGAGCAAGTATTAGGTGAATCTAGGCTTGGAACACTAGAAAGCAGTAAAATGTATCCTTAAGTACTTGAGAATGACTAAGGATCTTTTACTAATATACGAAGGAGGTAGTCTATAGACTGAAGGCTATATGGACTTGATATTCCAATCCGATGTTGATGATAGCAAGTCTAATTCAGGGTCTGTGTTCACTCTAAATAGAGGAGGAGTATGCTGAAAGAGTTCCAAGTAAGATACTACTACTGACTCCACTACAGAGGTGGAGTATATTGCTATATAAGAGGTAACAAAAGGAGGGAGTTTGAATGAAGAAGTTCATCACAGATCTGGGAGTCATGCTGGGCAACAAGGAGTCAATTTCCTTATATTGTGATAATAATGGGGTGATTGCTCAAGGAAGGAACCCAGGTTTCATCAAAAGTCTAAGCATGTTCTAAGGAGGTTCCCACTTGATCAAAGAGATTATCACCCGAGAAGATGTAGCAATGGAAAGAGTTCCATCTGAAGATAACATCATAGATCCACCGACAAAGTCATTATCTTAGATTATCTTTGAGCGTCAAAAGTGATGATAGAGATAAGATACGTAAGTGATTGACCTCAGGTCAAGTGAAAGATTACTAGTCATAGGTGCCTTACAAGCCAATCACATGAGTGATGGCATGTGTGACATGATATGCACTCTTTTTGCTTATTATTATTTGGTATTTTTCTCACTTTATATTATTTGTTATATATATATTATGATATCCATGAATCTATGCAATGGGAATTAAATCATGATAAAATCACGATAATGAGACCAATTTATCTTTAAATATAAACCTTAAATAATTTCGATCATAGGTTACTTAAGAGGGACATCGAGATAACTAGATAGATTGGTGTGCTATATATCCATCCATATCTTGGAAGCAGCTGGTCTCATAGCTTCTTATGTAGGGACACTAGGGATACAATGTAGGTGGTCATTGGAGAATGAGTTCACTAATTAAATCGCATATGGAATGCTGGATAATTGATGATACCTCATTATCAGATAGTGATTCCATCATCCCAATGGTGTATCTGGTCTTTAGATTTAAGACACCAAGGAAGTCTTATATGGGTACTCCACTTTTTGATACCAGACTTATAGGTCTAGAAGTTCCAGATCTAGCACATCCGATCATTAAGACAATTGAGTGTCAATAGAGGATCATTCACTCTCGGTATCATTAGAGAAATATACTATGTGTTTTTACTTATGCAAATCCCTAGTAGGTCATTCAGTTTGAGAGAGAAAGAGTTCTTTGAGAAAAATCCAATTAGAGCAAGACTCAAGTAAAAATCGTATAGGCCTCACAGCACCATGCCCGGTATACAACATTTGGGATATTAAATGGATGAGGGACAATATGTATATGCTAACTAAGGATAGATAGGTCTAATGGATTAGATTCCCCTATATCGTTTGGGGACTACGGCGTAGTAGCTTAGTACGTCCATAGTCGATGAGTCGAATGAATTATTATGGAGATAATAATTCACTAAGCCAAAAGAAGTTTTGATAGGTATAACTCATGGTCAACTCGATATTGGGCCTAGAGGGTCATACATATATAGTAAGTATTACGATAAGTAGAGGTTCGAATATGAGATATCCATTGGAACCCCTATCTTATTGGATATACAATAAGCTATTGAATTATTGGATCCTATGGATGATATCTAATAAGAGTTAATAAGAGATTATTTGATAGAGACCCACTAATCTAAGAGGCTTGGGTAGTTGGATAGAGATCTAGTACCCAATAGGGCTGGATCCATTAGGGTTAGGTTGATAGGGAATCTCTATATAGGAGAGAACCAAAGGGTTATAAGCTAGGCCTCTTTTGGGTGCCACCTCCTAGATATACGATTTTCCTAGGTAACACATCTTTCTTATACATGTAGTTTTTGGTTTTGTGATTTTTGCGCACCAATATTTACATAATGATGAAACCTTTTATGGAAATCTAGGATTTTCTTTTCTGTTCTTTCGTTGTGCATATGATGTCACCCCTAGATTTTCCAATACCTAGTATGTCCGTAGTCGATAAGTTGAGTGAATTCTTATGAAGATTATAATTCACTAAGTTAGTAGGATTTTTAATAGGTACAACTCACGGCTAGCTCAATATTAGCCCTAGAGGGTCACACACATATGGTAGGTATTACGACAAGTAAAGGTTTGTATGTGAGATATCCGCTGGAGTCTCTATCTTATTAGATATTCAGTAAGCCCCTAAATTATTAGATCTTTTCGGTGAGACCCAATAAGACTAAATAGAGATTATTAGATAGAGATCGACTAATCTAAGAGGCTTGATAATTAGATAAAAATCTAGTATCCAATAAGACGATATCCATTATGGTTAAGTGACAAGAACCTCTATAAATAAGAGGGGGCAAAAATTGGCATAGGTTAGTCACCTCTTAGCTACCCTGCTTATACTCCTCCCTCTCCTCTCCCCCTTAGTAAACAGCCCCAGTTTAGGGCATGTGGACAGCAAGAAGGGCTGGTCCCTTCTTGATCATGTGGTGCACGTAGAGAGAAAGATCGTGTAGTGATTTGAAGAGCATCTTCACCACATCTATGCAAGTTATAGGTGCCCTACAAGTCAATTACACAAGTGATGGCACTTGTAACACATTGTATCAATATCTTTGCTTATGATTATTAATATTTTCTCATATTATCTGAAAGTATATTGTGATGTCCTTGGATCTGTTTAATGGGAATTGGATTATGATGAGATTATGATAATGAGACCGATTCACCTTTAAACACAGACCCTAAATAATCCTGGTTAGAGGTTACTCGAGAGGGACATTGAGATAACCAAACAGACTGGTGTGTTGTATATCCGTCCATATGATGGAGGTAGCTGGTCTTATAGCTACTCGTGTAGGGACACTAAGGGTACAATATAGGTGCTCATTGGAGAATGAGTTCACTGATTGATTTGCTTATAGAATGCTAGATGGTTATTGATACCTCATGTTAGATAGCGACTCCGTAGTCCCAGTAGTGTATCTGGTTCTTAGACTTGAGACACTTAGGAAGTCCTGTATGAGTACTCCACTCTTTGATACCGAACTTATAGGTTTGGAAGTTTCAGATCTAGTACAATCGGTTATTGGGAGTGACAGCCAACCTTACGAGGGCTATTGAGTGTCAATAGAGGATCATCCACTATCGGTATCATGAGAAGAATATACCATGTGATCTTGCTTAGGCAAATCCCTAGCCAGGGTCATTCAGATTGAGAGAGAAAGAGTTCTCCGGGAGAATCCGATTAGAGCGAGACACGATTAAAAATCATATGGGCCTGACAGCACCATGCCCGATATATGATCTTTGGGATACTAAATAGATGAGAGACTATAGGTACATGGTAACTAAGAACAAATAAGTCCAAAGGATTGGATTCCCTTGTATCGCCTGGGGACTGCGGCGTAGTGGCCTAGTACGTCCACAGTCGATGAGTTGAGTGAATTATTATAAAGATAATAATTCACTGAATCAGAAGGAGTTCTGATAGGTATGACTAACGGCCAGCTCGATATTTGGCCTAGAGGGTCACACACATATGGTAGGTGTTGCAATGAGTAGAGGTTCGGATATGAGATATCCGTTGAAACCCCTATCTTATTGGATTTCCAATAAGCCCCTGTATTATTAGATCCCATGGATGAGATCCAATAAGAGCTAGATTATTTGTTAGAGACCCATTAATCTAAGAGGCTTGGGTAATTGGATGGAGATCTAATACCCAATAGGGCTGGATCCATTAGAGTTGATAAGGAGCCTCTATAAATAGGAGAGAACCAAAGACTCATAGGTTGGGTTCTCTAGATAGCCACCTCCTATTCTCCTCTTCAGAAAGGAGCATTGTTGTAGTCCCTATCGTGTGGATACCACTAGAGAGGAGGATGCTTGACCTCCTTCATCCTCCCTATGGATCTATAGAAACTCAGGAATATATTATCTCCCTAGGTACTATCGTTCTTTTCATACACAGTTTTCAGATTCACGAATTTATTTTTATGCATCGATCTTCGCACGACAATGGAACCTTTCATGAAAATCTAGGAGTTTTGTTTTTGTTCTTCCGTTGCTCATGAGATGTCGCCCCTGGATTTCCCAACAGTTGTATCAGGGCAAGGTTGTTCATGCGAATATCAGATTTTAACTGCGTGTGTTATGTTTTGGATGCGCTTTTAACGACAAAATCATTTATGCAAAAGCGAAAAAGGGCAACAACTGTTGCTACCCTTACTGCCTTCACAAGGCTGCTTGCAGCCTTGGCTGCCGCTGGTGGCCTGCTTGTAGCGGCGACGGCTGCGAGTGGCACCGGGCATAGGCGGCCTGCCCATAAGGGCGATCGACGCCTGCACCCGCTTGCAGTTGCCCTGCCCGCAAGGGGTGGGCGGCGCCTGTGGGCGCTAGACCGCCCACAAGGGGCTGCGCCAGCACTACCTGCGGGGTGCAACACTAGTGCACAGGCGGCGCCTGTGGGCGCTGGACCGCCCACAAGGGGCTACGCCAGCGCTGCCCGCGGGGTGCAGCACCAGTGTCGCCCGCGACGGCTCACCCACAAAGGCACCCCACTAGCTATGGCGGCAATAACCGCAATGGTGCTCGCCCACTGCGGCAGCACCACGTGCTACAATGGCGTGCCCGCGGGCTGTGGTCGTCGCTAGCAGGGTGGCGGCGGTCGCAGTCGCAACGCAGTGAGCCGCCTATAGGGGTGGTTCCCGCGGGGGGCAAGGCCGCCTGAGGAGGTGGCGCCTGCCCGCAGTAGCGCCACTCGTGGGTGAGCCGCTCGCATGCGAGCAAGCTGCTTGCTGGGAGCAACGGCACCACCCGCGGGCACACCGCCCGCAAGCATCGTCGGGCAGGTTGTACCGCAACGCAGTAGCAAGAAGGGAGGAATTAGAGCTTTCTGGGCAAAAGATAGTTTTGCTCTTAGGAATTTTTAAAATTTCAATTATGTCCCTTCTGGCCGATTGATCAAAATGCCCTTCAGAATTTAAAAAATTCCCTATATATCCTTATTTTCAGAAAAATATTAGTTAATTAAAATATTTAATTAACTATTATTATTTATCTAGTAGTCCTATATAATAACATATACATGTGATGTATTATGTGGACAAATGATCATGGACCATATAATGTGATGTGTGTGTACATGTGATTATTAATATTGGGGCCTGTGAGCCTCTATTTTTCTCATTTATTATCGGGCGTGCATACCTGTAATTATATTGTAATTATATAAGAAGGCGCAGCGAGAGCGTGGAAGCGATAGCGGGACCCACAAGGTCGAGATGGACGATCCGACGCATGGAGATACGTTAAGATACCGATGAAACCGACGAAGCAAGATGGACGATCACAGGGCATGGAGATACGCCGATGCACACATAGATCTTGATATGAGTGATTGGGCCCACTAGCTCGAGCTTGATCACATTAGGATATGGTCTATGATCATCTGGTGTGATTGCTCATGTGATGTGTGATTGTTTATATGCCTACTAGATATATATTTGCATGTGATGTAAATATATATTAAATATGTATGTGTGTGACACATTATATTATAAGACCAAATCAAAAATCTCCTTTCTCGCTAATATTAAGTCGATAAACGTGAGGCAATTAGATTGACCCACGTGGCCTTCCATCATTATATGTAAGAACCGATTCCCGATATAGGTTGAGTTGGTCGAGTCCCTCGAGACTCACTTATATCACGATTCACTATCTTATCTATGACATAGAGATGTCATCGGTGACCTGAGGACATGGTATGCTTGGTCGAGTCCCTCGAGCGTATATCATCAAATCAGACTCATCTTGTAACAATGGTGATGACTTAACCAAACATCATGGTTGGTCGAGTCCCTCGAGGCCATGGTGGTTCGGAGGCCAAACAAGACGAGAATCATAAGGAGTTGTGATCGACAAGAGTTGCCCACCTTTTGGGCTTAGTGTGATTGGTCCAGTCCCTCAAGGTGATACTAAGATACTAATTGGATCTCAATCCCCACAAGAAGTCTACCAGAGACTTCTATTTCACATGCTGAGGGTGTTGCGTGACTCGCTAGAAAAATAATGGGAGTACATCAAGATAGAAGTCCATATCTTGATTATTTATATTTCTGCAAAATCTACATGTTATTTATTTATGTTACATCTATTTTTTTTATCGCTATTAGACTCTCTACATGGCATACTTGATCCCAACTACCTCACTAGTCAAAATTATACGAACTGACTCCGTAAGCTAAGAATTGTTCACATGATGGAGAAAATTACATATGTCCTTAAAATAGTGATGCATATGCCCAAGGAAGGGGCAAGCGAGGATGAGATCGCTCGCTGCGTGAAGTACGCAGATGACTCCACTCTTGCTCAGTATTATATGTTGGGCTCCATAACTCCTGAGTTATAAAGACAACATAAAAGGATGGATGACAGATCCATACTCCTGCATCTTCGCAAATTGGTTGAGGAACAGGGAAGAACTTAACGATATGAGATATCGAAGAGTCTCTTCCATGCCAAGATGACTAAGAGGACACTGGTTTAGAACCATGTCCTTAAGATGATTGAGTGGATAGAGACACTCACAGTTCTAGGAATGGTCCTAGAGGATAACTTGTGTATGGATCTTGTGCTTTAGTCCCTACTCGATTCCTTTTCACAGTTCTCTATGTTGGTAAGACTAGAAAGAAAAGGAAGACAGAGAAGTCCCTTGAGAAGGGCAAGGGCAGATCGAGTAAACCAAAGGTTGCTAAGAAGACTCGGAGGAGGACAAAAGCTAGTGCTTCCACTGTGGAAAAGATGGGTATTGGAAGAGGAACTGCAATGAGTATATTGTAGAGAAGGCGAAACAAAAGCTTAGGGAAGCTTCATATATGCATTCATGATTAGTCTCTATTTGTCAGACTCATATGATAATACATAGGTATTGGATACCGATAGTGTTTATCATATCTGTAATTCATTATAGATTCTGGCAGGACCTACGAGATTGATGAGAGGTAAGATAGACCTCAAGATGGGCAATAAAGCAAGAGTTGCTACTATTGCTATTGGCGAGGTCACCCTACATCTGCTTGGTGGAGCTACTATTACATTAGATACATATTATTTTGTTCCCTTTATTATCAAAAATGTTATTTCCATTTCATGTTTGACATTGAATGGTTATAAAGTAGTTTTTTAGAATAATAGTTGTTCAAATCTTAAGGATGATGAAATCATCATGAGAGGAACATTGCATAATAGTTTGATTATGCTAGACACTACTCCACATATCATGAATGTAAGTGAGTCCAAGAGGAAATGAGATGAGGTGAACAGTGCAAACCTATGGCATTGTAGGCTGGGTCATATCTGTGAGGGAAGGATTTAAAAGTTGCTATTAGATGGATACCTAGATCTATTTGACTATGAGTCATATGCGACTTGCGAACCTTTCTTTCATAGAAAGATGACCAACTCTCCATTTAGTGGAAATGGAGAGAAAGCCACTGAGTTGTTAGTACTTATACATAGTGATGTATATGGTCCCATGTCAACTCAGGCCATAAGTGGTTATTTCTATTTTATTATTTTCACTAACGATTTCTCTAGGTACAAACACATGTACTTGATGAAGTATAAGTTCGAAGCCTTCGAGAAATTCAGGGAGTATGAGAATGAAGTAGAGGTTCAGACTGGAAAGAGTATCAAGACTCTTCGATCAGATCGAGGAGGTGAGTACTTGAGTACATAGTTCACTCAGTTCCTCAAGGACTAGGGGATTCTATCCCAATGGAAATCTTCTTGTACACCCTAGCTCAATGGTGTATTCGAAAGGTAGAATTACATACTGTTAGACATGGTGTAGTCCATGATGAGTTTCATCGACCTACCTATCTCATTTTGGGAATATGCCCTAGAGTCCATAACTTACCTTCTGAATAGAGTTCCAACTAAGTCGGTAGTGTCTACACCATATGAGATATAGAAAGGGAAGCCCAATCTTAAGGTTGTTAAGATGTGGCTGCCTTGCCCACGTTAAGAAATACATACCCGATAAGTTGGAATCCAGAACAGACTGGTGCAAGTTCGTGGGATACCCCAAGGATTCATGTGGGTATTATTTCTATCACCCCATCTTTGTAGCTAAGAGAGTAGTGTTCCTTGAGAAGGAATACATTCTTGGTAGAGACAGTGGGAGCATGATAGAGTTGAGCGAGGTTGGAAAACCTAGCTCAAGCACCATTCCATAGTTAGAATTTGTTCAGGTACCTAGCACACAAGTTCCAACTTTACGTAGGTTCAGTAGAGTATCATATCCTCCTATGAGTATGTGGGACATATCAGAGGAGCGGATGTTAAGAATATTGATCCTCAAACCTACGAGGAGCCCATTATGAGTATAGACTCCGGGAAGTTGCAAGAAGCAATGAATTCAAAGATAGATTCCATGTACTATAACTAGGTTTAGAACCTAATTGATGCACTCGAGGGTATCGTACCCATTGGCTGCAAGTGGATCTTCAAGAAGAAGATCGGAATAGATGAAAAGGTAGAGACCTATAAAGCAAGGCTAGTGGCTAAGGAGTATCGTTAAAGGCAAGGTGTTGACTTTGACGAAACTTTCTCACCCATAGCCATGCTAAAATTCATTTGAATTTTATTAGCTATTGTAGCACACTATGATTATGAGATTTGACAAATGGACATCAAAATCGTATTCCTCAATGGTAACCTCGAGGTGGAGGTGTATATGATACAACATGAGAGATTCGTGTCCAAGGATAGTCCAGATAAGGTGTGCAGGTTTCTTCGATCCATCTACGGACTAAAGCAAGCTTCCCAAAGTTGGAACATAAGATTTGATAAGGTGATTAAATCTTATGACTTCGTTAAGAACGAAGATAAGCCTTGTGTGTACATGAAGATAAGTGAGAGTGTTATCACCTTTTTGGTACTGTATGTGGATGACATCCTAATAATTGAGAATGATGTAGGAATGCTCTCCATGCTAAAAGCCTGGCTATCTAGATACTTCTCCATGAAGGACTTAGGGGAAGCATCCTACTTATTGGGGATTCAGATATATAGAGATAGATCCAAGTAGATGCTTAGCTTGTCCCAGCCCAAGTACATAGACACCATTATCAAAAGGTTTGATATGAAAAATTTCAAGAGAAGTCTCATACCGATGAGACATAAGTTATCACTTTCTAGGAGTATGTCCCCAAAGACTCCTGAAAAAAGGGCAAACATGGATAGGATACCCTATACCTCAGTGATAGAGTCTATCATATATGTTATGCTATGTACCAAGCCTGATATAGCGTATGTTCTGAGTGTCACGAGCAGGTATCAAGCAGATCTAGATTGGAGTACTGGAAAATAGTAAAGTGTATCCTTAAGTACTTGAGAAGGACTAAGGATCTTTTACTAATATATGGAGACAGTAGCCTCGGGATTGAGGGCTACACAGACTCGAGCTTTCAATCAAATGTCGATAATGGCAAGTCTAATTCAGGGTATGTATTCACTCTGAATGGAGGAGCAGTATGCCGGAAGTGTTCTAAGCAAGACACTACTGCTGACTCGACCACAAAGAGGCGGAGTACATTGCTGCGAAAGAGCCAGCAAAGGAGGAAGTCTGAATGAAGTAGTTCATCATAGATTTGAGAGTCGTGCCGAGCAACGAGGAGCTGATACCCTTATATTGTGACAACTATGGGGTGATTACTCAAATAAGAGAACCCGGGTCTTATCAGAAGTGTTCTGAGGAGGTTCCAGCTTATTAGAGAGATTGTGGCCCGAAGAGATGTAGTAGTGGAAAGAGTTCCATCTGAAGATAACATTGTAGATCCACTGACAAAGCCATTGACTCCGATTATCTTTGAGCGTCACAGAGGTCTGATAGAGATTAAACACGTAGGTGATTGGCTTTAGGTCAAGTGGGAGATTATTAGTTATAGGTGCCCTACAAGCAAATCACATGAGTGATGGCACCTATAATATGTTGCGTCAATCTCTTTGCTTATGATTATTGATATTTTTTTATATTATCTGAAAGTATATTGTGATGTCCTTGGATTTGTGTAATGGGAATCGGATCATGATGAGATCATGATAATGAGTCCGATTCACCTTTAAACACAGACCCTAAATAATCCTAGTCATAGGTTACTCAAGAGGGATATCAAGATAACCAGACAGACTAGTGTGCTGTATACCCATCCATATGATGGAGGTGGCTGGTCTTATAGCTACTCATGTGGGGACGCTAAAGGTACAGTACAGGTGCTCATTGGAGAATGAGTTCACTAATTGATATGCTTACAGAATGCTAGATGGTTATTGATACCTCACATTAGAAAGTGACTCCGTAGTCCTAGTAGTGTATCTGGTCCTTAGACTTGAGACACCAAGGAAGTCTTGTATGAGTACTCCACTCTTTGATATTGGACTTGTAGGTTTGGAAGTTCCAGATCTAGTACAACCAATTATTGGGAGCAGCAGCCAATCTTACGAGGGCTATTAAGTGTCAATAGAGGATCATCCACTCTCGGTATCATGAGAGGAATATCCCATATGATCTTGCTTAGGCAAATCCCTAGCTAGGGATATTCGGATTGAGAGAGAAAGAGTTCTCTGGGAGAATCCGATTAGAGTAAGACTGCTAGTCATATGTGCCCTGCAAGCTAATCACATGAGTGATGGCACTTGTGACTTGATATGCACTTTTTCTCTTTACTTATTATAAGACTTTTTATCACTTTATCTTACGTGTTGTATATATTGTGATGTCCTTGGATCTGTGCAATGAGAATCAGATCATAATGAGATCATAATAATGAGACTGATTCACCTTTAAACATAGACCATGAATCATCCTGGTCATAAGTTACTCGAGAAGGACATCAAGATAACCAGATAGACTGGTGTGCTGTATACCCGTCCATATGATGGAGGTAGCTGGTCTTATAGCTACTCGTGTGGGGACACTAAGGGTACAGTGCATGTGCTCATTGGAGAATGAGTTCACTGATTGATCCGCTTATGGAATGTTGGATGGTTATTGATACCTCACGTCAGACAGTGATTCTATAGTCCCAGTAGTGTATCTGGTCCTTAGACTTGAGACATCAAGGATGTCCTGTATGAGTACTCCACTCTTTGATACCAGACTTATAGGTTTGGAAAGTTTCAGATCTAGTATAGTTGGTTATTGGGAGTGGTAGCCAACCTTACGAGGGCTATTGAGTGTCAATAGAGGATCATTCGCTCTCGATATCATGAGAGAAATATCTCATGTGTTCTTGCTCTAACAAATCCTTGGCCAAGGTTATTCGGATTGAGAGAGAAAGAGTTCTCCGGGAGAATCCGACAAGAGCAAGACTCGAGGAGAGACTATATGGGCCTGACAGCACCATGCCCAGTATAGGGTCTCTAGGATATTGGATGGATGAGGGACTATAGATACATGGTAACTGAGGACAGATAGGTCCAAAGGATTAGATTCCCTTGTATCGTCTAGGGGTCGTGGCATAGTGGCTTGGTATGTCCGTAGTTGATGAGTTGGGTGAATTATTATAGAGATAATAATTCACTAAGTCAGAAGGAGTTCTGATAAGTATGACTCACGACCAGCTCGATATTGGGCCTAGAGGGTTACACACATATGGTAGGTGTTGCGACGAGTAGAGGTTCAGATATGAGATATCCGCTGAACCCCCTATCTTATTGGATATCCATTAAGCCCCTGAATTATTGGATCCTGAGATGAGATCTAATAATTGCTAATAAGAGATTATTGGGTAGAGACCTACTAATCCAAGAGGCTTGGGTAATTGGATAGAGATCCAATACCCAATAGGGCAAAAGATCCATTAGGGTTTTCAGGGGACCTCTATAAATAAGAGGGAACCAAAGCTCTATAGGCTGAGGATTTCTTTTGGTAGCCACCTCTTGTTCTCCCTCCCTAGAGAGAGAGGTGCATCATCGCAGTTCCTGTCGTGTGGATACCGCTAGAGAGGAGGACGCTTGACCTCCTTCATCCTCTCCCACAGATATGCAGGAATTTAGGGATATACAATCTCCCTAGGTATCTTCTTTTACACGTGCAGTTTTTCGCGGATTTGTTTTGACGCATTGATCTTCGCACGACGACGAAAACTTTCTACGGGAAATCTGGGGTTTTGTTTTCTGTTCTTCCGCTACGCATGTGATGTCGCTCCTCTTAAGGATTTCCCAATAGAGACATGATTGGAAATCGTATGAGCCTGACAACACCATGCTCGATATATGATCTCTGGGATATTAGATGGATGAGGGAATATAGGTACATAGTAACTGATGACGAATAGGTCCAAAGGATTGGATTCCCCTATATCGTCTGGGGACTGCGGTGTAGTGGCCTAGTACGTCCGCAGTTGAAGAGTCGAGTGAATTATTATAGAGATAATAATTCATTGAATCAGAAGGAGTTCTGATAGGTATGACTCATGGCCAGCTCGATATTGAGCCTAGAGGATCACACACATATGGTAGGTGTTGCAACGAGTAGAGGTTCGGATATGAGATATCCGTCAAAGCCCCCATCTTATTGGATATCCAATAAGCTCCTGTATTATTGGATCCCATGGATAAGATCCAATAAGAGCTAGATTATTAGGTAGAGACCCATTAATCTAAGAGGCTTGGGTAATTGGATGGAGATCCAATACCCAATAGGGCTGGATCCATTAGGGTTGACAAAGAGCCTCTATAAATAGGAGGGAACCAAAGGCTCATAGGCTAGGGTTCTCTTAATAGCCACCTCATGTTCTCTCTCTAGAAAGGAGCATTGTTGCAATCCCTGCCGTAGTGATACCACTAGAGAGGAGGACACTTGACCTCCTTCATCCTCCCCATGGATCTACAGGAACTCAGGGATATACGATCTCCCTAGGTACTATCGTTCTTTTTATACATGTAGTTTTCAGATTCGTGAATTTGTTAGGCCTATATGCCTATGATTATATTGTAATTACATGAGGAGATGTAACGGGAACATGAAGGTGATAATGGGACCCACAAGATCGAGACGAATGATCACGATGCATGGAGATGCACTATGGTGCTAGTAGAATCGTTAATGACAAGATGGAAGATCACAAAGCATGGAGATGTGTTGATGCACACATAAATCATGATGTGAATGATTGGACCCATTGGCTCGGGCTTATCACATTAGGCTATGGTCCATGACCATCTGCTGTGATTGCTCATGTGATATATGATTGCATATACACCTACTAGATATTTATATATATTTGTATATAATATAGATATATATTAAATATGTATATGTGTAACACATCATATTAGGAGGCCGAATCAAAATCCTCTCTCATGATAATATAAGTCGGTAAGCATGGGATAATTATATTGACTCACGTGGCCTTCCATCGTTATAAGGAGAAATTGATTTTCGACATAGGTTGAGTTGGTCGAGTCCCTTGACTTAATCGAACATCATGGTTGTCGAGTTCCTCAAGGCCATGATGCTTCAGAAAACAAATATGATGAGAATCACAAAGAGTTGTGTCGATAAGAGTTGCCTATCTTTTGGGGCTTTGTGTGATTAGTTGAGTCCATCAAGGTTACACTATGACGTCGATTAGATCTCGATCCCCACTAGAGGTTCATCGGGGGTCTTTGATTCATATACTGGAGGGAATTATATCTTTCATAAGAAAATAGTGAGAGTAGATTAAGATAGAAGTTCATATCTTGATTATTTATTTTTATGCAAAATTTATGTATTATTTATTTCTGTTATATCTTTTGTTTGTTAGAAATATGCCGCTTTCAAATCCCTTATATGGCATACTTAATGTCAACCACATCACTGGTCCAAATTACATGGATTGGCTCCACAACCTAAGAATTGTTCTTATAGTGAAGAAAATCATATATGTCCTTAACACAGTAATGCCCACGCCCAAAGGAGGGGCAAGTGAGGATGAGATTGCTTACTACATGAAGTACATAGATGATTTTACTCTTGCTCGGTAATATATATTGGGCTTTATGACTCCCGAGTTACAAAGGTAGCATAAAAAGATGGATGTCAAATCCATTCTACATCTCTGTAAATTGTTTGAGAAACAAGGAAAGACTCAGCGATATAAGATATCCAAGAGTTTCTTCCATACTTGGATGACTAAGGGGACACTGGTTTAAAACCAAATCCTTAAGATGATTAAGTGGATAGAGAAGCTCACGGGTTTAAAAATGGTTCTAGAGGATAATCTGTATATAGATCTTATACTTTAGTCTCTCCTAGACTCTTTTTCTCAGTTCATTATGAATTTTAACATGAACAAGCTTGAGATGACTCTTCTTGAGCTCCTCAATATATTGAGGGAGGCTGAGAGCACCATCAAGAAAGAGAAGCTTGTTCTCTATGCTGGTGAGACTAGAAAGAAAAGAAAAGCAAAGAAGTCCCTTAAGAAGGGCAAGGGCAAGGGCAAACTAGGCAAAGCAAATATTGCTAAGATAGACTCGACAAAGGATAAAGGCCAGTGCTTCCATTATGGTAAAGATGAGTATTGAAAATGGGACTATAAAGAGTACCTTATAGAGAAGATAAAACAAAAGCTTGGAGAAGCTTTGGGTACATTTATGATCAGTCTCCATTTGTCATATTCTTATGATAATACATAGGTATTGGATACTAGTAGTGCTTATCATATTTGCAATTCATTGTAGGTTCTAGCAAGTCTTAGGAGATTGGCGAGAGGTGAAATGGACCTCAAGATGGGTAATGAAGCAAAAGTTGCTATAGTGGTTGTTGGTGAGGTCACCCTCCATTTACCTAGTGGAGCTACTATTATATTAAATGTATATTATTTTGTTCCTTCTATTATCAAAAATAATATTTTCATTTTATGTTTGATAATTAGTGGATATAAATTAATTTTTGATAATAATAGTTGTTCAATAATATTAGATGATAAGATCATCACTACAGAAATATTGTATAATAATTTATTTATACTAAACATTGCTCCACATATCATGAATATAAGTATGTCCAAGAGGAAACAAGATGAGGTGAACAGTTCGTACTTATGGTATTCCAGACTAGATCACATCCATAAAGGAAGAATTTAAAAGTTGCTGAAGGATAGATACTTAGATCTATTCGACTATGAGTCATTTATGACTTATGAGCATTACCTTCATGGAAAATTGACTAGCTCTCCATTTAGTGGAACTAGAGAGAGAGGCATTGAGTTGTTAGAACTCATACATAGAAAGTTATTCCTACTTCATTACATTCATTGATGACTTCTCTAAGTATGAACATGTGTACGTAATGAAGTATAAGTCCGAGGTTTTTGAAAAATTTATAGAATATAAGAATAAGATAGAAAACCAAACTTAAAAGAGTATCAAGACTCTTCGATCAGATTGAGGAGGTGAGTACTTGAGTACAAAGTTTAACCAGTTCCTCAAGGATCATAGGATTATATCCTAGTGGACTCCTCCTTATACATATTAGCTTAATAGTATATTTGAAAGAAGGAATCATATACTGTTATATATAGTGTGATCTATGATGAGTTTCACCGACCTACCTATCTCATTTTGGGGATACGCCCAAGAGCACGCAGCTCATCTTCTGAATAGAATTTTAACTAAATTGGTAGTGTCTATACCTTATGAGATATAGAAAGAAAAAAAGCTCAATCTTAAGGTTGTTAAGATTTGGGGCTACCCTACTTATGTTAAGAGACACAATCCTGACAAGTTGGAATCCAAGATGAAACTATACAAGTTTGTGGGATACTCCAAGGAAACTTGTGGGTATTATTTTTATCACCCTAAGGACCAAAAGGTCTTTATAGCCAAGAGGGTAGTGTTCCTTGAAAAGGAACACATTCTTGGTGGAGACAATGGGAGTGTGATAAAGTTGAGTGAGATTAGAGAACCTAGCTTAAGCACCATTTCGCAGCCTGAGTCTGTTTAGGTACCTAGCACATAAGTTTTAACTTTACATAGGTCAAGTAGGATATCCCATCCTCTTGAGAGATATGTGGGATATATCAAAATAGAGAATGTTGAGGATATTGATCCTCATACCTACGAGAAGGCAGGCTATTACGAGTATAGACTCTGGGAAATGATAAGAAGCCATGAATTCCAAGATGAATTATATATACTCTAACAAAGTTTAAAACCTAGTTAATACACATGAGGGTATTATATCCATTTGTTGCAAGTGGATCCTCAAAAAGAAGATTAGAGTAGATGGAAAGGTGAAGACCTATAAAGCAAGGATAGTGGCTGAGGGTTATCATCAAATGTAAGGTGTTGACTGTAATGAAACCTTATCACTTATAGCCATGCTAAAATCCATCTGAATTTTGTTGGTTATTGTGGCATACTATGACTATGAGATCTAGTAGATGGACGTAAAAATCATGTTCCTTAATAGAAACCTCAAGGAAATGTATATAATACAACTTGAGAGATTCGTGTCTAAGGAAAGTCCAAATAAAGCATTAGGTTACTTAAGTCTATTTATGGACTAAAGTAAGCTTTCCAAAGTTAGAACGTAAGATTTAATGAGATAATTGTTAGGATCTGAGTGGCACTAAGAGGGGGGAAGGGGAGAGGGTTAATTAGTACAGTAGATAAAAATTAAAAGTTCAAAGAGATTTCAGAAAGTGTTGTTAATAGAGAAATTTCGATCCGACAAAAATAATTTTAGCTAAGTGATTCGAGTGAATGCTATAAAAAGTAGCGAGGAGGAGATTAACAGTACCCAATTGAGAAGGAAGGGGTATTTATAGACTCAATTGGCTTCAGAATTGGAGCAAAAAAGAGTCACATCTTAAATTTTTGGGTACTGGCAGTACCACTGCCAGTTGCCCTACTTTGTCTGTGTACTGGGCGGTATCATAGCCTAGTCTGATGATACTACTGCTTGACAAGGTCCTCGGGGTCTATGGAAAGGCGATACCATCGCTTGTCAAGTGGTACCACCACTGATAGGTAATAACTATCAGCGGTACCACCGTTGACCTAAGATGGTACCACTTCCCAAACCACCTGGGAACTAGTTCTTGGGCAGTGCCACCACTAGACATGATCATCATTGGTGAATGGGCCTTGAATTTGGCTCAATTCAGTTCAATTAAGGCTCAATTGGCTTCTACTAGGGTTAATTAGGATTATCACCTAATCCTAACCCTAATTATATGCTAACTAGGAAATTAAAAACATATTCTAAGCAAATTAAAAATCGACAACATCCAATCTTCTTCCGGCGAGCTTTCTGATGAACTTCCAGCGGACTTCCGATACACCCTTGGATATCTTCTAGCGGACTTCCAGTAGCCTCCTGGACTTTATAGTGAGTTCGATGAATCTTTTGGCCACCTTTCGAACTTTCTCGGTGAACTCCACGAACCTCCAACGAACCTTTCGACAAACTTTCGAAACCTTCGATAAGTCCCCGATTCAATCTCGGCTAGTTCCAGTAGTACTTCCAATGATCCTTCGGACTTTTGGCGAACTCTCGAACTCTCAATGTACTTGACTCCGGTAATTTGTTTTATGTCTTCATTACTATCATAGTCAATCTTGCACACTTATCTCAATAATATAGATTAGATCAAATAACCAATCAATTGACTTCATCATCAGAATCCGAGATTCAATAATCTCTCCCTTTTTGATGATGACAATCAATTGATGATGGAGTTAACTTTAACTCCCCCTATCTATATGCCATATTATGAGAAGGAAAGCACTTGAATTCAATCTCCCTGAATTCAAGTCGAAACCAATAAGTTGCATTCATTGAACTTATCGTCATGCTTAGCAAGCATGATCTTTTCATCCATAAATATGAAACATCATATTTTTCATGATGTCAAGACATGACACCCATTTTTCAAGTTCAATGATGATAGACATTTATCACTTTGACAAATGATACCAATTTTAATTTTGAAGTGAAATAGGGACCAAATGATATCAAAATAAAATTGCACAAATGTAAGGCATGATATCATTTTACAATATATCATCAAATGAGATGAAAACTCATCATATCAATGAAAGATACCAAATTTAAATATGATGCATGAACATAGAAATGGAATAGTAAAAAGAAAGAATAGGAACTTACAAGAAGTGGCAAGAACCATGTTAAATGAACATAGTTTACCCAAATACTTTTGGGTTGAAGCCATTAATATGACTTGCTATGTCATGAATAGGGTTCTAATAAGATATCTCTATCCAAAACTCCTTATGAATTATGGAATAACAAAAAACCTAACGTTTCTTACTTTAAAGTTTTCGGTTGCAAATGCTTTATCTTGAATGAAAAGGATGCCTTAGAAAAATTCGATGTAAAATCCAATGAAGGCATCTTTCTTGGTTACTCTTCCATTTCTAAAGCTTTTCGTATTTTTAACAAAAGAACCTTAGTTATAGAAGAATCTATTTATGTAGTTTTCAATGAAATTTTTGAATTTAAGAAAAAAATGACCTTGATTTTGATAGTTTAAATTTGAATGAACCCTCTCCTCAAAATAGCAACTTGGAAGCATCTTCTTCCCAAATTTCCTTACCTAAGAAATGAAAGTAAGTAGATGCCCATCCAAAGGAGCTAAATATAGGAGACACATTAAAAGGAGTTTAAGCTCGTTCCTCTTTTAAGACTTTTTGTGCCAACACTGCTTTTTTTTCTCAAATTGAACCTATGTGTATTGACGAAGCCTTGAAAGATGATTCTTGGGTTATCGCAATACAAGAGGAATTAAACCAATTTAAGATAAATGAGGTGTGGAAGCTTGTTCCTAGACCTAGTGACCATTTAGTTATAGGTACAAAATGAGTTTTTAGAAATAAGCAAGATGAATTCGGTATCGTGGTTAGAAATAAGGCTAGATTAGTGGTCAAAGGTTTTAATCAAAAAGAAGATATTGATTACGAAGAGACCTTCGCTCCTATGGCAAGATTAGAAGCCATTAGGATACTCCTTACCTATACTAGTAGTAATAATTTTAAATTGTTTCAAATGTATGTCAAAAGTGCTTTCTTAAATGGTTTTATTTCCGAAAAAGTGTTTGTTGAGCAACCACCTGGTTTTGAAAACTTTCTTTTTCCTAATCATATGTTTAAATGGACTAAGGCTCTCTATAGATTAAAACAAGCCCCAAGGGCTTGGTATGAGAGACTTAGCTCATTTCTAATTTCAAATAATTTTACTAAAGGCAAGGTTAATACTACATTGTTTATTAAACATTCTGAAAATAATTTTCTTATTGTTCAAATTTATGTTGATGATATTATCTTTGGTTCTACTAATGAATCACTTTGTGAATCATTTACCAAGTGTATGAGTCATAAATTTGAAATTAGTCTAATGGGTGAACTAACCTTCTTTTTAGGATTACAAATTAAACAACTTAGTGATGATATATTTCTTAATCAATCTAAATATACATTATAATTGTTAAAACGTTTTAACATGGATGATTCAAAAGCTATAAACACTACTATGAGTACTTCCACTAAGTTAGACATGGATGAAAGTGGAGAAAATTTTGATCAAAAAATATATAGGAGAATGATAGGTAGTTTACTTTACCTCATCGCAACTAGACAGATATCATATTTA
The DNA here is from genome assembly GCA_024322285.1 of Musa beccarii. Taxonomy (NCBI): domain Eukaryota; kingdom Viridiplantae; phylum Streptophyta; class Magnoliopsida; order Zingiberales; family Musaceae; genus Musa; species Musa beccarii. The sequence continues at coordinate 10,084,647 of CM044402.1, read as the reverse complement.
GTATAGGACTTTATACAAGATTTCAAGCTAATCCTAAGTTATCTTACCTTAAAGCTAATCCTTAGATATCTTAAAGGAACTCCTAATCTAGGATTATGATATCCAAAATCCGATAACTTTGATTTAAAAGCCTTTGTGAATGTGGATTTTAGCGGATGTAGAATAGATAGAAAAAACACATCCGGAATATGTCAATTTTTAGGACATGCACTTGTTTCTAGGACTTCGAAGAAACAAAACTCGATTGCATTATCTACGGCCAAAGCCGAATACATAGCCGCAAGTGCATGTTGTGCACAAGTTGTTTGGATGAAAAATACTTTAGAAGACTATGAAATTCAATTAAAGAATATTCCCATAAAATGTGATAACACAAGTGCTATTTATTTAACCAAAAATCTCATTCAACACTCTAGAACAAAGCATATTGACATTAGGCATCACTTTATATGAGATCATGTCAATAATAATGATGTTATTCTAGAATTTATTGATACAAAATACCAATTAGTGGACATCTTCATAAAACCTTTAAATGAAGAACAATTTGACTTCATTAGAAGAAAATTAGGCATGCTAAATTGTCCTAATACATGAGGTTGTTGTATGTTTCTTTTCCAAAGATTTTCAACTTCCATTTTCGTGAACTCATCTTGATATTATCTTTTCAGATTTCAGATAATATCTTTACAATATTGTATTTTTGAATGGAAGTTTCATTTTTATCCTTCTCCGATCTTGCATTGATACTCCTCTTTCATCATTTAATGTTGATGATTTCTAAATTAAAATCATGCCCTCTTAATAACTTGGTAAAATTGGTTTTATACTCCCTCTACCTCTATTGGGATGAATAAATGGTTTCTTGATTTATTTTATCCACTCTTACATATCGTTTGAAGTTTGATGATTTTGTCTTCTTGACGCTTGCAACTATACATTTATCAATATCATAATCTTTGCATAAAGAAGAAGCTCTCAAGTTTTTATACTCTCTTCGGACTTCATTCATTCAAATTTGATAAACTCTTGTGGTAATTTCTACATCTTGAGGTTTTATGACTTGATTTTTTGTCTTCCATCTCATGAGTTCTAATGAGAATGTCAAGTTGAATCTTTTATGAAATTTTTATGATAATGTGCTCCACTTCATAAATTTGTAATGGAAATACCAAGTTGAACATTTAAAGTATGAAACTTCATCATGACTCTTTCATGAATTTTGAGCTTAGTACGAAAACTTCATCTCTTTTCTTTACGAATTTTTAATAAACTTCATGAGCTCTTGATGAAATAATTGATGAATGCCTTGGCTTCAATAATGTATCTTTTTCACCTTACGATTTTTTGGCTTAAATTTTTAAATTGGCTCTTGAACCATTCATTTCGATCCTTCTTGAATGAACTCTTATAGTTCTTATTATGAGTTTTATCAATTTCATATATTTTCTAGTTTCATTTGGTAGAAACAATTCTTGAATAATTTTTTATTAACTTGAATGATTCAATTCAAGAATTATTATGCAAAATCAACTTTTTAATGAGATCTTAGAAAATTTTATGAACTTTGGCTTTAATGATCTATCTTACAATTTCATTAAGAATGATCAAATTGCTCTTTGGTATTCTTTTCTTTTTGCCATTTTTATCAAAGCCTATTAACTTTTTGTTGATGACAAAGGGGGAGAAGAATATGGTAAGATAAATTGATGACTTGATTGATGGAATAATAAAAGCCTTGTATGTATCATATTGAATGATGTATCATGTATCGTAATGTATTGAAATGCCTTGTATGTATCATATTGAATGATGTATCATGTATCACAATGTATTGCAATTGCATTGTATCAAAAATTGATTGATATCCTTAAAAGCATCGCAATATATCGCAATATGAAGCTTATTGCAATTAGAATGCATTACATGCATCGCAAATGGTTCATACATGCTTTACATGTTAATTTTGTAAAATCGTTATCATATCATGTTTAAATTTGGTATCTTTCATTGATATGATAAGTTTTCATCTCATTTGATGATGTATCATAATACATTCTAATTGTGATAAGCTTCATATTGCGAAATATTATGATGCTTTTAAGGATATCAATAAATTTTTGATACAATACAATTGCAATACATTGTGATACATGATACATGATACATCATTCAATATGATACATACAAGGCATTTCAATACATTGCGATACATGATACATCATCCAATATGATACATGGAAGGTATTTATTATTCTATCAATCAAGTCATTAATTTATCTTGCCATATTCTTAAAGTATTGTTCATAGAGAAATTTCGATCTGATGAAAATAATTTTAGCTAAGTGATTCGAGTGAATGCTGTAAAATGTAGTGAGGAGGAGATCAAGAGATCGTAGCCAAGTAATGATTAAAATGTAGTAAGTTAAAAACTCACACATCAAGAGAAGTATGTAATGATGTATAGTGGTTCGGTCAAATGACCTAAGTCCACTTTCGAAACCTCCTCCGATGAGGTTTTCAACTTCCACTATCAACTCTTCTTGAAGGGGAAGGACCAACCACCCCTCTTACAAACTTTTACAAGTGGTTCACACTCTTACAGAATTTTGATAAAGTAAAACTTGAGAGGTGAACACTCAAGCTTATCGAATGCAATTTGCTATATCTTTGACTCAGTTTTTTTCACTTCTTAATTGTGTTTAGCCAGCTGAGAAGAGAGGAATATTTATAGACTCAATTGGATTTAGAATTGGAACAAAAAAGAGTTACATCCCGGATTTCTAGGTACTAGCGATACCACCACCTGACATTGGTGGTTCCACCGCTAGTTAACCCTACTCTGTTAATGTATTGGGTGGTACCACTGCCCAGTCTAGTGGTACTACCGCTTGACAGGGTCCTCGGGGTATGTGGAGGGGCGATACCACCGCTTGTCAAGTGGTACCACCGCTAACCTAGGGCGGTACCACCACCCAGACCACTTGGGAACTAGTTCTCGGGGTGGTGCCACCACCCAGTCTAGCAGTGCCACCGCCAAACATGGTTAGCACTAGTGAATGGGCCCTGAATCTAGCCCATTTCAGTTCAATTAAGGTCCAATTGGCTCCTACTAGGGTTAATTAGGATTATCACCTAATCATAACTCTAATTATATGCTAACTATGAAATTAAAAATATATTCTAAGTAAATTAAAAACTAGCAATGTCGAGTCTTCTTCCGGCGAGCTTTCCGATGAACTTCCGACGAACTTCCGATAGGATATCTTCCGGCGGACTTCCAGTAGCCTCCCGGACTTTATGGTGAGTTCGACAAATCTTTTGGTCATCTTCCGAACATTCTCGGTGAACTCCACGAACCTCTGACGAACCTTTTGAAAACTTTAGTAAGTCCCTGATTCATTCTTGGTCAGTTCTGGTAGCACTTCCGATGATCCTTCAGACTTTCGGCGGACTCTCGAACTCCCAACGTACTTGACTTCGATAATTTGCTTTTTATCTTCATTGCTATCGTAGTTAATCCTGCACACTTATCTTAATAATATGGAATAGATCAAATAATCAATCAATTGACTTTATCATCAAAATCCGAGATTCAATAACAATCAGATCTTATGACTTTGTTAAGAATGAAGATAAGTTTTATATGTATAGAAGATAACTGGGAGTGCTGTCAGCTTCTCAGTGTTATATGTGGATGACATCATGATCATTAGGAATGATATAGGAATGCTCTCTACAATAAAGACATAGCTATCTGGACATTTCTCCATGGACTTAGGGGAAGCATCTTATATCTTTTGGATTCGGATCTATAGAGATAAGAGGATGCTTGACTTATCTTAGTCTAGATACATAGACACTATTATTAAAAGGTTTGGTATAGAAAATTTCAAGAGAGAACTCATACCAATAAGACATGAAATATCACTTTGAAGGAGTATGTTCCCAAAGACTCCTAAAGAAAGGATAAACATGGATAGGATACCCTATGCCTCAATAATAGGATCTATCAGATATACCATGCTATGTATTGGGCCTAATATAGTGCATCTCTAAGTGTTATGGGCATATATTAGGTAGATCTAAGTTTGAAAAACTAGAAGGTAGTAAAGTGTATCCTTAAGTACTTGAGAAGAGTTAAGGATCTTTTACTGGTATATAAAGGATGTAGCCTTAATGTTAAGGGCTACATACACTCGAGTTTCTAGTTTGATATTGATGATAGCAAGTCTAACTCAAGGTATATATTCAACTTGAATGGAGGAGTAATTTGCTAGAAGAGTTCTAAGTAAGATACTACTGTTGACTCAACCATAGAGGTAGAGTACATTGCTGCGATAGAAGCAGTAAAGGAGGGAGCTTAGATGAAGAAGTTCATCACAAATCTAGGAGTTGTGCTAAGTAGTAAGAAGCTGATTCCCTTATATTATGACAATAATAAGGGGATTAGTTAAGCAAAGGAACTCAGGTCTTATAAAAAATCCAAGCACATTCTGAAGAGGTTCTACCTGATCAAAGAGATCGTGGCTCGAGGAGATGTAGTAGTGGAAAGAGTGCCATCTGAAGATAACATCACAAATCCACTAACGAAGAAATAATCTCAGATTGTCTTTCCTTGAATGTCATAGGGGTTTGATGGGGATTAGATACATAGGCGATTGGCTTTAGGTCAAGTAAGAGATTGCTAGTCATAGGTGCCCTACAAGCTAATCACGTGAGTCATAACAAGTGTGACATGCTACATAGTCTTTTTGCTTATTATTAGCATTGACATTTTCTTACTTTATATTATCTATTGCATATATTGTGATATCCATGGATCTATGCAATGAGAATCGGTTCGTAATAAGATCATGATAATGAGACTGATTTACATTTAAACACAGACCCTAAATAATTTTGGTCATAGGTTACTCAAGTAGGACATCAAGATAACCAGACAAACTAGTATATTGTGTACATATCTATATGATGGAGGTAGCTGGTCTCATAACTACTCATATAGGAACACTAGGGATACAATGCAGGTGCTCATTGGAGAATAAGTTCACTGATTGATTCACTCATAGAATGTTGATGGTTAATGATACCTAATTATCAGATAGTGATTTCATCATCCCAATTATGTGTTTGGTTTTTAGACTTGAGATACTAAGAATGTCCTGTATGAGTACTTCACTCTTTGATACTAGACTTAGAGGTTTGAATGTTCTAGATCTAGCATAGCTAGTCATCGGGAGTGATAATCAAACTTACGGGGACAATTAAGTATCGATAGAGGATCATCCACTCTCGGTATCATGAGAAAAATATCCTATATGTTCTTGCTCAAGCAAATCCTTGTCCAGGGTCATTCATATTAATAGAGTTCTTTGGGATAATCCAATTAGAGCGAGAATCGAGTAGTTTCTGTATGGGCCTGACAACACCATACCCGATATACGGTCTCTAGGTTATTAGATAAATGAGAGACTATAGATACATGATAATTGAGGACAGACAAGTCCAATGGATTAGATCCCCCCTATTGTTTGGGAACTATGGCGCAGTGGCCTAGTACGTTCGTAGTCGATGAGTCGAGTGAATTATTATGGAGGTAATAATTCATTGAGTTAGAAGGAGTTCTGACAAGTATAACTAATGGTCAGATCGATATTAAGCCTAGAGGGTCACACACATATTGTAGGTATTGTGATGAGTTAAGGTTTGGATATGAGATATTTGCTGGAGTCCCTATCTTATTAGATATCCAGTAAGCCCCTGAATTACTGGATCTTTTAGGTAAGACCCAATAAGACTAAATAAAGATTATTGGATAAAGATCTACTAATCCAATAGGCTTAGGTGATTGAATAGAGATCCAGTACCTAATATGACAGGATCTATTGGGGTTAAGTGGTAGGAACCTCTATAAATAGGAGGGGCTAAAAGATGACATAGGCTAGTCACCTCTTGGCCGCCCTCCTATACTCCTCTCTCTCCTCTTCCTTTAGCAAACAACCCTAGTTTGGGGCATATGAATAGTAAGAAGGGTCGTTCCCTTGATCACATGGTGCGCGTGGAGAGGAAGATCATGTAGCGATTTAAAAAGCGTCTTCATCGCATCTACTGTGTGGATCACTACTAGAGAGGAGGATAGTTGACCTCTTTCATCCACTCCTATAGATTTGAGATTTTTCAGGGATATATGATCTTCCTATGTAACAAATCTCACTTGCTATATGTGGTTTTCGTTTTTGCAGTTTTTGTGCACCAATCTTTGCACCACGACGAGATACATTTTCTAGGAAATCTTTGACCTTTGTTTTCTATTCTTCCACTACTCATGATGCTCTATTCAGATTTTCCAACATGATGAATCATTATTATAGTAGCTCGTATTGTTAAATGAATAAGATTTTGAAAGGAAAAGGTAAACTCAATAAGAGTAATATAACGTGATACAATGACCTTTTGAGTTTGAAAATCATAGCATAAAAAAGTATTATTATGTTCAAGGGAGTATCCAATTAAGATACAAGACTTAGATCTTAATGTTAACTTATGTAAAGCATAGGAACATAATAAGGGGTAACATAAATAATCAAATACTTTAAATTTTTAAGGTTTGGGATTTTGTGAAACAAATTTTTAAATAGTGACTGGTGTTATAGGATTAGGGTGAGCATGTAGTTAATGAGGTAGATTATAATTGGAAAAACTACTGACCAAAAAGTTAGTAGCATGAAAGCTTAGTGTAGGAGGGTGATGCTAGTTACAGGTGTTATGCAAGCCAACCATGTGAGTGATAACACGTGTGATATGTTACATAATCTTTTTAATTAATATTTATTATGATATTTTTTCACTTTATATTGGATGATGAATATATTGTGATATCCTTGAATCTATGAAATGAAAATTAGATTATGATGAGATCATGATAATAAGACTAATTCGCCTTTAAACATAAATCTTAAATATTCCTAGTCATAGGTTACTCAAGAGGATATCAAGATATTCAGATAGACTGGTGTGCTATATATCCATCCATATGATGGAGGTAATTGATCTTATAGTTGTTGTGTGGGGGCACTAGATATTGGGAAACCTAGAAGAGTAGCATATGCACAACAGAAAAACTTGTCAAATCGAAAAATGTGTAAGACATGAGATGATCTCATCTAAGGGAACTCGTATATCCCTGATTTGCATATCTCAATCCATAGATGAAGGAGATCTCACGTTCTCCTCTCTAGCTATGATCCACAGGAGATCTCACGTTCTCCTCTCATGATGCATTCTTTCTATGCTTTTGCACACCACCACCAAGCAACATGGGTAGTCCTTCTTATTGCCCTCTTGCACCAGAGAGAGGATAGCTGGCTGAGAAAGAAGCAAGGGAAAGTTGACAGGGGATGATGATTAAGAGGTCCAGCCTTATAACATTTTTAGTCCTATATCCATTTTATAGAGAGCCCTCTTTGCTAACCCTAATGGATCTTATCTTATTAAGTATTGGATTTTCATCCAATTACCCTAGCATCTTGGATACTGAATCTTCATCCAATTATCCCAAGCTTAATGGAAATTAAATCTCCATCCAATTATCCACTATAAGCTCTTATTGGGTCTCACCCACTGGATCTAATTAAACAAGGGCTTATTAGATAACACATCAAATCCTCTATTCGTCGCGTCATCCACCACATGTGTATGACACTTTATGCCTAATACCGAGCTGACCATAAGTTGTACCTATCAAAACTCCTTTTGATTCAGTAAATTCTCATCCCATAATAATTTACTCAACTCATTGACTATGGATGTACTAAGATATTATTCCATAGTCTATAGATGATATGGGGAGATCTAATCCATTAGACCTATTTGCCCTCAATTATCATTTATCTATAGTCCTTCATCCATCTAATCTCCTAAAGATCGTATACTAGGCATTATGCTGTCAGGCCCATATGGAATCTACTCAAGTCTCGCTCTAATCGGATTCTCTTGGAAAACTCATCTCTCAATCTGAATGACCTTAGCTAGGGATTTTCCTAAGTAAAAACTTATAGGACATTCCTATCATGATACTAAAAGCAGATGATCCTTTATTGATACTCAATTACCCTCATAAAATTAGCTACCACTCTCGATGATTGACTGTGCTAGATCTAGAACTTCTAGATCTATAAGTTTAGTATTAAAGAGTGGAGTACTCATATAGGGTATGCTTGGTGTCTCAAGTCTAAAGACTAGATACACAACTAAGACCATAAAACCATTATCTGATGATACAGTGCAGGTGCTCATTAGAGAATAAGTTCACTAAATGATCCACTTATGAAACGTCAGATGGTTAATGATACCTTATTATCAGATAGTGATTTTGTAGTCCGAGTTGTGTATCTGATTCTTAGACTTGAGACACCAAGGATGCATTATTTAAATACTCCATTCTTTGATACCGGACTTATAAGTCTGAAAGTTTTGGATCTAGTACAAATAGTCATTGGAAATGACAACCAACTTTGTAAAGGTAATTGGGTATCAATAGAGAATCATCTACTCTTAGTATCATGAGAGAAATATCTCGTATATTCTTACTTAGAAAAATCCATGGGTAGGGTCAATCAGATCATTATAAATCTGATAAGTGTGAGATTTGTATTGAGAGAAAAAGAGTTCTTTGAAAAAATCTAATTAGAGTAAGATTCAAGTAGATTTTGTATGGGTATAACAACACCATGCTCGGTATATGGATTCTATGATATTAGATGGACGAGAGACTATGGATACATGATAACTGAGGACAGATAGGTCTAATTAGTTAGATCTCCTATATTATCTAGGGACTATAGCGTAGTGGCTTAGTACGTCCATATTTGATGAGTTGAGTGAATTATTATGAGGATAATAATTTATTGAGTCAGAAAGAATTCTGATAGGTGTAACTCTTGGCCACCTCGATATTGGGCTTAGAGGGTCACACATATATGATTACAATAGGATGAATAAAGGATTAGATATGGGATATCTAATAAGCCCCTATTTTAATGGATCCTTGGGAGAGACCTAATAGAGCTTAGCATAGTTATTAGATGGGAATCTAATATCCATTAAACTAAAGGTAATTGCATAGAGATTCAATACCCAATAAGAAGGATCCATTAGTAAAGGAGGCTCTCTATAAATAGAAGTTAGGACTAAAAGTATCATAGGCTAGACCCCTTTAGCCACTCCCCCCCCCTCTTATCTCCTCCACCCTTCTTCCTTTAGTTGACTACCACCTCTCTAGTGCAAGAGGATAACAAGAGGGACCGATCCTTCCTTTTGTACTACTGCGTGGTGGTGCACGATCGCAAGGAAAGAATATGTTATGCGAGGTGTCGTTGTTGCATCCACTATGTAGATCACTGCTAGAAAGAAGTTTGCGAGAGCTCATTCATCCTTAGAATAGGATCTGCAATTTTCATACGATGATTTAATAAGATTGTTTGGGGATACTAGTTTTTGTTTTTATTTTTTGCTATACATGTGATGCTTCCCAAGGTTTTCTAATAGTGGTATCAGAGCTAAGTTGCTCATGCGAAGATCGATTATTAACTACATGTTGTGTTGAATCATATAGAAAAAACTAGATTAAGGATTAATCCATATGTAATTGATTAAGAGTTAATCCTAAATTGATTAAAGAGTTTAACTAATTACTAACTAGTTAGTCTGATATGTGTATATGCATGTAATGTGTGTTGTGGATAGATGATCATGGATCATGTATGATGTATGTATGTAATTATTGAAAGGATCAAAAGGCACTAAGAGGGGGGGGTGAATTAGTGCAGCGGATTAAAACTCGTATTCTTGAAACCGATTTCTCAAAGAAACAAAAGTTCGTGGAAGAATTCGATTCGACGAAAGAGAACTTGAAAGTAATTGCTAAGAACTTGCAGCCAAGAAATGAAGTGATTTCAGAAATGTAAACACTCACACATTTGAGGAGACAATGATGTATAGTGGTTCGGTCAAATGACCTACATCCACTCTTGAAGCCTTTGCAATGAGGCTCCACTCTTCCACTAGCAAGTCCTTTGAAGGGGAAGGATCAAACACCCCTTTTTACAACCCTTTACAAGATGTTCACACTTGTACAAGATCTCTCAAGAAGAAGAAAGGTGAACACTTAGCAAAGAATACAACACTTTTCAAAGACTCTTCAAAAGCTCAAGACTCAAACTTTTTGCTCAAAAGGGTAACCCTTTCAGCTGAGAAAGGGGGGGTATTTATAGATCCAAAAGTGGATTTAAATTGGGCTCCAAATTCCAAGTGAATTTGGAGTCCCAGATTGGTGGTCAAAGCGGTGCCACCGCACTTTGTCGGCGGTGCCACCGCGCTGTCGATCTTTGATCGACGTGCGAAAGGTGCCACGCTTGTGCAGCGGTGCTACCGCTCCAGCCGGTGGATCGAAGGGCGGTGCCACCGCTCACCAGCGTTCCACCGCCGTCGAATGGGGCGGTATACTACGCTTCGCATAAAGCGTTCCACCGCTGTGTGTGTGTGCAGGCGGTGCTACGCTCCAGGTGGCGCGTTCCACCGCCCAGTGCAGGCGGTTCCACCGCCCCAGGCTTGGGTGGTTCCACCTCTTGCCCCCATTCGACAGAGCCGAATGGGGCCTGCTTTGGTCCTCAACTTGACACAAGAGTGGCCTGGTTGGCTCCTACTCGAATTTTGGGCAGGATTTATTTCTTAAATCCTTGCTCTACTCATGTGCAAATTTACGAACATAACTTAACGTGATTTGATCGGACACCCTTCAAGTCGACTTCCGCGAGTACTACGGCGAGATTCAGCAGGCCTCGATGCTTCCCTGGATTGCTTTGCCAAAGTGGTCTCCCAAAGATACTTCTAAGCAAGCCCAACTAGTCTTCTACTGGTTTCCGAATTTTCCCTAAGTTCCGCGAACCTTCGACGATCTTTGAAATGGACTTTCAAAACTTCGACAAGTCTTTGAGTTGATCTTGGATGGTTCCTAAGCAACTCTTCCGAAAATCTCTCGACTTCCGATAAACCACCGACGGACTTGGCCTTGATGAATCACGTTATGTTTTCCATCGTAGTAATTCCTGCACACTCATCTCAACAAAGAGATTAATACAAATATTTCACCACTTGATTTCATCATCAAAATCCGAGATTTAACAATCTCCCCTTTTTGATGATGACAATCAATTGGTGATGGAGTTATTCTTAACTCCCCTATGTATATGCCATAAAGAAAAATCGCTTGAATTCAATTTTTGAATTCAACATAATTAATTTTAATTTCAAGATTTCAAATTAGACATCAAGGATATCAATGAAGTATACATAAAAGAAAGCATGATATCAAGAACCCAACTAAGTTTAATTTGGACAAATGCGATATCATATTGCAATACACATTTCATTTCTCCCCTTTGTCATCAATCAAAAAGGAGACGAGGGAATTATAACAACAAGGAGGGTCGAAAACATCATAGATATGGAAAAGGAAATCGAAAAACCGAAAACCATTCCACAAAGGGCGAAAAGATATATCATGAAGTTAAGACAATATAGATGTCACGATGTAAGGAATACAACATACATGTCAACATACAACATAAGTTTGCATCGTTCAAAAGAAAACACAGCAAGCTACTCTTCAGGAGGAATGCCAAGATGCCTATACATGTGATCGATCTTTAAGTTCATCTTCCGATCTCCTTTAAAATTTCAATTTGCTGTAGTTTTACTTCATTTAACTCTCTCATGATCGGGTCAAGAGTAGATGAAGCGAGAAAATGTCACCGATGTAGCTGCAACAAAAAAGGATCGGGAGGAGGAGATTCATTTCCCCTAAGGACTGGTGTTTCAGGATGGTCTACGGCGGGGAGGTATATCACATCTCCTAGGCTGCCTAACTCCTATTCCATGCTCGATAGTACATCTAAGTCGTCTCGAAGAGTTTAACATTAATAACATTAAATTTTTCGATTTGTATTGCTTCTTCATCCGTGAAATGCGATGTTATGGGCATGCAATAGTCTAGTTATTAAACCTTCATATGGTAACATTGATCCTTTAGAAAGGACCTCTATCATGTGTTTGCCTGATTAGGTAACCAAAGCAGAATTGTTGTCTAGTCATAATCCAATATAAGGTACCTAATTCAAGATGAAACCGATCTCATCATGATGAAACCGCTTAGGAATAATAATGTTTATCAAGATGTGATGCAAAATTTTAGAGTTAAAAGGTAATAGATGTTCACAACTCTTGGGAATTATTCCTAAATTTGGGTTTGCAAACACAGCTTCTAAAGCTTCGAGTGAGTGGTACCAATGTGTCCATATCCCATTTTCCCGAAAATAACATCCTAGCTCTTTTCAAACAATTCCAATTAATGAGCATATAGTATTATCACATATTTGAATCTCATTACCTAGAAGATAAGTTGACAAGCCATCATCATCCACAGCTTAAATTAGCATAGAACAACTTAACTAAACGTGGATAAATAGGTTCAATAATTTGCAGAATAGGTAAAGCCTCTAAGTCTGCAAACCACATTAAAGGTTCTAAGTTTCCTAATTGATTCAAATCAACATACTTTCCTTTGTGAATGGGTCTTGAACCAAATTCAGAAAATCTAAGGGAGGCTTCTTGTGATTTAAACAAGGATTGGTCAAATGAATCTACCTCCATCCTTTTCCTTTGTCTCTTGATGTTCTTCTAGGAGCCATTTCTATGAATAATCGAAAATTAATTGAAGAAAGGAATGAAACTTCACAAGAAAATGAAAGAGAAAGAATTCTGTTTTTACCTTAGATTGGTTCTTTGAGATGTAGGAAGAATGAATCACGATGGAGTCTCCTCCTTAGGCTTCTAGATAGGAAGAAATCACACCAATTTGAAGTTTAGAGGAGTTTAGAAGAGTGAGGAGAGGCGGTATGCAGATTAGGGGAGGCGGTTCTACCGCCGGCCCTAATACCTTTTATAGGAGGGTGTTCGGGCGGTTCCACCGCCCAAAGAAAGTGCTCCACCGCTCGTGGTCGACTTACCCAGCGGTTCCACCGCCAAGATCTCATGTGTGCTACCGCCGGTAGCACAAAACCACTTCGGATTTTAATGTTTTTTTTTTTTTTTTTTTTTTTTTTTTTTTTCCTCTCCTTTTTTAAAAAAATCTCAGAGATGGGATGAAGTCAAAAGAAATAAATCCATGGACAATCCGAATCAAATTGATGGAAATCATAGTTTAAACATAATTTCAAGAAAAGACATCAAAAAAAAAAAATTACTTACTTGGACAGTTTAGCATGCCTAATTCCCTTCTAATAAAATCAAATTGTTCCTCATTTAAAGGTTTCGTAAAAATGTCCGCTAATTGATGATTTGTATCAACAAAATCAAGAGTGACATTTCTACTACTTACATGATCACGTATAAAGTGATGCCTGATGTCAATGTGCTTAGTGCGAGAGTGTTGTATTGCATTTTTAGTTAGACAAATTGCACTCGTGTTATCACACTTTATAGGAATATTTTTTAAGTAGATTCCATAGTCCTCTAGTGTATTTTTCATCCAAATAACTTGTGCACACAAGATGCACTAGCAGCTATATATTCAAACCTGCAGTAGATAGTGCAATCAATTTTGTTTCTTGGAAGTCCAAGAAACAAGTGCATGTCCTAGAAATTGGCATGTTCCGGATGTGCTTTTTCTATCTAGTTTACATCCACCAAAATCCGATTCTGCATAAGCTTTCAAACTAAAGTTTTCAGATTTTGGATACCATAATCCAAGATTAGGGGTCCCTTTAAGATATCTAAGAATCCTCTTGACCGCTTTCAAGTGAGATAGCTTAGGATTAGCTTGGAATCTTGCACATAGCCCTACACTCGAACATGATATCGTCCAGTTGCGTGAGATAAAGCAGAGCTACCTATCATGCCCCTATAAGTTTTTTGATCAAAGCTTTCTCCATTTTCATCCATATCTAATTTAGTGGAGGTGCTCATAGGAGTGCTAATTTCCTTTGATCCATCCATATTGAATCGCTTTTAATAATTCCAATGTGTATTTTGATTGATTTAGAAATATACCATTACTTAGTTGCTTGATTTGAAGTCCTAAAAGAAATTTAGTTCTCCCATTAGGCTCATCTCAAATTCATCACTCATATCTTTAGCAAATAAATCACATAGTGATTTATTACAAGATCCTAAAATGATATCATCAACATAAATTTGAACAATAAGAAAATTGTTTTCAAAATGTTTAATAAACAATGTAGTATCAACCTTGCCTTTAGTGAAATTATTTGAAATCAAGAAAGAACTAAGCCTTCATACCAAGCCCTAGGGGCTTGTTTAAGACCATATAAGGCCTTAGTTAGCTTAAATACATGGTTAGGAAATAGAGAGTTTTCGAATCCGGGTGGTTGTTCAACATAAACTTCTTCGAAATAAAACCATTTAAAAACGCACTTTTGACATCCATTTGAAATAATTTAAAATCTTTACTACTAGCATAGGCAAGGAGCATCCTAATGGCTTCCAATCTTGCCACCGAGCGAAGGTTTCTTCATAATCGATACCTTCTTCTTGGTTGAAACCTTTGGCCACTAGTCTAGCCTTGTTTCTAACCACGATACAAGATTCATCTTGCTTGTTTCTAAAGACCCACTTAGTACCAATAACTAAGTGGTCATTAGGTCTAGGAACAAGCTTCCATACCTCATTCCTCTCAAATTGATTCAATTCTTCTTGCATTGCGATAACCCAAGAATCATCTTTTAGGGCCTCAACAATGCATTTTGGTTCAACTTGAGAAAGAAAGGCAGCATGGGCACAAAAATTTTTGAAAGAAGAGCGAGTTTGAACCCCTTTCGATGCATCTCCTATAATTAACTCCTTGGGATGAGCATCTACATACTTCCATTCCTTTGGTAAGGAAGGTTGGGAAGAAGATGCATCCAAGATGTTATTTTGAGGAGAGGGTTCATTCAAATTCAAATCATCAAGACCAAAATCATCATCAAAATCTTTTTTCTTAAATTCGAAACTTCATTAAAAACCACATGAATAGATTCTTCTATAAGTAAGGTTCTCTTGTTGAAAACACGAAAAGCCTTAGAAACGGAAGAATAACCAAGAAATATGCCTTCATTGGATTTTGCATCGAATTTTCCTAAGGCATCCTTTTCATTCAAAATAAAGCATTTGCAACCAAAAACTTTAAAGTAAGAAACATTGGGTTTTTTATCATTCCATAATTCATATGGAGTTTTGGATAGGGATGGTCTCACTAGAACTCTATTCATCACATAGCAAGCCGTATTCACGGCTTCGCCCAAAAATATTTTGGTAAATTATATTCATTTAACATGGTTCTAGCCATTTCTTGCAAACTTCTATTTTTCCTTTCTACTACTCCATTTTGTTGTGGATTTCTTGGAGTAGAGAAGTTGTGATTGTATCCGTTTGTTTCACATAAATTTTGGAAGTCATGATTTTGAAATTCACCTCCATGATCACTTCGTATTGATGAGATCATAAAGCCTTTTTCATTTTGAGTGAGTTTACAAAATTTAGAGAAACATTTGAAGCAATCACTTTTATGAGCCAAAAAATAGGTCCAAGTGTATCTACTATAGTCATCCACAATTACAAAAGCATATTTGCTACCACCTAGGCTTGTTATGTCAATTGGTCCAAATAAGTCCAAGTGGATCAATTGCAATGGTCTAGTGGTGCTAATGTGATTTTTTGATTTGAAACTAGTCTTTATTTGTTTTCCTAGTTGACATGCATCACATACCTTATCCTTAACAAATTTCGTGTTTGGGATACTCTCTTACTAAATCTCTAGATGAAATCTTAGAGATTAGTTTCATGCTTGCATGGCCTAGCCTCCTATGCCAAAGCCAAGCGTCATCATTCAAAACCGAAAAACACATTTCATTACTTAATTTATCAATATTTATTGTGTAGACATTGTTTTGTTTTAAAGCAATCATGGATATGTTGTTGTTGGGTTTTTCAATAATGCAAACATTGATTCAAATTTAACAACATAACCTTTATCACATAGTTGACTAATACTTAAAAGATTATGTTTTAAACCATCAACTAGTAACACATCATCAATTGAAAAACTTGATTTGTTACCTATGGTTCCCTTGCCAATGATTTTACCCTTGTTGTTGTCTCCGAAAGTGACATATCCTTCTTCTTTGCTAGAGAGCATAGAGAAATGAGATGGATCTCCGGTCATGTGCCTTGAGCATCCACTATCAAGATACCATTTCTTGCTCCTAGCTTGTGAGTTTGTCTACAAAAGAGGATTGTTTTTAGGTACCCATTTGATTTTGGGTTCCTTACAAATTGATCTACTTATTTTGTAATTTATCATTGAATTGTTTATGGTTCCTTTAGGAACCCATATCAACTTTTGTGGACTAATTTTCTTGAATGGACATTTGTAGGTAACATGTCCCATTTTGCAACAAAATTACATTTCAAATGGGGTGATACATGCAATGTAGACCCTTTAACAAAGGTGGTGGGATTTTGGTGAGAACCTCTCACAAATCCGATACCACTTCTATTTCCGACATGACCTTTGTTAGCAAGAATCATGTCTAAGCCCTTACTACCGACCTTAAACTTGTTTAGGTCTCTTTGAGTAGCAAGTTCTCCTTTTGTTGCATCTAAGTCTTCACACTTAGAGCATGGGGGTAGAGAAGGGTTTTGAAGACTATTGAATTTACTTTGTAATAAAGCATGCTCTTTCTTAAGTAAATTGAACTTCTTACTAATAGTTCTACATTCATCAAACAACTCATGAAAAGCCATAGAAAGTTCATCGAAAGATAACTCTTCATTAAGTAACTCACTAACCTCTTCTCCAAATGCCATTAGAGCGAAATTTGCCTCCTCTTTGTTGCTAGCCTCTTCAATCTCGAGTCACTTGAATCATCCCATGTGGCCTTCAAGGCTTTTTTTTCTTCTTGAATTGCTTCTTTTGGCTTGAGGGCATTCATTCTTGAAGTGTCCCGGCTTCTTGCATTCGTAGCAAATGACTTGGTCCTTTTGTGTTCAAATTTGCTTTTGTGTCATTTTTGAACTTGTTCTTTCTTATGAATTTCTTAAACTTTCGAGTTAGAAGTGCAATGTCATTGTCACTATCCTCATCACTTGATGTTCCTTTCAAGTGGTCTTCTTGTGTTCTAAGTGCCATATCCTTCCTGTTTTTTGGAAGGGGGTTCTCAAGCTCTTCATGAGCATGGCACGTCATCTCGTAAGTCATTAGAGATCCAATAAGTTCTTCAATGGGAAATACTTTAAGATCCTTGGCCTCTTGAATGGCCGTGACCTTTGATCCCAACACTTTGGAAGGGATCTTAAAATCTTAGTTACCAATTCAAAATTCAAAACCTTTACCAAGAGCTTTAAGTCCATTGATGACATCCGTAAAGCGGGTGTACATGTCTCCAATGGACTCATTTGGTTTCATCCGAAAAGTTCGTAGGAATGCACAAGAATGTTGATTTTGGACTCCTTCACTCGGCTAGTGCCTTCATGAGTGATTTCAAGAGTGCGCCAAATATCAAAAGCCGATTCACAAATGGAAACCCGATTAAACTCATTCTTATCAAGTGCACAAAATAAGGCATTCATAGCCTTTGCATTGAGAGCGAAAATCTTCTTCTCCGACTCATTCCATTCACTCATCGGAAGAGAAGATTTTGCTAAACCATTTTCGACAATATTCCAAAGTTCAAGTCCATGGAGATAAGAAAATTCTCATACGAGTCTTCCAATACGTAATCCGACCCATTGAACATAGGTGGACGAGTAATGGAGAGACCCTCTTGCATACCGGAGTAGGCCATCTCTCTTGGGTTTTAAACCAATATGAGAGCAAACCTTGCTCGATACCAATTGAAAGGATCAAAAGGCACTAAGAGGGGGTGAATTAGTGCAGCGGATTAAAACTCAGTATTCTTGAAACCGATTTCTCAAAGAAACAAAAGTTCGTGGAAGAATTCGATTCGACGAAAGAGAACTTGAAAGTAATTGCTAAGAACTTGCAGCCAAGAAATGAAGTGATTTCAGAAATGTAAACACTCACACATTTGAGGAGACAATGATGTATAGTGGTTCGGTCAAATGACCTACATCCACTCTTGAAGCCTTTGCAATGAGGCTCCACTCTTCCACTAGCAAGTCCTTTGAAGGGGAAGGATCAAACACCCTTTTACAACCCTTTACAAGATGTTCACACTTGTACAAGATCTCTCAAGAAGAAGAAAGGTGAACACTTAGCAAAGAATACAACACTTTTCAAAGACTCTTCAAAAGCTCAAGACTCAAACTTTTTGCTCAAAGGGTAACCCTTTCACCGAGAAAGGGGGTATTTATAGATCCAAAAGTGGATTTAAATTGGGCTCCAAATTCCAAGTGAATTTGGAGTCCCCAGATTGTGGTCAAAGCGGTGCCACCGTCATGTCGGCGGTGCCACCGCCGTGTCGGGCTTTTGATCGACGTTTGTGGTCTGAAGTGCCACCGCTTGTGCAGCAAAGCGGTGCTACGCTCCAGCCCGGTGGATCAAGCGGTGCCACCGCTTTCACCAGGCGGTTCCACCGCCGTCGATGAATGGGGCGGTACTATCGCTTTCGCATAAAGCGTTCCACCGCTGTGTGTGTGTGCAGGCGGTGCTACGCTTCAGTGGGCGGTTCCACCGCCCGAGCATGCGTTCCACCGCCCCAGGCTTGGGTGGTTCCACCTCTTGCCCCCATTCGACAGAGCCGAATGGGGCCTGCTTTGTCCTCAACTTGACACAAGAGTGGCCTGGTTGGCTCTTACGAATTTTGGGCAGGATTTATTTCTTAAATCCTTGCTCTACTCATGTGCAAATTTACGAACATAACTTAACGTGATTTGATCGGACACCCTTCAAGTCGACTTCCGAGTACTACTGGCGAGATTCAGCAGGCCTCCGATGCTTCCCTCGATTGTCGCCATGGTCTCCCAAAGATACTTCTAAGCAAGCCCAACTAGTCTTGGTGGTTTCCGAATTTTCCTAAGTTCCGCGAACCTTCGACGATCTTTGAAATGGACTTTCGAAAACTTCGACAAGTCTCTGAGTTGATCTTGGATGGTTCCGGCAACTCTTCCGAAAATCTCTCGGACTTCCGATAAACCACCGACGGACTTGGCCTTGATGAATCACGTTATGTTTTCCATCGTAGTAATTCCTGCACACTCATCTCAACAAAGAGATTAATACAAATATTTCACCACTTGATTTCATCATCAAAATCCGAGATTTAACAATTATTATTGAGGCCTGCGAGCCTTCCTCCCTCTCTCATTAAATCAAGCATGTATTTCTATCTCCCTCAAAGTTATACCTCCCATTGATGAGATCAAGGTTTCTTTATATAGGATATGAACATGTTTAGGCCTCCGTACCTGTAATTGAGTTGTAATTGTATGAGAAATTTGATAGTCATAGTTGCCCTACAAGACAATCACGTGAGTGATGGCACATACAACATGATACGCACTCTTTTTACTTATTATTTATTTGATATTTTTTTTCACTTTATATAGCTTGTTGCTTATATTATGATGTCCATGGATTTGTGCAATATGAATCAGATCATGATGAGATCATAATAATAAGACAAATTTATCTTTAAACACAAACCCTAAATAATCTCGGTCATAAATTACTCGAGAGGGACATCGATATAACTAGATAGATTAGTGTATTATATATCTATTCATATGATAGAGGTGGCTGGTTTCATAGCTACTCATGTGGGGACACTAGGGATACGGTGCAAATGCTTATTGGAGAATGAGTTCACTGATTGGTTTGCTCATGGAATGTTAGATAGTTGATGATATCTTATTGTCAGACAACTATTCCATCATCCTAGTTGTGTATCTAGTACTTAGACTTAAGACATCAAGGATGTCCTGCATGAGTATTCCACTCTTTGAGATGAAACTTATAGGTCTGAAAGTTCCAGATCTAGCATAATTGGTCATTGGGAGTGGCAGACAACCTTACGAGGGTAATTGAGTATCGATAGAGGATCATCTACTCTTAGTGTCATGAGAAAAATATCCCATATATTCTTGCTCAAGCAAATCCTTGGCTTGAGTCATTCAGATTAATAGAGAAAGAGTTTCTCCGGGAGAATCCGATTAAAGTGAGACTTGAGTAGAAACCATATCGACCTAACAGCACCATATCCAAAATATAATCTTTAAGATATTAGATGGATGAGAGACTATAAATATATAGTAACTGAGGATAGACAGGTCCAATGGATTAGATTCCCCTGTATCGTCTAGGGACTACGGCGTAGTGGCCTAGTACTTTCGTAGTCGATGAATCAAGTGAATTATTATTAAAATAATAATTCACTAAATCAGAAGGAGTTCTGACAGGTATTACTCATGGCCAGCTTGATAATGGGCCTATGGGGTCATACACATATGGTCGGTGTTACGACAAATAGAAGTTCGGATATGAGATATCCGCTAGAGCCCTTCTCTTATTGGATATCCAGTAAGCCCTTGAATTATTGGATTCTGTGTATGAGGTCTAATAAGAGCTAATGAGAGATTATTGGATAGAGATCTACTAATCTAAGAGGTTTGGGTAGTTGGATAGAGATCCAACACCCAATAGGGCATGATCTATTAGGGTTAAGTTGACAAAGAACCTCTATAAATAGGAGAGAACCAAAGGGCCATAGGTGAGACCCCTTTTAGTTGCCACCTCCTATACTCCACTCTCCCTCGCCTACTCAGCCAACAGCCCCTGCTTAGGGTGTGTGGATAGTAGGAAGGGTCAACCCCTTCTTGATTGTGTGGTGCGTGTGAAGAGGAGGTTTCTGTAGCTATTTGATGAGCGTCTTCAAAGCCCCTACCATGTGGATTACCACTAGAGAGGAGGATAGTTGATCTCCTTTATTCTCTCTCATAGATCTATAAGTTTTCAGGGATGTACAATCTCCTTAGGTAACGCATCTTTCTTATAATCGTAGTTTTTCGATTTTGTGGGTATTTACGCACCAATTTTTGCATGATGATGAACCTTCTTTTTTTGTAAAAATCTGGGGTTTTTCTTTTCTGTTCTTTTACTACACATGTGATGTCACCCTTGATTTCCCAATAATGGTATCAAAGCTAGGTTATTCATGCAAAAGATTGATTTTTAAACTGCGTATGTTGTGTTGAATCACATAGAATTATTTTTACAAGATTGCTGTGATTTTTGTCATAGTTTTCAAACCTGAACTACATATCTTCTCTCTATTAAAAGGAGCTTTAGATTGATGTTTTGTCGCTAAAATTATCATCACAGAACAAAGAAAAAAAAAAGATAGCAACTGTTGATGACCTGCAATTTAGCTAAAGGCTGCTTGTAGCCTTCGCCGAGAGCACAACTTGCTATTCTTAGCCTGGCCAAAAGTAACAAGGTTAAGAGCAACAAGGGTGCTCTCGACCTACAGGATAGCAGCCCCTATAGCAAGGGTTTCCTGGCTACAAAGGAAACCTAGGGAGCCATGGATCTCTGGCCACCCAAGGCAATCCTATGACCAAGGATTCCTAGCTGCAAGGGTAACCCTAGCAGCTAGGGTTTCCTGGCCGCATGGTGCACCCTATGGTAGGGTACCCCCAAAGGATTACAGAATAATTAATTAAATATTTTAATTAATTATTATCATTATTATCTAGTAGTCCTATATTATGATATATACATGTGATGTGTGATGTGGACGGATGATCGTGGACCATGTGATGTGTGCGTACATGTATTATAATTATTATTATTATTGAGGCCTTCGAGCCTCCATTTTTTTCTCATTTATTATCGAGCCTCCATACCTATGATTATGTTGTAATTATATGAGGAGGTACGATAGGAGCATGGTGTTAGGGATCGAGCGACACTAAGAGGGGGGGGTGAATTAGTGCAGCGGATAAAACGATAGATTTTCAACGATTTAAAACAAGCTTTGGAAACTTCGTACGAATGAATGCAACGTTTCGTTTGAACCCGGAAAGATTACGTTTTAACTTTAAAGCATACGTAATAAGATGAAGATGAAGTTGAGTAAATAAGGCAGCAAGTGAAAAGGCTTTGCAGCAAAGTAAATAGCAAGAACGTAAATGCAAACCAGATTTTTATAGTGATTCGATCATCCGACCTACGTCCACTCCCGATTCCCCTTGCTTGAGAACACCAGCTTTCCACTAGCTATCCTCCTTCTAATGGGTGAGGATGAACTCCCTCACAGCACCTCTCCTTTTGACGGGCTTAGGAGATAACCCTTACAAAGCACTCTTACCCCTCTCTTGGACTAGAACACTCTTAAGACTTAGGGAAGATTTGACACACTTTTAAGAGAGTTTCCCCCTTCCTTTTTTACAGTTCTAGACACCTTTCATCCAAGAATATGAGGGGTATTTATAGGCCTCAAAGTGATTCAAATTTGGAGCCCAAACTTGGAGCCAAAAATTTGAATCTTTTGAGTTTTTCGGTGTTGTCAGTCCTGGCAGACACCCAGGCGGTGCTACCGCCCCAGCCAGGCGGTGCTACCGCCTGCTACAGTAGCTGGGGTGGTGCTACCGCCCCAATCAGGTGGTGCTACCGCCTGGCCAAAGGGTGCTATCGCACATAAGAGTCTGATGGCGCTTCTGAGGCGGGCAAGCTTAAGATGGCCGGGCGGTGCTACGCCTTCACCCGACAAGTTGTTTGGCGGTGCCACCGCCAAAGATGCATGTACGTAGCATGCATGCATGTAGCAAAGACGCATGTCTTCTTTGGTTGGTTTGGGCCAAAATTTTGGCCCAAACTCATCCTAATCAAGGCCCAATGGGCCCCCACTTTGGGTTATCTAATCCTAACCCAAAATACGTGCTAACTATGAATTTTAAAGACGTTTCCTAAGCTATTACAAAGTTCACATGACAACTTCTTCCGGTGAGCTTCCGGTCAACTTCCAACGATCTTCCGACGAACCTTCGGAAACCATTCCGTGGACTCACAGCAAGCTCTCGGACTTCACAATGATCTTGGCGAGTTCCCCCGAGCTTCTTTGGCAAGCTCCGATCTTTCTTGGTAAGCTCCCTACTCGTTCTCGATCGGTTCCGGCAATGCTCCCAACGAATCTTCGGACTTCCGTTGAACACTCGAACTCCCAACGATTCATCACACTTGTCTTCGGCCCTTTGTTTCGCTTTACGTCTTCATCCCTATCGTAGTCACTCCTGCACAAACAAACACCAAAAACTCTACTTCGATCTAGACAGTTATTACAACACGAATTGACATTCGCTGTTCGGACATCATTGGTCGGCGCTTCGTCCGATCCTTCGGCACATCGCCCTCTCTAGCAGCTTGTTGCCCAATCGACGGTTGACCTCCGCAACCTCGATATCCATGGCGTAACTCCGCACTTCTTGGCCTGATGCCCAACGTACGAAGCCTCCTGCCGATAGTCGACCGAACCTCCGGCTCGACATCCAATATCCTGACGTGATCACCTCCGGCACTACGTCAATTCCTCCAGCGTCAATTGTCTAATCCTGATCGATAGTAGACCTGCGTAACTCAACACGCAGTTAGACCACAAATCATACTCAATTAGTTTCATTATCAAAATTCGAGATTCAACAATCTCTCCCTTTTTGATGATGACAACTAATTGATGACTAACAGAGTTAACCATAACTCCCCGGAGTTTAACACAAACTCCCCCTATCAATATGCAATTGATAGAACCCTTGGATTATCCTAAATCCAAGTAACATGTATCATTCATGTAGTGAAATAAGAACAAACCATCATGCAAATATAAAATATTCAATCAATGCATGAAGTCATCAATCTACTTCTCCCCCTATGTCATCAACAAAAAGGAGAAGTAACATTATAGCTAATTTTCAGGGATATGCAAATATTACAAACATACTAGCTATTAATCACATCATACAATATTTAGGTATCGCATGTTTATCATGATAAGCAAGATAGTACTTGTCGTGATGATGGCAAGTTTTTCTATGTTCCTTTGAGAAGTACAAGCAAATTGTACATTTTCTTGACTTCTTTTGCGATATGCATGCAATTTTATAATTTCTTTCTTCTCTTTTGAGAAGAGCAAGCTTGCAAGTTTTGCTTTCTTTGCATGCTAGGACTTTTGCATTCATTTGTAAAAGCCTTCTCCCCCTTTATCAATATCAAAAAGAAAAGGAGGATTAATACTACAAATAATCTTGCATGAGATTCAACAATAATTTGTAACAAAGATGCAAGCAATTTTGTTAAAAAAAAAAGTGAAGTTAAGCAAGATTTTTGTCTCTCTTGAGATAGCAACTTTTTGCTTCTCAATGTTTAAGCTAGCAATTTTTTCTTTTTTGATACAAAATATAAGTAATAAATTCAAAATACAAGTTTGTCATTAAACCCATTAAGATCAAATGCATCAAAATCTTTCATTCGAAAATTTTAATAAGAGCAACATAAATTGATTACATGTGAGCATGTATCAAAATTTTTATGAAAACATGTATCAAAATAAAACACAAGCTTAGTCATAAAATCGTCAAGACCAAATACATAAAAATGATAGCACACTTTCAATTTTTATGTTAAAAGGCCATGTTAAAATTTTTGCCAAAATCATGCATCTATTTATAAATTTGAAAAATATGTTTCATCATCACAATATGACACTTTATTACTTCAAAAGCTCATGCATGATACAAAATCATCAAGCATCATGTTTAGAAACGAAAAGCAATATAAATCATCAAGATACACATGCATAGATCAATCCTAAGCATTATCACAAATCTTGCATCATTCATATTTTTACTTTTCAAAAATACTATAAAGAAAAGCATAGTATAATTTCGAAATTTTTTTATTTCTAAAAAACACAAGAAAAGCATAAAAAAAATTCCTACTAACTAAGTTAAGCATTTATGGAAATCATCAAGTAATTTCAAAATAATTCAAGGAAGTTAAGTTACTTACCTCATTGTCGAAGCCCATTAAAGCATAGTTTGCTTCTTCTTTCCTTGATTCTTCTTTGCAAGCCTTCTTCTTCTTCTTTGGCCTCTTTCTCTATTCAAGTTCATTTGTGTTTTTTAATTTTTGTTTAATGAACTTGTTAACATTCATTGTTTTGTGTTCAATGTCTTCATTGTCCTCATCACTTGAGTCATTACTCAAGTGGCATTTCATAGTTCGGAGTTCAAAAACCTTCTTGTTCTTTAGAAGGTGGTTCATGTGTTCATCATGTTCATCATATTTATCATGTTCTATTTCATAGGTCTTTAAAGACCCAATGAGTTCATCAATAGAATAATTATTTAGATCCTTTGATTCTTGAATCGCCGTTATTTTAGGATCCCACCATTTTGAAAGGGATCTTAAGATCTTGTTAGTGAGTTCAAAATCCAAAAAACTTTTACCAAGACTTTTCAAGCTATTGACGACATCCGTGAAGCGGGTGTACATGTCGTCGATAGATTCGCTTGGTGTCATTTGGAAGAGCTCAAAATCATGCAACAAGAGGTTTATTTTCGAGTCTTTAACTCCACTAGTTCCCTCATGCGTGATTTCAAGAGTTCACCAAATGTCAAAAGCCATTTCGCACATAGAAATCCGATTGAACTCGTTCTTGTTCAAAGCGCAAAATAAGGCATTCATAGCCTTTGCGTTTAAAGAAAATGACCTTTTCTCCAAAACTGACTATTCGTTCGTCGGTTTAGAGGAAGGTTGAAAACCATTTTCGATAATGTTCCACAAATCTAAATCCATTGAAAGCATGAAAACTCTCATTCGAGTTTTCCAATATGTGTAGTCCGAACCGTTAAAGAACGGTGGACAAAAAACCGAAAAGCCCTCTTAAAAACCATTTAGAGCCATTTCTCACAGGTATAAATCCGAAAGAGAAAGAACATGGCTCTGATACCAATTGTTAGGGATCGAGCAGCACTAAGAGGGGGGTGAATTAGTGCAGCGGATAAAATGATAGATTTTCAGCGATTTAAAACAAGCTTTGAAAACTTCGTACGAATGAATGCAACGTTTTGTTTGAACCCGGAAAGATTGCATTTTAACTTTAAAGCATACGTAATAAGATGAAGATGAAGTTAAGTAAATAAGGCAGCAAGTGAAAAGGCTTTGCAGCAAAGTAAATAGCAAGAACGTAAATGCAAACCAGATTTTTATAGTGGTTTGGGCATCCGACCTATGTCCACTCCCGATTCCCCTTGCTTGAGGCCATCGGCTTTCCACTAGCTATCCTCCTTCTAATGGGCGAGGATGAACTCCCTCACAGCACCTCTCCTTTTGACGGGCTTAGGAGATAACCCTTATAAAGCACTCTTACCCCTCTCTTGGACTAGAACACTCTTAAGACTTAGGGAAGATTTGACACACTTTTAAGAGAGTTTCCCCCTTCCTTTTTTTCAGTTCTAGACACCTTTCATCCAAGAATATGAGGGGTATTTATAGGCCTCAAAGTGATTCAAATTTGGAGCCCAAACTTGGAGCCAAAAATTTGAATCTTTTGAGTTTTTCGGTGTTGTCGATCCCGGCAGACACCAAAGGGTGCTACCGCCACCAAAGGCGGTGCTACTGACCTTTGATGGCGAGGCGTGCTACCACCCCGGTCGAGGCGGTGCTACGCACTACAAGAGCTCGCAAGGCGCTACAAGATAGTAGGCGCTACAAGATGGCGAGGGCATGCTACGATGAGCCGGGCAAGACTACCGCCCGACCAAATAAGTTGCTAGGCGGTGCCACCGCCAAAGATGCATGTAAGTAGCATGCATGCACGTAGCAAAGACGCATGCTGCTGGTTCGGTTTGGGCCAAAATTTTGGCCCAAACTCATCCTAATCAAGGCCCAATGGGCCCCCACTTTGGGTTATCTAATCCTAACCCAAAATACGTGCTAAATACGAATTTTAAAAATGTTTCCTAAGCTATTACAAAGTCCACATGACAACTTCTTCCGGCGAGCTTCCGGTCAACTTCCGACGGTCTTTTGACGAACCTTCAAAAACCATTCCATGGACTCACAGCAAGCTCTCGGACTTCACGATGATCTTGGCGAGTTCCCCTGAGCTTCTTTGGTAAGCTCCGCGAACTTCCGATGAACCTCCCGGTGAACTTCCGAAAACCCTTCGGCAAGCTCCCTACTCGTTCTCGGCCGGTTCCGACAATGCTCCCAATGAATCTTCGGACTTCCGTTGAACACTTGAACTCCCAACGATTCATCACACTTGTCTTCGGCCTTTTGTTTCGCTTTATGTCTTCATCCCTATCGTAGTCACTCATGCACAAACAAACACCAAAAACTCTACTTCGATCTAGACAGTTATTACAACGCGAATTGACATTCAGTTGCCCGGCACATCATTGGTCGACGCTTCGTCCGATCCTTCGACACATCGCCCTCTCTAGCGGCTTGTTGCCCAATCGACGGTTGACCTCCGCAACCTCGATATCCATGGCGCAACTCCGCACTTCTTAGCCCGATGCCCGACGTACGAAGCCTCCTACCGATAGTCGACCGAACCTCCGGCTCGACATCCAATATCCTGACGTGATCACCTCCTACGCAACGTCAATTCCTCCAACGTCAACTGTCTAATCCTAATCGATAGTAGACCTGCGTAACTCAACACGCAATTAGACCACAAATCATACTCAATTAGTTTCATCATCAAAATCCGAGATTCAACACATGGAGGTGATAACGGGATTCACAAGACTGAGACAAACAATCTCGACGTATGAAGATGTGCTAAGATGCTGACGGAATCGACGAAGATGAGATAGATGATCACATAGCATGGAGATGCACTGATACACTTATAAATCGTGATGTGAGTGATTAGGCCCATTGGCTCGGGCTTGATCACATTAGGCTATGGTCCATGATCATTTGGTGTGATTGCTTATGTGATGTGTTATTGCTTATATACCTACTAGATATGTATACATATTTACATGTGATTAATATGTATGTGTATGACACATCATATTAGAAGACTGAATCAAAATCCCCTCTTTCGATAAAATTAAGTCGATAAACATAAGGCGATTAGATTGACCCACATGGCCTTCCATCACTATAGGGAGAAATTGATTCTCGATGTAGGTTGAGTTGGCTGAGTCTCTCGAGACTCATCTATATTATGATTTGAGATCTTGCCTATAATATAGAGATGTCACTAGTGACCTGAGGACATTGTGTGCTTGGTCAAGTCCTTCGAGGGCATATCATCAAATCAGACTCATCTTATAACGATGGTGATGACTTAACTGAATATTATAGTTGGTTGAATCCCTCAAGGCCATGATGGTTCGGAGGCTGAACAGGACAGGAATCATAGAGTGTTGTGATCGCTAAGAGTTGCCTACTTTTTTGGGCTTAGCATAATTGGTCGAGTCCCTTGAGGTTATGTTAAGATGTCAATTGGATCCCGATCTCCACTAGAAATCCACTAGGAGTCTCTGATTCACACACCAAAAGGAGTTGTGTGATTCATGAGAAAATAGTAGGAGTAGATTAAGATAAAAAGATCATATCTAAATTATTTATTTTTATAAAATCTATATGTTATTTATTTATGTTGTATATTTATTTTCAGAAAATATCACTTTTAAATCCCTTACATGACATACTTGATGTCAACCACCTCATTTGTCTAAATTACATAGATTGGCTCTACAACCTGAGAATCATTTTCATGGTAGAGAAAATCATGTACGTCCTTGACACAATGATGCCTACGCTCGAAGAAAGGGCAAACGAGGATGAGATCACTCGTTATGTAAAGTACATATATGACTCCACTCTTACTCAGTGCTACATATTGAGTTCCATGACTCCCCCGTTATAGAGGCAACATGAACAGATGGATGCCAAATCTATTCTCCTACATCTCTGTAAATTGTTTGAGGAATAGAGGAGAACTCAGCGATATAAGATATCTAAGAGTCTCTTCCATTCTAGAATAACTAAGGGGACACCGGTTTAGAACCATGTCCTTAATATGATTAAGTGGATATAGAAGTTCATGGGTCCAGGAATGATCCTAGAGGATAACCTATTTGTAGATCTTGTACTTCAGTCCTTACTATATTCCTTTTCTCAGTTCATTATGAATTTTAATATGAATAGGCTTGAGGTGACTCTCCCTGAGCTCCTCAATATGTTAAGGGAGGCTGAGAGCACCATCAAGAAAGAGAAGTCAGTTCTCTATGCTGGTGAGACCTAAAAGAAAAGAAAGCAGAGAAGTCCTTTAAGAAGGGCAAGGGCGAACTAGGTAAAGCAAAGGTTGTCAAAAAGGACCCGTTAAAGGATAAAGGTCAGTACTTCCACTACGACAAAGACGGGCACTAAAAAAAAGAAACTACAAAGAGTACCTTGCAGAGAATGCAAGGCAAAAGCTTGGAGAAACTTTAGGTATATTCATGATTAGTCTTCAT
Source organism: Musa beccarii (assembly GCA_024322285.1). Taxonomy (NCBI): domain Eukaryota; kingdom Viridiplantae; phylum Streptophyta; class Magnoliopsida; order Zingiberales; family Musaceae; genus Musa; species Musa beccarii. The sequence goes on along the minus strand of CM044402.1, from coordinate 10,055,094 downwards.
TTGTTATATTCTTATAACAACATATAGGTATTAGATACCGACAGAGCTTATCACATATACAAATCATTACAGGTTCTAGTAAGACCTACGAGATTGGTAAGAGGTGAGATGGACCTCAAGATGGGCAATAGAGCAAAAGTTACTATAGTGGCTATTGGCGAGGTCATCCTACATTTGCTTAGTGGAGCTATTATTGTATTGGATGCATGTTACTTTATTCCTTCTATTATTAAAAATATTATTTTTATTTCATGTTTGATATATAGTGGATATAAATTAATTTTTGAGAATAATGACTATTCAATAATACTGGATGATAAGACCATCACTAGAGGAACATTATATAATGGTTTATTTATGCTAGATATTGCTTCACATATCATGAATATAGCATGTCTAAGAGAAAATGAGATGAGATAAATAGTACATACCTGTAGCATTGTAAGCTAGCTCATATCCATGAGGGAAGGATTTAAAAGTTGCTAAAGAATGGATACATAGATCCATTTGACTATGAGTCATATGCAACTTATGAGTCTTGCCTTAATAGAAAGTTAACAAACTCTCCATTTAGTAGAACTGGTGAGAGAGCCACCGAGTTATTAGATCTATATAATGATGTATGTGGTCTCATATCCACTCAGGCTATAGGAGATTATTCTTACTTCATTACATTCACTGATGATTTCGAGACACATGTACTTGATAAAGTACAAGTCTAAGGCTTTTAAGAAATTAATAGAATATATGAATGAGGTAGAAAATCAAACTAGAAAGAGTATCAAGGCTCTTCGATCATATCAAGGAGGTAAATACTTGAGTATAGAGTTTACCTAGTTCCTCAAGGACTATAAGATTTTATCCCAATGGACACCTCCTCAAACACCTCAAATCAATGGTGCATCAAAAAGGAGAAATCATATACTGTTAGACATGGTGCAGTCGATGATGAGTTTCACTAACCTAGCCATCTCATTCTGGGGATATGCCCTAGAGTTTGCTGCTTATCTTCTGAATAGAGTTCCACCTAAGTTAGTAGTATTTACACCATATGAGATATAGTAGGAAAGAAGCCTGATCTTTAGGTTATCAAGATTTAGAGCTGCTTTGCCCATGTTAAGAGACAACCCTAACAAGTTGGAATCCAAGATGGAGTAGCACAAGTTTATGAGATACCCCAAGGAAACTTATGGGTATTATTTCTATCACCCCATGGACCAAAAGGTCTTTGTAGCTAAGAGAACAGTATTCCTTAAGGAGGAACTCATTTTTGGTGGAGATAATGGTAGCATGATAGAGTTGAGTGAGGTTGGAGAACTTAGCTTAAGCACCATTCCACAACCTGAGTCTGTTTAGGTACCTAGCACACAAGTTCTAACTTTATGTAAGTCTGGTAGAGTATCTCATCCTCCTTAGAGATATGTGAGACATATTAGAGGAAAGGATGTTGAGGATATTGATCCTCAAATCTACGAGGAGGCTATTATGAGGATAAATTCCAAGAAGTCAGAAGAAGTTATAAATTCTTAGATAGATTCCAATCATATCCATTGGTTGTAAGTGGATCTTTAAGAAGAAGATCGGAGTAGATGAAAAGGTGAAGACTTATAAAGTAAGGCTAGTGGCTAAGGGGTATCATCAAAGGTGATGTATTGACTATGATGAAACCTTTTCACTCATAGCTATGCTAAAATTCATCCGAATTTTATTAGTCGTTGTAGCACACTATGATCATGAGATCTGACAGATGGACCTGAAAATCATATTCCTCAATGGCAACCTCGAGGAGGAGGTGTATATGATATAACCTGAGGGATTTATATCTAAGGAGAGTCCAAATAAGATATACAGGTTGCTTCGGTTCATCTATGGAGTAAAGCAAGCTTCCCAAAATTGAAACATAAGATTTGATGAGGCGATCAGATCTTATGACATCGTTAAGAATGAAGATAAGCTTTATATGTATAGGAAGATAAGTGGGATCGCTATCACCTTCTTGGTGCTATTTGTGGATTACATCTTGATCTTTGGGAATGATGTAGAAATACACTCCACAGTCAAGGCTTAGTTATCTACACACTTCTCCATGAAGGACTTAGGGGAAGCATCATATATCTTGGGGATTCAGACCTATAGAGATAGATCTAAGAGGATGCTTGGCCTATCCCAGTCCAAGTACATATATACTATTGTCAAAAGGTCTGGTAGAAAAAAAATTCTAAGAGGGGTCTTATACCGATGAGACATGAAATATTACTTTCTATGAGTATGTCTCCAAAGACTCCCAAAGAAAGGGTAAATATAGATAGGATACCCTATGCCTTGGCGATGGGATCTATCATATATGTTATGTTATGTACCAGTCCTAATATAGCGCATGCTCTAAGTGTCACGAGAAGGTATCAGGTGGATCTAGGCTTAGAGCACTAAAAAGTAGTAAAGTATATCCTTAAGTAGTTAAGAAAGACTATGAATCTTTTACTAGTGTATGAAGAAAGTAGTCTCTAGGCTGAGGGCTGTACGGACTTAAGTTTTTAGTTCGATGTCGATGATAGCAAGTCTAACTCAACGTGTGTGTTCACCCTGAATGGAGTAGTGTGCTGGAAGAGTTCCAAGCAAGATACTACTACTAACTCAACTATTGAGGCAGAGTACATTGCTGCGACAGAGGCAGCAAAGGAGGGAGTCTGGATAGAGAAGTTTATTACAGATCTAGGAGTTGTGCTAGGCAGTGAGGAGTCGATTCTCTTATATTATGATAATAACGGGGCGATTTCTCAAGCGATGGAACCCAGGTCTCATTAAATTCAAAGCATATTCTAAGGAGGTTCCACCTGATCAGAGAGATCGTAGCCCGAGGAGATATAGGAGTGAAAAGAGTTTCTTCCAAAGATAACATCATAAATCCACTGATGAAGCCATTGTCTCATATTATCTTTGAGTGTCACAGGGGTCTGATGGGGATTAGACATATAGATGATTGACTTTAGGTCAAGTGAGAGATTGCTAGTCATAACCGCCCTGCAAGCCAATCACATAAGTGATGGCACGTGTGACATAATACATATTCTCTTTGCTTATTATTTATTTAGCATTTTTCTCACTTTATATTGCTTGTTGCTTATATTATGATGTCCATGGATCTATATAATCAGGATTGGATCGTGATGAGACTATGATAAACTTTAAACATAAATCCTAAATAATTCTGATCATATGTTACTCAAGAATGATATCGAGATAACTGGATAGATTGGTGTACTATATACCTATCCATATGATGGAGGCAGTTGGTCTCATAGTTGCTCATGTGGGGACACTAGGGATATAGTGAAGGTGATTATTAAAGAATGAGTTCACTGATTGATCTACTCATGGAATGTTAGATGATTGATGATATCTCATTATCAGATAGTGATTTCGTCATCCCAGTTGTGTTTCTGGTCCCTAGACTTGAGATACTATGGATATTTGGTATGAGTACTCTACTCTTTGATACCAAACTTATAGGTCTAGAAGTTTTAGATCTAGTGCAGCCAACCTTACGAATGCAATTGAGTGTCGATAGAGGATCATCCGCTCTCGGTGTCATGAGAGGAACATCCCATGTGTTCTTGCTCAAGCAAATCCCTAGTTAGGGTCATTCAAATTTAGAGATAAAGAGTTCTCCAAGAGAATCTGATTAGAGTAAGACTCGAGTAGAAATCGTATGGGTCTAACAGCACCATGTCTGAAATACAATCTCTAAGATATTAGATGAATAAGGGACTATAGATACATGGTAAATAAGGATAGATAGGTCCAATGGATTGAATTTCCTTGTATCATCTAGGGACTACAGCATAGTGGCCTAGTACGTCCGTAGTCAATGAGTCGAATGAATTATTATGGAGATAATAATTCATTGAGTCAGAAGGAGTTTTGATAGGTATGACTCATGACCAACTTGATATTAGGCCTAAAGGGTCACACACATATGATAGGTATTGTGATGAGTATAGGTTCGAATATGAGATATTCACTGGAGTTCCTATCTTATTGAATATCTAAGAAGTCCCTGAATTATTGGATCATATGAATGAGATCCAATAAGAGCCTACAAGTGATTATTGGATAGAGATCCACTAATCTAAGATGTTTAGATAGTTGGATGGAGATCCAATACCTAATAGGGTAGGATCCATTAGGGTGTGAACAGCAAGAAGGGCCAGCCCCTTCTTGATTGCTTGGCACGCGTGAAGATGAGGTTTGTGTAGCGATTTGAGGAGTGTCTTCGTAGCCTCTACCATATGGATTACTACTAGAGAAGAAGATAATTAACCTTCTTTATTCTCTCTCACATATCTACATGTTTTCAGGGATATCCCTAGGTATCACATCTTTCTAATACGAGTAGTTTTTCGGTTTTGCAGGTTTTTGCTCACAAATCTTTGCACGATGATTAAAACTTTTTTTTAATGAAAATATGAGATTTTTTTTTTGTTCTTCCATTGCACATGTGATGTCACCCTAGATTTTCCAACAAAAGTATAGCAGAGGTGTGGAGGCGATAGGAATAAAATGGATGATCAGCAGGCATGGTGATGTGTTGAGGTGTCAACGGGACTGATGAGGATGAGACGGATGATTACCGGGTATGGAGATGCATTGAGACACACATAAAGATTTTTGTACATGATCATGTCTTTTGGTTCAGGTTTGATCATACTAGGTTTTGGTCCATGATCATCTGCTGTGGATGCCTATATGTGATATAAGTTTATTTTCGCACCTACTAGGTGTGTGTGTGTGTGTATATATATATATATATATATATATATATATATATATATGCATAGGATATAAATATATTAAATATATATGTGTGACGCATCATATTTGACTACAAGACCATATTAAATCAAAAATCCTTCAATAATAATAATATTAAATCGATAAATATGAGATGATTAGATTGACCAACGTGGCTTTCTATCATTATAGGTGAAAATCATTTTTTGATATGGGCTAAGTTAGTTGAGTCTCTCGAGACTCACCTATATTGGAATTTGATATTTTGCCTATGATATAAAGATGTTAGTGGTGACTTGAGGACATGATATGTTTGGTCGAGTCCCTCGATGGTGTATTATCGAATTAGACTCATCTTGTAATGTTAGTACTAACTAAACTAAATATCATAGTTAATCAAGTCCCTCGAGGCCATGATGGTTTGGAGGTCGAATAGGACGAGAATCACAAGGAGTTGTGATTGATAAGAGTTACCTATCTTTTAGGCTTAGTGTGATTGGTTGAGTCTCTCGAGGTTATATTAAGATACCAATTAGATCACAATCGCCATTAGAAATTCATCAAAGATTTCTAATTCACATGTCAAAGGGTGTTATGTGTTTCGTAAAAAACTAGGAGTAGATTAAGATAAAAGTTCATGTCTTAATTATTTTTCACAAAATCTAAAATTTGCATGTTATTTATTTTCTACTATATCTTTACTTTTCAGAAATATATCATTGCAAATCCCTTACATGGCATACTAGAAGTCAACCATCTCACTAGTTTGAACTATACGGATTGGCTTTGCAATATGATAATTGTTCTCACGGTAGAAAAAATCGTATATATCATTGACACAGTTGTGCCCATGGTTATGGAAGGAGCAAGTGAGGATGAGATTGCTCGCTATGTAAAGTGTATATATGATTCTACTCTTGCTCAATATTACATATTGGGTTCTATGACTCCTGAGTTACAAAGGTAATATGAACAGATGGATGTTGGATCTATCCCCCTTCATCTTCACAAATTATTTGAAAAATAGGGAATGACTTAGTGATATACGATATCCAATAGTCTCTTTTGCATAAGGATGACTGAGACGACATCAGTTCAGAATCATATCCTTAAGATGATTTAGTAAATAAAGAAGCTCATAGGTCTAGAAATAGTCCTAGAGGATAACTTATATATAGATCTTATACTTGAGTCTCTCCCAGATTCTTTTTCATAGTTCATAATGAATTTAACATGAACAAGCTTGAGATGACTCTCCTTAAGTTCCTCAATATATTGAGAGAGGTTGAGAGCACCATCAAGAAAGAGAAGCTAGTTCTCTATGTTGGTGAGACTAGAAAGAAAAGGAAGATAGAAAAATCTCTCAAGAAGGGCAAGAGAAAGGGCAAGTCAGGAAAGACAAAGGTTACTAAAAAAAGATCAGGCAAAAGATAAAGGATAGTGCTTTCATTATGGCAAAGATGGGCATTGTAAAGGGAAACAGAAGATTGGAGAAGCTTCAGGTACATTCATAATTAATCTTCATTTGTTAAAGAATTATGATAATGCATGAGCATTGGATACCGACAGTATATCTCATATCTATAATTTATTGCAGGTTCTAGTAAAGTCTAAGAGATTAGCGAGAGGTGAGGTAGACCTCAAGATAGGGAATAATGAAAAGGTTGCTACTATTATCATTGGTAGGGTTACCCTACAATTGCCTAGTGGAGCTATTCTTATATTAGATGCATATTATTTCATTCCTTCGATCATCAAAAATATTATTTTCATTTCTAGTTTGATAAATAGTTGATACAGATCAATTTTTGAGAACAATGGTTATTCACTAATTTTAGATAATGAGATCATCAGTAGAGGAACCTTAAATAATAGTTTATTTATATTAAATGTTGCTCCACATGTCATGAATATTAGTGTATCTAAAAGAAAGTGATATGAGGTGAATAATGCATACCTGTGACACTATAGGCTAGGCCATATCTATTAGAATTATAAAGGCACTATGAGGAAGGGGCGGGGGGCGGGGGGGTGGGTTTGGGGAAGGGGGGGTAAATGAGTGCTTTTGAAAGTTTTAATTTAAAAATTTTGATCGATGAAACCCATCTCGGAAATGTGTTAAACTTAAAATGTGAGTAAGAAAAGTGAGCAACTAAATCAATTAGTAATAGTAAGGAAAAATATAAAGAGAAATACAAATTAAAATTATAATGGTTCGATCGTTCCAACCTACGTCCACTCCCGATTCTTCTTCCCTTAAGACTATCGACTTTTATTACCAATCTTTTTTCCATGGGGTAAAGATCAACTATCTTTGTTACAATTCTTTTTTCATTTTCACAAGCTTAGGAGAGAACCTTTATACCTCTCTTTTATAAGAAATCCTCACACCTCTCTTAAAATGATTTCTAAACTCAAGGAGGAAGGGATTCAACACTTCTCAATAGGGTTTACATACTTCAAACCATAAGTTTTCATTGCTACACCAAGTAAGCATGAGTGAGGTATTTATAGACCCTAAATGACTTCAAAAATAGAGTCAAAAATTTAAATCTCCGAGTTTTTGGGTACTGGTGGTACTACCATATACATTGGCTAGCATTACTATTGAGAAATCCAGGGGGCGACATCACATACGCAGCAGAAGAACAGAAAAAAACCCTATATTTCCACAGAAAGGTTCTATCATCGTGTGAAGATCAGTGCATAAAAAATAATCCGCGAATCCAAAAACTATATGTGTAAAAAGAAAGTACTTATAGAGATCGTATATCCCTGAATCCCTACAGATCTGTAAGACTGAATAAAGGAGTTTAAATGTCCTCCTCTCTAGCGATAATCCACACAGTAGGGACTACAACGATGCTCCTCTCTTGGGGAGAGGAGAATAGAAGGTGGCTACCAAAAAACCCTAGCTATGGACCTTTAGTTCCCTCCATTTATAGACGCCCCCTGTAAACCCTAATGGATCCTACCCTATTGGGTATTGGATCTCCATCCAATTACCTAAGCCTCTTGGATTAGTGGGTCTCTACCCAATAATCTCTTATTAGCTCTTATTGGATCTTATCTTAGGATCCAATAATTCAGGGGCTTAACCGATATCCAATAAGTTAGGGGCTCTAGCGGATATCTCATATTCGAACGTCTACTCGTCGCAACACCTACCATATGTATGAGATCCTCTAGGCCCAATATCGAGCTGGTCGTGAGTTATACTTGTCAGAACTTCTTCTGACTTAGTGAATTATTATCTCTATAATAATTCACCCAATTCATTGACAACGGACGTACTAGGCCACTACGCCGCAGTCCCCAGACAATACAAGGGAATCTAATCCTTTGAACCTATCTTTCCTCAGTTACCATATATTTATTGTCTCTCATCTATCTAATATCCAAGAGACCCTATACCGGGTATGGTGTTATCAGGTCCATATGGTCTCTCCTCGAGTCTTGCTCTAATCGGATTTTCTCGAAGAACTCTTTCTCTCTCAATCCAAAAAACCTTGGCCAAGGATTTGTTTGAGCAAGAATACATGAAATATTCCTCTCATGATATCGAGAGCAGATGATCCTCTATTGACACTTAATAGCTCTCGTAAGGTTGACTACCACTCCCAATAATCGGTTGTACTAGATTTGGAACTTCCAAACCTATAAGTATGGTATCAAAGAGTGGAGTACTCATACAGGACATCCTTGGTGTCTCAAGTCTAAGGACCATATACACCACTAGAACTACGGAATCGTTGTCTGGCATGAGGTATTAATAACCATTCAGCATTCTATAAGTGGATCAATTAGTGAACGCATTCTCTAATGAGCACCTATACTATATCCTTAGTGTCTCCACACGAGTAGCTATGAGACCAGCCACCTCTATCATATGGATGGGTATATAGCACACTAGTATATCCGATTATCTTGATGTCTCTCTCAAGTAACCTATGACCGGGATTATTTAGGGTCTGATTTTAAAGGTGAATCGGTCTCATTATCGTGATCTCATCACGATTCGATTCTCATTGCACAGATCCAAGGACATCACAATACATGCAATACATAAGATAAAGTGATAAAATACCTAATAATAATAAGTAAAAGAAAGAGTGCATATCAAGTCATAAGTGTCATTACTCATGTGATTGACTTGCATGACACATATGATTAGCAATCTCCCACTTGACCTAAAGTCAATCACCTACGTGTCTGATCCCCATCAGGCCCCTATGATTCTCAAAGAAAATTTGAGATAATAATTTGGTTAGTGGATCTACAATGTTATCTTCGGATGGAACTCTTTCCACTACTACATCTCTTCGGGCGACAATCTCTCTTATCAAGTGGAACCTCCTCAAAACATTTCTGATGAGACCCGGGTTCCCTTATTTGAGTAATCGCCCCATAGTTGTCATAATATAAGGGAATCAACTCCTCGTAGTTTAGCACAACTCTCAAATATATGATGAACTTCTTCATCCAGACTCCTCCTTTGCTGCCTTTGCCACAGTAAAATATTCCACCTCTGTGGTCGAGTCAGCAATAGTGTCTTACTTGGAACTCTTCCAGCACACTGCTCCTCCATTCAGGGTGAGCACATACCCTGAATTAGACTTGCTATCATGATATCAGACTGGAAGCTCGAGCTTGGGTAGCCCTCAACCCTGATGCTACTGTCTCCATATACTAGTAAAAGATCCTTAGTCCTTTCTCAAGTACTTAAGGATACATTTTACTGCTTTCCAATGCTCCAAGCCTCGATCTGCCTGATACCTGCTCGTGACACTTAGAGCATGTGCTATATCAGGCCTGGTACAGAGCATAGCATACATAATAGATTCTATCACTGAGGCATATTTGTATCATATCCATGTGTACCCTTTTTTCAAGAGTCTTTGGGAATATGCTCCTATAAAGTGATATTCTATGTCTCATTGGTATGAGACCGCTCTTAGAATTTTTCATGCCAAACATTTTGATAATGGTGTCTATGTACCTAGATTAGGATAAGCCAAGCATCCTCTTGGATCTATCTCTATAGATTTATATCCCCAATACATAAGATGCTTCCCCTAAGTCCTTCATGGAGAAGTGCCTAGATAGCCAAGCCTTTATTGTGAAGAGCATTCCTACATCATTCTCAATGATCAGGATGTCATTCACATATAATACCAAAAATATGATAGTACACCCTGATATGAACCCGCAAGTTGATCATAATTCTATTAAAGACCCTTTAACTATTCATGGAGGACCAATGACAAGAGCTAAAGCTAATAGGAAGAAAGAAGCTTTAACTTATTTATTGGAAAACATTTGGAAGGATCAAGCTAGTCAAGACTTAGTCAAGATTCTATGGTTGCAAGAAGAGCCTAAAATGATCAACATGATCAAGAAGAGAGAAGGACAAATTTGAAGACCTCATCTTGAAGAATAAAAGTCTATTCAGCTATGTTTACCAAAATTCATGAATTAGGTATATGAATGTTATTTAATACATTTATTTCCTTTGTACTTAGCCAATAAACACCGGTGAGTGTTTATTGGGTGGGGGAGAATGTCACGCCAAGCGCCCAGAGAGGGTAGGCAGGGTGAATTCTCATGGATGTCACGGTGATCACCCCAGAGGGTGTATCACGCCGTGCACCCCAGGAGGGGGTGCGCCCCAAGAGCGGGTAGGTAGCCGTGCACCCCAAGAGGGGGTGCACCCCAAGAGCGGGTAGGCAAGGTGCATTTAGTCCCACATTGGTAAGGAAAGGGAAGATCTTGAGCCTTATAAGCGTTGGCGCTGCACACCTGGCAAGCCGGTTTTGTTAGGAGAGGGTAATGGTCACGTGACAAGTGGTATCAGAGCAACCCCTGGCCTTCACCAATCACTCCAGAGGGGGTGTCCACGTCGAGCGCCCCAGAGGGGGTAGGCAGGGTGGCTAGTCCGTGACAGGGACGTCACGAGATTGGGTGGGGGAGAATGTCACGCCAAGCGCCCAGAGAGGGTAGGCAGGGTGAATTCTCATGGATGTCACGGTGATCACCCCAGAGGGTGTATCACGCCGTGCACCCCAGGAGGGGGTGCGCCCCAAGAGCGGGTAGGCAGCCGTGCACCCCAAGAGGGGGTGCGCCCCAAGAGCGGGTAGGCAAGGTGCATTTAGTCCCACATTGGTAAGGAAAGGGGAGATCTTGAGCCTTATAAGTGTTGGCGCTGCACACTTGGCAAGCCGATTTTGTTGGGAGAGGGTAATGGTCACGTGACACACCCACTTACCTTCCTATACACACAAGGCTCATCTTCGTTCTTAACAAAGTCATAAGATCTTATCACCTCATCAAATCTTATATTCCAACTTTGGGAAGCTTGCTTCAGTCCATAGATGGACCTAAGCAACCTGCACACCTTATTTGGGTTATCCCTAGACATGAATCCCTCAAGCTGTATCATATACACCTCCTCCTCGAGGTTACCATTAAGAAATACGTTTTTAATGTCCATTTGCCAGATCTCATAATCATAGTGTTTTGCAATAGCTAATAGAATTCAAATGGATTTTAGCATGACTACGGGTGAGAAAGTTTCATCATAGTCAACACATTGCCTTTGATGATACCCCTTAGGCACTAGCCTTGCTTTATAGGTCTCTACCTTTCCATCTACTCCAATCTTTTTTTTTAAGATCCACTTGCACACAATGGGTACAATACCCTCGAGTGCATCAACTAGGTTCCAAACCTTACTGGAGTATATGGAATCCATCTCTGAATTCATGGCTTCTTGCCATTTCCCAGAGTCTATACTCGTAATAACCTCCTCATAGGTTTGAGGATCAATATCCTCAATATCCTCTCTTCTGATATGTCCCACATATCTCTCAAGAGGATGAGATACTCTATCGGACCTACGTAAAGTTGAAACTAGTGTGCTATGTACTTGAACAGATTTTGGCTATGGTATGGTGCTTGAGCTATGTTCTCCAACCTCGCTCAACTCTATCATGCTCCCATTGTCTCCACCAAGAATGTGTTCCTTCTCAAGGAATACTGCTCTCTTGGCTACAAAGACCTTTTGGTCCTTATGTGATAGAAATAATACCCACAAGTTTCCTTGGGGTATCCCATGAACTTGCACCGTTCCATTCTGGATTCTAACTTGTCAGGGTTGTGTCTCTTAACGTGGGTAGGGCACCCCCAAATCTTAACAACCTTAAGATCGTGCTTCTTCCCATTCCATATCTCATATGGAGTAGATACTACTAACTTAGTTGGAATTCTATTCAGAAGGTAAGCTACGGTCTCTAGGGCATATCCCCAGAATGAGATGGGTAGGTCAGCGAAACTCATCATAGAACACACCATATGTAACAGTATATAATTCCTCCTTTCTGATATACCATTAAGCTATGGTGTATAAGGAGGTGTCCATTGGGATAAAATCTCATAGTCTTTAAGGAACTAGGTGAACTCTGTACTCAAGTACTCACCTCCTCGATCTGATCGAAGGGTTTTAATACTCTTTCTAGTCTGGTTCTTTACTTCATTCTTATATTCCCTAAATTTCTCAAAAGTCTTAGACTTGTACTTCATCAAGTACACATGTTCGTATCTTAAGAAATCATTAGTGAAAGTAATGAAGTAGGAGTAACCACCTATGGCATGAGTCGACATGGGACTATATACATCACTATGTATGAGTTCCAGCAACTCAGTGGCTCTCTCTCCAGTTCTACTAAATGGAGAGTTGGTCATCTTTCCCTGAAGGTAAGGTTCACAAGTCGCATATGACTCGTAGTCGAATGGATCTAGATATCCATTCTTCAGCAACTTTTGAATCCTTCCCTCATGGATATGACCTAACCTACAATGCCACAAATATATATTGTTCATCTCTTCTTATTTCCTCTTTGACTCACTTACACTCATGATGTGTGGAGCTGTATCTAGCATAAATAAACCATCATGCAACGTTTCTCTTGTGATGATCTCATCATCTAATGTTATTAAACAATCATTGTTCTCAAAAACTAATTTATATCCATTAACTATCAAACATGAAATGGAAATAATATTTTTAATAATAGAAGAAACATAATAGCATGCATCTAATGCAATAATAGCTTCACCAGGCAAATGTAGGGTGACCTTGCTAACAGCCACTACAGCAACGTTTGCCCCATTGCCCATCTTAAGGTCCATCTCACCTCTCTTCAATTTCCTAGGTTCTACCAGAACTTACAAAAAATTACAGATATGATAAATACTTCCGATATTCAATACCCATGTGTTATTATAAGATACAAATGAAGACTGATCATGAATATACCTGAAGCTTTTGTTTCACCCTCTCTACAAGGTACTCTTTGCAGTTCCTCTTCTAGAGCCCATGTTTGCCGTGGTGAAAGTACTAGCCTTTGTCCTTTGTTGGGTCTTTTCTAGCAACCTTTGCCTTACCCATTTTGCCCTTGCACTTGCCCTTTTTAAGAGACTTCTCAACCTTCCTTTTCTTTTTGGTCTCACCAATATAGAGAACTAGTTTCTCTTTCTTGATGGTGCTCTATGCTTCTCTCAACATATTGAGGAGCTCTAGGAGGGTCATCTCAAGCTTGTTCATATTAAAATTCATTATAAACTGAGAAAAGGAATCTGGTAGGGACTGAAGCACAATATCCATACACAAGTTATCCTCTAGTATCATTCCTAGACATGTGAATTTCTTGATCCACTCAATCATTTTAAGGACATGATTCTGAATCGATATCCCCTTAGTCAACTTGGCACGAAAAAGATTCTTTGATATCTCATATCGTTGAGTTCTTCCATGTTCCTCAAACAGTTTGTGGAGATGCAGGAGTATAGAATTGGCATCCATATTTTCATGTTGTCTTTGTAACTCAGTAGTCATAGAGGCTAATATATAACACTGAGCAATAGTGGAATCATCTATGTACTTCACATAACGAGCGATCTCATCCTCACTTGCCCCTTCATCAAGCGTAGGGATCATTGTATCAAGGACGTATGTAATTTTCTCCATCGTGAGAATGATTCTCAATTTTCATTGCTACACCAAGCAAGCATGAGTGAGGTATTTATAGACCCTAAATGACTTCAAAAATAAAGTCAAAAATTTAAATCTTCGAGTTTTTAAGGTACTGGTGGTACTACCACCTATATTGGCTGGCACTACTATTGGGAAATCTAGGGGGCGACATCACATACGTAGTGGAAGAATAGAAAAACAAAACACCTAGATTTTTGTAGAAAGGTTCCATTGTCGTTTGAAGATCGATGCATCAAAAATAATCTGTGAATCTAAAAACTATATGTGTAAAAAGAAAGTACTTGGGGAGCTCGTATATCTCTGAATCCCTACAGATCTATAAGACTAGATGAAGGAGTTCAAATATCCTCCTCTCTAGCGATAATCCACACGGTAGGGACTACAATGATGCTCCTCTCTTGAGGAGAGGAGAATAGAAGGTGACTACTAAAAAACCCCAACCTATGGACCTTTGGTTCCCTCCTATTTATAGAGGCCCCCTATAAACTCTAATGGATCCTACCCTATTGGGTATTGGATGTCCATCCAATTACCCAAGCCTCTTGGATTAGTGGGTCTCTGCCCAATAATCTCTTATTAGCTCTTATTAGATCTCATCTTAGGATCTAATAATTTAGGGACTTAATGGATATCCAATAAGTTAAGGGCTCCAACGAATATCTCATATCCGAACCTCTACTCGTCGTGACACCTACCATATGTGTGACCCTCTAGGCCCAATATCGAGTTGGCCGTGAGTCATATCTATCAGAACTCCTTCTGACTCGATAATAATTCACCTGACTAATCGACTACGGACGTACTAGGCCACTACACCGTAGTCCCCAAACGATATAGGGGAATTTAATCCTTTGGACCTATCTATCCTCAATTACCATGTATCTATAGTCTCTCATCTATCTAATATCTCAGAGACCCTATACCGGGAATGGTGCTATCAGGCCCATATGGTCTTTCCTCGAGTCTTGCTCTAATCGGATTCTCCTGGAGAACTCTTTCTCTCTCAATCCGAATAACCATGGCCAAGGATTTGTTTGAGCAAGAATATATGGGATATTCCTCTCATGATACTGAGAGCGGATGATCCTCTGTTGACACTAAATAGCCCTCATAAAATTGGCTACCACTCTCAATAACTAGCTTTACTAGATCTGGAACTTCCAAACTTATAAGTTCGGTATCAAAGAATGGAGTACTCATACATGACATCCTTAGTATCTCAAGTCTAAGGACCAGATATACCACTGGGACTATGGAATTGCTATCTGATGTGAGGTATCAATAACCATCCAGTATTCCGTAAGTGGATCAATCAATGAACTCATTCTCCAATAAGCACATGTATTATATCTTTAGTGTCTCCACACGAGTAGCTATGAGACCAACCATCTACATCATACGGACGGGTATACAGCACACTAGTCTATCCGGTTATCTCGATGTCCCTCTCGAGTAACCTATGACCGGGATTATTTAGGGTCTGTGTTTAAAGGTGAATCGGTCTCATTATTGTGATCTCATCACGATTCGATTCCCATTGCACAGATCCAAAGACATCACAATATATGTAACACGCAAGATAAAGTGATAAAATGCCTAATAATAATAAGCAAAAGAAAGAATACATATCAAGTCACAAGTGTCATTACTCATTGATTGGCTTGTAGGGCATATATGACTAGCAACTACCACCTGACAAAGCCTAGGAGACTAAGCTCTGATGGTACCATCACCTGACATAACTTGGGAGATCATGTTTTGATAGTACCACCGCTTGACTAGGTGGTACTACCATTGGCTGATACTACCACTAACCCTAGTGGTACTATCACCGGGTCTTTCAATAAAGTATAATTTATACTTTTCATCTCACAAGCTGTACCACCACCTGGCCCAACCCCAAGTCACTGAATTGGCCTTCTAATAGACCTAATTCAACCCTAGCTTAGGCCCAATGGGCTCCTAATCAAGTTGGCCTGGTTACGCTCTAAAACTAGATTAATTAGACTCTAAATAACTTTGATTAAGACTTAATAAATACAATTATAAAACCTATGTTGTCTGGCATGTCATCTATTCATCCATCACTCCGTCCAAACTTTCGATACATTGTCCTTTCCTTTAGTATATTACTTGATCCATTGGCATGTTGACCTCCCGCAACATTTGATCTTCTTGGTGCAATACCCAATCCTTTTGGCCCGATGCCCAAACTCATAGCATGAAGTCTATCCTCTGGCACATTAACCAATCCTCTGATCTAACATCCTATCTTAGACATAATGGTCTCTGGCCCAATATCTGATTCTTAAGTTTCAACGATTCAAGTCCATGATTGAAGTTTCTCTTGCGTCACTTATCTCAAATACTTATTAGTCTATAAACTAATCAATTGATTTTATCATCAAAATATAGGATTCAATAATCTCTCCCATTTTGATGATGATAACCAATTGATGATAAGAGTTGTAACAAGGGTGGTTGATCTTCGCCCATTAGAAAGAAGATCGATAGTGAAAGCCGATGGCCTCGAAAAAAGAGGAATTGGGAGTGGACATAGGTCGGGACAATCGAACCACTATAAATTTAGTTTGTATTTTTCTTTACACTTTTCCTTACTATTACTAATTGATTTAGTTGCTCACTTTCCTTACTCACATTTTAAGTTAAACACATTTCCGATATGGGTTTCATCGATGGAAATTTTTAAATCAAAACTTTCAAAAGGATTAATTCACCTCCCCACCCCCACCCCACCACACACCCCACACCCCCCCAACACCCAACCCACCCACCCCGCCTCGCCCCCCGCCCCCCCCCCCGGCCCCCGCAAAGTGCCTTTACCATCCTAATAATTGGTATCAAAGCTAGGTTATCTCAATTGGTTTAACACCCAAGAGAGATTAAATAGTTTTTTTTATAATCAAGAGGGTCACTCTATCACTTGTCCTCCTATGTTCAATAAGACGGACTATATGTATTAAAAAACTTGAATATGAATTTTCTTACTTTTATGGATTTTAAACTATAGAATGTTATTGAATTTGGTTTTCAAAGATCCTCTAAACCAATAAATGAATGGACTGATCTTGAGAAGAAAATATTTTCTTTAAATGCTAAATCTATGAACGCTTTGTTTTATGCTTTAGACAAAAATGAGTTTAATCGTATTTCTACAAATGAAATTGCACATGATATTTGGCACACACTTGAAGTTACTCATGAAGGCACAATAGAGTAAAAGAATCTAAGATTAATCCTTTGGTACATAGTTATGAATTATTTAGAATGAAGTCAAGCGAAACCATTGGTGACAGGTACACCCGTTTTATAAATATTATTAATGGTTTAAAAGGTCTTAGTAAATGTTATACTAATCTTAAATTTATTAATAAAATTTTAAGATCTTTTCTATAAAGGTTAGGATTTAAAGGTAATTGTAATTTAAGAAGCAAAGGACTTGAACAACTTTTCTCTTGAAGAACTCGTAGGATCATTAATCACCTATGAAATGATTTGTAAAGCATATGACAAACATGATAAAAGCCTTCTAAAGAATATAAAGGATATTACACTTAGAACTAAAGAAGACCACTCAAGCAAAAGCTTAGGTAATGATGACGATGACTTAGAACTCCTCACAAGAAAATTTAAAAAGTTCATGAAAAAGAACAAAACAAATTCTGTAAGACAAAAATCTAAGAATAAAACTAAACTTAAAAAGGATGCAATAATTTATTATGAATGCAAAAAGCTAGGGTACTTTAAAAATGAGTGTTCGTAACTGAAGAAGAAGCTGCCAACACAAAAAAGAAGAAAGCACTTTAGACAACTTGGGATGAATCAAGTGCATTAGAAGACAATGAGCAAACTAATGAAGATGAAATAGCAAATTATACATTGATGGCTTTCAACGATGAGGTATATGACTCAACTAAAATTTATTTACCATATGATGAATTACTTGATGTATTTCATGATCTATATGATGAACTCAAAACAATCAGTAAGAAATATAAATATTTAAAAAATGATCCTATATCACTCTCTAATGAATTTGATAAATTGAAAAGGACTATAACAATTGTTTTTAACATTCTGCACTAAATGTAAAGAGTTAGACTCATTCAAAAAGAAAAATATATTATTACAACAAACATTAAAAAAATTTTAAATTGAAAACAAATCATTAAATATGATTCTTGCTAACAAAGGTTATGTACATAGAAAGGAAGGAATCGGCTTTATGACTAGTAACACTCAACAAAAGCCAACCACATTTGCAAGAGGACCCATATTACATGTTCCACCTAAAGTTAAATGTAATTTTTATGGAAGATGTGGTAATTATGCTTATACATGTTTACTTAAAAAATATAACTCTCATAAATTAGTTTGGATTCCTAAAGGAACCAGAAATGATTTAATACCAAAAGTTAAGAAAGGTAGATCTAACTATGAATGACCCAAAGTTAAATGGATACCTAGAGCAAACCTCTCTTTCTTGTAAGCATGTCTTCAAACAAGAGCTAGGAGCAAGAGATGGTATCTTGATAAAGCATATGACCAGAGATCTAACACATTTATCAAAACTCACTAGCCAAGACAGAGGATATGTCACCTTCGAAAACAACAATAAAAGAAAAATTACCAGTATTAGATATTTGTAACAAATTGAATCTTTTAATTGAAGATATTCTTTTAGTAAAAGGTTTGAAATATAACTTATTAAGCATTAGTCAACTTTATGATAAAGGGATAAAATATTAAATTTAAATCTAATACTTGCATAGCAAATAAGGATAATTCTATGAATGCTTAAAGAAGCAATAACATTTATCTTAATGATTTTCATGATAAAGCTTGCTTTTCGATTTTAAACGATGATGCATAATCTTGGCATTGGAGATTAAGACATATAAGTAGGAATTAATCTCACAATTTAGAACTAAAAAACTTTAGTTATAGGAATCTATCTACATTGTTTCAATGAATTTCCCAAAGGTAATAAAAATAATTTTGATGATAATTTTGAATTTGATAATTTGAATTTAAATTCTTCTCTTCAAAGCAACTTAGATATATTCATTTCGAAAGAACCCTTACCCAATAAATGGAAGTATGTAGATGTACATTCTAAGGAGCTAATTATTGAAAATATATCAAAAAGTGTTTAAACTCACTCATTATTGAAAAATATTTATTCAAATGCATGAATCAAGAACTTTGACTATTTTATTTTCGTATGATTCTTTCCTTTTACTAAAGAAGAGATTCATCCAAATAGATTATTATCTTTACTTGATTTATTGGTATTTACAATTTGAGATTTATTTTATATAAATAAATTTTTTTTACTATTTATTCTCATATGATTCTTTCTTTTTACTAATGACAAGATTTATCCAAATGAATCATGATCCTTCACTTAATTTATCGGTGTTTATGACTTGAGATTTATTTTATATGAATAAAATTTTTTTACTATTTGTTCTCGTATGGTTCTTTTAAGAGAATATTTATTCAAAAGAATCATAATCTTTCACTTAACTTCTTAAGATTCATGACTTAAGATTTATTTTGTATTCGATCTCCTATCATTCTTTCTTTTTAATGACTATGAAGGAGATTTATCCAAATAAATCATGATCTTTCACTTGATATTTATAACTTGAGATTTATATAAATCAAGATTTTTTATTCTCCTATGATTCTTTTTGCTATTTATTAAAGAAACTTTTATCCAAATGAATCATGATTTTTCGCTTGACTTCTTGATATTTATGATTTAAGGTTTATTATGTATGATTCTTTTGTATTTATGACTTATAAACTCCAAATTGTTATGACAAATGTGAAAAAGTCGCTCATATTTTTGTTGATGATAGAACAGGAGAAATAGCGATTATGTTGAACAAGAAGACTTATGATACGTTTATAACCCTTCATTATTTATGACTCATGCCTAAATTTTACTACTTATTTTTTGAAGCTTGATTAAATATTTGGTCTTGCAATGATATGTCAATTCAAATTTATCTCAACTTGAATTCAAGAGTACCATTGAAAATGTTCTATTTTGAATTCAAGATAATCACATTTCTAAGGTGACATAAAATTTTTTTATTAATACTCATCGTCAATTGACCATTCATAACTTGAACTAATCTTTGATATTAATGTCTTGTATGTTATGATTGAAACATTGATGTAAATGGAGAAGAGTAGCACTATTGTATCTTTCTCTTCTTTTTTATGATAACAAAGGGGGAGAGAGAAGTAGTATCTTGCACATTTCAAAAAGAAGTAAAAACTTGCTAGCTTGATAGAGTTAGTAGCTATCATATTTTAAAGAGAAGTAAAAAACTTATATATTTCTCCTTTTTGTTGATGACAAATGGGAGAAGTCAACTGTACTCTTTAATGATTTGAATGTATTTCTCTTGTGATACTCAAGCTAGCAAGTTTTCTCCATACTAGTAATTTTGCTTCAAGCTAGCAATTTTTCTCTCCCTTTATCATTCTCAAAAAGAAGGGAGGATGCAATGTTGTAATTGATTTCCTTTTTCATCAAAATAAAAAATGAGATATTAGAAACAAATATTGACATAAATGTTTCTATCATCAAAATTCAAGTCATGAATATGAATTCAATATTCAAGCCAACAAGCTAGCTCCCCCTTAGTTATTGTCAAAATGAAGTGGATGACTCAATTGCTAAAAATATATCAATATCATAGATCAAGTCATGATTCATGATTCATCATAAAGAAAATTAATTTTTAATCATCACACAAGACATGCAAGGTAAAGAAATCTTGTCATTTCTATATCATGAAATATATGACATCAAGGCTCATGATTCATTTGAAAAGATATAGCACAAAGGGCAACTTGATTCATGCATAGAAATTCTCATCAAGATCACATTTCATAAGAATCAAGATATCAAGTTCACGAATTCAAGTATTGAATTCAGAGAAATCAAAAGACAAGTTACATTTCATTTAAAGAATTTTCTTTTGATGAAATGGAAGGAGCTTGGTAAATGATCTTGATTTATAAAGAACTTCAAGTTATAATTGTCAAGATTATAATTTCAATAAAATATCTTTATAGAAAAATAAAATCTTTTAGAGCTTGATTCAAGCATTATAAACATCTCAAAAAGTCATGATTACAAGAGATCAAGAGAAGAGTCATGAGTAAAAATTTAAATTCAATTTGTCAACTTCAAGTTCTTTATCAAAATTACTTTTGAGATTCATACAAGGTCATAAATGAATTCATCACTTGTATTTCATGAAAAAACAAAAATTTTAAAAATCATACATTTTGCTTTTTATGATTTGCATTGATTTCGTATAAACATGCCTTTGTTTTCTTTTATGTAGAATAGAAACAAGCATGAATGTTCAAGACATAAAGGCTAAATCTCATAAAGTAAATTGTCAAGCATGATTTTAAATATTCATTTTCAAGCTATGATAAAAAGAGTAAGTCAAAGATTCAATCATCTCATGTCATGAATTCCAAAGGACATCTCAATTTATCAACATCACATTAAAAAGATATTTCAAAAAGATATATCGATAAGTGATTCATTTGTATCATTTCATTTGAATTCATGATTCATTTGATAGGTTCTCCTCTTTAGTAAATAAAAAGGAATTATAGGAGAATAAAATAAATTAAGGGAGATAGAACATGATTGAAGCATTTAACATGATTGAAGCATGATTTATATTTAAAATGTATCTTATGTCTTAAATATGAATCAAGCAATTTTCAAATCTGAAATCATTCTCAAAAATCATATCAAATAAATTCATACATGACAAGCATAGATTTATTGAAGAATTGATAAGATAGAGGATTGCATTTCATTTTTATAAATTTCTATTCATATGATTTGCTTCTTATAAGTATGTCTTTGCCTTAAAATAAAATATCAACATTCAAGATGCAAAGACAAATTTCATCATAATAATCATTAATTCAAATCACATTAAGTATGTGGCATTTTTTAAAAGATTCGATTTAAGAGATTTACATGGATTCATCAAAACCAAAAACTTTAGAGATAGAAGAATTTTCAAGATCATACATTTTCTTTTTGTGATTTACTTCATGTAAGTATGCCTTTGTCTTTAATAAAAACGAATATCACATTCAAGAGTGAAAAGATAAATTTCTTAAAATAAATCATTGAGCATGATTTCATAACTTTCAAGTATGATAACATTCTTTTAATATTTTCATTTCATCATTATCAAGAATAATTTCATAAGATGTGCGCAAGTCTTTTATGAAAATATGTTTCAACATTTAAAAAATGAGACATAAGTTTTGTCATAAAACCATCAAGACCAAATACATAAAAAATGATAGCACATTTTCAATTTTTATGTAAAAGGCCATGCATTATGTTGAAAGCAAAATTATCAATATGCTTGCTACTATCTTTAATCACATTTGGTGTGCAAGCATTATTATGAAACATGCAATTATCATGATGATGCATTTTTTGTATAACAAACAATGCATCTTGTTTTGAAAACAAGATCAACATGAATTCATCACGATCATACATATATTTTTTTTACATGTTTCATTTTAGGTTGAATATGTTCAAGAGATGTTTATGAAAGTATCAAGCATTATGTTTAGAGACAATATAAAACATCAAGATACACATGCATGGGTTAATCCTCTTAGGTGTACAAATATTAACATAAATCATACAATCATCATTCATATTTTTAATTTTCAAAAATTACTAAAAAAAAGCATAAAAAAAATTCCTACCAACTATATCAAGCAACTCATGAAAGGATCATGTAATTTCAAAATAAGGTAAAAACAACTTGGGTTAGTTTCTTACCTCATTCTCGAAAACTGATAAGGCATAGTTTGCATCTTTATCTTTGTTGCGTACTTTTCTCTTCTTCATTTTTGTGTACTAGTATTTAGAGCATTCCGGTTTCTTGCATTCATAGCAAGAGTTGGTGTTCTTTTCATTTGTGTTCTTTAACTCATATTTAATAAACTTTTTAAATTTTAATGTCAAAAGTTCAACATTCTCAACATTGTCCTCATCACTTGAGTCATCACTCAAGTGACATTTTATAGTCCGAAGTGCTAAATCCTTTCTGTTCTTTGGAAGGTGGTTCATATGTGATAGGGAATAAAAAGAGGCAACAAACAAGAAATAACTTTTGTATATGAACAAATACTAACAGGCCGTAACACAGCGGAATTAAATGGAAATCACAATCAAATAGAACACCAAGATTTACATGGAAAACCCCTTCAACATGAAGGGTAAAAACCACGGGGTAAACCAGAGAAAATCCACTATAGAAATAATGAATGTACAATTCTCGAATCGAATCTCTTGCCCAAAACTCAAGCAACAATCACAAGAGAATAACTGGGATACAAGGATCACATCACTATACACAATATTCAAAACCTCCTCAAGAAATCACAGAAAAATTCACTATAGATCTAATCTAACCTGAGATGAGAAACTGTTTGGATGAATGAAAACAATTTCTGCATTTTCCTTATCTTCTTTCCTTTCTTTTTCTCTTGTTTTTCTGCCCTTTTCTCCTCTCTTTGAATCCTCAATGCTGTTGCGAAGTTTCTGCCCTTTGCTGCGATATTAATCTCTATTTTCGCAGCCACCATTAGCCCCTATTTAAACTAGGGTTTAGGTTAAGTTAGGGTTTAAGAGGAAAGATGGGCTATGGGCTGATAAAGCCCATATGGGCTGAATTTGGGCTGTTAGCCCAACAACCTCCCCCTTCAGCCCAGAAGGGAGATTATCCCTTTTGCTCCTCAATGTAAATCCATGCCGACCAACTATCAGCACATCTCCTACCTCTCTTTTGATAAGGTCTTTGTCAACATGTCTGCTCTATTATCATCTGTATGAATTTTCTGAAGTTGCAACTGCTTCTCTTCAAGTACATTCGAATCTAGTGATATCTGACATCATATGCTTTGACTTTGAATGAAAAGTTGAGTTCTTACATAAATGGATGGCACTCTGGCTGTCACAATACACCATATAGTTTTTCTATTTCAACCCAAATTCTTGTAAGAATTCTTTCATCCATAACATTTCTTTGCAAACATCTGTAGCAGCAATATATTCTGCCTCTGTGGTGGAGAGAGCAATACCCCTTTGCAATCTGGATTGCCATGACATAGCTCCCCGTACAAAAGTAAGTACAAAACCTGATGTGGATTTCCTTGTATTAATATCTCTGACCATATCTGCATCTGTGTAACCCGTTAGCACAGGTGGTCCACCTCCAAAGCTTAAACAAACCTTAGAGCTTCCTCTAAGATATCTCAAAATCCACTTCACTACTGCCCAGTGCTCTTTGTCTGGATTTGTAAAAAATCTGCTAGTAACACCCACTGCATATGCGATGTCTGGTCTCGTACATACTATTGCATACATTAAACTTCCAACTGCTGAAGCATAAGGAACCTTTTGCATTTTCTCCTTCTCATCACTTAACAGACTCTATTCTGAGCACAACTTGAAGTGACCTGAAAGAGGAGAACCAACTGGCTTTGCATTGCTCATACTGAACCTTTCTAATACCTTCTCGATATACTTCTCCTGTGACAACCAAATCTTCTTGTTTTTCCTATCACGAGAAATCTACATACCCAGTATTTACTTTGTTGGCCCCATGCCCTTCATTGCAAAGGACTCACTAAGTTCCTTATTCAACCTGTCAATTGTATACATATCTTTCCTAAGGATAAGCATATCATCAACATAAAGTAAGAGAATAATAAAATCCTCACCAAACTGTTTGATGTACACACAATGATCTGAAGCCATTCTTTTGTATCCATTTTCAATCATAAATGAATCAAACTTTCTGTACCACTATCTTGGAGCTTGCTTCAATCCATACAAACTCTTTCTTAACTTACAGAAAAAATTTTCTTTAACGTTGACTTTGAAACCTTCTGGTTGCTCCATATAAATTTCCTCCTCCAAATCACCATGAAGGAAAGCTGTCTTCACATCTAACTGCTCCACCTCCTAGTCCTGGCTAGCAGCAATACCTAGAGCAATACGAATAGAAGACATTTTAACAATAGGAGAAAAAATCTCTTCAAAGTCAATACCTTTCTTTTGACCAAAGCCTTTCACAACCAATCTGGCTTTGTACTTTGGTTGAGAATAATATTCTTGAGTCTTCAACCTGAAAACCCACTTGTTCTTCAAGGCCTTCATTCCCTGTGGAAGTTGCACCAAATCATATGTATGATTCTTCTGCAGAGCATCCATCTCTTCCTGCATAGCAACTAGCCACATTTTTTTCTGCTCACTTTCAACTGCTTCTTGGTAACTCTCTGGTTCACCTGCATCAGTAAGCATTACATACTCATCTATAAAGTATCTTTTGGAAGGCTGACGTTGTCTAAAAAATCTTCTCAACTGAGGTTCTACGAGAAGCTACTCCTCAACTTCTTCTTGCTCAACATGTCCTGCAGGTAGATTAACATCTGGTTCTACACCATCTTCCTGCACATCTCCCCCATCACCCTGATATACTGGAGGAATAACTGGGTCACAATCTGCTAATCCTTCTGCAGAAGTCTTGGCTGGTGCCTCCATCTTCAAATCCTCAAGGGTTTGATCCTTAAAGAAGATCACATCTCTGCTTCTAAACACCTTATGCTTTTCTGGATCCCAAAGCCTATAACTAAATTGATCATGTGAGTAGTCAAGAAAAATATATTCTTTTGTCTTACCATCCAGCTTGGACCTTTCATTGTCTGGAACGTATGCAAATGCACGACAACTAAACACTCTCAAATGCCTATAGGAAACATCTTTCCCTGACCAAACATGCTCTGCAACATAAGCATCTAGGGCTGTATAGGGAGATGAGTTGATCACATCAACTGCAGTCCTCAAAGCCTCATCGCAAAACCTTTTGGGTAGCTTTACCTGTGAAAGCATACATCTGATCTTTTCCATGATGGTGTGGTTCATCCTCAATATAATTGCATTATGCTGAGGTGTACCAGGGACTGTCATCTCATGTTGAATGCCATGTGACCTGCAATAATCATCAAACAATCCTATATATTCACCACCATTCACTGATCTTATGCATTTCAATTGTCTTTCTGTCTCCCTTTTAATTCTGGCATGAAACTCTTTGAAGACACCAATAACCTGATCTTTGGTCTTCAAAGCATAAGCCCAAACTTTCTTGAAAAAGTCATCTATAAAAGTAACAAAATAAAGTGCACCACTGATGCTAGGAACATTAGTAG
The DNA here is from genome assembly GCA_024322285.1 of Musa beccarii. Classification (NCBI taxonomy): domain Eukaryota; kingdom Viridiplantae; phylum Streptophyta; class Magnoliopsida; order Zingiberales; family Musaceae; genus Musa; species Musa beccarii. The sequence goes on along the minus strand of CM044402.1, from coordinate 10,028,930 downwards.
AACCACTAGGAGTTTTTGTCCTCAAAGGACCATATACATCTATATAAACACAGTTCAAGACATGCATTTTTCTAGACAAAGCAGGACTAGTAAATGAAACTCTATGTTGTTTACTAGCTAAACAATCAATACAAAAGTTCAAACGTATACCTCTGAGGTCAGGTAATACCTCTCTCTTGAAAAGAGCTTGCAGTCCTTTCTCACTCATGTGTCCCAATCGCCTATGTCACAACTCTATGCTGAAGTCTTTCTCTGTAGCATTTAGTTGTTCACCACAAGCTTTGGCCTGCAACCTGTACAAAGTATGACATTTCTTTCCACTAGCTATAATAAGAGAACCCTTACTGAGTTTCTATTGCCCTTTGTGAAACCTGCTATCATAGTCTTCATCATCTAGTTTTCTAATTGAAATTAGATTAAGCCTCAAGTCAACCATATGCCTCACATCCTTAAGCACCAACTTGCATCTAAGGTTGGTCTTTATGTGGATGTCACCCATGCCAATGATGTCTGTTGTGCCATGGTTACCCATCTTGACAACACCAAAATTTCCAGACCTATAGGTAGCAAAGAACTCCCTCCGTGGTGTAGCATGATAAGAAGCTCTTGTGTCAATTATCCACTCGAGTTCCTGACACACATAAGAAAAAATATCATCAGAAGGGGATAAAATCAAATAATCACCAACCTGCACTGTAGTTATGGTATTCTCTTTTGACTCTGTAGACTCCACTTCTTTTCTCTTTTTCTTACTCTTCTTAGATTGCTTACATTGATTCTTATAATATCCTTTCTCACCACAGTTATAGCAAACAATATCTTTCCATGATCTTGACTTGCTTCTACCTATACGTGAACTGCTTCTATCTTTAGACCTTGACCTTCCTCTGTTCTTTGAGATAAGTGTTTATGAATAAATCTGAGATACTACTGAGTTCTTTTTTCTTAACTCCTCATTCAACAAATTGCTTGTTACTTGACTCATGGTAACAATACCATCTGGCGTAGAATTACTGAGGGAAACCACCAGTGTCTCCCAACTTTCTAGCAATGAACTGAGAAGTAACAATGACTGTAACTCATCATCAAGAGACATTTTCATAGAAGATAACTAGTTAGTAATACTCTGTATTTCATTCAAATGCTCAGCAATAGAAGCACCCTCTTTATATTTCAGGTTCATAAGTTTTCTGATAAAAAAAGCTTTGTTGCCAGCTATTTTTCTTTCATAGAGACCTTCCAACTTTTTCCAAAGAGAATATACAGAACTTTCAGTAGAAACATGATGAAAGACACTATCATCGAGCCACTGTCGAATAAACCCAACTGTTTTTTGATCTAATCTCTTTTACTCATCATCTGTCATAGTTATGGGTTTTTCACTATCCCCTTAGAAAGGTCCATACAAATCTTTGCAATACAAGAGATCTTCCATTCTTAGTTTCCATATCATCTAATTGTTTTCATTCAAACTAATCATACGAGAAATACTACCAGTCTCCATGTTTAAATACAAAAATTAAATCACCAAACCTTGCTTTGATACCAATTGATGGGGAATAAAAAGAGGCAACAAATAAGGAATAACTTTTGTATATGAACAAATACTAGCAGGCCGTAACACACAGCGGAATTAAACGGAAATCACAATCAAATAGAACACCAAGATTTACATAGAAAAACCCTTCAACGTGAAGGGTAAAAACCACGGGGCAAACCAGAGAAAATCTACTATCAAAATAATGAATATACAATTCTCGAATCTCTTGCCTAAAACCCAAGCAACAATCACAAGAGAATAACTGGGATACAAGGATCACGTCACTGTGCACAATATCCAAAACCTCCTTAAGCAATCACAAAAAAATTCACTGTAGATCTGATCTAACCTGAGATGAGAAACTATTTGAATGAATGAGAACAATTTCTGCGTTTTTCTTATCTTCTTCCCTTTCTTTTTTTCTTGTTTTTCTGCCCTTTTCTGCTCTCTTTGAATCCCCAATGCTGCTACGAAGTTTCTGCCCTTTGCTGCGATATTAATCTCTATTTTCGTAGCCACCATTAGCCCCTATTTAAACTAGGGTTTAGGTTAAGTTAGGGTTTAAGAGGAAAGATGGGCTATTGGCTGATAAAGCTCATATGGGCTGAATTTGGGCTGTCAGCTCAACAATGTGTTCATCGAGTTCATTGTGTTCCAAGAATGCCATTTCATAGGTCATTAAAGACCCAATGAATTCTTCAAGAGAATAATTATTTAAATCTTTAGTTTCTTATATCATCATTATTTTAGGATCCCGCCTTTTTGGAAGGGAACTTAAGATCTTATTAGTGAGTTCAAAATTTGAAAAATATTTACCAAGAGCTTTTAGACTATTGACAACATCCGTGAAACGGGTGTACATGTCGCCGATAGTCTCGCTTGGTTTCATTTGAAAAAGCTCAAAATCATGCAATAAGAGGTTTACTTTCGAGTCTTTGACTCTACTAGTTCCCTCGTGCGTGATTTCAAGTGTTCGCCATGTTGAATCTCGGATTTTGATGATGAAACTAATTGATTGTGTTTTGTGATCTAATTGTATTTTGAGTTATGCAGGTCTACTATCGATCAGGATTAGATAGTTGACACTAGAGGAATTGACGTTGCGCCGGGTGATCACGTCAGGATATTGGATATCAAACCAGAGGTTCGGTCGACAATCGGTAGAAGGCTTCGTACGTCGGGCATCGAGCCAAGTAGAGTGTATTGCGCCAAGGATATCGGGGTTACGGAGGTCAACCGTCGATTAGGCAACAAAACGCAAGAGAGGACGATGCACTGAAGAATCAAACGAAGCGTCGACCAATGATGTGCCGGGCAATAGAATGTCAATTCGCATTGTAATAATTGTCTAGATCGAAGTAGAATTTTGGTTTGTATGTACAGGATTAACTATGATAATGATGAAAATGTAAAGTGAAACAAAATACCGGAAGACAAGTGTAATGGATCGTTGGGATTTCGAGAGTTCCACGAAAGTTTGAAGGTTCATCGGAAGTTTACGGAGCTTGCCAAGAAAGATCGGAGCTTGCCAAAGAAGCTCGTTGGAACTCGTGAAGATCATCGTGAAGTCCAGGAGCTTGTCGGGAGTCCATAGAATGGTTTTTGAGGGTTCATCGGAAGAATATCGGAAGTTCACCGGAAGCTAGCCGGAAGAAGTCTTGACTTGTCAGACTTTGTAATAGCTTAGGAAATGTCTTTAAAATTCGTAGTTATTGGGTTAGGATTAGGTGTTAATCCTATAACCCAAGTAGGGGCTAACTAGGCCTTATTTGGGTTGATTTGGATCGAAATTAGGGTCATTCAGCCTTCTGGAATAGTGCTAGAATAGTGCTGGCAGTGGCACCGCCCAGGACCAGCAAGCTGGGCAGTGGCACCACCCAGAGGCCGAGAGCACTAGCGGTGGCACCGTTGGCTAGGCGGTGGCACCGCCCAGTACCGCTAGAATGTCGAAAACCAAGATGATTCAAATTTAGGCTCCAAATTTGAATCCTCTTGAGGCCTATAAATACCCCACTCATTCAGAGTTTAGAGGGTGCCTAGAACAAAAAAAAGATAGGAAAAACTCTTATCAAATCTTCCCTCTAAGCCTTGACTGTGTTCTAGTCCAAGAGAGGGGTAAGAGGCCTTATAAAGGTTATCTCCTAAACCCGTCAAAAGAAGAGGTGCTGTAAGGGAGTTCATCCTTGCCCGTTGGAAGGAGGATAGCTAGTGAAAAAGCCAGTGGCCTCAAGTGAAGAGGAATCAGGAGTGGACATAAGTCGCATGACCGAACCACTATAAATCAGTTTACATTTACTTTCTCGTAACTTTACTACAAATCATCTTCATTTTGCTGCCTTACTTGACTTCCTCTTCACCTTCTTACGTATGCTTTCAAGTTAAAATGCAATTGAAATGGTTTCAAATGAATGTTGCTTTCAATCGTACGAAGTTTTCAAAAGTTATTTAAAATCGTCGAAGTTTATCGTATTTATCCACTGCACTAATTCACCCCCCCCCCCCTCTTAGTGCTGCTTGATCCCTAACAATTAGTATCAGAGCCTCGTTATTTTTCATTCAGATTTACACCCATAAGAAATGGCTCTTAACGGCTTTCACGAGGGTTTTTCGATTGTTCGTCCACCGTTCTTTAACGGTTCGGACTATACATATTGAAAAACTCGAATGAGAGTTTTCTTGCTTTCAATGGATTTGGATTTATGGAATGTTGTTGAAAATTATTTTCAACTTCCCTCTAAACTGACGAACGAATGGTCGGATTTGGAGAAAAGGTCTTTTTCTTTGAATGCTAAGGCTATGAATGCCTTATTTTGCACTTTAGACGAAAATAAATTCAATCGGATTTCTACGTGCGAAATAGCTTTTGAAATTGAGAACACTTGAAATCACACATGAGGGTACTAGTAGAGTCAAAGACTCGAAAGTAAACCTCTTACTGCATGATTTTGAGCTTTTTCGAATGAAACCAAGCGAAACTATCGACGACATGTACACCCGTTTCACGGATGTCGTCAATAGTCTAAGAGCTCTTGGTAAATATTTTTCAGATTTTGAACTTGTGAGTACGATCTTAAGATCCCTTCCAAAAAGGTGGGATCCTAAAATAACCACAATACAAGAAGCTAAAAATCTAAATGACCTTCCGATAGAAGAACTCATTGGCTCACTAATGATATATGAAATGAGCCTCCTAGAATATTTTGAACTCATTGAACACTAGAACCATCTTCCAAAGAACAGGAAGGATTTGGAACTCCGAACTATGAAATATCACTTGAGTGATGACTTGAGTGATGAGGACAATGAAGAGGACATTGAACTTTTAATGAATCTTAATAAGTTCATTAAATAAGAATCTATAACTAAAAATAAACTTGAACAGAGGAAGAGGCTAAAGATGAAGAAGAAGCACAAAGAAGAATCAAATGACGAAACGGCGAATTGGGCTTTGACAGGCTTCGATTACAAGGTAAGCAACTTAACTCCCTTGAATTATTTTGAAATTACATGATGTTTTTCATGAGTACTTAATTTACTTAGTAGGAAATAAAAATTGTTTTAAAAAAATTATACTATGTTTTTCCTTCTAGAAATTTTCAAAAATTAAAAATTTATACGATGATGCTTAAAACATCAAATCTTTTGTGAATGATAATTCTTGTACAAGAAAAATTCCATGTATGCTTTCCGTATCAGTTTTTGACTTTAAACATCATGCACATCTATGTATGTTATTTTTGAAAGTGTTTTGATGATAAATGCTTGTATCATGCATTTGGTTTAAATAATTTTTCTTGAAACTTACTTTTCGAATCTATACAATGATACATGAATCTAGTAGAAAAAGACAAGAGCATGCTTACATGTAAACAATTTCCATTGCTTATAATAAAATTTTCATATGAAATATTTTTGATGCATTTGATCTTGATGGCTTTAATGACAACTTGTATTTCAAAGTTATACGATGATGGCTTTCATGTAAATAATTGAACATACCCCATGAAATCATCATTGATAATGATGAAATGAAAATATTAAAAGTTTATTGTCATGATTAATGATTTTATGAGAATTTAAAGGTGTTATATTTTGATGAAAAACTCATGTTCGATTTTAAAATTTGATACTCATCTTTTGAAACATGAGTACACTTATATGGAACAAACAACTTAAAATAAAACACATTATCATGATAAATTGAATCTCATGTCTTGAAATAATGTGTTATATTTTTGTCTTGATGATTTTTATAATGAAACTTGCCTTTCGTTTTTGAATACTTATTTTCATTTGGCATAAAAAGACAAATGATGAATCTATGTGTCCTATGTTCATATAAGTCTCTTGAATCTCGAGAATGATTTTGATAATTTAATTATGAGTTTTGAGTTGACAAAATGAGTTTGAATGATTTTATAACTCCTCTCTTGATCTCTTGAAATCTTGACTTTGGAATTCATGACATGAGATGATTGAATCTTTGACTTACTCTTTTTATCATGGCTTGAAAATGAATATTTAAAATCATACTTGACAATTTGCTTTATGAGATTTAGCCTTTATGTCTTGAACATTCATGCTTGTTTCTATTCAACATAAAAGAAGACAAAGACATGTTTATACGAAATCAATGCAAATAATAAAAAAGCAAAATTTATGATTTTTGAAATTTTTGATTTTCCATGAAATACAAGTGATGAATTCATTTATGATAGTTTGTGAATCACTTGAATTATGAATGAGATTTTGATGATGTGTTAAATAATCCATCTATATGAATCTATGAAAATGATTTTAATGATAAGTATGAAGTAGTCAAATTGAACTTGAATGATTTTTCTTTTAGTGATTCTTAAATCTTTTGGAATTATGACTTGTTAAGATGTATTTAATGCTTGAATCAAGTTCTAAAAGATTTCATTTTGTTATAAAGAAATTTTATTGAAATCATGATCTTGACAATTATAACTTGAAGTTCTTTACAAATCAAGATCATTTACCATGCTCCTTCTATTTTACCAAAAGAAAATTCTTTAAATGAAATGTAACTTATCTTTTGATTTCTCGGAATTAAATACTTGAATTTTTATGAATTCGTGATCTTGATATCTTGATTCGTATGAAATGTGATCTTGATGAAAATTATTATGCATGAATCAAGATGCTCTTTGTGCTATCCATTCTTAAATGAATCATGTTCTTCTTGAGCCTTGATATTATATCCTAGAAGTGGCATGATTTCTTTGCCTTGTGTGGTAAATTGAATATATGATATAAATGAAATTTGCTTTATGATGAATCATTGAATCATGACTTGATCTATGAGAATGCTATGTTTTTATGTATTATGATTTTTGGTTGTATACCCTTTATCATGAATTGGAAATTGATGCTAAAGAAAATATTTGTGAATCATGATTTTGATTTCTCGGAACTATATGCTTAGAATTTGTTTTAAAATCATGATCTTGATCTTGCTAAAAAGAATAATTATGAACCATGAATGATATCTTTTGATCCTTGTTGATTTTTCATATTGATATCTTTCATAACATAATATGATTGAATCATTGATTTATTCTTTTTATCATGGCATAAAAATACACGTAAAATATACTAGCATTACTTGAACTTAATTGCATGCTAAATTTATTTTTTCTCCTATGCTTCAATACTTATTTGTATGATTCATGACTTGATGATTGAAATATTCTTGTAGAATTTTGATATGTATCACTTATCATGATTTGAATATTGAAGTAAAAGAAATTGTGTTCTTCTTGATATCTTTTATGATGAATCACGAATCACGAATCATGACTTGATCCATTATATTGATATATTTGTATCATGATTTGAAGATTGATGTAAACTTTTTTTTGCAAACTTATGTGAAAAGTTTATATCATCATATTTGATCCTCCCTTTCTTTTTGACAATGATAAAAGGGGAGAAAGTTTATTGCTAGCTTGCACCTTAAATGAAAAATTTGCTAGCTCATTCAGAAGGAAGAGAATTGCTAGCTTGGCATATCACAAAGAACTCAAAGTGCAAACTTACTATCTTGTTAGCCTACAAAAGAGGAAAAGAACCTGAATATCAAAAAATTGCTACCTTGTAATTTCAAATTTACACAAGAAGCAAGTGTTGAATTACTATGCTTGGACATCTTTAAAAAACTTACTATGATTGAATGTTTTAAAGCGATGTATGTTGAATATCTTGATTAATAGCTAGTATGGTTGTAAAATTTGCATATCCTTGAAAACTAGCTATGATGCAACTTCTCCTTTTTGTTGATGACATATAGGGAGAAGTAGATTGATAACTTCATGAACTGATTGAATATTTTATATATTTATATGATGGTTTAATAATTCTCATAATTTGTGATGAATGTTGCTTAGATTTGGGATAATCCAAGTGTTCTATCAATGGCATATTGATAGGGGGTGTTTGGTTAAACTCCGGGGACTTATGGTTAACTTCATTAGTCATCAATTAGTTGTCATCATCAAAACAGAGGAGATTATTGAATCTCAAATTTTGATGATGAAACTAATTGATTGTGTTTTATGATCTAACTGCATTTTGAGATACGCAGATCTACTATCGATCAGGATTAGATAGTTGACGCTGAAGGAATTGACGTTGCGCTAGGTGATCATGTCAGGATATTGGATGTTGAACCGGAGGTTCGGTCAACAATCAACAGAAGGCTTTGTACATCGGGCATTAGGCTAAGAAGAGCATGTTGCGCCAAGGATATCAGGGTTACGGAGGTCAATCGCCGATTGGACAACAAAATGCAAGAGAGAACGATGCACTAAAGAATCAAATAAAGTGCCGACCAATGATGTGCCGAGCAATAGAATGTCAATTCGCATTGTAATAATTGTCTAGATCGAAGTAGAGTTTTGGTTTGTGTGTGCAGAATTAACTATGATAATGATGAAGATGTAAAGCGAAACAAAATGCCGGAAGACAAGTGCGATGGATCGTTGGGATTTCGAGAGTTCCACGAAAGTTTGAAGGTTCGTCGGAAGTTTACGGAGCTTGCAAAGAAAGATCGGAGCTTGCCAAAGAAGCTCGTTCGAACTCGCGAAGATCATCGTGAAGTCCAGGAGCTTGCCGGGAGTCTGCAGAATCATTTTTGAGGGTTCATCGGAAGATCGTCGGAAGTTCACCGAAAGCTCACCGGAAGAAGTCTTGACTCGTCGAACTTTGTAATAGCTTAGGAAATATCTTTAAAATTCGTAGTTATTGGGTTAGGATTAGGTGTTAATCCTATAACCCAAGTAGGGGCCAACTGGGCCTTATTTGGGCTGATTTAGGTCGAAATTAGGGCCATTTAGCCTTCTGGAATAGTGCTAGAATAGTATTAACGGTGGCACTACCCAGGACCAGTAAGTTGGGCAGTGGCACATCCCAGAGGCCGAGAGCACTAGTGGTGGCACCGCTGGTTGGGCAGTGGCACCGCCCAATACCGTTAGAATGCCAAAAACCAAGGTGATTCAAATTTGGGCTCCAAATTTGGGCTTCAAATTTGAATCCTCTTAAGGCCTATAAATACCCCACTTATTCAGAGTTTATAGGGTGCCTAGAACAGAAAAAAGATAGGAAAAACTCTTATCAAATCTTCCCTCTAAGCCTTAAATATGTTTTAGTCCAAGAGAGGGGTAAGAGGCCTTGTAAGGGTTATCTCCTAAGCCTATCAAATAGAAAGGTACTATAAGGGAGTTCATCCTCGCCCGTTGGAAGGAGAATAGCTAGTGGAAAAGCCGATGGCCTCAAGTGAAGAGGAATCGGGAGTGGACATAGGTCGCATGACCGAACCACTATAAATTAGTTTGCATTTACTTTCTCACAACTTACTTTACTACAAATCATCTTCATTTTGCTGCTTTACTTACTTGACTTCCTCTTTACCTTCTTACGTATGCTTTCAAGTTAAAACGCAATCGAAACAGTTTCAAACGAATGTTGCTTTCAATTGTATGAAGTTTTCGAAAGTTGTTTAAAATCGTTAAAGTTTATCGTATTTATCCATTGCACTAATTCACCCCCCCCCCCTCTTAGTGCCGCTCGATCCCTAACACGCCAAATGTCAAAAGCCTTTTTGCACATAGAAATCCGATTAAACTCGTTCTTGTCCAAAGCGCAAAATAAGGCATTCATAGTCTTTGCATTTAAAGAAAAAGATTTTTTCTCTAAGTTCGACCATTCGTTCGTCGGTTTAGAGGGAAGTTGATAATGGTTTTCAACAACATTCTACAAATCCAAATCCATTGAAAGCAAGAAAACCCTCATTCGAGTTTTCCAATAAGTATAGTCCGATCCGTTAAAGAACGGTGGATGAACAACCAAAAACCCCTCTTGAAACCTATGAAGAACTATTTCTCACGGGTGTGAATCCGAAAGAGAAATAACATGGCTCTGATATCAATTGTTAGAGATCGAGCGGCACTAAGAGGGGGGGGGGTTGAATTAGTGTAGCGGTAAAGAATGATAAACTTTCTGTAATTTTAAACAAGTTGTAGAAACTTCGTACGAAAAGAATAATGTTTCGATTAAAACCATTTCGATTGTGTTGAAAGCGTACATAAGAAGATGAGGGCAGTGAACTTAGCAAAGTAAAGGTTTGCAGAAAGATAAATGCATGAACATAAACGTAAATCATTTTTATAGTAGTTCGGTCATCCGACCTACATCCACTCTCGATTCCTCTTCGCTTGAGGCCACCGGCTTTCCACTAGCTATTCTCCTTCCAACGGGCAAGGATGAACTCCCTTACAACATCTCTCCTTTTGACGGACTTAGGAGATAACTCTTACAAGCCCTCTTATCCCTCTCTTGGATTAGAACACACTCAAAGCTTAGAGGGAAGATTTTGACAAGAGTTTTCCCTTTTTCTTTCTCAGTTCTAGACACCCTTTCAACCATGAATGAGAGGGGTATTTATAGGCCTCAGGAGGATTTAAATTTGAAGCCCAAATTTGAATCACTTTCATGTTTCCCGGTGCTGGCGATGCCACCACCTGTCAGTGGCGGTGCCACCTCATGTCAGTGTCAGACACTAATAGTGTACTGGGCGGTGCCATTGTCTCGACTTGCTGCCCAGCGACGGTACCACCGCCCTAGCCCGGCGATTCCATCGCCCCAGCCCGGCGGTGCCACCGCCCGGGCTCTCGGCCATTGGGCGGTGCCACTGCTTGGGCTCTTTCAGCTCACTGGTTAGGCCTTAAACTCGACCCAAACCAGTCTGTTATTGGGTCCAATTGGCCCCTACTTGGTTTATAGGATTAACACCTAATCCTAAACCAAATTATGTGCTAACTATGAATTTTAAAGATATTTCCTAAGCTATTACAAAGTCCACAAGTCAAGACTTCTTCCGGTGAGCTTCTGGCAAACTTCCAATGATCTTTCGATGAACCATCAGAAACCATTCTACGGACTCTTGCAAGCTCCTGGACTTCACGATGATCTTGGCGAGTTCCAACGAGATTCTTTGGCAAGCTTCGATCTTTCTTGGTAATTCTACGAACTTCCAACAAACCTTTCAACAAACTTCTGAAAACCCTTCAGCAAGCTCCCTACTCATTCTCGGCCAGTTCCGGTAGCACTCTCAACGAATCTTAGGACTTCCGTTAAACTCTCGAACTCCCAACGATTCATCGCACTTATCTTCTGGCACTTTGTTTCGCTTTACATCTTCATCGTTATTGTAGTTAATCATGTACATACATAAACAAAACTCTGCTTCGATCTAGACAATTATTACAACGCAAATTAACATTCAGTTGCCCGGCACGTCATTGGTCGGCGCTTCATCCAATTCTTCGACGCATCGTCCTCTCTTATGTTTTGTTGCCCAATCGGCAGTTGACATCCGCAACCCTGATATCCTTGGCGCAACTCCGCTCTTCTTGGCCCGATGCCCGACGTCCGAAGTCTTCTACCAATTATCGACCGGACCTTCGGTTCAACATCCAATATCCTGACGTGATCACCTGTGCAACGTCAATTCCTCCAGTGTCAACTGTCTAATCCTGATCAATAGTAGACCTACGTCATTCAAAATGCAATTAGATCACAAAACACAATCAATTAGTTTCATCATAAAAATTCGAGATTCAATAGTCGTAACACCTACCATATGTGTGTGACCCTCTAGGCCTAATATCGAGCTGACCGTGAGTGATACTTGTCAGAACTCCTTCTGACTTAGTGAATTATTATCTCTATAATAATTTACCCAACTCATCGACTGTAGACGTACTAGGCCACTATGCCGCGGTCCCTAGACGATACAGGGGAATCCAATCCTTTGGACCTATCTGTCCTCAGTTACTATGTATCTATAGTCCCTTATCCATCTAATATTCCAAAGATCCTATACTGGGCATGGTGCTATCAGGCCCATACGTTCTCTTTTCGAATCTTGCTCTAGTGGGCATTCTCCTGAAGAACTCTTTCTCTCTCAATCCGAATAACCTTGGCTAATGATTTATTCAAACAAGAATACATGAGATATTCCTCTCATGATACTAAGAGCGGATGATCCTCTATTGACACTCAATAGCCCTCGTAAGGTTGGTTACCACTCTCAATAACCAGCTATACTAGATCTGGAACTTCTTAACCTATAAGTTCGGTATCAAAAAGTAGAGTACTCATACAGGATATCCTTGGTGTCTCAAGTCTAAGGACCAGATACACTATTGGGACTATGGAATCGTTGTCTGACGTGAGGTATCAATAACCATCCAGCATTTCATAAGCGGATCAATCAATGAACTCATTTCCCAATGAGCACCTGCACTATACCCTTAGTGTCCCCAAATGAGTAGCTATGAGACCAGCCACCTCCATCATATGGATGAGTATACAGCACACCAATCTATCCGGTTATCTCGATGTCCCTCTCGAGTAACCTATGATCGGGATTATTTAGGGTCTTTGTTTAAAGGTGAATCAGTCTCATTATCGTGATCTCATCATGATCCGGGTACCATTGCATAGATCCAAGAACATCACAATATATACAACACGTAAGATAAAATGATAAAATGCCTGATAATAATAAGCAAAAGAAAGAGTGCATATCAAGTCACAAGTGTCATTACATTACTCATGTGATTGGCTTGCAAGACACATATGACTAGCATCCCCAACCCAGCCCACCCAACCCTCCCCCCCCCTCGTTATTACGATCCTAATAAGTAGTATTAAAGCTCAATTTTCTCAATTAGATTGATATCTAAGAGAGATCTAATATCTTTTTCAAGCAATCAAGAGGGTCTTTCCATCACTTATTCTTCTATATTCAATGGGATGGACTATATCTATTGGAAAATATGAATATAATTTTTTTTGCTTTTTATGGGTTTTGATTAATGGAATGTTGTCGAGTTTGGATTTAAAAAATCTTCTAAACCAATAGATGAATAAATTTATTTTGAAAAGAGAACATTTTTTTTAAATGGTAAAATTATAAATGCTTTATTTTATGCTTTAAACAAAAATGAGTTCAATTAAGTGTTTACTTATGACACCATACATGATATTTAGCATACATTGTAAGTTACTCACAAAGGCATAAATAGAGTAAAAGAATCTAAAATTAATCTTTTAGTTCACAATTATAAATTATTTAAAATGAAGCTAAGATAATCCATTGGTGACATATATACCCGTCTTATGGATATTATCAATGGTTTAAAAGTTCTTAGTAAAAATTATACTAATCTTTAATTGGTGAGTTTTAAGATTTCTTCCTAAAAGCTAGGATCCAAAGGTAACGATAATCTAAGAAGTTAAAGACTTGAATAACTATCCTCTTGAAGAACTCATAGGATCTCTAATGACCTATGAAATGACCTATAAAGCACATGATGAAGAAGAGAAAAATCTTCCAAAGAAAAGAAAGGATATTGCTCTTAAATCCAATTAAGACTACTCGAGTAAAAGCTTAAGTGATGATGATGATGATATAACACTCCTTACAAGAAGATTCAAAAAGTTTATGAGGAGAAACAAGACAAATCTTGCAAGATAAGAAGGCAAAAATAAAAGTGAACCCAAGAAAGATGTAGTCATATGTTATGAGTGCAAAAAGTTAGAACATTTCAAAAATAGGTATCCATAATTAAAAAAAAATTATTAATCCAAAAGAAGAAGAAAGCACTTAAAGTAACGTGGGATGGATTGAGTGAGTCAAAAGTCAAAGAACAAATCAATGAAGAAGAAATGGCAAACCCTACCTTAATGGTATTTAACAATGAGGTATTTGACTCTCTCGAAATATCTTTATCATATGATGAATTACTTGAATTATTTCATGATTTATATTATCAACTTAAAATGATTAGTAAAAACTATAATTTACTAAAAAAAGGATTATATCTCTCCCACTAATGAATTTGATACATTGAAAAATAAATATGGCAACTATGTGTCAATATCTTACACTAATTATGAAGAGTCAGAATCACTTAAAAAAGAAAATATATTACTATGATAAATATTAAAAAAATTAAAATTAAAAATAAGTCACTGAATATAATTCTTGCTAAACAAGGTTGTGTATCAAGAAAAGAAGAAATTGGCTTCATGAGTAGTAACACTTATCAAAAGTTAATAAAATTTATAAAAGGAACTACACTATATATTCCTCCTAAAATTAAATGTAGTTTCTATGAAAAATTTGATCACTATGCTTAATATGCTCTTTTAAAAAATATATAATTATCATAAAATAGTTTGGGTTCCTAAGTGAACTATAAGTGATTTGATGCCAAAAGTATAAAATGGTAGATCTAACTATGAAGGATCTGAGGTTAAATAGGTACCTAATGCAAACCTTTCTTTCTTATAATTATATCTCCAAACAAGAGCTTAGAGTAAAATATAATATTTTGATAGTAAATGCTCATGGCACATGATCAAAGATCAAATACACTTCTCAAAACTCACTTGTCGAGACAAAGGATATATTACCTTTAGAGACAACAATAAAGAAAAAATCATTCACATTAAAAATATTTGTAATAAATCGAATCTCTTGATTAAAGATGTGCTTTTGGTATATGGCTTGAAACATAACTTAATAAGTATTAGTCAACTTTATGATAAAGGATATAATGTTAAATTTAAATCTCATACTTGTATTATAGAAATACTAAATAAAAATAAATCTATGATTGCATTAAGAAATGATAATGTTTATACTATTGATCTTAATGATTTTTGTGATGAAACTTAATTTTTGATTTTGAATAATAATACATGGCTTTAGCATAGAAGAGACTACAGTATGCTAGTATAAAATTAATCTGACAAATTAGAACTAAAGAAGTTATATGATGAATACCTAAAATTAAATTTGTTAAAGATAAAATTTGTGATGTATGCCAATTAGAAAAACATATAAATATTAGCTTCAAATTTAAAAACTAAGCGAGTACCACTAGACCATACAACTACTTCACATTGATTTATTTAGATATATTGGTATTATAAGTCTAAGAGGTAGCAAATATGCTTTTGTAATTATTGATGATTACAGTAAATATACTTGGACATACTTCTTAGCACATAAAAATAATTATTTTAAATATTTTACAAAATTTTATAAATAAGTTAAAAATATAAAAAAGTTTTATGATTTCTTTTATTCATAGTGATTATAGTGGTGAATTTAAAAATCATAATTTTCAAGAATTTTATGATTTGAATGGGTATAACCATAATTTCTCTACTCGAAGAAATCAGTAATAAAATGAAGTTGTTAAAAGAAAGAAAAGGAGTTTACAAGAGATGACAAGGATCATACTTAATAAGCAAAGCTTACTTAAATATTTTTGGGCCAAAACCATTAACAATACATGATATGTCATGAATAAGGTTCTTATAAGACCTTAGTTATCTAAAACTTCCTATGAATTATAGAATAATAAAAACCTAATATATCATATTTCACAGTTTTTGGATGCAAATGTTTTATTTTAAATGAAAAGGATGCCTCCGAAAAATTTGATATAAAATTCGATAAAGGCATTTTTTTTATATTCATCTATCTCTAAAGCTTATCGAGTTTTCAATAAGAGATCCTTAGTTATTGAAGAATCTATTCATATTATTTTTAATAAATCTCTTGAAGTTAAGAAAAATAATTTTGATAATAATTTTGAATTTTATAAATTAAATTTGAATAAGAATTCTTCTCCCCAAATCCCCAAACTTGGATACATATGCTTCTAAAGAAACGTTATCTAAGGAACGAAAGTATGTAGATGTATATTCTAAGGAGCTAATTATTGGATATATATATATATATAAGTATTTAATCTCGTTATTCGTTAAAAAATATTTATGTAAACGTTATCCTTTTATCTCAAATTGAGTCGAAATACAATAATGATGCTCTCAAAGATGACTTATGGGTCTCAGCAATTCATGAAGAGTTAAATCAATTTGAGAGAAATAAAGTTTAGATTCTTATTTCTAGACCTAGTGATCATCTTGTGATTAGTACTAAATATATCTTTCGAAATAAGCAAGATAAAAAAAAGGTATCGTGATTCAAAACAAGACTAAATTAGTAGCTAAGGGTTTCAACAAAGAAAAAAGGTATAGATTATGAAGAAACCTTTGTTTTTATGGCTAGACTCGAAGCCGTAAAAATACTCCTTACCTATGTATATTTTAAAAATTTTAAATTATTTCAAATGGATGTCAAAAGTATTTTTCTTAATAATTTTATTTTTAAAAAAGTTTTTGTTAAGCAACCATCTAGATTTAAAAATAATCTTTTTCTAAATCATGTTTATAAATTATTCAAGACATTCTATCGGTTGAAGCAAGCCCCTAAGGCTTGGTATAAGAGACTTAACTCCTTTCTTATTCAAAAGTTTTTCAGAAGGCAATGTTAACACCATGTTGTTTATTAAATATTTTAAAAATAATTTTTTTATTATTCAAATTTATATTGATAATATCATTTTTGGTCTATAAATGAATCTCTATGTAAATTGTTCGCTAAGAGTATGGGCCATGAATTTGAAATAAATTTGATGAGTGAATTGATATATTTTTTAGATTATAAATTAAGTAATTAAATGATGGAATTTTTATTAGTCAAATCAATAATACTTATGATCTATTAAAATGGTATCACATAGATAATGCTAACGCTATTAATATACTAATGAGTATTTCTACTAAATTAGATATGGACAATGAAAGAAAATGCTTTAATCAAAAGAGTTATAGAGGTATAATAGATAGTTTATTGTACCTTACTACAACTAGACCTGATATAATGTTTAGTATTGAGGTTTATATAAGATTCCAATCCAATCCTAAACAATTTAATTATAAAGCAGTTAAAAAAAATTTTAGATACCTAAAACAAACTCCTAATATGAGATTATAGTATCCTAAATTGAAAATTTTTGATTTGATTACTTATGTTGATGTTGACTTTGTAGGATATATAATAGATAAAAAAAGCACCTCTCGAACTTGTTAGTTACTAGGTCATATACTTGTTTCTTGGTTGTCCAAGAAGCAAAACTCTATCGCATTATCTACAACTAAACTTGAATATGTTGTAACAAGTGCATGTTGTGCACAAGTAATTTAAATAAAAAATACTTTAGAAGATTATGAGTTTTACTTGAAAAATATCCCTATAGAGTGTGACAACACTAGTGTAATTTGCTTATCAAAAAATCCTATTCAACATTCACAAACCAAGCATATTGACATTAGACATCATGACATATTCTTGTATTTTGTTGATATAAAGCATTAGCTAGTGGATATTTTTACTAAACCACTAAGTGAAGAGTAATTTGATTTTATTAAAAGGAAATTAGGCATGTTAAACCTGAATGAATGAACATTGATAAGCCTAAAAACAGGATTAAGTTACTATTTTAGAGGACAATGGGACATCGAGGCAAGCAATTATGGTCATATATTCTGAGGTAATTGGCACTATTTTTGAAAACTCAAACCTATCTATTATTCCAAATAGTTATGAGTATCTTTTACCATTTAACACAAGATTACTTTATTATATCATGATTAATATTCTACTTTTTAAACAATATCATCTTGATGAAGTTAATACTATAGAAATATGCATCATTTATTGACTTATGATAGGACGTGATTGTTGCTTTGGATATTTGATACATCAAAACATGATTGATATATCTAAGAAGGACATGATGCTTTTATATAGTGGTATAATTACTAGACTACTATATGCACAAGACATAGCCATCTTGTTAGACAAGGAAATCATGAAACTAGATAATTTAATATCATTAATAGAAATATATTAAAAAAATTAAAGTGCTTTGTAATTAATAGAATATGGACTAGATTACCTAAAAGAATTTATCCTCCTCCACCGGAGCCTAAACTAGAAATACTTATATGTAGGGGCAGTCCTTCTCCTTTTATTAGTCCATTGGAGGCAAGACCTTTAGCGAATCCAACACCTTCTTCATCTTTTGATTCCATAATAGTCCAACTAGATTATATTAAGCTTCATCAAACCAAATTTAATTGAAATATAGCATATTCATCAATGTTTTGATACTTTTGAAGTATATTTTTATATTTTATTCAAACATTTTAATTTCCACCACCTGAATAACTTGTATATTTTTTCATTTTATTGATGATAAAGGGGGAGAAGTAGTCTTTACTTTTTGATTACATGGTAACTATATATGTTAAACTAAAAAAAATATGATGTTTTAACTTATGATGATGATAATGTTCTTCAATTTAAATTATGCATATGATTTATGTAATAATTATTTTGATATTTTAATTGAAACTATATATATGATTTATATAATAATTATTATTAAATAGAAAATTTTTGATGTTTCAACTGAAATTATGCATATGGCTTTTGCAATAATTATTATACAAAATTAATAGAATTTATAATCAAATTATTTTTAACTTGAATTCAGTATAAGTATTTAAAATGATATATGACCATTTGAATTCAAGTTTATTATAACCTCTCAAAATGATATATAGATAGAGGGAGCTTGGTTAAAACTCCGTTATCAAGTGGTTGTCATCATAAAAAAAGAAGAGATTATTGAATCCTAAATTTTGATGATAAAATCAATTAACGAGTATATGGACTAATATGTTTTTGAGATAAGTAACACAATAAATACTTTGATCATGGACATGAACCATGAAAGGGTAAATTTTCGAAGTAAAAGAATCACACATTGTGTTAGGAAAAGTATCATGTTGAAAATTGGATATTGAGCTAAAGAATTAGTTAACGTGCCAAAGATTGAATTTTATGCTATAAGTTTATGTATTATACTAGAAGGGTTGGGTATTACACTAAAAGATCAGATATTATAGGAAAGTCGATATGTCAATAGATAGGTGATATGTTGAAGGAAATGACGATATGCTAGAAGATCGGATGACATTGGAATGGCGTACAATGTGCTAAAAGCTTCATAATTGTATCAAATACATGGTTAGATTATTAAAGTCTTGATTGAGTTCTTTTTTAGTCAAATTATGTTAGTATTCGGTCGAAACCATGTCAACTTATCGAGAAAACTAATGGGGTTGGACTCAAACTAAATTGGGCCTATTAAAAGACCAAACCAATAGCCTTGATTTGGCTTGGGTGGTGGTACCACCTAAGTCAACCTACAAGCATAAATAGTGCTTGTCAACATTGTCAGCGATAGTACTACCTATGTAGGTGGTAGTACCACCTAGGGTGGTGGTTGTACCACCCAAAAGTTCAAAATTGGGTATCAAAAGTTATGATAGTAGTACCACCATATGTTAGTGGTGGTACCACATGTATCCCGAAATTTTAAATATTTAAATTTTTTGCTCTATTTTTGAAGTCACTTGAGGTCTATAAATACCCCATTGGGGTTTGATGAAATATCAAATTCTGAGTTGGTGAAGTATTATAGCTCTCTCTTTGAGCATTATTTGAGTCTCTTCCTCCTTCTTGAGGTAAAGGTGATTCTATGTTGTAGGAGATGAGAGATCTTATAAGAGTGAGCGTGGAAGTTCATTTCTAAGCCTGTTAACAAGAGAAAAGTTGTAACAAGGGTAATTAATTTTTGCCCATTAAAAAGAATATCGGTAGTGAAAGTCGATGGTCTCGACAAAAGAGGAATCAGGAGTTGACGTAGGTTGGGAAGATTGAACCACTATAAATCTATTTACATTGCTTCTCTTACTCTTGATTTGTTGTTGCTTACTCAGTTACTTTACTTGTAACCCTTACTTGCAACTTTGGTAAATCACATTTCCGATATAAATTTATCAATTGAACTTTAAAATCGATTAAAATTTGCTATAGTACTAATTCACATCCACCCTAGTGCTATTATGATCCTAACACATTGGACATGCCCTTAACACAATTTCGTAAGGTCATCAATCGAATCTCCCAATTCCCAACACCTCTACTTGGGATGAGAATGAAAGTGGATCCCATTTGGATGCAAACCCCCTCCACATATTAGACAACTACAATTTAATAATGATCCAATTTATACTATTGTAATTCATAAATATATTATTAGATTATGTAATTCTATTTAATTAGTAAGATATATTATAGATATAATTGGATTCTAATTATAGTTATTGGTCAATCAAGAGGGAAGTCTAATTATGGTAGGATTCCCTAAGAGATGACTTTGATGGGAGAAACTCTTATAATCACTTATCTTAGACCCTTTACTTTCACCTATAAATAAACAGGACCTTTTAGGTTCTATTTGTAAATATGTGAATACATGATATTATTAAGAGATTATAAATCTTCTCTCATCTCTCCTTTGTCCTTAATCTATCACTCATAATGGTTCTATAAAGGATAAGAAGAGAGAAAAAGGTGAATCTAGTTTTTCTTATAGAGCAACATCACTATAACTTTTGGATTTGACAATGGTGCACTTATAGATCAGATAAAAACTTTCTGAATGATAATCAAAGGCACGCATCATATATTTGATCTATTATTATTAGATTTTAATTTCTAACATTAAAGTTTTTCACATAATAGCAGCATATTTTATTATGATTTTTATGCTCATAGTTGGTATTAGAGTTATGTTTTGAAATCAAATACTTTAGATGGTAAAAGTATTTCAAATCTGTTTTGTATTTAGATCTGTTTATTAGCACCCTTCGCTTGCAAAAATGTGTTATTCAATTTTGAGATAGGATGCTTGAACAATCTATTTGTGTTGTTGATATACTTTCTATCTAGTCCATTTTATCGCCTACTTATGGGTGATATGAGATTCCTTATATTTGATTAATGGACCACTATCGATAGTATATTATCGATGATAGTATTGTTAAGGGTGATGGCCTACGGTGGTTGCCAATCCAATTGTGAGTAATGACTATGTACATAGTGAAAGCACCATAGATTGCGATAGCCAATAGCGATTGTTTTGCCTTGGTCGTAGGCTATTGTAGTAGTGTCACTGCCTATGACAGCTATAGTAGAGCAATTGCCTATAACAACTACAGTAGCACAACTGCATGTGGCAGCAATAGTAGTGTTGCTGCGTGCGGTAACTATAGCTATTGAATCATGAATTTTGATGATGAAATCAATTAATTTATTATTAATCTAATCTATATGTTGAGAAAAGTGTATAAGATTCACTACGATAGCGATGAAGGCATAAAGCAAAACGAAGTGCCGGAGTCAAGTTCGATCGATTTGTTGGGAGTTTGAGAGTTTGTTGGGAGTCCGAAAATTCATCGGGAGTGCTGTTGGAATTGGCCAAGAATATGTCGGGAGTTTGCCGAAGTGTTCATCGGAAGTTTACCAGGAAGTTCATTGGAAGTTCATCGAAGCTCACCGAGAAGATCAGAGCTTGCCAAAGAAGCTCGTTAGAACTTGCCAAATAGATCATCGTAAAGTTCAAGAGCTTGTTGGGAGTCCGTTGGAAGATTACCAAGAGATCGTCAGAAGTTCGCTAGAAGAAACCTATACTCATTGGACTTATTTTATTTTAGAATATACCTTAAATATCATAGTTAGCATATAATTAGGGTTAGGTGTGGGAGATAATCCCACTAATCCTGTTAGGGGCCAACTGGGCCCATAAATGGATAGGTTTGGGTCAGATTCAAGGCCCAAACAAGTTGCTGAACCCTGTTTGGGCAGTGATATCTCTAGACTAGGATGGTGGAACCACCCAGAGCTTAATCTCCCAAAAGCCTAGGCAGTGGTACCGCCAGACTAGGCGATAGTACCACCTAGTTTCAATAGCTAACACTTTGTTTGGCCATAGTACCATCAAATTGGGTGGTGGTACTGCCTAGTGTCAAAGTCAACAGGTGATGTTACCGCCAGGACTTTGAAAATCTGGGATGGGACCTTTTTTGGCTTTATTTTTTAAACCAATTTAGACCTATAAATACCCCTTTCTTCTTAGCTAGTTAAGCATAAAGAAATGAACAAGTTAGAAATAAAACTATAGTGAAATAACTTACAAAAAGTTAAGAGTTCACCTCCACCATTTCTAAGTGTAAAAGTTTATAAAAGGAGAGTGAGCCACATGTAAAAGTTCTGTAAATGGGTGATTGATCTTTGTTCTTTAAGAAAGATCAATAGTGGAAGCTAATGACCTCATCGGAAGAGGCATTAGGGGTGGACGTAGGTCGGATGACCGAACTACTATAAAATTGGTGTGTTCTCTTCTTGGTGTGTACTTTACTTTTGCTACATTCTATTTTACTTCATTGCAACTATCCAATATCCTCCTCTCTATTCACTTACAAGCTTATTCAAATCAAACATCTTTTCAAAATGGTTTTCATCGAATAAAATATTTTCATCATATGAAGTTTTCTGAAATCACTTAAACCGTTCATTTTTTATCCATTGCACTAATTCACACTCCCACCCCCCCCCCCCTTTTAGTGCCATTCTTATTCCTAACAATTGGTATCAGAGCGAGGTCATTCTCATTTTGGTTTGAAACCCAAAAGAGATGGTATTTACCAGCAACCAAAATGGTCACTCAATCATATGTCCACCCATGTTCAATGAGACAGATTACACCTATTAGAAAACTTGGATAAGAATCTTTTTTATTTCTATGGATTTTGAGATATGGAACATTATTGAAAATGATTTTCAAAAGTCTTCTCTTCCAATGAACTATTGGAATGAGTTGGAGAAGAAGACTTTCTCTTTAAATGCCAAGGCTATGAATGCCTTATTTTGCACTTTAGATAAGAATGAGTTCAATCGAGTTTCTATTTATGAAATAATTTTTAATATTTGGTATATACTCGAAATCACACATGAAGGCACTGGTAGAGTAAAAAAGTCCAAAATAAATCTTTTGGTCCATACTTATAAATTGTTTCGGATGAAACCAAGTGAGACTATTGGAGACATATATACCCGGTTTATGGATATCGTCAATGGTCTAAAAGCTCTTAGTAAAAATTTTTCTAACTTTGAACTTATAAATAAAATATTAAGATCACTTCCAAAGAGTTGGGACACTAAAGTAACGGCCATTCAAGAGGCTATGAAATTGAACAATTTTCCACTTGAAGAACTTATCGAGTCTTTAATGACCTATGAGATGACTTGTAATGCTCATGAAAAGCTTGAGAATAATATTCTAAAAAACAGGAAGGATATGATACTGAAAACTCATTAATATCATTTGAAAGAAAGTTCAAGTGATGAGGACTATGATTATGACTTGACACTCTTAACAAGAAAGTTCACAAAATTTATAAGAAGAAACAAAACTAAAAATGACTCTAAAAATAAACTTGAACTCAAAAAAGAATAAATCATATGATACGAATGCAAGAAGCCGGGACATTTCAAAAGCAAATATCCCTAAGTGAAGAAGAAATAACCAAAGAAGAAGAAGATGCTCAAAGCAATATGGGATGATTCAAATGACTCTAAAGATGAAAAACAAAGCAACAAGGAGATCACCAACTACGCACTAATGGCTATCGACGAAGAGGTAAGTTTTTCGTTAGATGCAAATTTGTCTTTTGATGAGCTTTTAAATGTTTTTCATGATTTGTTCGATGAATGTAGAATAATGAGCAAAAAGTATAATTCATTGAAAAAGGAGCTTGCCCTGTTAAATAATGAATTTGAAAAACTTAAGCATGACAATCCTTTATTGCCTCTATGCACTAAGTGTGAACACTTAGAGGCACTTGAGAAAGAAAACTTGCTACTCAAAGAAACTCTAGAAAAGTTTAAGATTGGTAGCAAGTTCTTGAACATGGTCCTTACTAATAAGGGTCACGTTCATAGAATAGGTGGAATTGGATTTGTGAGTGGCTCTCACCGAAATCCAACTACCTTTGTTAAAGGCCCTACCTTGCATGTATCACCCCACACCAAATGTAACTTTTGTTGTAAACTTGGACATCTTACTTATAAATGTACATAGTACACATAAACTGATTTGGGTTCCTAAAGGAATCGTAAAGAACTCTATGCAAAATGATAAGTTAAGTAGATCAATTTTTTAAGCACACAAGATCAAATGAGTACTTAAAAATTAACCTTTTTTATAGAAATGTTTACCATCACAAGCTAGGAGCAAGAGATGGTACCTTGATAGTGGATGCTCAAAGCATATGATTGGAGATCCAACTCAATTCCTTACTAGCCAAGACGAAGGTTATGTCACCTTTAGAGACAACAACAAGGGTAAAATCATTGATAAAGGAACCATAGGTAACAAATCAAACTTTTTTATTGAAGATATGTTGTTGGTAGATGGTTTAAAGCATAATCTTTTGAGTATTAGTCAATTGTACGATAAAGGATACATAATAAGATTTGAATCCAATGCTTGCATTATTGAAAAAGCATACAAAAACACATCTATGATTGCCCTAAAACAAAACAATATATACACTATTGACATTGATGATCTTTGTAATTAAATATATATTTGGTTTTAAATGACGATGCTTGGCTTTGGCATAAGAGATTAAGTCATGCTAGCATGAAACTAATCTCTCAAATCTCATCTAGAAAACTTGTAAGAGGTATTCCTAATATTAAGTTTGTCAAAGGCAAAGTGTGTGATGTATGTCAACTAGGAAAACAAATAAAAGGTAGTTTTAAATCAAAGAATCAAAGAAGCACCTCTAGACCATTACAATTGATCCACATGGATTTGTTTGGATCAATTGATACAACAAGCCTAGGAGGTAGCAAGTACACTTTTGTAATTGTAGAAGATTATAGTCGATACACCTGGACATACTTCTTGGCATACAAAAGTGATTGCTTTAAGTATTTTTTAAAGTTTTGTAAACTTGTTCAAAATGAAAAAGGATTTATAATTTCATCGATTCGGAGTGATCATGGTGGTAAATTTCAAAACCATAATTTTCAAAACTTTTATAAATCTAATAGATGCAACCATAATTTCTCTACTTTGAGAAATCCTCAACAAAATAGAGTAGTAGAAAGAAAGAATAGGAGTCTACAAGAAATGGTAAGAACCATGTTGAACGAACATAGCCTACCCAAATATTTTTGGGACGAGGCCATTAATACGACATGCTATGTCATGAATAGGGTTCTAGTAAAACTATTACTTTTCAAAACTCCTTATGAATTGTAGTATAACAAAAAAACCCAATGTTTCTTATTTTAAGTTTTCGGTTGTAAATGCTTTATCTTAAATGAAAAAGATGTCTTAAGAAAGTTTGATGCAAAATCCGATGAAGGCATTTTTCTCAGTTATTCTTTCATTTCTAAAGCTTTTCATGTTTTTAATAAAAGAACATTGGTTATAGAAGAATCTATTCATGTTGTTTTTAATGAATTTTTTGAATTTAAGAAAAATAATTTTAATGATGATCTTGATTTTGATGATTTGAATTTGAATAACAAGACTAAATTAGTGACCAAAAGTTCCAACCAAGAAGAAGGTATTGATTATGAATAAATTTTCGCTCCTGTGGCAAGATTAGAAGCCATAAGGATGCACCTTGGTTATGCTTATAGTAATAATTTTAAGTTATTTCAAATGGATGTGAAAAGTACTTTTTTAAATAGTTTTATTTCTTAAGAAGTTTATGTTGAGCAACCATCTAGATTTGAGAACTCTCTTTTTCCTAATCATGTGTTTAAGTTAACTAAGGCTCTCTATGATTTAAAACAAGCCCCAAGGGCTTGGTATGAGAGACTTAGTTCCTTTCTTATCCAAAATGATTTCTCTAAAGGTAAAGTCGATACTACATTATTTATTAAGAATTTAAAAAATAATTTTCTTATTATTCAAATTTATATTGAGGATATTATTTTTAGTTCTACAAATGAGTCCTTATGCGAATCATTTGCCAAGAGTATGAGTCAAGAGTTTGAAATGAGCCTAATGGGTGACCTAGCTTTCTTTTTAGGCTTACAAATCAAACAACTTAGTGATGGTATTTTTCTTAGTCAAACCAAATAGGTATTAGAATTACTAAAATAATTTAATTAGGCTATCAATATACCAATGAGTATCTCCACTAAGTTAGACATGGAAGAAAGTTGAGAAAGTTTTGATCAAACAACCTATAGGGGTATGATAAGTAGTTTACTATTCCTCACCATAACTAGACTAGATATCATGTTTAGTGTATGACTTTATATTAGATTTCAATCTAATCCTAAGCTATCTCAGTTTAAAACCGTTAAAAGAATTCTTAGGTATCTTAAAGAAACCCCTAATCTAGGTTTATGGTATCCTAAATCTATAAACTTTGAACTAGTTGCTTATGCTGATATCGATTTCGTCAGATTGTCACAAACTTAGCTGGTTTTGCCTAAGTCATGCGGTACTCTTACGTGTCCGTCTACAAAGGTCGACTTCTCTGAAATCTCCTACGATCCCTTAGGACCTATAAAAGAGAAATTGAGCTAGAGAAAGCGCTTCACACAAGATCCATAAGCAACCCTTTCAGCAAACATTGTATAACCAATGTAAATTCCAACCATGGATATCACAAGCTCAGAACGGTTGCACAACAAAGATATAAAATTGGTCAACTACAGATCGAAATCTAGTACAAGTGTCCACATGACACCACTCTATGTACAAGCCTATAATGGCCACCAAACTTGCTCAAATGGGGCTGATAAGCCTTTGGCCAGCCCTTTACATACTTTACAAACATAAATAAACCAAAAAGACATGGACATACATAAGCATTATATCGAATAAGCCATTTATAATTTTGTCCATGACATTCTCCCCCACTTATTCTTTCGACGTCCTCGTCAAAGCCTTCGCTGACGTTGTAACTCCTTGCCTTTTGCTAGATCTTCAATCTTCTGCTCCTGCTACAATATGCCCCTCGGCTCCTAGTTGTTCTTCACTTGTTGTTGTTGAGACATCAAACTTTAATCTGCCATGCTGCTTTAACTCACCAATGACTTTGACTCTGGTGTGGGGTCGGTTGAGTTGTGTTGATCCTTATTAATTTTTGTGGATTCTTCAAGTGAAGGAAAAGACTGTCCTTGATATACACCAAGCTTCAAATTCTTCTTGTCACTTGAACTAGATGGATGCTTGTTGGAGCTTTAACAAGCATTGCCTCGTAAACTTTGAAGTTTTCAGGTCCTTCCTCCATAAAATTTGCCCATCGAATCTTCTTCTGCTTAGTTGTCTCATCCAAGTAGGTTCACATCACTTTCGCTTTCGATTGACATTCAGTTGGAAAATAAAGCAGATAACCATTAGTGAGGACTTGAAAATTATTATCTTCCATCATGTTCCTTCAAAGGATCTTTGAATTTGCGCAGAGCTCCTCTACGAGATAACTAAGAGAATTGGGGTACTCGGTTTCACCCATTCTCTAAATGTTGAGAAGGTAAAGGTTACTTGACTTCGCCCGCCTCATCGAGGTTTATACTCCATGCATCGAGCTGGTTACTAGCTTTCACCTACTCTTAGCTCACACTTCTGAAGCACTCGAAGTATTTGGAATCCTTGCATTGAGTCAGCTACTGTGATTCACCTTCTCAATGCCGTTGAACTTCTAAAATGCAAGAAGTTTCTACTCCAACTTGGAGCAAGTCTCCAATAGTTTTGGTCACCTTTGGGATTATATCATCTTCTCCATTATTTCTATCGCCTACTCCTCTGAGTCGTAAAGGTACAGCACTATGTACTGTTTGCTTCGTTCCCTAGTCGAGCGCTCTTGCATCGACCTGAAGTCCTTCACTTACGGCTATCTTAATGAGAAGCCCATTGACACTAGTCTTACGAAGTTCCCTAGTCTCTGTCCTTCAGTCTTGTCTTGGTACTTAGAGTTTATTTCTACATTCTCCTCCTTCACGGCCCATCTCATGACCAAGCGCTCTCCCTCCATGAGAGCAAGAGATCGATGACTCCATGGAAGTCCCGCCTCTGTGGTACTATGGCACTACTATCTATTGCCTCACATCTGCGTCCCTTCTTTGCATTTGGTAGATCCGCCTCTACAGCACTGTGGCACTCCTTTGAGCCTATCTTCCTTCTAACCGATGTTTGGTTATGGGTAGTTGAGTCCCTTTGGACTCGTCATTGCTTCCTCGCCCTTTTTTGACCACCTACATCAACACCTTTGTGTTTTTTGAGCAGTTCCCCTTGGTCGATGGAAAGATAGATTGCAAGTCCCATGCATGGCCTCTGCTATCATGTTGCAGGGCTTGCATCGCTTCTATTCTCCTTAGCTTCATTGGTCTCAACGTTCGCTTACTCGACCTTGTCCTTTGACTTTTTGGGCTCCCTTAAGCGAATGTGAGCTCTGAAGCAGTCTAATTCTTCAGCCGCTCTGATCATACCTCTGCATGATCAAGTCCCCCCATGGGACTCATTGGTACTTGCATCTGAACTTCTCCCTCAATAGTGCATAGCTCCCATATACTAATACCCAAGGCTTTCATTCAATGCAACATTCGATGCACGCATGGAAGACTTGCCTTTGCGATACCTTAGTATTCCCTACTTGAATGCATAGCCCTTCTTGTCGTCATGTTATTCACTGAAGTAGAGCTCCTAGTAGTGCTCCCGATCATACCTCCGTATGACCTTATCCCTCATAGGATAATCTTGTGTGTGTCGCATTGCCTCGAACTATTCCGCCATGATCCACTGCACCATGTCACCTCCTGGTGACATCTCCTTGCATTTTGATCAATGTGATATGAATTCGAACTTTGATCCATCCATGTGTGGTCTCTGCCAACATATCGTAGGGCCTTTACCATCTTCGATTTTGTTCACTCATTTAGCAATCGACCTTTGTCCACCCGCTCTCAAGTCACACCCAAACGAAGCATAACTGTAGGATAGTCCATCACCTAATAGCTCTTGAAATCCTCTGACTTTACTAAAATTGGCGCTCCATTGTTTGGATCCTGGGCCTCTGCCCCTACCAGCATAATCTCCATTATGCACCGCTTCCCTCGTGGTAACTCGAATAACAACCCTGTGGCATATTCTTCAAGAGTACCCATCTCTGCATCCTCTTGCCCTATGCCAAGGCCTCTTGATATCAACTTTGCCTTTATAAGCTGTGTCGCCTTAGTTCCTCCATCAAATGCTTTACCAATATAAGGTACATGTGCCCGAAGCTCTCTTCATCTTTGGCACCATGCAAG
The DNA here is from genome assembly GCA_024322285.1 of Musa beccarii. Lineage (NCBI taxonomy): Eukaryota > Viridiplantae > Streptophyta > Magnoliopsida > Zingiberales > Musaceae > Musa > Musa beccarii. The sequence goes on along the minus strand of CM044402.1, from coordinate 9,999,687 downwards.
ATGAGTCTGCTCCATCAGAATAAGAAACCCATGGAATGACATGAGCCTACTCCTACCTTTGCAAGAGTCCATGTCCTTAACCTCTGTCTAAGGAAAGCTCTAAGCCTCCACTCCATGTTCCATCTTCTATACCAACTCCCTTAATGTGGCTTGGGTGCATCATCAAGTTACCTCTAAGTTGCTTCGCTCCTTGATTTGCATTGAGTTAATGGTGGCCCTCACGCCCACCATTCCACGAGTCAGCTCTCCGTTGAGTTTGATCTCCTATCAACTCCAAGTGTGCCTTCATATTATATTGCCTTAGGTCGCTTCCTCACTTGATCTCACCATGTATCCACCAACACATTACCTCTTACGAGATCATTTGATGACTCTTCATCGCTTGCTCGGTCTGTTGAGCTTAGTGGAGCTTTTGTCTTGAGGTACTCCCCCTCAATATGTACGATCCATTACACATGATTCTCCTTCTGAGAATTGAGACTTATCCCTCCTGGATATGTGTCCCGTTAGAGCAACTTCTCTCTTTGTATCCTTCCCTCTAGAAGTTTTGGAGACCACCATCCCCTTGGACTACTTTACCTTGCTGAACAAACTATGCATTATTTTGCCTCTACAAATGCATCTACTAGATTGTGACTCTTCGCCAATGCAGCTCCCACTACACCCCTCTAGGTCTAGCAACATGCTGAACCTACTGCACACTTTAGCCTCCTATGGGCGTATCCTTCCCATGTTGAAGAGAAAGTTTCAGTGCTCTATAGCACCGGCCTTTGGTCGCCTTGGCAAGGCCACGAACAGTCTGTCGTCCACATACAAGCCCTTGCATAAGTATCGAATTCCTTGAGTTTGTAATTCCCTTCACCTCTATGAGCTTCGCACAACTTTTTTGATCGCTGAATAACCCACTCCACCTTACACGGTCTTATCCTTTACTAAGCACCCCGCTTGCTTTAAGCACCATCAAGTTTGGTTGTCAACATCGAGCCATTGCTCAAACTCAGCCAACCCAACCTTTATGAACTATACATTCTTCTTAGCTTGTTTGTCCTTATGGTGCCTTTTGCATGAAGGGTTAGTCATTTCTTTGAATGCTATTCTCGGATGCTCGCTCCTCTGAGCGACTCCATTCTCTACAACTCTATGTCTATTTCCCCTAAATGATCGCACATGCTAGCTACCCTCATGTAGCCATGCTAGGTCCCCCACTTTTGCATGCTAAGTGTTTCTATGTGTGCTTGTCTTGCACTGATACCATATGTCACGGACTTAGCTAGTTTTGCCTAAGTCATGTGGCACCCTTGTGTGTCCGTCCACAAAGGTCAGCCTCCCCAAAACCTCCTACGATCCCTTAGGACCTACAAAAGAGAAGTCGGGACAAAGAAAGTGCTTCACACAGGATCCACAAGTAACCCTTTTAGCAAACACTGTATAGCGAATGCAAATTCTAACCATTGACATCACAAGCTCATAATGGTTACACAACAAAGATATAAAATGTTAGGTCTTGGATTTTGATAATGAAACTAATTGATTGTGTTTTATTGTCTAATTTCTTTTTAAGTCACACAGGACTACTAAATCAAGATTAGATAGTTGACACAGGATGAATCAGCGTTACACTAAAGAAAATCATGTCAGGAGATTGGACGTCGAACCGAAGGTCCGGTCGATAATCGATAGAAGGCTTCAGACAAAGATATTGGGCATCGGGCCAAGAAAAGTGGTATTGCGCCAAGGATATTGGGGTTGCAGAGGTCAACCATCAATTGGACAAATGGCCGCAAGAGAGGATGATGCGCCAAAAACCGGACGAAGCATCAACCAATGATGTGCCAAGCAACAAGAGGTTGATTCATGTAACTGACTAGATCAAAGTAGAGTTAAAGTTTATGTGTAGAATTAACTATGATAACGATGAAGACATAAAGAAAATTAAAGTGTCAAAGTCAAGTACGATAGAATCGTTGGGAGTTCACCGAAAAAATTCGTTGGAAGTTCGCGAAGCTCGCCGAGAAAGATCGGAGTTTGCTGAAGAAGCTTGTCAGAACTCTCCAAGATCATCGTGAAGTCTAGTAGCTTATCGAGAGTCCACAGAATGGTGTTCAAGGGTTCGTTGGAAGACCGTCGGAAGTTTACCGGAAGCTTACCGGAGGAAGACTTGATGTACCAAACCTTGTATTAGTATAGAAAATATCTTTAATTTTATAGTTAGCATGTAATTAGAGTTACAATTATATGTTAATCCTATAACCCTGGAGGGGCCAACTGGGCTTAATAATGGACTTGTTTGGGCTGGGTTTAAGGCCCAACTAGAAGTGTTGGACCCTATTTGGCGATGGCACCTCCCTAGGTCCAGCTCCCTAGGATATACTGGGTGGTGGTACCACCTAATATCAGAGCATTTGGGTGGTGGTATTGTCAAGTACATTAATTGTGGTAGTGTGTCAGGTGATAGTACCACCAGACTGGGCGGTGGTACCGCCTAGTGTCAAGGTCAAACTGACGGTGGTACCACTAGTGATAGGTGGTGGTACCACCAATACCTGGTAAACCCGGGATGGGAAGGTTTTTGTCTCTAAGTTTGAATCAGATTGGAGCCTATAAATACCCCTCCCATCCCTGGGTTGCATATACAAGCATAGAGATTTTGAAAGGAATAAAACGTCGTAAAAATCCTTCTAAACATCCCTCCTCCAGTTCTCATTTGTACACTACCAAAAGAGAGGAGTGAAGTGCTTATAAGGGATATCTCCTAAGCCCATCAAAAGGAGAGGTGTTGTAAGGGAGTTCGTCTTCGCCCATTGGAAGGAAGACAACTAGTGGAAAGCTTGTGGCCTCAAGGGAAGAGGAATCAGGAGTGGACGTAGGTCGTATGACTGAACCACTATAAAAATCTGATTTACATTTATTTATTACTTTTATCTTTCTACAAATCATTTTATTTGGCTTCCCTACTTCCTTATCACTATCTTTCTTCATCTCTAAATACTCTTAAGTTAATTACATTTTCGATACACTTCAATCGAAATCGGTTTTAGTCGAAACGAAGTTTTCAATGTACGAATTTTCCGAAATCATTTTAAATCACTAAAATTTATTGTTCTTAACCACTACACTAATTCAACCCCCCATTCTTAGTGCTGGTCTAGATCCCAACAATTGATATCAAAGCCTCGTTATTTCTCTTTTGGATTCACACCCATGAGAAATGACTCTTCATGGCTTTCAAGAGGGTTTTTTTATTGTTCATCCTCCGTTATTTAACGGATCGGACTATACATATTAGAAAACTCAAATGAGAGTTTTCTTGATTTTTTTAGATTTAAACTTATGGAATATCATTGAAAACAGTTTTCAACTTTCCTCTAAACCGATTAACGAATGGTTGGATTTAGAGAAAAAATCTTTTTCTTTAAATGTAAAGGCTATGAATGTCTTATTTTGCGCTTTAGATAAAAACGAGTTCAATCAGATTTTTTTTTGCTAAACGACTTTTGATATTTGGCGCACACTTGAAATCACACATGAGGGAACTAGTAGAGTCAAAGACTCGAAAGTAAACCTCTTATTGCATGATTTTAAGCTTTTTCGAATGGAACCAAGCAAGACTATCGGCGACATGCACACCCGTTTCATGGATGTCGTCAATAGTCTAAAAGCCCTTAGTAAATCTTTTTTGGATTTTGATCTTATAAACAAGATTCTAAGATTCTTTTCAAAAAAGTGGGACCTAAAGTAACTGCAATATAAGAAGCTAAAAATCTAAATGACCTTCCGATAAAAGAACTCATTGGCTCATTGATAATGTATGAAATAAGCTTTTTGGAACTTAATGAACACATGAACCACCTTCCAAAGACCAAGAAGGATTTAGAATTTTGGATAAATGAATACTACTTGAGTGACGACTCAAATGATGAGGACAATGTTGAGAACCTTAAACTTTTAATGAATTTTAATAAGTTCATTAAACAAAAATCTAAAACTAAAAATGAACTTGAATGGAGAAAGAGGCCAAAGAAGAAAAAGAAATGCAAAGAAGAATCAAGTGACGAAATAACGAATTGGGCTATGACAGGCTTCAACAACGAGGTAAGTAACTCACCTAAAATGTTCTTATGTTGTTTTGAAATTACATGATCCTTTCATGAGTTGCTTGATATAGTTGGTAGGAATTTTTTTTATGTATTTTCTTTCTAGTAATTTTGAAAAGTAAAAGAAATTATGAATGATACTTGCATGATTGTTGACAATACTTATTTAAATCCATGAATATCTATCTTGACGATTTATGTATGACTTTTCATTAATGATGCATGATTTCTCACACTAAGCTAAAATCATCTTATTTTAACTAACAACAATGAAAAAAAGAATGTTAGAATGATTTTGATTATGCATTATGAAATCATGCTTAATGATTGTATCATGCTTGATAATTTGAAATCTTATATTTTGGAATATTGTGCTTTTGGTCTTAATAGTTTTATGATGAAATTTTTAGATGACATATCATATTTTTTATAATGAAACTTGTCTCGGTTTTAAACTTGATACACATCCCTTATACAAAAAGGATTTGAGCATGCTTATATGTAATCAATCAACGTTGGTCTTAATAAATTCCCGAATGAAAGATTTTGATGATAATTTTGATTTATGTTATGAAACATGGCTTTTGAACAAAAATTTGAATATACCCTATAAAATCATCCTTGATAATGATGAAATGAAAATATTAAAAGTTTGTTATCATTCTTAATAATTTTATATTATGATGATGCATGAGGATTTATTATAATGATGACTTGAAATCTCATATTTTGAAATGATATGTTTGTCTTGACGATCTTTGTGACGAAATTGGTTTCAAATAAGATGTATTGTTTTGACACAAATTTAATTATCATGATAATTGCATGATCTTTCGTTTGAATACACCTTATGTGTTGATGATTTTGATGAAACCTTGTTTTGGATTTATACAATGATGGCTTTCGTATCAAATATTTGAACACACTTATATGAAATAAATCATAAAAAGGAAATGCATGATTCTTAAGTTTTCAATTTTTCGATTTAAGACAAATAATGAATCTATTCATGTATATTATGTGAATCTCTTGAATGGATTTTTGTTTAAAGATGTCACATGCTTAATGTGTTTCAACTTAATGATTTTTAAGATGAATTTTGTCTTTACATCTTGAACTTTCATGCTTATCTCTATTTGACATTAAAAGATAAAGGCATGCTTATAAGAAGCAAATCACACGAATAGAAACTTATAAAAACGGAATGCAATCTTCTATCTCAATCTTATCGATTTTTCAATAAGAAATTCATGAATCTATGCTTGTCATGTATGAATTTATTGAATGTGATTTTGAGGATGATTTCAAATTTGACAAATGTTTGATTCATATTTATGACGTAAGATACATTTTAAATATGAATCATGCTTCAATCATGTTTAATGCTTCAATCATGTTCTATCTCCCTTAATTCATTTTGTTCTCCTATATTTCTTTTTTATTTACTAAAGAGGAGAACCTTCCAAATAAATCATGAAATTGATTTGAATGAGATCTTTTGTTTTAAGTGAATCATGAACTCTCTTTTAAGTTTCTTAGCTTGAGATATTTTTTATTCGAATTGAAATCATTTTTCTCTATGACTCCTTCATTCTATCATTTACTAAAGAGAAAAATAATCCAAGTCTTGATACCTCAATAATTGATACTTGAAATTATTTCTTATGATTTATGATGAAATAAAAGATATTATGTATGAATCTAGATATCCTCTTTGTTTTCCTAAGATTTGTATTGATATCATATCTTTCATGATTTAGAAATGATATGATTACTTTAGCTTGCATGCCTTATATGATGATTAAAAATTAATTTATTTTATGATGAATCATGAATCATGACTTAATCTATCATATTGATATATTTTTATCATGATCCTTGGTTGTATAATTCTTTTGCTTTATTAAAAAGATTTATCAAATAAATCATGTCCTTCTTGAATTTTTTTGATATCATGACATGATTTCTTTATATGGCTTATATAATGATTGAAAATTTTCTCCATTGAGTCCTCCCTTCTTTTTGACAAAGACAAAAGGGGAAAGAAAACATGTTAGCATTTGTAATCATGTCTTGATCTTGATATCTTGATACTGTTGAATCTCGGATTTTGATGATGAAGTCAATTGATAGGTTATTTGATCTAATGCATATTATTGAGATAAGTGTGCAAGATTAACTATAATAGCAATGAAGACATAAAGAAAATTACCGGAGTCAAGTACATTATGAGTTCGAGAGTCCTCTAGAAGTCCAAAGGATCATCAGAAGTGCTGTCGGAACTGGCCAAGAATGAATCGGGGACTTGTCGAAGGTTTCAGAAGTTCGTCAAAAAAATCGTCGAAGGTTCATGGAGCTCATCGAGAAAAGTTTGGAATCTTGCCAAAAGATCGTCGAACTCGCCATAAAGTCTGGGAGACTGTTAGGAGTCCACCAGAAGATATCTGAGGGTGTATCGAAAGTCTATCGGAACTTTGCCGGAAGAAGACTTGACATTGTCGGATTATACTTTGCTTCGAAATATGTCTCAATTGAATAGTTAGCATGTAATTAGGGTTAGGATTAGGTGTTAATCCTAATTAACCCTAGTAGGGGCCAACTGGGCCTTAATTGGACTGAATTGGGCGGATTCAAGGCCCATTCAGTAGTATTGGACCATCATGTTTATGGTGGCACTGTCAGACTAGGGTGGTGGCACCACCCTGGGAACAGGTTCCTAGGTGGTCTGGGTGGTAGTATTGCCCCAGGTCAGTGGTGGTATTGTTGATAATTATTACCTGTCAATGATGGTACTGCCCCTCCGTAGAGTCCGAGGATCCTATCAGACAGTAGTACCGCTAGACTAGGCAATGGTACTACCCAGTACACTGATAGAGCAGGGTCAACTGGTGGTGCTATCGCTAGTGTCAGGCGATGATACTGCCAGTACCCAAAAATCCAGGATGTGACTCTTTTTGTCTCTAATTCTGAAGCCAATTGAGTCTATAAATACCCTTTACTTCTCAGTTGGCTAAGCACATTGAGAAGTGATAAAAACTGAGTCAAAGCTCTAGTAAAATTGTATTCGATAACTTGAATGTTCACCTCCTAAGTCTCATTTGTAAAAAGTTCTGTAAGAGAGTGTGAATCACTTGTAAAAGTTTATAAAAGGGGTTCTTGATCCTTCCTCTTCAAGAAGAATTGATAGTGGAAGTTGGAAGACTCATCGGCGGAGGTTTCAGAAGTGGGCGTAGGTCATTTGACTGAACCACTATACATCACTGCATACTTCTCTTGATGTGTGAGTTTTAAGTTACTGTATTTCAATCTTTACTTAGCTACAATCTCTCGATCGCCTCCTCTCTACTTTCTATTGTGTTCACTCGAATCACTTTTCTGAAATCATTTTCGTCAAACCAATACTTCTCAATGCACAACTCTTTTCAAATCATTTTGAATTTATAATTTTTATCTAATGTACTAATTCACACCCCCCGTCTCTTTGTGCTGCTCTAGATCCTAACAAATACTTGACACTTGAATTTTTTTTATGAGATATCTTATGCTTAGATCAAGAGTTTTTCTCCTATATGTCTTCTTCTCAAAAGGAGAAATTTCTAAATGACTCATGAATTTCTTGGAATCACAATTCAAAATATCTTATGATTCATGATGATTTTAGAAATATATTGCATATATATAGTGATCTCTTCTTTGTTTTCCTAAGATCTTTTACTATTTACAAACGAAGAAACATATTGAAATCAATCATGAATTGATTTCTCATAATCATTGATATTGATATCTTGATTCTTTATATTGGTTGTCATGATTTGAAGATTAATGAAAATTTTTACAAGTAGATAAATGATATGAAAAAAGGATGTAAAGAAAATATTTGTATCATTATATTCCTTCCTCCGTTCTTTTTTACATTGACAAAAGGGGAGAACTTGACAATGACAAAACTTGTGTATCGTAAAAGATTGCTAGCTTATGTATTGCAATGAAAAACAACTTGTAAGTTGTAAAAATTTTACAAAATAGCTAGCTAGAACTAGCAAAGAATTGCAATCTTGCAATCTAAAGAGAAGCAAAGAAGTGCTATCTCAATAGAAGCAAAAATGCAAACTTAGAAAATTTATAATCTTACACTTGCTATGCTTTTATGCTTTTATGTTATAATAAAAATTTGACTTGCATTTTTATAGTGATTGCATACTTCTAAGAGGAAGCAAAAGTGCTATCTTGCCTATCGTGAGAAACAAAGTGCAAACTTGTACATCTCAATGAGCAAGTAAAAATTGCCATGCTTGAACTTAAAAACTTGCTATGATTGAATGTTGTATATCTTGATAGCTAGTATGATTATAAAACTTACATATCCTTAATACTAGTCATAATACAACTTCTCCTTTTTGTTGATGATAAAGGGGGAGAAGTAGATTGATGAACTCATGCAATGTAATGTTGATTGAATATTTTATATATTTGCATGATATTTTTGTTGACATGATTTTGATACATGTTGCTTAGATTTGGGATAATCCAAGTGTTCTATCAATGGCATATTATAGGGGGAGTTTGTGTAAACTCTGGGAGTTAAGGTTAACTCCGTCATCAATTAGTTATCATCATAAAAAAGGAGGAGACTATTAGGACTCAGATTTTGAAGATGAAACTAATTGATTGTATTTTATTATCTAATTACATTTTAAGTCATGTAGGTCTACTCGATCAGGATTAGACAATTGACACAGGATGAATAAGCGTTGTGCCGGAAGAAATCACGTCAGGAGATTGGACATCGAGCCGGAGGTCCGGTCGACAATCAACAGAAGGCTTTGAATAAAGATATCGAGCATCATACCAAAAAGAGTGGTGTTGCTCTAAGGATATTGGGGTTGCGGAGGTCAACCACCGATAGGGCAACAAGCCGTAAGAGAGGATGATGCACCGAAGAACTGGACGAAGTGTCGACCAATGACGTGCCGGGCAACAGGAGGTTAATTCATGTAACTAACTAGATCAAAATAGAGCTAAGGTTTATGTGTACAAGATTAACTATGATAATGATAAAGACATAAAGCAAAACAAAGTATCAGAGTCAAGTATGATGGAATCATTGGGAGTTTGAGAGTTCACCGGAAAGACTCGTCAGAAGTTCGTATAGCTCGCCAAGAAAGATCGGAGATTACCGAAGAAGCTCATCGGAACTCTCCAAGATCATCGTGAAGTTTAGGAGCTTGCCAGAAGTCTAGAAGCTTGCCAGGAGTCCATAGAATAGTGTTCGAGGGTTCGTCGAAAGACTATCGAAAGTTCACTAGAAGCTTGCCGGAGGAAGACTTGATATGCCGAACTTTGTATTAGCTTAGGAAATATCTTTAATTTTATAGTTAGCATATAATTAGGGTTAAGATTAGGTGTTAATCATATAACCCTAATAAAGGCCAACTGGGCCTAGTAATGGACTAGTTTGGGTCGGGTTTAAGGCTTAACTAGAAGTGTTGGACCTTGTCTAACGGTGGCACCGCCCTTGGTCTAGCTTCCTAAGATGTATTGGGCGGTGGTACCACCCAGTCTCAAAGCACTTAGGCGATAGTACCGCCCGGTACATTGACCATGGTAGTGTGTCAAGCGATACTCTAGACTGGGCGACGGTACCGCCTAGTGTTAGGGTCAAACTAGCGATGGTACCGCTAGTGACAGGAAGTGGTACCGCCAATACCCAGTAAACCTAGGATGGGAAGGTTTTTGGCTCCAAGTTTGAATCAAATTAGAGCCTATAAATACTCTTCCCATCCCTGGGTTACATATTCAAGCACAAAGATTTTGAAAGGAACAAAATGCTATAAAAATCCTATTAAACATCCCTCCTCTAGTTCTCACTTGTATACCACCAAAAGAGAGGAGTGAAGTACTTGTAAGGGTTATCTTCTGAGCCCATCAAAAGGAAAGGTGTTGTAAGAGAGTTCGTTTCACCTGTTGGAAGGAAGACAACTAGTAGAAAGCTGGTAGCCTTAAGAGAAGAGGAATCAGGAGTGAACGTAGGTCATATGACCGAACCACTATAAAAATCTAGTTTACATTTATTTATTACTTTTATTTTTCTACAAACCATTTTATTTGGCTGCCCTACTTCCTTATCATTGTCTTTCTTTATCTCTAAATGCTCTCAAGCTAATTACATTTCTGATATACTTAAATCGAAATAGATTTTAGTCAAAATGAGGTTTTCAATGTATGAATTTCCAAAATCTTTTTAAATTACTGAAATTTATCATTCTTAACCACTACACTAATTCACCCCCCCCCCTACCGCCGCTGTAGATCCCAATATAAAATTGATCCACTACAGATTGAAATCTAGTACAAGTGTCTATATGATACCACTCTATCTATAAGCCTACAACGGCCACCAAACTCACTCAAATAGGACTGATAAGCCTTTGGCCAGCCCTTTACATGCTTTACAAACATGAACAAACTAAAAAGATACGGACATGCATAAGTATTACACTGAACAAGCTATTTACAATTTTATCCGTGACAAGATGTAGAATAGATAGAAAAAGTACAATCGGAACATGTCAATTTTTGGGTCATACACTTGTCTCTTGGTCTTCCAAGAAATAAAATTCGATTGCACAATCTATAGCCAAAGTTAAATACGTAGCAGTAAGTGCATATTATGCACAAGTTGTATGGATGAAAAATATATTAGAAGATTATAGAATTTACTTAAAGAATAGTCACATAAAATGTGATAACACAAGTGCAATATGTTTAACAAAAAATCCCATTCAACACTCTAGAACTAAACACATTGACATTAGGCATCACTTTATACGAGATCATGTTAATAATCATGATGTAACTTTAGAGTTTATTGATACTAAATATTAATTGGCTAATATTTTTATGAAACCCTTAAATGAAGATCAATTTGATTTTATTAGAAGAGAATTAGGAATACTAAATTGTCCGAATGCATGAGTTTGTTGTATGCCTTTTCTGAATTTTTTTTATTTTATCTTCCTCCTATCTTGGTACCATCTTCTCAATTTTTCGCAAATGGAGCTTTCAAGAATTTATTTCGTTTCTATCTTCCTCCTATTTTGGTATTGAATTTGTTTCACAACCTCTTGATACCCTTGCTCTATCATTTGATACTCTTAAAACCCTCACTTATAGATTTTATTGACTAATGGATCTTTCACGGACTTCACTCTTATGAATTCTTGATAAGAAACAAATGTTATTGACTTGCAAATTTTAGCAATGATTTTGAATGAATTTTATTATGATAGAAACGGCATTCATGGATTTTATTCACAAACTTTACTTTATAAAAATTTTATTCACGGATGTTATTTGACAAAAATATCATTTGATTGAAATATTGTTTTCGGATCTCATTGATATTTGATTCTTTTGCAAATTTTTGCAATATGAATGAATTTTATATGAATGGACTTTATACGAATGGATTTCATTTGATAAAAGTGTCATTTTTTTTCATATGACATGAAATGATATACTTGACTTTTGAATCTCCTTATTCACATTTTTACGTCATGAGATCTTGATAGAAGTTTGATGAATCTTTGATAGCTCGATCAATTTCTTTTATTCATGGAATTTTGATTGCACGATCCTTCTTGATGAATGGACTTTCTCCTTCTACTTCTTGAATTTAATATGGATTTCATTCCCATCTTTAGTTCTTAATAAAAGTGATGTATAAATCTTTATGTATAGAAACATCATTTATGAATGGACATTCATGACTCTTGGATGAATTTTTATGAGCTCTTATGAATTTTTAAATAGCTTGAATGATTTCTTTTCATTCTACTTCATGAATTTTCGAAATATGGAATTCAATTAGCTCTTATTTCAAATCTCTTTCTATGTCATGAATTTTCAATAGTACGAACGGATTGTTTTTCGTTGTATTATTCATGAAATTTTAATATCTCGATTCATCTTGATGGTATCATGGACTTCTCCTTTTTCCTTTCAAGAAGAATCCTATCGCAATAATCTTAAAATTTTGCTTGCACAAAACAATTGCCTATCTCCTTTTTATTGATGACAAAGGGGGAGAACAGTGGCAAATTGATTAAAACTTGACATTATGAATGTTTAAATGTATCGTTTGTATCATAAATGCATAAAATGTATCGTTTGTATTGTAGAAGCGTAAAATGTATCATATGTATTGTAATTGTATTGTAAATGCTTAAATGCTTGAAACGCATCACAAATGCTTGAAATGTAGCATGGATACTTAAAAAGTTTCATACTTGAAATCATGCACATTATCGTACTTGATTCGGTATCGAAATGATGAATGTCTATCATTTTATTTGGTATCGAACTTATCATGCTACTTGAAATTGGTATCATGCCTCGATACGATAAATTATCATTTGGTATCAAACTTGAAGTTTGTATCATGCTTAATTTTCTACTTGCAATTGGCATCATGACTCAGAATGATGAATTGTCATCTTGTATCAAACTTGAAATTTGAATCTTATCAAATTTTATATTTGAAGTTTATATCATACTTAGAAATGATGGTTGTCTATCATCATTAGACTTGAAAATGGATGTCTTGCTTTGACATCATTTTTGCATTGTAATAAATACGTGGTATCACATCATTTTTGCATTGTGATAAATACGTGGTATCATATTTTGAGATGAGAAATCATGACTAGTATCATGTAGTGCATGTTGATAAGTTTAAATGCATATAACTTATTGATTTGGTGCTTGAATTCAAAGGCTTTGAATTCAAGTGTGTCTTTTCCCAAGCATGGCATATTGAATCTCGGATTTTGATGATGAAATCAATTGATTTATTATTAATCTAATCTATATGTTGAGAAAAGTGTGCAAGATTAACTATGATAGCGATGAAGGCATAAAGTAAAATAAAGTGTTGGAGTCAAGTTTGATCGATTCGTTGGGAGTCTGAGAGTTTGCTAGGAGTTTGAAAGTTCATCGGGAGTGCTGCTGGAATTGGCCGAGAATGCATCGAGAGCTTGCTGAAGTGTTCATTGGAAGTTCGCCGGGAAGTTCATTAGAAGTTCACTGGAGCTCACCGAGAAGATCGGAGCTTGCCAAAGAAGCTCGTAGGAACTCACCAAATAGATCATCGTAAAGTCCAGGAGCATGCCGGGAGTCCATTGGAAGATTGCCGAGAAATCATCGAAAATCCACCGGAAGTTTACTGGAAGCTTGCTGGAAGAAACCTAAACGTACCAGACTTATTTTATTTTAGAATATACTTTAAATGTCATAGTTAGCATATAATTAGGGTTAGGTTTAGGAGGTAATATTAGGATCTAGAGCGGCACTAAGAGGGGGGGATGAATTAGTATAGCGGTAAATAATGATAATTTCAACGATTTAAGATGATTTCGGAAACATCATACATTGAAAACTTCATTTCAATGAAATCCAGTTTTGATTGTGTATAGACTTAAAATGATTCGTAAGAAAGAGATAAGGAAGTGGAGTAGCAAGTAAATAAGATTTGCTAAAATATAAAGAACAATAAGTAAATGCAAACTAGAATTTTTATAGTGGTTCGATCAAACGATCTACGTCCACTCTTGATTCCTCTTCTATTAAGGCCACTAGTTTTTTCACTAGTTGTCTTCCTTCCAACGGGTGAAGACAAGTCTCTTACAGCACTCTCTCCTTATGACGGGCTTAGGAGGTAACCCTTATAAGCACTTCACTCCTCTCTTTCGGTGGAATACAAATGAGATCAAGAGGAGGGATTTATAAATGATTTGAATAAAGTTTTTCTACTTTCAAAGTATATGTGCTTGTCTATACAACCCAGCGATGGGAGAGGTTTTTATAGGCTCACATTTGATTCAAACTTGGAGCCAAAAACCATCCAATACCAGGTCTACCGGGTACTTGCAGTACCACCGCTAGTGCATTTTGGTTCTATCAGTGTACTATACGGTACCACTATCCAGTCTGGTAATACCATCACCTGAGCATACTAACATTTTAATATACTAGGCGGTACCACCACCCTGACTCAGTCTAGAAGACTGAGCCTTCTGGCGGTGCCACTACCAACTCTAGCGATGCCACCGCCTAACATGGCACTTGGGCACTGTTTGGGCCTTTCATTCGGCCCAACACATCCCCAATGTAGGCCTAGTTGGCTCCTAACTAGCTTGGCCTAATTATAACCCAATTAAGCTAATCCTACTCTGATCTAGATAATTATTACAATGTAAATTGTAATTAGTTGCCCGTCACATCCTTGGTCTTTCGGCGCTTCGTCCGATACTTCGGCGCATCGTCCTCTATTATGGCTTCTTGCCTAATCAATAGTTGATCTCCGTAGCCCCGATCTCCTTGGTGCAACTCCGCTCCTCTTGACCCGATGCCTAATTTCTTTGTCCAAAGCCTTCTGCCTATCGTCGATTGGACCTCCGGCTTGACGACCAATCTCCTAACGTGATTTTTCCTAACGCAACATCAATTTATCTTGTGTCAATTGTCTAATCCTGATTGAGAGTATACCTACGTAACTCAAAACATAGTTAGATTACTAAAATATAATCAATTAGTTTCATCATCAAAATCCGAGATTCAACAATCTTTTCCTTTTTTATGATGACAACTAATTGATGACAGAGTTAACCTTAACTTCAGGAGTTTAACCAAACTCTCTCTATCAATATGCCATATTGATAGGACCCTTGGATTATACCAAATCCAAGTAACATTCATCATATGTTATCAAAAACATCATGCAAATATAAAAATATTCAATACATCATATGTTGCATGAAATCATCAATCTACTTCTCCCCTTTTGTCATCAACAAAAAGGAGAAGTTGCTCTAGCTATTTTAAAAGATATGCAAGTCAGCATATAAGCTAGATTTACAATATTCAATCATAGCAAGATTTTTTTAAAGATGTCCAAGCATAGCAATTCATCACTTGCTTCTTGAAATGTGCACTTTATTTCTCACGATAAGCAAGATAGCACTTTGGTTGTTCCTCTTTTGAGAGGTGCAAATAGCTTTCCTTTGCTAGCAAGCAATTTTTTTTTTTGCAAAAATTACATCACTAACAAATTAAAGAAGAATGTGCAAGTTTGCAATTTCTTTCTTCTCTTTTGAGAAGTGCAACGTTTGCCTTTCTTGGCAAGTTCTAGCTAGCAATATTTCTTTCTCTTATGATACACAAGCTAGCAAGCTAACTCCCCCTTTGTTTTTGTCAAAAAGAAGGGAGGACTCAATGGCTAAAAATATCAATCATTATACAAGACATATAAAGAAATCATGTTAAGAAAAATCAAGAAGGACATGATTTATTTAACAAATCATTTTAATAAAACAAAAGAATTATACAAGAATGCATTGTGAGAAATCTTGATTCATATAATGAAAACCTCAAGTTATAAGTCCAAGAAGTCAAGATTACGATTTACAAAATATTTTCTCTAGCATCAATTTTAAATTCATGATAAAGGGTATACAACCAATATCAATATCAAGTCATGATTCATTTGATAATAAAAAGAACAACTTGATTTATGCATAGTAGATCTAAATTCATCATGAATCATAAGAAATAATTTCAAGTATCAACTATCGAAATATCAAGACTTGGATTGTTTTCCTCTTTAGCAAATGATAGAATGAAGGAGTCATAGAGGAAAAGTATTTCGATTCACATAAAAAATATTTCAAGCCAAGAAATCAAAAGAGAGTCATGATTCACTTGAACCAAAAGATCTCATTCAAATCAATTTGTCAACTCGAAACTCATAATCAAATTAAAATCATTTTTGAGATTCATGAATAAAGTTATTATCACATCATCAACTTTTTAGAGATTCAAAATGACAAATAGATTTTTGATAAAAACTTATTATCAAATCATCAATGTCATGATTCATTTGGAAGGTTCTCCTCTTTAGTAAAAAAATATAGGAGAACAAATGAATTGAGGGAGATAGAACATGGTTGAAGCATTGAACATGATTGAAGCATAATTCATATTTAAAATGTATCTTACGTCGTAAATATGAATCAAGCATTTGTCAAATCCGAAATCATCCTCAAAATCACATTCAATAAATTCATACATGACAAGCATAGATTCATCAATTTCTTAATAAAAAATCAATAAGATTGAGATAGTGGATTGCATTTCATTTTTATAAGTGTCTATTCATGTGATTTGCTTCTTATAAGCATGCCTTTACCTTTAATAAAAACAAGTGCAATATTTAAGACGAAAAGGCAAATTTCATCATAAAGATTATTAAGTTGAATCTCATTAAGCATGTGGCATCTTCCAAAAAAATTTGATTCAAGATATTCACATGGATTCATCAAAATCGAAAACTTTCGAGATAGAAGAATTTTAAGAAACATGTCTTTCCTTTTTATAATTTATTTCATGTAAGCATGATTTTATCATCGTATAGATCCGAAAAGCAAGTTTCAAGAGAAATCATTGAGACCAAGAACATGATACACACATTAATTTTTAAAACATTCATCTTGATTATTTTCAAGAGATTCACAAGATTCATGAAACGAATTCATTAACCTCAATAAGATCAAAAATATTTTTTCATTTCATGCAATTGATTTCATACAATAATGTTTAAGCCATCATCGTATAAATTCCAAAATATATGTTTTGTCATCAAAACCATCAAGACAAAACATATCAAACATAAAACATCATGATAGTGCATTTTTCCATTTTTATATGTTTTAATTTCATGTGAATTGCTTTTAGTATAGAAGATGTGCATCATGTTTAAAACTAAAAACCAATACAAAACCATCAAGATACACATACATTTTCATTTATATCGTTATCAACCATGAGTTTTTAAAATATCATCAAAATCATTTTAATTCTAAAGCTCTTTCTTTCATTGTTATTAGCTATAACAAGATGTTTACCATCTTACATGATTCTAGCTTAGTGTTAAAACAAATCAGGAGTCATGCTCAAGTTTTTGCCAAAACCATGCATCAATTTACAAATCCAAAAAATAATTTTCATTATGAAAACCATCAAGTCTAAATATAACACATTAACCCAGAACATAAGATTATTACTTCAAATCCTTATGCATAAAATAAAATTGTTTAACATTACATTATCAAACATGATCTCATGAAATTAATCTTGTTAGGTATACATGCATTATGTCAACTTAATTTTTCATGAAAACATCATCATAATTTATCATGAAAACGGTTAGACCAAAAACACATTAATCCAAAACATAGAGTTTCAAATCAACATTACTTCAAAAAAAAACTCATGCATAATATAAAATCATCAAGCATCATGTTTAGAAATGAAAAACAAACTAAAACATCAAGATAAACATGCATGGATTAATCCTATTAGGTGTACAAACATTATCACAAATCATACAATCATAATTTATATTTTTAATTTTCAAAAATTACTAGAAAGAAAAGCATGATATAATTTTTGAAAATATTTTTTTTGTTTTCTACTAACTAAATCAAGCAACTCATGAAAAGATCATGTAATTTCTAAACAATATAGCAACATTTCGAGTTAGTTACTTACCTTGTAGTCGAAGCCTGTTAAAGCGCAATTTGTCATTTCGCCTTCGGTTGTTCTCGATTCGTCCTTGGGGGCCTTTTTCTTCTTTGGCCTCTTCTTATATTCAAGTTTATTTTTATTCTTTAATTTTTATTTTATAAATTTTTTGAAGTTCATTGTCAAAAGTTCAAAGTTCTCATCATCATCGTCCTCATCACTTGAGCTTTCTCTCAAGTGGTATTCCATAGTTCAAAATTTCAAATCCATCCTGTTCTTTGGAAGGTGGTTCAGGTGTTCATCATGTTCTTTGTGTTCCAAGAATGTCATCTCATAAGTCATTAATGACTCAATTAGTTCTTCCAATAGAAAATCATTTAGATCTTTAGTTTCTTGTATCGCCGTTACTTTAGGATTCTACCTTTTTAGAAGGGATCTTAAGATCTTGTTAGTGAGTTCAAAATTCAAGAAACATTTACCAGGACTTTTCAAACTACTGACTATTGGAAAATTCACAAGGTGTGACATCTCATGCACAGTGGAAGAACAGAAAAACAAAAACTTGAATTTCCATGAAAAGTTTCATCTTTGTGCGAAGATCGGTGCGTCAAAAATAAATCCATGAAAATTACATGTGTAAAAGAAAGTACCTAAGGAGATCGTATATCCCTGAATCCCTGCAGATCTGTAAGAGAGGATGAAGAAGGTCAAGCGTCCTCCTCTCTAGTAGTATCCACATGGTAGGGACTACAACGATGCTCCTCTCTTGGGAGAGGAGAATAGAAGGTGGCCACCAAAAAGAACCCCCCAGCTTATGGAGCTTTGGTTCCCTCTTATTTATAAAGGCCCCTTATAAACCCTAATGGATGTTGCCCTATTGGGTATTGGATCTCCATCCAATTACTTAAGCCTCTTGGATTAGTGGGTCTCTACCCAATAATCTCTTATTAACAATTATTAGATCTCATCTGAGGATCCAATAATTCAGGGGCTTAATGGATATCCAATAAGATAGGGGCTCCAACAGATATCTTATATCCGAACCTCTACTCATCGCAACACCTACCATATGTGTGTGACCCTCTAGGCCCAATATCGAGCTGGCCGTGAGTGATACTTGTCAGAACTCCTTCTTACTTAGTGAATTATTATCTCTATAATAATTCATCCGACTCATCGACTGCGAAGGTACTAGGCAACTATGCCGTAGTCCTGAGACAATATAGGGGAATCCAATCCAATGGACCTATCTATACTCAGTTACCATGTATCTATAATCCCTCATCCATTTAATATCCCAGAGACCCTATACCAGGCATGGTACTTGTTAGGGATCGAGCGGCACTAAAAGGGGGGGGTGAATTAGTGCAGCGGATAAAATGATAGATTTTTTAGCAATTTAAATCAAGCTTCGGAAACTTCGTACGATGAAAGCAACATTTCGTTTGAAACCGATTTGATTGCGTTCTAACTTTAAAGCATGCGTACGAAGATAAAAAGGAAGTGGAGCAAGTAAAGTAAAGGCTTGCAGCAAAGTAAAACAGAAATTTAAACACTCACACAATCAAGACGCAGCGATGTATAGTGGTTCGGTCAAAGTGACCTACATCCACTTCCGAAGCCTTCTCCGATGAGGCTCCCTTCTTCCACTACCAAATCCTTTGAAGGGGAAGGATCAAATACCCCTCTTACAACCCTTTACAAGTGGTTCACACTCTTACAAGATTTCACAAGAAGAATGAGGTGAACACTTAAGCAAATGAAGAACAAGACTTTCCTAAGACTTATTTTCAAAATCTAACTCTCTAAGGGTTGTATTTTTCAATTTGAAAAGGAAGGGGTATTTATAAGCCTCAAAGTGATTCAAATTTGGAGCCTAAACATGGAGCCAAAAATTTGAATCTTTTGAGTTTTTTTGTCTTTGTCGGTCTTGGCAGATGACACACCCAGCGGTTTCTACACCCAGCCAGCGGTGCTATCGCCTGGCTTTCCACGCACCAGCGGTACTACCTTCACCAGCGCAGACTACCACTGGCTACGATGAGCCGGGCGGTACTACCGCCCAGCAGACGGCAGATGTACGCACTTTCTCACGATGGCAAAGAGCTCGATGGCAAACTCGATGCAGACTCTGATAGCATGCACGTAGCATGCATGCACGTAGGCTGGTTCGGTTTGGGCCAAAATTTTGGCCCAAACTCATCCTAATCAAGGGCCAATGGGCCCCCACTTTGGGTTATCTAATCCTAACCCAAAATACGTGCTAACTACGAATTTTAAAGATGTTTCCTAAGCTATTACAAAGTCCACATGACAACTTCTTCCGGCGAGCTTCCGGTCAACTTCCGACGGTCTTCCGACAAACCTTCGGAAACCATTCCGCGGACTCACGGCAAGCTTTCGGACTTCACGATGATCTTGGCGAGTTCCCCCGAGCTTCTTTGGCAAGCTCTGATCTTTCTTGGCAAGCTCCGCGAACTTCCGACGAACCTCCCGGCGAACTTCCGAAAACCCTTTGGCAAGCTCCCTACTCGTTCTCGGCCGGTTCTGGCAACGCTCCTAATGAATCTTCGGACTTTCGTTGAACACTCGAACTCCCAAAGATTCATCACACTTGTCTTCGGCCCTTTGTTTCGCTTTACGTCTTCATCCCTATCGTAGTCACTCCTGCACAAACAAACACCAAAAACTCTACTTCGATCTAGACAGTTATTACAACGCGAATTGACATTCAGTTGCCCAGCACATCATTGGTCGGTGCTTCGTCCGATCCTTCGGCACATCGCCCTCTCTAGCGGCTTGTTGCCCAATTGACGGTTGACCTCCGCAACCTCGATATCCATGGCGCAACTCTGCACTTCTTGGCCCGATGCCCGACGTACGAAGCCTCTTGCCGATAGTCGACCGAACCTCCGGCTCGACATCCAATATCCTGACGTGATCATCTCCGACGCAACGTCAATTCCTCCAACGTCAACTATCTAATCCTGATCGATAGTAGACCTGCATAACTCAAAACGTAGTTAAACAATAAAACACAATCAATTAGTTTCATCATCAAAATCCAAGATTCAACAGTACTATCAGGCCCATACGATCTCTTCTTGAATCTTGCTCTAGTCGGATTCTCCCGGAGAACTCTTTCTCTCTCAATCCGAATAACCTTGGCCAAGGATTTGTTCAAGCAAGAATACATGGGATATTCCTCTCATGATACCGAGAGCAGATGATCCTCTATTGACACTCAATAGCCCTCATAAGGTTGGCTACCACTCCCAATAACCGGTTGTACTAGATCTGAAACTTCCAAACCTATAAGTCCGGTATCAAAGAGTGGAGTACTCATACATGACATCCTTGGTGTCTCAAGTTTAATGACCAGATACACTACTAGGACTACAGAATCACTGTTTGACATGAGGTATCAATAACCATCCAGCATTCCGTAAACGGATCAATCAATAAACTCATTCCCCTAATGAGCACCTGCACTGTACCCTTAGTGTCTTCACACGAGTAGCTATGAGACCAGCCACCTCCATCATATGGACGGGTATACAGTACACCAATCTATCCAGTCATCTCGATATCCCTCTCAAGTAACCTATGACTGAGATTATTTACGGTCTATATTTAAAGGTGAATCGGTCTCATTATCGTGATCTCATCACGATCCGATTCCCATTGCATAGATCCAAAGACATCACAATATATGCAACATGCAAGATAAAATGATAAAATGTCTGATAATAATAAGCAAAAGAAAGAGTGCATATCAAGTCACAAGTGCCATCACTCATATAATTCGCTTGCAGGACATATATGACTAGCATTGACGACATCCGTGAAATGGGTGTATATTGATAGAATAAAGTATGAAGAAGAGATCCATTGTATTGATAAGGTGGTGCTCCCTATTTATACATATTAGGATGGAATATTTTCCTCAACAGAGTTACAATATTTCCTCATGTAGTTAGGGAAATCTTAACTGTTTATCAAGAGAAATCTTAATTGCTAACATACCCCCGCAAGATGGTGCTCCTGTCAAGGATGCCGATCTTGGATCGATGTGATAAAAATGGCTTGCTGGCGAGAGGCTTTGTGGAGGAGGTCAACAGTATGGTGTTTGATGGTTGTCTTTGGAGGGTAGCAGAGTAATGAGGATGAGTAGAGAGTAGCCTATGACCTGAGGAGAGCAGCCACTAGAGTAAGGGAAGCTACAAAGAATCATAGTTGAGAATGATCTGTGGCTTGCAACTTTAGGATAGCAGCCGTTGGAGGAAAGGGGAGCAGTGCTTCCTTTAGGAGCGTCATCCAAAGGGAAGAGACGAAGAATGAGAGATGCAGCATCGCCAAGAAAGAAGAAGAGGTTCTACACTAAAGGGAAGGGGCTACCTTTAGAGTAGTAGAGGCAGCGCAAGTTTGCTTATTAGTGATCCAAGCTTCCACAATCTTGACATTGGTACAGCAAGTGGAGGTGCCACCTAGGGAGAGGCCCAGCAGGGAAAGCTTTGTAGACACGACTATTGCACTTCAACCCCTCGAGATAGATGTAGGGGGCAGCAAAGAAGGCGACCATCCAATTCTGAAGACTATTATTCTGGTTCGTCAGGGAGCTACTCAGGTTTGGAGAGGCAAGCCTCGTCATCCGGGATCAAAGAGATGTTGCTCGGCTGATGAAGATGTTCCTCCTGATGAACGGATTATGACAACGGAAGATGGATGCTGAGGATCTCGTCGGTCCACTCCTTGACGTTAGTTTTGGAAGTGCGACGTTATGCTATTCGACATTGTTACTGGACAGCAAGGAAGAAAAAAAAGAAAAAAAAACTCTTGCTTAATGCAAGAGCTCTGATACCATGATAGAATAAAGTATGAAGAAGAGATCTATTGTATTGATAAGGTAGTGCTCCCTATTTATACATGTTAGGATGGAATATTTTTCTTAACAGAGTTACATTATTTCCTCATGTAGTTGGGGAAATCTTAACTATTTATCAAGAGAAATCTTAATTGCTAACATACATGTCGCCAATAGTCTCATTTGGTGCCATTCGAAAAAGTTCAAAATCGTGTATTAAGAGGTTTACTTTAGAGTCTTTTACTCTTCTAGTGCCCTTGTGCGTGATTTCAAGTGTGTGCCAAATATCGAAAGTCATTTCGCATGTTGAAATCCGATTAAACTCATTTTTATCTAAGGCGCAAAATAAGGTATTCATAGCCTTTGCATTTAATGTAAAAGATTTTCTCTCTAATTTCAACCATTCGTTCATTAGTTTAGAGAGAAGTTGAAAATTATTTTCAATAACGTTCCATAAATCCAAATTTAAAGAACTCAAGAAAACTCTCATTCGAGTTTTCTAATATGTGTAGTCCAATTTGTTAAACAACGGAGGACGAACGATCGAAAAACCCTCTTGAAAGCCATAAAGAGTCATTTCTTACATGTGTGAATTCGAAAGAGAAATAATGAGGCTCTGATACCAATTGTTGGGATCTAGAGTGCAGTAGTAAATAACGATAATTTCAATGATTTAAGACGATTTCGGAAACTTCGTACGTTAAAAATTTTGTTTCGATAAAATCTGATTTCGATTGTGTATAGACTTAAAATGATTTGTAAGAAGGAGATAAGGAAGTGGAGTAGCAAGTAAATAAAGATTGTTGAAATATAAAGAATAATAAGTAAATGTAAACCAAAATTTTTAGAGTGGTTTGGTCATAGGACCTACGTCTATTCCTGATTCCTCTTCTCTTGAGGCCACTAACTTTTCCACTATTTGTCTTCCTTCCAATGGGCGAAGACAAGGCCCTTACAGTGCTCTCTCCTTTTGACGGGCTTAGGAGGTAACTATTACAAGCACTTCACTCCTCTCTTTCGGTGGAATACAAATGAAATCTAGAAGAGGGATTTCTAAATGATTTGAATAGAATTTTTCTACTTTCAAAGTGTACGTGCTTGTCTATACAACCCAGGGATAAGAGGGGTTTTTATAGGCTCCAATTTGATTTAAACTTGGAGCCAAAAATCATCCCATCCTGGGTTTATCGGGTATAGGCGGTACCATCGCCTATCACTAGCGGTACCACTGCTAGTGTATTCTAGTTCTATTAGTGTACTAGGCGGTACCATCGCTTAAATACACTGGCATGTCTGTGTACTAGGCGATACCACCTCCCAAACTCAGCCTAGAAGACTGAGCCTTTTAGCGGTGCCACCGCTTGATGTAGCACTTGGGCACTATTTGGGCCTTTCATTCGGCCCAACACAACTGCAATGTAGGCCTAGTTGGCCCCTAACTAGGTTGGTCTAATTACAATCTAATTAAGCTAATCCTACTCTGATCTAGATAATTATTACAACGTAAATCATAATTAGTTACCCGATATATCCTTGGTCTATCGGTACTTCGTCCAACACTTTGGCGCATCGTCCTCTCTTCCAGCTTATTGTCCAATCAGTAGCTGACCTCCATAGCCCCGATCTCCTTGGTGCAACTCTGCTCCTCTTGGCCCGATGCCCGATTTCTTTGTCTAAAGCCTTCTATCGATCGTCGATCTGACCTTTGGCTCGATGTCTACTCTCATGATGTGATTTCCTTCGGCACAATATCAATTTTTCCTATGTCAATTATCTAATCCTAATCATGAGTATACCTGCGTGACTCAAAAAGCAGTTAGATTACCAAAACATAATCAATTAGTTTCATCAACAAAATCTAAGATTCAATAAGTAATCCCACTAATCTTGGTAGGGGCCAACTAGGTCCATAAATGGATAAGTTTGAGCTTGATTCAAGACTCAAACAAGTTGCTGAACCCTGTCTGGGCAGTGGCACCACCAAACTAGGACGATGGAACTACCCAAGGCTTAGTCTCCCAGAAGCCTAGGCGGTGGTACCGCCCAAACTGGGTGGTAGTACTACTAGGCAATTATTTACTACTAGGCGGTGGTATCATCAGACTGGGTAATGGTACCACCTAGTTCCAATAGCTAACACTCTGTTTGGCGATAGTACCATCAGACTGGGCGGTGGTACCATCCAATGTTAAAGTCAATTGATAGTAGTATTACTAGGATCCCAAAAATCTGTGATGGGACCTTTTTTGGCTCCATTTTTGAAGCCAATTGAGGCTTGTAAATATTCCTTTCTTCTCAACTGGTTAAGCATAGAGAAGTGAACAAGTTAGAACCAAAACTATAGTGAAATAGCTTGCAAAAAGTTGAGAGTTCACTTCCACTGTTTCTAAGTGTAAAAGTTTATAAAAGGAGAGTGAGCCACTTGTAAAAGTTTTGTAAAGGGGTGATTGATCTTTGCCCTGCAAGAAAGATAAATAGTGGAAGCCGGTGACCTCATCGAAGGAGGTATCGAGAGTGGACATAGGTCGGACGATCGAACCACTATAAAATTGGCGCGTTCTCTTCTTGGTGCATACTTTAATTTTGCTGCATTATATTTTACTTCATTGCAACTATCTAAACTCCTCCTCTCTATTCACTTACAAGCTTATTCGAATCAAACATCTTTTCGAAATGATTTTCGTCGAATGAAATATTTTCATCGTACAAAGTTTTCCAAAATCGCTTAAATCATTCATTTTCATCCACTGCACTAATTCACCCCCCACCCCCCTCCCCCCTCTTAGTGTTGTTCTTGATCCTAACAATAGCAACATCGTTGTGTTCGGTGGCTATAGTAGTGTCGTTGCTTGTGGCAAATACGACGACTGTCGCTGCGTGCAACGACTATAATAGCATCGCTACATGTGGTGACTATAGCAGTGCTGCTGTGATGTTTGCTAGCTACAATCGATGTTGACTAGAGACAATGTGCAAGCAATGGTTGTATCATAGGCGACGGCCATGCTTCATGCAATAGCCACGGAAAGAAAGTTAGAATCTAGGTTTTTTAAAAGAACATTTTTACCCCTCATTAACTAAAGAAATTTTGATTTGTGTTCTTAAATTTTACCTTTAAGTTATGTCCTTTAAAAATTAAATATTTTCAATGTATCCCATGAAAAATTATAGTTTTACTTTTTAAAAATTAAAATTTTCTAACTTATGTTCTCAATTATAAAATTAATTAATTTAATTTATTCCAATTAAATATTTTAATTAGTCTTAATCATGACTATATTTTGACTGCTTGATTGGATTTAAATCTAATCAATCAAATTTTAATCGAATTTGAGGAAAGTCAAATTTTGATTAATTTTAATTTTGATGAACCTGATTGGATGAATAATTGACCTAAATCTATGAGCCTAATTTTAGTATACCAAATTGACTGGTCTTATTTAGGGTTCTATACATAATTTAAAATATATATTATGATTTTTTATAGTTTTCTCATATAACGTATTGATAAAATTTTGCATGTGATAAATAAAAATCCAATTATTATTCTTTGATATTTGCTTAGTTATCCACATGCATATGTTTGAAATTATGAAATAATTATTATTTTTCACATAAAGGTATAATCTATGTTAATCATAATTACAATTATTATATGAGTTTTTCTTTATCCAGATTAATATTTAATAATTATTATGATTATTATTTTATTATTATTAAACTATTTCAACATAAATTAGATTGAAAAAATTTAGTAAATATTATTTGTAACTCATATCCCTAAATTTTATTTGATTAGTAGCTATCAAAGTGGCTTGGGATAATAGGTTTAAAGGATATGAATTATGATAAAAAATTTATTATTTATAAAATATTTTAAATTATATTTTATATTATTATATTAGTCTTATAGGTACAAAGTAGCATGAACCAATAGCTTATAAAATTATAAAATTAATCCAAATAATATTAATAAAAATAGTATTTATAATAACTTACATAGGAGATTTAGATAATCCCAAATGAGAATCTACTTCAAATAATTATATGATAAGGTAGGATGATACTATTTTCGATATCCTTATAGTTTAGGATTGTATACCCAAAGGTAGTAACCTATTCCACAGGGATGGTATCAGTCTTCCATAAATAATTTTATGCAAATATTAGATATATCAATATTTTACCCAAAAAAATAGAGATTATATCAATAGTTCAATATTTATTAAAAAAATCCAAGCATACTTATGTTATTATATTCTTATAAATGTTTCTATATTTTTTAGATTAAATTATTATAAATGACTTGAGTATATATAATTTACACTAGGTGTATTAGTCATTGATTAGACTAGTTGAAAGAATTACAAATACAACTACCAAAAGTTCTATAGAATAAGTAATTGAGATAAATGATTAGGAAAGATCTAAAAGATTTAATTTTATGATAATTGCTAATAATATTTAGACTTTGTTATAGTCTACAACTAGCATATTAGAATATTTAAAGATTAATTTAAATTTACTAACAAATCATTGACTAATATCTTAATGAAAAAATTAATTGAAATTTAATATGATAGTATTTGAGGAATTCAATATTATATTATATCCTCAATATGCATGATAAGACTATAAGCTTAAGAACAATGGGCATAAATGTAGTTGAGTCTTTTATCTTATAATTTATATTGTTAATTATATTTCTTCTTAGTTTAACTCATTTAAAATTTACTATAATAAAATTAAGGATAAATAAAATTTAAATGACCTGACTAATATATATATTTAGAAAGAATTAAGATTAAAATAGGAAAGACTCATAATATTTTAGGTACTACTGAAGGAGTAAGTAATAATAAAAGAAAGTTAAAGCATAAATCACTTGAGTTTTTAAATGTTATATAAATTTATAAAAGAAAATTTTTCATAGTAAAATACTATTTTTTGTTGAATCTCATATTTTGATAATGAAACCAATTAATTGTGTTTATGATCTGATTTACGTTTTAAGTGACACAAGACTAGCTTCAATCAAAAAGAGATAATTAAAGTAGGATGAATCAAAAGTTGGGTCGGAGTAGAACATGTCAGAAGATTAGACGTTGAGCCAAAGGATCGATCGACATATCAGAAGAAGGCTTCATGCCATGGGTTTGGGCATCAGGCCATGAAGGGCAAAAATTTTGCTGAGAAGATCGGAGTTACAGAGATCAACTAGCCAATTGGACAATAAGCTGCAAAATAGGACAATGCGTCGAAGAATCGGACAAAGCGCCGATGAACCAATGGCATGTTGGATAACAATTGATTCAAGCTTTGTAATAATTGTCTAGATCAAAATAGGTTTAAATTATAATTAAGTTAAAATTATGTCAACTCAATTAGGGGCCAATTGGGCCCAAGTTTAGGCCAAGTGAAAAGTCCAAATAATGACCCAACAAGTGGGTCAAGTGGTGGCACTACCAAAATAGGCAATGGAACCATCGGGGGCTTAGTCTTTAAGACACAGTCTCTAAGACTGTGTCAGGCAGTGATATCGCCAAACTGGGCGGTGGTACCACCTAGTGTCAAGCAAACTAGGCGATGATACCGCTAGTACTTTGAAGACTCGAGGTGGTTTAAATTTTGGCTCCAAGTTTGAATCCACTTGGGGCTTATAAATAGCCTTCTTATCCCTAGTTAGCATACACAAGCACAAAAAACATAATAGTGAAAAAATACTGTTGTAATTCTTTAAGAGTTTTCCTCATCTAACCTTAAGTTGCTTTTAGTTTAAGAGAGGAATGAGTACTTGTAAAGGTTGTTCTCCTAAACCTATAAAAAGGAGAATATGGTAGTTAGTCTTCACCCATTGAAATAAGATTGTTAGTGGAAGCCGGTAGCCTCGACGAAAGAGAGATCGGAAATGGACATAGGTCATGATGACTGAACCATTATAAAATTAGTGTGCTCTCTTTCTATGCTCTTTTCTTTACTTCTTACTAAGTTTGTTGTTCACTCTATCTTACACTCTCTTTATGTTAAAGCACACTTGATATTTGTTTTAATCGAATGAATCTTTGAATCAAACAAGTTTTTGAAATTGAACATTTTTATCGCCACACTAATTCACACCCCCCCCCCACTCTTAGTGCCGACTACGATCCTAACAGTTGGTCTCAGGGTAGGTTTATTTCTCATTTGGTTTAAAACCTAAGAGAAATAACTCTTTTCGTCTTTCAAGAGAGTCACTCTATCATTCATCCTCCAATATTCAATGGGACAGACTACACATATTTAAAAACTCGAATAAGAGTTTTCTTATTTTTGTTGGATTTGAATTTATGGAATATCATTGAAAATGGTTTTTAAACACCCTCTAAACCTATGAATGAATGGAATGATTTTGAAAAAAAAATCATTTTTTTTAATGCAAAAGCTATGAATGCTTTGTTTTGTGCCTTAAATAAAAATGAATTTAATCAGATTTCGATTTATGAAACTTCACATGAGATTTAGCACACTCTTGAAATCACATAAAAGGCACTAGTGGAGTAAAAGATTCAAAAATTAATCTTTTGATACACAATTTTGAATTATTTTGAATAGAACCAAGCAAAACTATTGGTGACATATACACTCATTTTACAGATGTTGTCAATAGTTTAAAAAGTCTTGGTAAAGGTTTTTCTAATTTTAAACTTATTAACAAGATTCTAAGATCCCTTCCAAAAAGTTGGGATCCGAAAGTAACGACTATACAAGAGCAAAGTGCTTGAATTGTTATTCTCTCAAAAAATTTATCAGGTCTTTAATGACCTATGATATAACTTGTGTTGAATATGATGAACATGAGAACAACCTTCCAAAGAATAGGAAGTTGATTGCATTTAGAATGAAAGAAGACCACTCGAGCGAAAGCTCAAGTGATGAGGACATAGAACTTCTCACAATAACATTTTAAAAATTCATAAAATAAGAAACTAATAAGAAAAATGAACTTTAAAAGAAGAAACTGCTAAAGAGGAAGATAGCACTCAAGGATGAATTGAGTGCATCCAAAGGCAAGATGACGAACTACGCTTTGGTGGCTTTTGACAATGAGGTAAGTAACTCACCTGAAATGTTTTTACCTTACCATGAAATTACTTAATGCATTTTATGAGAAGTTTTTTTAAATTAGTAAGAAATAAAAAAATACAAAAAATTATTCTTCTCTTTCTAGTGATTTTGAAAAATTAAAAATTTGATCATGAAAATTATATGTTTATGATAAAGGAACAAAATGTTAGATTTAAATTTAATGATTGTACACCAAATACAATTCTATGTATTTTTATTTTGATGATTTCCATATCGCTTTTTGATTTTAAACATGATACATGGCTTTGACACAAAAAAGAAAAAAATTATGAATGACAATTGTATATTAACTTCTCGCACTAAGCTAGATTCATTTAAGAAAGAAAATGTCTTGTTATAACTAACAATAATAAAAGAAAGATCATTGGAATTAAAATGATTTTGAAGACGCTTTATGAAATCATGCTTGATAATTTTAATGATGTAATGAAAATATTAAAAGTTTTGGTATCATGCTTGATAATTTGAAGTAATGATGATTTGAAATCTTATGTTTTGAAATAATGTATTGAAATAATGTATCTTTTGTTAAAGGTGCTTAATGTGTTTGGTCTTAATGGTTTTTATGATGAAATTTATTTTTTGGTCCTATACATTGATGCATAGATTTGGCATTCGTATGAAAAACTTGAGTATACCTATATGAAATCAATCGCATGAATTGAAACTAAAAAGAAGAAAGTATTTTTCTTGAAAATTTTGCTATCTTTAAAGGTTTTGAATTTTTCAATAAAAGATTAATGAATCCATGTATATTATCTTTTGTGAATCTCTTGATTTATGAAAGTGATTTTGTTGATTTGATGATGAGTTTTATCTAAATCTATTTATGTCATTTTGAATCTCTAGAAAGTGATTTTGATAATTTATTATTTGAATTTGAATGAGTTTTATCCAAATCTTACATTTGATACTTGAAATTTTTGTTTATGAATCATGATGAATTGAGAAATATAATCAAGTTCTCAAATGTTTCATTTTGCTATAAAGAAGTTTTATTGAAATCATGATCTTGATCTCTCGTAATTATAACTTAAATTTTCTTTGAATGAATCAATATTATTTTCTATTTAAGAGGAGATTTGTTAAAATGAATCATGTTTTTTAGTATTTACGATTCAATATTAATATCTTTTTTGACATGATTCCTTTGTATTTATGGCTTGTATGCCTCATGTAATGATTAAAATATTTTGAGTCATTATATCCTCCCCTTCTTTTTGACAGAGACAAAGGGGGAGATAGTTTGTTAGCTTGTGTATCACAAAAGAAAGAAAAATTGTTAGCTCGATCATTGCAAAGGAAGCAAAAAATTTGCTAGCTTACAAAGGCAAAACTTGCTTACACTTCTCAAAAGAGAAGAAACAAAAGTTGCTAGCTTGGAATATTACAAAGAGAAGCAAAAAGTTGCTATCACAAGAAAAGCAAAAGTATAAACTTGCAAAATTTGTAATCTTGCATAGCTTTAAAACTAATGATGATTTGGTGATTATGCATATTGTAAAGTGATAAAAAATTTACTAGCTTGAATGTTATAAAACTTGTATATCTTAAAAATTTGCTATATACACTACTCCTTTTTGTTGATGATAAAGGGGGAGAAGTACGATAAAAGTAAAATCATGTATGGGATGAATGAATACTTTATTTTTATGATGCATGCAATAATGTAATCAAATAGATTTTTTTAATACTTATGATGCATGTAATGTTGAAATACTATTATTTTGTTTGAATTTAAAGTTTCTATCAATATGGCATATTGATAAGGGGAGTTAAGGTTAACTTCATCATCAATTGGTTGTCATCATCAAAAAAGGGGATATTGTTAAATCTTGAATTTTGATGATAAAACCAATCGATATTGTTTATGATATGATCTACGTTTTGGGTGATGTAGGACAAGCTTCGATCAAGAAAAGAAAATTAAAGCAGGAGGAATCGGAAGTTAGGCCAGAGTGGAACATGTCAGAAGATTGGACATCGAGCTGGAGGATCAATCAACGTATCGGTAGGAGGCTTCGTGCCATGGGTTCAAGCATCAGGCCAAGAAGAGCAAAAATTATGCCAAGGAGATTGGAGTTTCGGAGGTCAATTGATCGATTGGGCAATAGACCACAAGAGAAGACGATGAGCCGAAGAATCGAATGAAGCATCGATGAACCAATAATATGTCGGACAATAATTGATTCAAGCTTTGTAATAATTATCTAGATCGAAGTAGATTTAAATTATAATTGGGTTAGAACTATGCTAACTCAATTATGGGTCAATTAAGCCTAAGTTTGGGCTATGTTGTGCCAAGTGAAAGGCCCAAATAGTGACCCAATAGGTGGGTCAGGTAGTGGAACCGTCGGTGGCTCAGTCTTCAACACATAGTCTCCGAGATTGTGTCAGGTAGTGGTATTGCTAGATTGGGTGGTGATACCAACCAATGTCAGGCGGTGGTATCACCCATTGTTAGGCGATGGTACCGCCAGACCAAGTTGTGGTATCACTAGTGTCAAGTAGTGGTACCGCCAGATCGGACGATGGTATCACGCAATATCAGGGCAGACTAGGCGGTAGTACTACTAGTACCTTGAAGACTCAGGATGGTTCAAATTTTGGCTCTAAGTATGAATCCACTTGGGGCCTATAAATACCCTTCTCATCCTTGTTAGCCTCAACAGAAGAGGGACAGAAGTGGACGTAGGTCACGACGATCGAACCATCATAAAATTGGTATGCTCTCTTTCTGTCCTCTTTTCTTTACTGCTTACTAAGTTTGTTGTTCACTTCATCTCACACTTTTTAAGAAAAATTGTTAGCTCAATCATTGCAAAGGAAGCAAAAAATTTGCTAGCTTGCAAAGGCAAAAGAGAAGAAACCAAAGTTGCTAGCTTGGAATATCACAGAGAGAAACAAAAAGATGCTATCATAAGAAAAGCAAAAGTGCAAACTTGCAAAATTTGTAATCTTGCATAACTTTAAAACTAATAATGATTTGGTGATTATGCATGTTGTAAAGTGATGAAAAATTTACTAGCTTGTATGTTATAAAACTTGTATATCTTAAAAATTTGCTATATACTTCTCCTTTATGTTGATGATAAAGGGGGAGAAGTATGATAAAAGTATAATCATGCATGGGATGAATGAATACTTTGTTTTTATGATGCATGCAATAATGTAATCAAATAGATTTTTTTAATACTTATGATGCATGTAATGTTGAAATACTATGATTTTGTTTGAATTTAAAGTTTCTATCAATATGGCATATTGATAGGGGGAGTTAAGGTTAACTTCATCATCAATTGGTTGTCATCATAAAAAAGGGGGATATTATTAAATCTTAAATTTTGATATTAAAACCAATTGATAGTGTTTATGATATGATCTGCGTTTTGGGTGATGCAAGACTAGCTTCGATCAGGAAAAGACAATTAAAGCAGGAGGAATCGGAAGTTAGGCTAGAGTGAAACATGTTAGAAAATTAGACATCGAGCTGGAGGATCAATCAACGTATTGGTAGAAGGCTTCGTGCCATGGGTTCAAGCATCAGGCCAAGAAGAGCAAAAATTATGCTAAGAAGATTAGAGTTCCGGAGGTCAATTGACCGATTGGGCAATAAGCCACAAGAGAATATGATGAGCCGAAGAATCGGATGAAGCGTTGATGAACCAATAATATACCGGACAATAATTGATTCAAGCTTTGTAATAATTATCTAGATCAAAGTAAATTTAAATTATAATTGGGTTGGAACTATGCTAACTCAATTAAGGGTCAATTAAGCCTAAGTTTGGGTTGTATTGGGCCAAGTGAAAGGCCCAAATAGTGATCCAATATGTGGGTCAGGCAGTGGAACCATCGGTGGCTCAGTCTTCAACACATAGTCTCCGAGATTATGTCAGGCAATGGTATTGCTAGATTGGGTGGTGATACCAACCAATATCAGGCGGTGGTATCGCCCATTGTTAGGCGGTGGTACCGCCAGACCGGGTACCGCCAGACCAAGTGGTGGTATCACTAGTGTCAAGCAGTGGTACAGCCAGATCGGATGGTGGTATCACGCAATGTTAGGGTAGATTGGGCGGTGGTACTACTAGTAACTTGAAGAGTCAGGGTGGTTCAAATTTTGGTTCTAAGTATGAATCCACTTGGAGCCTATAAATACCCTTCTCATCCTTGGTTAGCATGCACAAGTACAGAGAACATAATAGTGAAAAAACACTACTATAATTCTTTAAGAGTTTCCCTACTATAACCTCAAGTTGCTTTCAATTTAAGAGAGGAGTGAGTGCTTGTAAAGATTATTCTCCTAAACCTGTGAAAAAGAGAAGAGAGTTATAATAGGGTAGTTAGTCTTCACCCATTAAAAGAAGACTATTAGTGGTGTTAGGTTCGGAGCGGCACTAAGAGGGGGGGGTGAATTAGTGCAGCGGATTAAAATGATTAAAGCTTGAAAACCGATTCCGAAGATTTGCTTAAGAACTTGATTCAGCGAAAGAGACTTTAACTTGAAAATATTCAGGCAAATGAACTTGGAAGTAGGGAGAAGAAATCCGATCAGTTTGCAGCTTAAGTAATTTACGATGCAGAATTTAAGTACTCACACAACAAGTAAACGCAGCGATGTATAGTGGTTCGGTCAAATGACCTACGTCCACTCTTGAAGCCTCCTCCAATGAGGCTCCCAACTTCCACTAGCAAGTCTCTTGAAGGGGAAGGACCAAACACCCCTTTACAGCCTTTTACAAGAGGTTCCCTCTCTTTGAGAATTTTTACAAGTAGAAGAAAGAGGTGAACACTTGAGCAATTGAGAGCAGGAATTTGCTATAGCTTAGACTCAAATCTAACACTGCAAAGATCCTCAACCAACTAGAAGTAAAGGGGTATTTATAGAGAATTTTTGGGATTCAAAAATCCCGCTCAAAAAGGTCTCGTCCGAAATTTGGTTGTGAGGCGATACTACCGCTGCGTGTGTTAGTGTCTTTGGCGGTACTATCGCCGGACCTTTGGCGATATCTGCTGACACAGTGGTTGCAACCACTGTCAGGCGGTTCCACTGCTTGCACTGGGCGATTACACTCGACACAGTGGTTGCAACCACTGTCGCGCGATGCTACCGCTTTGCTGAAGCGGTACTACTGCCGGTGTTCGATCAACAAGCGGTGCCACCGCTGGTCTTTGGTCGGCGGTGCCACCGCCGACCCTTACCAAAATATGGGCTAACCTTTGGCCCAATACAGCCCACTAAAGGCCCAATTGGCCCAATAAAGGTCTAGATAGGTTTAATACCTATTCTATACCCTAATTAAGTGCTAACTATGATCTTCTAAAGACAAATTATACCAACACCATCAAGTAATCTTTGAAGAGCTTTCCGCGATCTTCCGGCGGACTTCCAATCCCTTGGATTCCTTCCGTGGACTCCCACCGGCTCCCGAATTCTATGGCGAGTTCAACGAGTCTTTCCCAATCTTCCGAACCTTTTCGGTTGTCTCATGAACCTCCGACGATCTTTCCGGCGAACTTCCGAAACCTTCGGCAAGTCCCCGATTTCATCTCGGTTGACTCCGGCAGCACTTCCGATGATCCTTCAGATATTTGGTGGACTCTTGAACTTCCAGCAACCTGACTTTGGTAAGTTCCTCTATCATAGTTAATCCTGCACACTTATCTCAAAAATAGATTAGATCAAATAACCACCAATTGACTTCATCATCAAAATCCGAGATTCAATAATCTCCCCCTTTTTGATGATGACAATCAATTGATGACGGAGTTATTCTTAACTCCCCCTATCTATATGCCATATAATGAGAAGGTAAAGACATTTGAATTCATTCTCTTGAATTCAACCAAAAACGATAAGTTACTTACGTTGAACTTATCATCTAAATCAACATGAGGTTTCATTCGTAAACAATATCAAAGCATGACATTTAATATCAAGTCGAAGGATGAAAACCATTTATCATTTCGACACAAGATATCAAAAATTTGAGATTACAACAGGGATCTCATGATTGAAAAGCGTGACAACATAACAGATAAATCATGAGATGAAAATTGTCATTTCAATTTGATGTATTGCATTACTTCATTTGCAATGCTTTTCAAGGATTGCAACCTGTTTTTGACACTAAGCAGAGCAATTGAATTGCAATAAAAATTCTTATGACACATTTCTCATTTCATTTCACTGTATAAGTCATTTTCAATACAATGCATGAGTTGTTTATCAAAATATTTCGTTCTTAAAAGCCACACTTAACAAATCATCATGTTTATTAAGTTATCAAAATATTTTGCACATAAAAGCCACATTTAACAAATCATCAATTTCATATTTTTCTCCCCGTTTGTCATCAACAAAAAGGAGATGAAAACTGAAAACCATGATCGCAAGGCTAAAGAATACATCATTAAACTCAAAATTCATGAAGAGATTAAAAAATAATCGTTAAAAAGAAACATCATGAAGGTAATATCATGAAAACCTTTCGATCGAAAGATGAGTTTTTCACAATATATAATGATCAATAAAATGATAGTTTCATATATCACTAAAGGTATAAAGACGACACAATCAAAGATTAAATGTTTTGAAGGACATGCAATATTTAAACATTAGGGCAGATTTAGCATGCCTAATTCTCTTCTAATGAAGTCAAATTGTTCTTCATTTAGGGGTTTTGTGAAAATGTCCGCTAATTGGTGCTTTGTATCAATAAATTCTAAAGTGACATCATTATTAGCAACATGATCTCGTATAAAGTGATGCCTAATATTAATGTGTTTAGTTCTTGAGTGTTGAATGGGATTTTTTGTTAGACAAATAGCACTTGTGTTATCGCATTTTATTGGAATATTTTTCAAATTAATTCCATAATCTTCTAAAGTATTTTTCATCCACACAACTTGTGCACAACATGCACTCAGCTATATATTATTCGGCTTCCGCCGTAGATAGTGCAATAGAATTTTGTTTCTTGGAAGTCCAAGAAACAAGTGCATGTCCTAAGAATTGACATGTTCCAGATGTGCTTTTTCTATCAATTCTACATCCGCCAAAATCGGCATCCGCATAAGCTTTTAGATCAAAGTTATCATATTTTGGATACCATAATCCTAGATTTATAGTTCCTTTAAGATACCTAAGGATTCTTTTAACAGCTTTAAGGTGAGATAACTTAGGATTCGCTTGGAATCTTGCACATAGACCTACACTAAACATGATATCAGGTCTTGTTGCAGTGAGATAGAGTAAACTACATATCATTCCCCTATATGTTTTTTGATCAAAGTTTTCTCCATGTTCATCCAAGTCTAACTTGGTGGAAGTACTCATTGGAGTGTTGATGGCTTTAGAACTATCCATATTAAATCGTTTTAGTAGTTCCAGTGTATACTTGGTTTGATTAAGAAATATTCCATCACTAAGTTGTTTAATTTGTAATCCTAAAAAGAAGTTTAACTCACCCATTAGACTCATTTCAAATTCAAGACTCATACACTTAGCAAATGATTCACATTGTGATTCATCCGACGAACCAAAAATGATATCATCAACATAAATTTGAACAATAAGAAAATTATTTTCAAAATGTTTAATAAACAATGTAGTATCAACCTTGCCTTTAGTAAAATTATTTGAAATTAAGAAGGAACTAAGCCTCTCATACCAAGCCCTAGGGGCTTGTTTCAATCCATAGAGAGCTTTGGTTAGTTTAAAAACATGATTGGGAAGAAGAGAGTTTTCAAAACCGGGTGGTTGTTCAACATAAACTTCTTCGGAGATAAAGCCATTTAAAAAAGCACTTTTGACATCCATTTGAAAAAGCTTAAAGTTATTACTACTAGCATAGGCAAGGAGC
The DNA here is from genome assembly GCA_024322285.1 of Musa beccarii. Lineage (NCBI taxonomy): Eukaryota > Viridiplantae > Streptophyta > Magnoliopsida > Zingiberales > Musaceae > Musa > Musa beccarii. The sequence continues at coordinate 9,962,158 of CM044402.1, read as the reverse complement.
ATCCTAATGGCTTCTAATCTAGCCACAGGAGCGAAGGTTTCTTCAGTCGATACCTTCTTCTTGGTTGAAACCTTTGGCCACTAATCTAGCCTTGTTTCTAACCACGATACCATATTCATCTTGCTTGTTTCTAAAGACCCATTTAGTACCGATAACTAAATGGTCACTTGGTCTAGGAACAAGCTTCCATACCTCATTTCTCTCAAATTGGTTTAATTCCTCTTGCATTGCGATAACCCAAGAATTATTTTTCAAGGCTTCGTCAATGCTCTTAGGCTCAATTTGAGAAAGAAAAGCGGCATGAGCACAAAAATTTTTAAAAGAAGAACGCGTTTGAACCCCTTTCGATGTATCTCCTATGATTAGCTCCTTTGGATGGGCATCCACATACTTCCATTCCTTAGGTAAGGAATATTCGGAAGAAGATGCTTCCAAGTTGCCATTTTGAGGAGAGGGTTCATTTAAATTCAAATTTCAAAACCGAAATCATCATCAAGATCATTTTTCTTAATTTCAGAAACTTCATTAAACACCACATGAATAGACTCTTCCATAACTAAGGTTCTCTTATTAAAAACTCGAAAAGCTTTAGACACGGAAGAGTATCCAAGAAAGATGCCTTCATCGGATTTAGCATCGAATTTTCCTAAGGCATCCTTTTCATTTAAAATAAAGCATTTGCAACCAAAAACTTTAAAGTAAGAAACATTGGGTTTTTTATCATTCCATAATTCATAAGGAGTCTTGGATAGAGATGGTCTTATTAGAACCCTATTCATGACATAACAAGCTGTATTTACAGCTTCGGCCCAAAAATATTTGGGTAATTTATGTTCATTTAACATGGTTCTTGCCATTTCTTGCAAATTTCTATTCTTTCTTTCTACTACTCCATTTTGTTGAGGATTTCTTGGAGTAGAGAAGAAGTGGTTATACCCATTTGATTCACAAAAATTTTGGAAGTCACGGTTTTGGAATTCACCACCATGATCACTCCGAATTGATGAAATCATGAAACCCTTTTCATTTTGAGTAAGTTTACAGAATTTGGAGAAACATTTAAAAGAATCACTTTTGTGAGCTAAGAAATAGATCCACGTGAATCTACTATAGTCATCAACAATCACAAAGGCATATTTACTACCTCCTAAGCTTATTGTGTCAATTGGTCCAAACAAATCCATATGGATCAATTGCAATGGTCTAGAGGTACTTATTTGATTTTGAAGCTAGTTTTGATTTGTTTTCCTAGTTGACAAGCATCACATACTCTATCTTTAAGGAACTTAATCTTAGGAATGCCTCTTACAAGATTTTTAGATGTGATTTGAGAGATTAGTTTCATGCTAGCATGACCTAATCTTCTATGCCAAAGCCGAGCATCATCATTCAAAGCCGAAAAACATATTTCACTACCAAGATCATCAAGATTAATGGTGTAGACATTATTTTGCTTGATTGCAATTATAGATGTATTGTTGTGTGGTTTTTCAATGATGCAAGCATTAGATTCAAATCTTACAATATAACCATTATCACATAATTGACTAATGCTCAATAGATTGTGTTTTAAGCCATCAACTAATAACACATTATCAATTGAAAAGGTTGATTTATTACCTATAGTACCCTTGCCAATGATTTTACCCTTGTTGTTGTCTCCGAAGGTGACAAACCCTTCATCTTGGCTAGAGAGCTTAGAGAATTGAGATGGATCTCCGGTCATGTGCCTTGAGCATCCACTATCAAGGTACCATCTCTTGCTCCTAGCTTGTGTGGGTGTTTTTGTCTACAAGAAAGGATGATTTTTAGGTACCCATTTTGACTTGGGTGCCTCAAAAACTGATCTACTAATTCTATCATTATTCAATGAGTTCCTAATTGATCCTTTAGGAACCCATACTAATTTATTTAGGCTAAGTTTCCTATATGGACATTTGTAAACAACATGTCCGGATTTGCAACAAAAATTGCATTTGAAATGAGAGGAGACATGTAATGTTGGCCCTTTAATGAATGTGGTTTGTGTTCGGTGAGATCCACTCACAAACCCAATTCCACATCTATTTCTGACATGTCCCTTGTTAGCAAGGATCATGTCTAAGCTCTTACTACCGACCTTAAACTTGTTTAAGGTCTCTTTGAGTAGCAAGTTTTCATTTTTGATTGCTTCTAAGTGATTGCACTTAGAGCATGGGAGTAGAGGAGAGAATCATGCTCAAGACTCTTAAACTTATCTAGTAATAAAGCATGTTCCTTTTTAAAGATTTGAAGCTTTTTGTAACAGTTCTACATTCATCAAATAAATCATGAAAAGCAATTAAAAGCTCATCGAAAGATAAATCTTCATTAAGTAAATCACTTACCTCTTCTCCCAAAGCCATTAGAGCAAAGTTGGCCTCCTCTTTGATGCTTGCTTCTTCATCCTCGGAATCACTCGAGTCATCCCATGTAGCCTTCAAAGCCTTCTTTTCTTGAGTTGCTTCTTCTTGGCTTGAGGGCATTCATTTTTGAAGTGCCCGGCTTCTTGCATTCATAACATATGACTTGGTCCCTTTTGGTTCAGGTTTGTTCTTTAAATCATTTTTAAATTTGCCCTTTTTAATGAATTTTTTAAATTTTCTAGTTAAGAGTGCAATGTCCTCATCAAGGTCCTCATCACTTGATGTTCCTTTCAAGTGGTCTTCTTGAGTTCTTAATGCCATATCCTTCCTGTTCTTTGGAAGGGGTTCTCTAGCTCATCATGAGCATGGCATGTCATTTCATAGGTCATTAAAGACCCTATGAGTTCTTCGATAGGAAAAAGTTTTAAGGTCTTTGGCCTCTTGAATGGCCGTAACCTTTGGATCCCAACATTTCGGAAGAGATCTTAAAATTTTTGTTACTAATTCAAAATTAGAAAAATCTTTACCAAGTGCCTTGAGTCCATTGATGACATCCGTAAAGCGGGTGTACATGTCTCCAATAGACTCACTTGGTTTCATTCGAAAAAGCTCGTAAGAGTGCACAAGAATGTTGATTTTGGACTCTTTCACTCGGCTAGTGCCTTCATGAGTGATCTCAAGAGTTCGCCAAATATCAAAAGCCGATTCACAAATCGATACGCGATTAAATTCATTTTTGTCTAGTGCACAAAACAAGGCATTCATAGCCTTAGCATTTAAAGCAAACACCTTCTTCTCCGACTCATTCCATTCGCTCATCGGAAGAAGAGATTTTTGAAAACCATTTTCAACGATATTCCAAAGTTCAAAATCCATATAAATAAGAAAAATCCTCATCCGAGTCTTCCAATACGTATAATCCGACCCGTTAAACATGGGTGGACGGGTAATGGAGTAACCCTCTTGCATGCCGAAAAAGGCCATCTCTCTTGGGTTTTAAACCAAATGTGAGAGTGAACCAGGCTCTGATACCAATTGTTAGGTTCGGAGCGGCACTAAGAGGGGGGGGGGTGAATTAGTGCAGCGGATTAAAATGATTAAAGCTTGAAAACCGATTCCGAAGATTTGCTTAAGAACTTGATTCAGCGAAAGAGACTTTAACTTGAAAATATTCAGGCAAATGAACTTGGAAGTAGGGAGAAGAAATCCGATCAGTTTGCAGCTTAAGTAATTTACGATGCAGAATTTAAGTACTCACACAACAAGTAAACGCAGCGATGTATAGTGGTTCGGTCAAATGACCTACGTCCACTCTTGAAGCCTCCTCTAATGAGGCTCCCAACTTCCACTAGCAAGTCTCTTGAAGGGGAAGGACCAAACACCCCTTTACAGCCTTTTACAAGAGGTTCCCTCTCTTTACTGAAATTTTTACAAGTAGAAGAAAGAGGTGAACACTTGAGCAATTGAGAGCAGGAATTTGCTATAGCTTAGACTCAAATCTAACACTGCAAAGATCCTCAACCAGCTAGAAGTAAAGGGGTATTTATAGAGAATTTTTCGGATTCAAAAATCCCGCTCAAAAGCTCTCGTCAGAAATTTGATCGCAGGCGGTACTACTGCTGCATCAAGGCAGCGCGTACTACCGCCTACGCTGCGTGTGTTAGTGTCTTTGGCGGTACTACCACCGGGCATCGGGCGGTATTACCGCTCGACACAGTGGTTGCAACCACTGTCGAGCGGTGCTACCGCTGCTGAAGCGATACTACCGCGGTGTTGATCAACAAGCGGTGCCACCGCCGGTCCGGCGGTGCCACCGCCGACCCTTACCAGCTGTCAGTATGGGCCTAACCTTTGGCCCAATACAGCCCACTAAAGGCCCAATTGGCCCAATAAAGGTCTAGATAGGTTTAACACCTATTCTATACCCTAATTAAGTGCTAACTATGATCTTCTAAAGACAAATTATACCAACACCATCAAGTAATCTTTCAAGAGCTTTCCGCGATCTTCCGCGGACTTCCTAAGCAATCCTTGATTCCTTCCGGCGAACTCCCACTGGCTCCCGAATTCTATGGCGAGTTCAACGAGTCTTTCCCAATCTTCCGAACCTTTTCGGTTGTCTCATGAACCTCCGACGATCTTTCCGGCGAACTTCCGAAACCTTCGGCAAGTCCCCGATTTCATCTCGGTTGACTCCGGCAGCACTTCCGATGATCCTTCAGATATTTGGTGGACTCTTGAACTTCTAGCAACTTGACTTTGGTAAGTTCCTCTATCATAGTTAATCCTGCACACTTATCTCAAAAATGGATTAGATCAAATAACCACCAATTGACTTCATCATCAAAATCTGAGATTCAACAAGTGGAAGCCGATAGCCTCAACAGAAGTGGGATCAGAAGTGGACGTAGGTCACGACGATCGAACTACCATAAAATCAGTATGCTCTCTTTCTGTGCTCTTTTCTTTACAGCTTACTAAGTTTGTTGTTCACTTCAACTCACACTTTTTAAGTTAAAGCATACTTGATATCTATTTTGATCAAATAAATCTTTGAATCGAATAAGTTTCCAAAATCAAACGTTTTTATTACTGCACTAATTCACACCCCCTAGTGCTAATAATGATCCTAACACTTTTATGGTAAGAAAGGTTATGTGAAGATCAACTATAAGATTTGATTTGAAAAGAAAATGTATAAGTTCGACCTTTATATGTTTCGAATTAAACATTACAAAAGTCTGTTTCTAATACTTGGTAGATAGATTTTGATATTTCAACTTATGTTACTAATAATAAAGATTTATTTGAATATGAGAATAAAAAAGTATGAAATATTTATTATTATAGGAAATTATCTTAAAATAAAAACAATAGTAGTTAGTACTTATCGCTTATGCCTAGAGATGACTCATTTGATGTTATATTTTTATAATTTTAGAAATTTGAGTTCTTTATCTAGAATTTCTATGATATTATTTTTCTTTTGGTGGAGGCAAAATCACCATGATTAAATAAAAGTCAAGTTGTAAATTTTGTATAATGGTTTGTATAAAATTAGTATGAATATTGAGCATGCAACACTTCCTATCATTAAATATTCGAAAGAAATATAGTTTTATAAAATTTTGCAAATTATATATGCAAGTCATTTCATGGTTTCTATCTTAGTAGAGAGAGATATTTTATCACCTTTATAAATAACATGTTGAGATATGATTATATATCTAATTTATATAAGATCTCAAGCTGTTGACACCGTTAGGTATATATAATAAAAGTTGAGAGACGATTAGATAGAAAAATTAAAATTATCAGATCTGATAGGAGTGATAAATTTTATGATAGTTATAATAAACATGATCATAATTCTGATTCTTTTAATATATTCCTAGAAAAGTGACATATTTGTACTTAGTATATTTTACCAGATGTGTCATGGCAGAACAAGATTACTAAAAAATTAGGAGCATAATGAGCTATTCTTTTATACCCAAATTAATATGAGGATAAGCTTTAAGGACAATAATATATATTTTAAATAGAGTTCCTAGTAAGTTAATTCCATAAATTTATTTTGAGTTATAGACTAGTAAGAAACCCAACTTGAGATATTTATATATTTAGGATTATCCTACAAAGATAAAAGTCTTCAATTTACATGAAAAAAAATTTAGATTCAAGGACTATTTCTAAGTATTTTATTATTTATTTAGAAAAGTTCAAAGAAAAATAGATTTTATTATCGTAACCATAATACAAGGATAATTGAATTTGATAATGCAAGATTCTTAATAAAATAATGAATTAATGAGAGTGAAAATCTTAAAATTTAATCTTATATTGAGGAGATACTGGTTGATACTTCTTTATTATTTTATATTCAAGAGATTATTATTTTTAAATCACTAAATGATTTAATAAAGGTAAATAATAAAATAACATTAGTGAACTCCCACATAATATTAATATTATTACTAATGGGCTTGTAGAATAATCACGATCAATAGTTTTAAGAATATGTCAAAGAAAAATAACACCTATTATTTTCGTTGATTATATAGTATATCTACTAGAATCAAATTATGATATAGGAATCAAAAGGATCTTTTATTATTTTCATAAGTTATTAAAAGTAATAATTTTGAAGAATAATGTGATACAATAAAAGAAGAATTAAAATCAATAAACCATAATTGTATTTGAGAACTTGTCAAATTACCCAATAACTATAAAAGACTCTATTATATAAATATAACTCAAAGGGCAAGATTAAATAATATAACAGTCAAACTTGTGGTTAAAGGTTTTACCCGAAAAGAATACATCAATCATAATGAGACATTTTCTCTATTTTTTAAATGAACTCATTAAGAATCGTCATAATATTAGTGGCTCATTATAATTTTGAGTTGTATCATATGGATAATATTTTGCTTGCTAGTAGTGATCTTGGTTTATTATACTAAATGAAGAAATTTCTCACCAAGAATTTTAAAATACATCTTATGTTTTTGGTATTGAGATATTCAGAGATAGATTTAAATAATTACTAGAACTATCTCAGAAAGGATATATTAACTTAATCTTTAAAAATTTTAATATACAATTTTATTCAGCAAATGACATGAGTAAAAACTTTTAGTCAAAATAAATATTTTTAAATAACTTAGAAAAGAATCAAATAAAAAATAAATATTTTTTATATATGCATAGTTGAAAGTTTATTACATGCTCAATTCCATACTAGATCATATATATCAATTTTATAGTCGAAATATTGGATATATTTTAGAGTTACTTAAGAATGAAATCATAAAAGGCTACAAAGAAAATAATAAGATATTTAGGAGGGACGAAAGATTATATGTTCACATATATGAAAATATGGTGATATTAGTTATAGGTGCCCTACAAGCCAATCACGCACCATAACATGTTACGTTAATCTCTTTGCTTATGATTATTGATATTTTTTCATATTATCTAGATATATATTGTGATATCCTTGGATCTATGCAATGAGAATCGGATCGTGATGAGATCACAATAATGAGATTAATTCACCTTTAAACACTGACCCTAAATAATCCTAGTCATAGGTTACTCGAGAGGAACATGAAGATAACCTGATAGATTTGTGTTCTGTATACTCATCCATATGATGGAGGTGATTGGTCTCATAGCTACTCGTGTGGGGACATTAAGGATATAGTGCAGGTGCTCATTGGAGAATGAGTTCACTAATTGATCTGCTTACGAAATGTTGGATGGTTATTGATACCTGTTGCTAGACAACGATTCCATAGTCCTAGTAGCATATATGATCCTTATACTTTTGATATCAAGGATATCCTATATAAGTACTCCACTCTTTGATATCGGACTTATAGGTTTGGAAGTTCCAAATCTAGTACAATTGGTTATTAGGAGTGGTAGCCAACCATACAAGTGCTATTGAGTGTCAATAGAGGATCATCCACTCTCGATATCATGAGAGAAATATCCCATGTGTTCTTGCTCAAGCAAATCCCTAGCCAATATCATTCGGATTGAGAGAAAGAGTTCTCTGGGAGAATTCGATTAGAGCGAGACTCAATTAGAAACTTTACAGGACTGACAACACCATGCTTAATATATGGTCTTTGAGATATTAGATGAATAAAGGACTATAGGTACATGATAAATGAGGACAGATAGGTTCAAATGATTGGATTCCCCTGCATCGTTTGGGGATTGCAGTGTAGTGGCCTAGTACGTCCATAGTCGATGAGTCGAGTGAATTATTATGAAGATAATAATTCAATGAGTCAGAAGGAGTTCTGATAGGTATGACTCACGGCCATCTCGTATTGGGTCTAGAGGGTCACACACATATGATAGGTGTTATGATGATTAGAGGTTCGGACATGAGATATCCACCAGAGCCCCTATCTTGTTGGATATCTAATAAACCCCTGAATTATTGGATCCCATAGATGAGATCCAATAAGAGCTAATAAGATATTATTGAGTAGAGACCCATTAATCTAAGAGGCTTAGGTAATTGGATGGAGATCTAATACCCAATAGGACAGGATCTATTAGGGTTAACAGGGGGCCTCTATAAATAGAAGGGAACCAAAGGCCTATAGACTGGGGTATTCTTGGTAGCCACCTCCTATTCTCCTTTCCCTAGAGAGATGCATTTCCACAGCTCTTGCCATGTGGCTCACCGCTAAAGAAAAGGATGCTTGACCTTCTTTATCCTTTCCTATAGATTTATAGGAATTCAGGGATATACGATCTCCCTAGGTACTATCTTTCTTGTATACGCAGTTTTTGAATTCATAGATTTGTTTTTATGCATCAATTTTCACATGACAATGAAACTTTTTTTTGGAAATCTATGATTTTATTTTATTTTTTATTCTTCCACTACGCATGTGATGTCGACCTTGGATTTCTCAATAGTAGTATCAAAACCAAGTTATTCATGTGAAGATCGGATTTTAACTACGTGTGTTGTGATTTAAAGAGGTTTTTGACATCAAAATCATTGATGCAAAAGCAAAAAAGGCAGCAATTGTTGCTGGCCTTACTGCCATCTACATGCAGGCAGCCTACGTGTCGCACATAGGCAGTCATAGTGCTGGTGACCTTTGGGCCATAGGCAAGCGCTCGCAGGACATAGGCAGGCAGCACTTGCAAGCGACACTCGCAAGCTGCCTACGCAAGCAACCTGGCTGTAAGGGGTGGGTGACGCTGGCTTGCAAGCGACCTACCCGTAAGGGCAGGCGGTGCCCATGGGGGCAGCGGGGGGGGGGGTTTGGGGGATAATGGCGCTTGTGGGCGTTGCGCCCGCGGGGTCAGTGCCGTCCACGGGCAGTGCTTGCAGCATTGTTGGGTGACCGCCGCCACCCACGGGCAGGGAGGAACAATCGCCCTAATGGGGCGACGCCCCCGCCAGCAGTGGTCACCGCTGGTAAGGTGGTGGCAACAGCAATGGAGCAGGAAGCAAAGGGGATTAGGTTTTTTTGGAAACGGATAGTTCTACCCCTCAGAATTTTAGAAATTCTCGAGTGTGTCCTTTAGGTCCAAATTATCAATATACACTTCATAATTTAGAAAATTCCCTACATGTCCCTGATTTCAAAAAAAAATATTAGTTAATTAAAAGACTTAATTAACTATTATTATAATATGGATAGATGATCATAGACTGTATGATATGTGTATATGTAATTATTATTATTAGGGCCTACGAGCCTCTATTTTTCTCATTTATTATCGGGCCTACATACATGTAATTATGTAATTATATTGTAATTACACAATGAGGTGCGGCAGGAGCGTGGAAGCGATAGCGGGACCCATGAGGTCGAGGTGGACGGTCGCGATGCATAGAGATCCGCCGAGATGCTGACAAAACTAACGAGGACGAGATCGACGATCACAGGGCATAGAGATGCACCACTTCATACATAGATCTTGATGTGAGAGATTGGGCCCACTAGTTTGGGCTTGATCATATTAGGATGTGGTTCATGATCATTTGGTGTGATTGCTTATACACCTACTATATATATGTATGTATGCGATGTAGATATATATTAAATATGTATATATGTGATACATTATATTAGGAGACCGAATCAAAAATTCTCTCTCTCGATAATATTAAGTCGATAAATGTGAAGCAATTAGATTGACTCACATAGCCTTCCATTATTATAAGTAGAAACCGATTCCCAGCGTAAGTTGAGTGGGTCGAGTCCCTCGAGGCTCACCTATATCGCAATTCGCTATCTTGCCTTTGACATAGAGATGTCACTGGTGACCTGAGGACATGGTATGCTTGGTCGAGTCTCTCGAGGGTATTATTAGGAAATCTAAAAGGCGACATCACATGTGCAACGAAAGAACAAAAAATATAAAATTCTAGATTTTCGTGAAAAGGTTTCATCATCGTGCGAAGATCGGTGCATAAAAATAGATCCGCAAATCCGAAAACTGCATATGTAAAAAAGATAATACCTAGGAAGATTGTATATCCCTGAATTCCTATATATCCGTGGGGAGGATGAAGGAGGTCAAGCGTCCTCCTCTCTAGCGTGATCCACACGGCAAGGCTGCGAAAATGCTCCTCTCTTGGGAGAGGAGAATAGGAGGTGGCCACCAAAAAACCTTTGGTTCCCTCCTATTTATAGAGGCCCCCTGTCAACCCTAATAGATCCTGCTCTATTGGGTATTGGATCTCCATTCAATTACCCAAGCCTCTTAGATTAATGGATCTCTAGCCAATAATCTAGGTTTATGGGATCTCATCCATGAGATCCAATAATACAGGGGCTTATTAGATATCAAATAAGATAAGGGCTCCTGCGGATATCTTATATCTGAACCTCTACTCTTCGTAATACCTACCATATGTGTGTGACCCTCTAGGCCCAATATCAAGCTGGCCATGAGTCATACCTATTAGAACTCCTTCTGACTCAGTGAATTATTATCTCCATAATCATTTACTCAACTCATCGACTGTGAACATACTAGGCAACTACGCCATAGTCCCTAGACGATACAGGGGAATTCAATTCTTTGGACCTATCTATCCTCATTTACCATATATCTGTAGTCCCTCATCTATCTAATATCCCAAAGACCAAATATCGGACATGGTGTTTTCAAGCCCATACGATTTTCACTCGAGTCTCGCTCTAATCGGATTCTCCCGGAGAACTCTTTCATCAATCTAAATGACCCTAGCCAGGGATTTGCCTGAGCAAGGACACATGAGATATTCCTCTTATGATACCGAGAGTGGATGATCATCTATTGATACTCAATTGCCTTCGTAAAGTTGGCTACCATTCCCGAGAACTAGTTGTACTAGATCTGGAACTTTTCAAACCTGTAAGTCCGGCATCAAAGAATGGATTACTCATACAAAGCATCTTTGGTGTCTCAAGTCTAAGGACCAAATATACTATTGGGACTACGGAATCGTTATCTGACATGAGGTATCAATAACCATCTTGTTTTCCGTTAGTGGATCAATCAGTAAACTCATTCTCTAATAAGCACCAGCACTGCATCCTTAGTGTCCCCATACAAGTAGCTATAAGACCAGCCACCTCCATCATATGGATGGGTATATAGCACACCAATCTATACAGTTATCTCAATGTCCCTCTCGAGTAACCTATAACCAGAATTATTTAGGGTTTGTGTTTAAAGGTGAATCGATCCCATTAACGTGATCTCGTCATGATCTGATTTTCATTACATAGATCCAATGATATCATAATATACATCTATATAATGTGAGAAAATACTAGTAATCATAAGTAGAGAGATTGACACAACGTGTTACAGGTGTCATCACTCACGTGATTAGCTTGTAGGGCACCTATAATTAGCAATCTCCCACTTGATCTAAAGCCAATCACCTATGTGTTTGATCCCTATCAAACCTCTGTGACGCTCAAAGATAATTTGAGTCAATGCTTTGTCTATGGATCTGTAATGTTATCTTCGAATAGAACTCTTTCCACTACTACATCTTTTCAAGCCATGATTTTTTTAATAAGCTAGAACCTCCTCAAAATACTTCTGATAAGACCCGGGTTCCCTTATTTGAGCAATCACCTTGTAGTTGTCATAATATAAGAGAATCAGCTCCTTGCTGCTTAGCATGACTCCTAAATCTATAATGAACTATTTCATGCAGACTCCCTCCTTTACTATCTTTGCCGTAGCAATGTCCTCCATCTCTATGGTCGAGTCAGTAGTAGTATCCTACTTGGAACTCTTCAAGTATACTGCTCCTCCATTCAAGGTGAACACATACCCTAAATTAGATTTGCTATCATCAACATCGGACTGGAAGCTTGAGTCCGTGTAGCCCTCAACCCTAAGGCTACTTTTTCAATATACCAGTAAAAGATCCTTAGTCTTTCTCAAATACTTAAGGATACACTTTATTGCTTTCTAGTGCTCTAAGCCTAGATTCGCTTGATACCTGCTCGTGACACTTAGAGCATAGCTATATCAGGCCTGGTACATAGCATAGCATACATGATAGACTCTATTACTAAGGCATAAGGTATCCTATCCATGTGTGCCCTTTCTTGGAGCCTTTGGAGACATACTCCTAGAAAGTGATAGCCTATGTCTCATCGGTATGAGACTTCTCTTGGAATTTTCTATGCCAAACCTTTTGACAATGGTGTTTATATACCTGGATTGGGATAAGCTAAGCATCCACTTGGATCTATCTCTATAGATCCGAATCCCCAATATGTAGGATGCTTCCCCTAAGTCCTTCATGGAGAAGTATCTAGATAGCTAAGCTTTTACTATGGAGAGTATTCTTATATCATTCCCAATGATTAGGATGTTATCCACATATAATACCAAGAAGGTGATAGTGCTCCCACTTGCCTTCCTGTACACTCAAGGCTTATCTTCATTCTTAACGAAGTCATAAGATATAATCATCTCATTAAATCTTATGTTCCAATATTAGAAAGCTTGCTTCAGTCCATAGATGGACCTAAGAAACATGCTTATCTGGACTATACTTTGATACAAATCCCTTAGGCTATATCATGTACACCTCCTGCTCAAGGTTGTCGTTAAGGAACATAATTTTCACATCCATCTACCAGATCTCATAGTGTGATGTAATAGCCAATAGAATTCAGATGGATTTTAGCATGGCTATAGGTAAGAAGGTTTCATCATAGTTAACACCTTAGCTTTGACGATACCTCTTAGCCACTAGTCTTGCTTTATAGGTCTCTCTACCTTTCCATCTACTCTGATCTTCTTCTTGAAGATCCATTTACAACCAATGGGTATGATACCCTTGGGTGCATCAACCAGATTCTAAACCTTAATGGAGTACAAGAAATCTATCTTTGAATTCATGGCTTCTTGCCACTTCTCGGAGCTTATACTCATAATAGGGTCCTCGTAGGTTTGAGGATCAATATCCTCAACATTCTCTCCTCTGATATGTCCCACATATCTCTAAGGAGGATGGGATACTATATCAAACCAACATAAAATCAGAACTTGTATGCTAGGTACCTGAACAAACTCTAACTATGGAATTGTGCTTGAGCTAGGTTCTCTAACCTTGCTTAACTCTATTACGCTCCACCAAGAATGTATTCCTTTTCAAGGAACGCTACTCTCTTAGCTACAAAGACCTTTTGGTCCTTGGGGTGATAGAAATAATACCCACAAGTTTTCTTAGGATATCTCATGAACTTGCACCATTCCATCCTAGATTCTAATTTGTTGGGCTTGTGTTTCTTAACGGGGATAGGACAACCCCAAATCTTAACAACCTTAAGATCGAGCTTCCCTTTTCATATCTCATATGGTGTAGATACTACCGACTTAGTTAGAACTATATTTAGAAGGTAAGTGCGAACTCTAGAGCGTATCCCCAGAATGAGACAAGTAGATCGATGAAACTCATCAACGATTGCACCATGTCTAATAGTGTGTGATTCCTCCTTTCAAATATACTATTGAGCTAGGGTGTATAAGGAGGTGTCCATTGAGACAAAATCCCATGGTCCTTGAGGAATTGGGTGAAAGCTATACTCAAGTACTCATCTCCTTGATCTGATCAAAGAGTCTTGATACTCTTTCTTGTCTAAACCTCTACTTCATTCTTATACTCTCTGAATTTCTCGAAGGCTTTAGACTTATACTTCATCAAGTACACATGATCGTACCTAAAGAAATCGTTAGTGAAAATAATAAAGTAGGAATAACTATCGATGGCCTAAGTTGACATGGGACCACATACATCACTATGTATGAGTTCCAACAACTTAGTGGCTCTCTCTCCAATTCCACTAAATAAAGAGTTGGTCATCTTTCCATGAAGGCAATGTTCATAAATTGCATATAACTCATAGTCAGATAGATCTAGGCATCCATATGTCAGCAACTTTTGAATTCTTCTCTCATGGATATAACCTAGCCTACAATGCCATAGATATGCACTGTTCACCTTATCTCATTTCCTCTTGGATACACTTACATTCATGATATATGGAGTAGTATCTAACATAATCAAACCATTATGCAATATTCCTCTTGTGATGATCTCATCATCCTTAATAATTGAACAACTATTATTCTTAAAAACTACTTTATAACTATTTAATGTCAAATATAAAATGTAAATAATATTTTTGATAATAGAGAGATAAAATACATGCATATAATGTAATAGTAACTCTATCAGGTAAATGTAAAATGACCTTGTCGATAGCAACAATAGCAACTCTTGCTCCATTGTCCATATTGAGGTCCATCTTGCCTCTCACCAATCTTCTAACTCTTATCAAAATCAACAACAAATTATAGATATGATAAGCACTGTCGGTATCTAATACCTACATATTATCATATGAGTCTGACAAATGAAGACTGATCATGAATGTGTTTGAAGCTTCTCCAAGCTTTTATTTCACCTTTTCTATAAGATACTCTTTGTAGTTCCTATTTCAATGTCCGTCTTTGTCACAATGGAAGCACTAGCCTTTTGTCCTTTGTCAGGTCCTTCATGGCCACCTTTGCTTTATCCGGTTTGCCCTTGCCCTTGCCCTTCTTAAGGGACTTCTTTGTCTTCCTTTTCTTTCTGGCCTTACTAGCAAAGAGAACTATGAAAAGAAATTTGATAGGGATTGAAGTATAAGATTCACACACAAGTTATCTTCTAGGACCATTCCTAGATCTGAGTCTCTCTATCCACTCAATCATCTTAAGGACATGATTCTGAACTAGTGTCCCTTCAATCATCCTGTTATACAAAAACTCTTCGATATCTCATATCGTTGAGTTCTTCCCTATTGGGTCCCGCTATCACTTCCATGCTCCCGCTGTGCCTCCTCGTGTAATTACAATATAATTACAAGCACGTAGGCCCGACAATAAACGAGAAAAATAGAGACTCACAAACCTCAATAATAATAATAATCACATGTACACACATCACATGGTCCATGATCATCTATCTACATCATACATCACATATACAGATCATCAACATATAGGACTAGTAGATAAATAATAATAATTAATTAAATTATTTAATTAACTAATATTTTTCTAAATTAAGGATATAAAGGGAATTTACTAAATTATAAAGGGTATTTTAGTCATTTGGCCAAAAGGGACAAAAGTGAAATTTTAAAAATTCTAAGGGGCAAAATTATCTTTCAACCGAAAACCCTAATCCCCTTCCACTACCTTCATTGCACTGCGGCCACTACCACCCTACCAACGGCGGCCTCTATGAGGGGGGCACTATGGGGTGCCACCCATGCCCACGATCGACTTGCCTGTAGGCGGCACCGCTGCAGAAAGCGCTGCCCCTGTCATGAGTGGCCTGCAAGTGGTGCCACCCCTATGAGCGGGTGCCCCTACGACACTGTCCCCGCGGGTGCCGCCCTTGTGGGGTAGTGCCCGCAGGGGGCCGGTGCCCCTTTTTGCAGGCTTGACCATGGGCCCAACGCCCGCATGTGCCGCTTGCAAGTGGGCGCTGCCCACCCCATACGGGCAAGGCGCCTGCAAGCAGGCACCGCTGGCCCTTGTGGGCAGGCCACTTGCAAGCGAGCGCCGCCCACCCCTTGCGAGTAGGGCGCTTACAAACAGGCGCCGTCAGCCCTTGTGGGCAAGCTGCCTGCTGATGCTCTACCTATGGGCTCCTTGTCCGCATGCAGACAGTGCTGTCGCTATTGTTAGGGATCGAGCGGCACTAAGAGGGGGGGGGTGAATTAGTGCAGCGGATAAAACGATGGATTTTTTCAGCGATTTAAAACAAGCTTTGGAAACTTCGTACGATGAAAGCAACGTCTCGTTTGAAATCGATTTTTGCGTTCTAACTTTAAAGCATGCGTACAAAGATAAAAAGGAAGTGGAGCAAGTAAAGTAAAGGCTTGCCGCAAAGTAAAACAGAAATTTAAACACACACAATCAAGACGCAGCGATGTATAGTGGTTCGGTCAAAATGACCTACATCCACTTTCGAAACCTTCTCCGATGAGGCTCCCAACTTCCACTAGCAAATCCTTTTGTAGGGGAAGGACCAAATACCCCTCTTATAACCCTTTACAAGTGGTTCACACTCTTACAAGATTTCGTAAGAAGAAGGAAATGAGGTGAACACTTAAGCAAATGAAGAATAAGACTTTCCCAAGACTTATTTTCAAAATCTAGCTCTCAAAGGGTTCCTTTTCAGCTGAGAAAAGGGGGGGTATTTATAGATCCAAAGTGGATTCAAATTTGGGCTCCAAATTTGAAATCAAATTGGAGTTCCCGGTTCTGGCGGTGTCAGAGGCGGTGCCACCGCCTGTCAGAGGCGGTGCCACCGCCTGTGTCAGTCTGCTGACTGACACACAGGGGCGGTACCACCGCCCCAGCCAGGCGGTGCTACCGCTGGCTACAGTAGCCGAGCTACAGTAGCCGGGCTACAGTAGCCGGGCGGTGCTACCGCCCCAGCACACAAGTTGCTGGGCGGTGCCACCACCCCACATAGCGAACGACGCATCTTCTTTGGCAAAGGTGCTATCGCCAAAGATGCATGCACATAGCCCAAAGATGCATGCATGCATGCACACATGCTTCTTTGGCACATTGGTGCTAGGCTCCACCGCCCAGCACAAATCTACATTTGGTTTGGGCCGAAAACTTGGCCCAAACCGATTCCGAACAAGGGCCAATGGGCCCATACTTGGGTTAAAGGATTAACCCCTAATCCTAACCCAAATTGATGTGCTAACTACGAAATTAAAGACATTCCTAAGCTATTACAAAGTCTGCAAGTCAAGTCTTCTTCCGGCGAGCTTCCGACGAACTTCTGGCGGTTTTTCGACGATCCCTCGGAAACCATCCTGCGGACTCCCGGCAACCTCTCAGACTCCACGATAATTTTGGCGAGTTCCCCCGAGCTTCTTTTGTAAGCTCCAATCTTTCTTGGCAAGCTTCGTGAACTTCCAATGAATCTTCGGACTTCCGTCAAACTCTCGAACTCCCAACGATCTATTGCACTTGACTTCGGCCCTTGGTTTCGCTTTACGTCTTCATCCCTTTCGTAGTTACTCCTGCACAAATAAACACCAAACACTCTACTTCGATCTAGACAGTTATTACAACGTGAATTGACATTCAGTTGCCCAGCACATCATTGGTCGGCGCTTCGTCCGATCCTTCGGCACATTGCCCTTTCTAGCGGCTTGTTGCCCAATCGGCGGTTAACCTCTGCAACCCCGATATCCATGGCACAACTCCGCACTTCTTGGCCCGATGCCCGACGTACGAAGCCTCCTGCCGATAGTCGACCGAACCTCCGGCTCGACATCCAATATCCTGACGTGATTACTTCCAGCGCAACGTCAATTCCTCCAGCGTCAACTGTCTAATCCTGATCAATAGTAGACCTGTGTAACTCAAAATGTAGTTAAACAATAAACCACAATCAATTAGTTTCATCATCAAAATCTGAGATTCAACAATCTCCCCCTTTTTGATGATGACAACTAATTGATGACTAACGGAGTTAACCATAACTCCTCGAAGTTTAACCAAACTCTCCCTATCAATATGCCATTGATAGAACACTTGGATTATCCTAAATCCAAGCAACATTCATCACAATTAAGAGAATAAATCAAACCATCTTGCAAATATATAAATATGCCAATCAATGCATGAAGTCATCAATCTACTTCTCCCCCTATGTCATCAATAAAAAGGAGAAGTAACATCATAGCTAGTTTAAAAGATATGCAAATTTTTACAACACACTAGCTATTTATCACATCATACAACATTTTTGCAATACAACATCAAATAATACCATTCAATCATAACAAGTTTTAAGGATAGGCAATGATGGTAATTTTTACTTGCTTCTTGAGATGTGCAAGTTTGCACCTTGTTTCTCACGATAGCAATATTTGCATCCTTTGATATAACAATTCTTAGCTTCTCATGAAGTTGCAAAATAGGAATCAAGATGGCAAATTTTTGTAATGTTCGAGCTAAAAACTTTCTCCCCCTTTGTTAGCATCAAAAAGAAAGGGAGGATCAAATACTTCAAATAATCTTGCATGAGATTCAACAATAATTTGTAACAAAAATATAAGCAATTTTGAAGAAGTAAAATTGAGCAAGATTTTTACCTCTCTTGAGATAGCAACTTTTTGCTTCTCAATGTTCAAGCTAGCAAGATTTTCTCTTTTGATGCACAAGCTAGCAATTTTCTTCCTCTTGAATGAGCTAGCAAATTAATCATGCAAGCTAGCAATAAATCTTCTCCTCCTTTGATTTTGTCAAAAAGAAGGGAAGAATACAATTCTTTTCCCTTTACATGAATGCTTCTATCATGACAAAATAATAAATTTCCATCATGAATTTTTAACATATCAAGTCATGAATTCAAAGGAGTCATAAAC
This sequence comes from Musa beccarii, assembly GCA_024322285.1. Lineage (NCBI taxonomy): Eukaryota > Viridiplantae > Streptophyta > Magnoliopsida > Zingiberales > Musaceae > Musa > Musa beccarii. Next base: position 9,943,308 of record CM044402.1, on the reverse strand, counting down.
AAATCATGGTATGAGGGAAATTTATGACAAGCAAGCAAGCTATAATGATAGGCTAGCATACTTTGCGATACACAAACTAGCTCCCTTTCAATTTTTCTCTTTTGCAACTAAGTTTTCCTTTTGCAAGCCATCAACTTTTTGTTTGCAATGAGCTAGTAATTTTTGTAAAATTTATAACATTTTAAACATGCAAACTCATGAGTTAAAAAAAAATAATGCAACTTTGCAATTTCTTTCTTCTCATTTTGAGAAGTGCAAGTTTTACCTTTTGCAAGTTCTAGCTAGCTATGTTTGCTACTTTCACTTGTGATACATAAGCTAGCAAGCTAACTCCCCCTTTGTCACTATCGAAAAGAAGGGATGAATAATATTTCAATGAAATAATTTTGCATCAATCAATATTTCATTTTTTTTTATGATGTATACAAAATATAGATGCAAAGAATTCATGAAAGATATCAATATGAAATATTACTAAAGATCAACACCAAAAGACATCATTCATGATTCATCATAAAGCAAATTTCATTTATGTCAAATGTTCAATTTACCACACAAGGCAACGAAATCTTGTCATTTCTACATCATGAAATATATGACATCAAGGCTCATGATTCATTTGGAAAGATATAGCACAAAGAGTAACTTGATTCATGTATAAGAATTCCAAGTATCAAATATCAAAATATCAAGACTTGGATTGTGATAAAGCTCATTCAAGTTCGAATCATCAAAATCATTAACATAGTTTATGAGATTCACAAATGACATAAACTTGAATTGTTTTCCTTTTTAGTAAATGATAAAAAGAAGTAATCATAGAGGAGAATATTTTGATTCCCAAAAATATCTCAAGTCAAGAATTCAAGGTCATGATTTCAAGAGATCAATAGAGGAGTTATAAAATTATTCAAACTCATTTTGTCAACTCGAAACTCATAATCAAAATTATTTTAGAGATTTAAAATGTTAGCTATATGCATTAATCATGACAAGTGATATATCAAAAGTCTACATCAATATTTCAATTATCAAGTCATGAAGCATACAAAGTGGTATTGAAACATGAGAGAAAAGTTCAAATTGCACATACAATGTTTCAATCATCAAAACATATTTTCTTAAATTGAGTATCAATAAGTTAAGAGAAAATAATTTATATTTTTCTTCATATAACATGGGAGAAACATAAGAGAGTGTAGAGATAAAAACTCAAGTTATCAAGATGATGATCTCATAAAAGTAATTCAAAAACATAGTTTCGCAAAACAAGAGATAAGTTATATTTCATTTGGAAAATTCTCTTTTCAAGTAATTCTTTTCATCTAAATATGCCTTTGTCTTTATATGCCAAGATAAGCATGAAAGTTCAAGATGTAAAGGCAAAATCTCATAAGGCATCATCAAGACAAAAATGTAACATATTATTTCAAGGCATGAGTTTCAATATATCATGATAATGTGTTTCATTTTAAGTTATTTGTTTCATGTAAGTGTACTCAAGTTTCAAAAGATGAGTATCAAATTTAAAACCAAAACATGAGTTTGTCATCAAGATATGACACATTTAAATTCTCATGATAAAATCATCAAGCATGACAATAAACTTTTAATAATTTTATTTTATCATTATCAATGATGATTTCATAAGGTATATTCAAATATTTATTCGAAAGCCATCATTGTATAAATTCAAAATACAAGTTTGTCATTAAACCCATTAAGATCAAATGCATCAAAATCTTTCATTCGAAAATTTTAATAAGAGCAACATAAATTAATTACATGTGAGCATGTATCAACTTTTCAAAGCAAGACATAAGTTTTGTCATAAATACCGTTAAAACCAAACACATCAAAAATAAAATATTATGATAATACATTTTCTTATTTTTAAGAGTTTCAATTTACGTGATTTGATCTTTCATAAGAATGATCAATGTCATGCATCATATTTAAACATGAGAGCATCATCATATTTAGAAATGAATTCATCATTAAAATCATTTCACTTCTTTCTTTCATTTGTTATAACAAGATGATCAATGCTCAAACTTTTGCTAAAATCATACATCATTTTAAAAATCTGAAAAATAACTTTCGTCATGAGACCCATTAAGTCCAAATATAACATAAGGCAACATCAAAGCCATATTTCTTTCATTTTGAAAATTTTTGGGTTGGGTCTTTATAATTGATTTCATGAAGACATATATCAATAAAAATTTCATCATAAAAAGGATTAAAACCCATTAAGCCAAGATGGAAGTTTTCAAATTATAATCAAGATGCATACATCTATCATCAAAAGATTTTCAAGAAATTCATACATAGATATATATCATGTTTAAGATTGAAAATCGATATGGAAAGTATACATGAAATTTCATCATCTCAAAATGTCATCTTAATTTGACATGAAAACAATTAGACCAAAAAAAAAACGTTAATCCACAACATAGAGTCAAATCAATATTACTTCAAAAACTAATGCATGTTACAAAATCATCAAGCATCATGTTTAGAAAGAAAAAGCAATATAAAACATCAAGATACACATGCATGGATTAATTCTAGGCAATATCACAAATCATGCAAATATTATTCATAATTTTTACTTTTCAAAAATACTAGGAAGGAAAAAAGCATAAAAAAAATCCTACCAACTATTTCAAGCAACTCATGAAAGGGTCATGTAATTTTAAAGTAAGGTAAGAACAACTTGGGTGAGTTTCTTACCTCATTGTCAAAAACCGTCAAAGCCCATTTCGCATCTTCTTTACTTGATTCTTCTTTGCAAGTCTTCTTCTTCTTCTTCTTTGGTCTATTTCTCCATTCAAGTTCATTTGTGCTTTTTAATTTTTGTTTAATGAACTTGTTAACATTCATTGTTATATGTTCAATGTCCTCATTGTCCTCATCACTCGAGTCATCACTCAAGTGGCATTCATTTGTTCGATGTTCCAAATCCTTCTTGTTCTTTAGAAGGTGGTTCATATGTTCATCATATTCCAAATATTCGAAGAAACTCATTTCATATGTCATTAGTGAACCGATTAGTTCTTCCAATAAAAAATTATTTAAATTTTTAGTCTCTTATATTGCGGTTACTTTTGGATCCCAACTCTTTGGAAGGGATCTTAAAATCTTGTTAGTGAGTTCAAAGTTTGAAAAATATTTACCAAGACTTTTTAAGCTATTGACAACATCCGTGAAGCGGGTGTACATATCGCCGATAGTTTCGCTTGGTGTCATTCGGAAGAGCTCAAAATCATGCAATAAGAGGTTTACTTTCGAGTCTTTAACTCTATTAGTTCCCTCGTGCGTGATTTCAAGTGTTCACCAAATATCGAAAGATGTTTTGCACATTGAAATCCGATTGAACTCATTCTTATCTAAAGTGCAAAATAAGGCATTCATAGCCTTTGCGTTTAAAGAAAATGACCTTTTCTCCAAATCCGACCATTCATTCATCGGTTTAGAGGAAGGTTGAAAGCCATTTTCAATGATGTTCCACAAATCCAAATCCATTGAAAGTATGAAAACTCTCATTCGAGTTTTCCAATATGTGTAGTCCGAACCGTTAAAGAACAGTGGACGAAAAATCGAAAAGCCCTCTTGAAAACCATTTAGAGCCATTTCTCATGGGTGTAAATCCGAAAGAGAAAGAACGTGGCTCTAATACCAATTATTAGGGATCGAGCGGCACTAAGAGGGGGGGGTGAATTAGTGCAGTGGATAAAACGATGGATTTTTTCAGCGATTTAAAACAAGCTTTGGAAACTTTGTACGATGAAAGCAACGTTTCGTTTGAAATCGATTTTTGCGTTCTAACTTTAAAGGATGCGTACAAAGATAAAAAGGAAGTGGAGCAAGTAAAGTAAAGGCTTGCAGCAAAGTAAAACAGAAATTTAAATACTCACACAATCAAGACGCAGCGATGTATAGTGGTTCGGTCAAAGTGACCTACATCCACTTCCGAAGCCTTCTCCGATGAGGCTCCCAACTTCCACTAGCAAATCCTTTTGTAGGGGAAGAACCAAATACCCCTCTTACAACCCTTTACAAGTGGTTCACACTCTTACAAGATTTCACAAGAAGAAGGAAATGAGGTGAACACTTAAGCAAATGAAGAATAAGATTTCCCCAAGACTTATTTTCAAAATCTAGCTCTCAAAGGGTTCCTTTTCAGCTGAGAAAAGGGGGGGTATTTATAGATCCAAAGTGGATTCAAATTTGGGCTCCAAATTTGAAATCAAATTGGAGTTCCTGGTTCTGGCGGTGTCAGAGGCGGTGCCACCGCCTGTCAGAGGCGGTGCCACCGCCTGTCAGAGGCGGTGCCACCGCTTGTGTCAGGTTGCTGACTGACACACAGGGGCGGTACCACCGCCCTAGCCAGGCGGTGCTACCGTTGGCTACAGTAGCCGAGCTACAATAGCCGAGCTACAGTAGCCGGGTGGTGCTACCGCCCCAGCACACAAGTTGCTGGGTGGTGCCACCGCCCAGCATGCATGCACATAGCATGCATGCACATAGCAGCACGCATGCTGCTGGCGGTGCTACCGCCCAACATGCATGCACGTAGCCCAGCATGCATGCATGCATGCACACATGCTGCTGGGCATATTGGCTGCTGGGCTCTACCGCCCAGCACAAATCTACATTTGGTTTGGGCCGAAAACTTGGCCCAAACCGGTTCCGAACAAGGGCCAATGGGCCCATACTTGGGTTAAAAGATTAACCCCTAATCCTAACCTAAATTGATATGCTAACTATAAAATTAAAGATATTCCTAAGCTATTACAAAGTCCGCAAGTCAAGTCTTCTTCTGGCGAGCTTCCGGCAAACTTCCGGCGGTCTTCCGATGATCCCTTGGAAACCATCCTGCGGACTCCCGACAACCTCTCGGACTCCACGATAATTTTGGCGAGTTCCCCCAAGCTTCTTTTGCAAGCTCCGATCTTTCTTGGCCAGCTTCGTGAACTTCCGATGAATCTTCGGACTTCCGTCAAACTCTCGAACTCCCAACGATCCATTGCACTTGACTTCAGCCCTTGGTTTCGCTTTACGTCTTCATCCCTTTCGTAGTTATTCCTGCACAAATAAACACCAAACACTCTACTTCGATCTAGACAGTTATTACAACGCGAATTGACATTCAGTTGCCCGGCACATCATTGGTCGGCGCTTCGTCCGATCCTTCGGCACATCGCCCTCTCTAGCGGCTTGTTGCCCAATCGGCGGTTGACCTCTGCAACCCCAATATCCATGGTGTAACTCCGCACTTCTTGGCCCGATGCCCGACGTACGAAGCCTCCTACGGATAGTCGACCGAACCTCCGGCTCGACATCCAATATCCTGACGTGATTACTTCCGGCGCAACGTCAATTCCTCCAACATCAACTGTCTAATCTTGATCGATAGTAGACCTACGTAACTCAAAATGTAGTTAAACAATAAACCACAATCAATTAGTTTCATCATCAAAATCCGAGATTCAACAGCTGTAAGCAGACAGCCACCACCCACCGACCACCAGCAGCCGCTTGCGCGCACAGCCATGGCTGCAAGTAGCCTTGGCCAAACTACGAGCGTAGCAATAATTGTTGCTCTCTCTCGTCTTTTGCATCAATAATTTTGGCATCAAAAGCGCATCTAAAACACAATGCATAGTTAAAATCTGATCTTCGCACAAACAACTTGGCTATGATACATTGTTGGGAAATCTAGGGAGTGACATCACATGCATAGTGGAAGAACAGAAAACACAAAATCCTAGATTCCCATGAAGAGGTTTCGTCATCATGTGAAGATCAATGCGTAAAAACAAATCCGCGAATCCGAAAACTACATATGTAAAAAGATAATACCTAGGGAGATCGTATATCCCTAAATTCCTACAAATCCATGGGGAGGATGAAGGAGGTCAAGCATTCTCCTCTCTAGCGATGATCCACACGGCAGGGATGCAAAGATGCTCCTCTCTTGGGAGAGGAGATAGGAGGTGGCCACCAAAAAACTCTAGCCTATGGACCTTTGGTTCCCTTCTATTTATAGAGGCTCCCTGTCAACCCTAATGGATCCTGCCCTATTGGGTATTGGATCTCTATCCTATTACCCAAGCCTCTTAGATTAATGGGTCTCTACTCAATAATCTAGCTTTTATAAGATCTCATACATGGGATGCAATAATACAGAGGCTTATTGGATATCCAATAAGATAGGGGCTCCGACGGATATCTTATATCTGAACCTCTACTCTTCGCAATACCTACCATATGTGTGTGACCCTCTAGGCCTAATATCGAGATGGTCGTGAGTCATACCTGTCAGTACTCCTTCTAACTCAATGAAATATTATCTCCATAATAATTCACTCAATTCATCGATTGTTGATGTACTAGGCTACTATGCTGCAGTCCCCAAACGATACAGGGGAATCCAATCTTTTGGACCTATCTGTCCTTAGTTACCATGTACCTATGGTCCCTCATCCATCTAATATCCCAAAGACCATATATCGGGCATGGTACTGTTAGGCCCATACGGTTTTTACTCGAGTCTCGCTCTAATCGGATTCTCCCGAAGAACTCATTCTCTCTTATTCTGAATGACCCTGGCCAGGGATTTGCCTGAGCAAGAATACATGGGTTATTCCTCTCATGCTACGGAGAGTGGATGATCCTCTACTGACTCTCAATTGCCTTCGTAAGATTGGTTACCATTTTCGAGAACCGATTCTACCAGATTTGGAACTTTTCAAACCTGTAAGTCCAACGTTAAAGAATAAAGTACTCATACAAGGCATCTTTGGTGTCTCAAGTCTAAGGACTAGATACACTACTGGGACTATGGAATCGCTATCTGACATGAGGTATCAATAACCATCTAGCATTCCGTAAGTGAATCAATCAATGAATTCATTCTCCAATGAGTACCTACACTGTATCCTTAGTATCCCCACATAAGTATCTATGAGACCAGCCACCTCCATCATATGGATAGGTATACAGCACACCAATCTGTCCGGTTATCTCAATTTCCTTCTCAAGTAACCTATGACTAGGATTATTTATGGTTTATATTTAATGGTGAATCGGTCCCATTATTGTGATCTCATCATGATCCGATTCTCATTGCACAGATCCAAGGACATCACAATATACATCTAGATAATGTGAGAAAATACTAGTAATCATAAGCAAAGAGATTGACACAACATATTACAAGTACCATCACTTACGTGATTGGCTTGTAGGGCACCTATAACTAGCAGGTATATCATCGAATCAGACTCATCTTATAACGATGGTGATGACTTAACTAAACATCATGGTTGGTCGAGTCCCTCGAGGACATGGTGGTTCGGAGGTCAAACAGAACATGAATCACAAAGAGTTGTGATTGGCAAGAGTTGTGATTGGCAAGAGTTGTGATTGGCAAGAGTTGCATACCTTTTGGGCTTAGTGTGATTGGTCGAGTCCCTCGAGGTTACACTAAAATGCTGATTAGATCTCCATCCCTACTAGAATTCTACTTGAGACTTCTGTTTCATGTGTTGAAAGTGTCGTGTGACTCGCTAGAAAAATAGTGGGAGCATGTCAAGATAGAATCCTTATCTTGATTATTTATATTTCTATAAAATCTAGATGTTATTTAATTTTGTTGTATCTTTATTTTTAGAAAATATTGCTATTAGACCCTCTACGTGGCATACTTAATGCCAATCACCTCACTGGTCCAAATTATATGGATTGGCTTCGCAACCTAAGAATCATTCTCACGGCGGAGAAAATCATATACGTCATTGATACAGTAATAATGCATACGCCCAAGGAAGGGGCAAGCTCATCTTTTTTCATCTTCCCTTTATTTTTACTCCATCACTCGTAATAGTCTTATAAAGAATAGGAAGAAAAGAGAATGCGAGTTTGACTTTTTTTTAGATCAACATCTCTATAACCTTCAAAGTTAATGATAGTACGCTTGTAGATTAGATAAAGATTTTCTGAATAATAATCAAAGGTACACATCGTATATTTGATCTATTGTTATTTGATTTTAGTTACTTATATTAAAATTTTTCACATAATAATAATATATTATAATTTTTATGCTCACATATATATATATATATATATTTGGTTTATTCATGAACTTAAGCTAATCATATTAATATAGTTACTTTGTTTGGTTTATCATATCATAAATAGGAAAATCCATACATAAAATCCATCTTCATACGTGAAAACATCTATACATAAAATTCATATCACCAAACTAGAAGAGAATACATAAACAAGAGAATTACTCTAACTGTGAAATGTGCTAATTTGTTAATTTGATGGTTTTTATAATCTTGCAAATACTTCAAATTTGATGAACTAAGTCTATATATCTTTATGATCCTTGAATTCTTGCAGTGCTGTGTGCGCTAGAAAAGGTTCAATACATGGAGTACTACTGATCAAAGTAGTGGTAAGATGAAAAACCTGATTGTACTCTTATTAGTTGGTGAAACAGAATGATCACAGAGCCATCACACTGGCTTTTTCTTGCATGTGGCAATGTGTTTGATGAATGCTTCAATTTCAGCTTAAGCAACTATTTCATCAGCTATCAATCTGTCACTAGGAACTTTATACTAAGTTTATAGGCTTCAGTTGACAACTATCTTGTCTTTGCCAGCGGCAAACAAAAAGATTATGCTTCTTAAGCCAAAGTTCTTGAGCAAGTGTTTAAACTTGTTTCACAAACTTAGAAACTTATGAATTGGATCATTTCAGTTCCTGGAAATGAAGAACGACTCCAACAGAGCACAAAATGAAAAAGAAAAAGAACAACTCCTACAATATAGCTAATTAACTATATAGTTATCTATTTTACTTGTTAATCTTATCAATTAGGTTCATTAACTTAACCTAACCACAATGAGAGAAGCCTTATCCAGAATTCTGGAATCTACTTGTTTGTTTTTTCAAAAGATTTAGGAAGCATTTCTTTAGGAATCTTTTCAATACATAATCATTTTTTTTTCAAAAAAATAAATGATGAAGATGAGATTCAATCACAAGATTATTTTTGTATGCCACCATTATTTAATTTCAGTCATCCAATTTGTTGCGGTAAAATAAATTATCATGAAATTTAATATTTGTAAGTGGACGGTTGAGATGGATGCTTGTGGTAGGATGAATGGTATTGATGGGACTCCTTATAGCTTTTAAATGTGAGATATTTTACATGGAATTTTCACTCAAATGGAGTCGTAAATTTGAATGGATTTAGGGGATCCTTGCATCCTATTCTTCTATTTATATTTACATCAGAAGCGTGATCCATTAGTTTAGCAGGCCAAACAAAGGTAAGGATCTTGGGCCTGCACCCAATTGCTTGTAATTAATTAGATTCAATCTTGGCTCCAATTGAATTCATTTTGAAGTCTAAACTTTGACCAAATAAGTCATTGCATTAGTGTATTTTATACTTTCTTTATGTTTCCAAATACAACTATAACATTTGTTTCTCGTAATTCTTTACTTGAGTCAAATCGGACCGATCGAGTTTTTTTTCTTTTGGCCAAACTAAGAAACTTCTACTAACTCAAAATGGCATTTGCAAAAGATTATCTCCGAATTACAAAACTTTTCAAGAAAAACTCTCTTACACCAAATAATAATAATAATAATAATAATAATATTAAAAGTTGTGAAAAGAAAAGAGTGGTATTGATTGTATTAAATTGATCAGAAATAAAAAACGGAACTCCAGGCACTCAGACAGTTCGATCATTAATGTTTCCTTCACAAACTTAATTAGATTGAAATTTTTTCAAGTTTGGAATCTTAGAATGTTTGATTGCAAGCGAACATGTGGCCACGAGGGAATGACAAGGAAAGGATGATGTAGTGATCTGGATGGAATGGCAATGGAATACGGTGCATTAGAAGTCAACTATGATCAAATCATATCTTATCTGTTAAGATGTTTTAATGATTAATATATTATTTCATAAATGGTAGATTTTATATTGATGATCGATGCTTTTGTTGTGAGGCTGAATTAGCAATTTAGGATGAATATAATGACTCTTTTATCCAATCGGTTTCCCCTTGTGACGTGATTTGTGATAGATCCCGGTGCAGTACGTGTCATCGTCCGATCCATGGTGGGATTGGAAGCACAATTGTCAAAGTTCAAATGTGGATTGTGGCAACGATGGGTCGGATTTCAAGATGTCTTATCATATTTGCATTCAAACTCCTGGGTTGATGTGACTTGGGAGTGCAATTTCGATCTTGACCTTGATCTAACTATTAGATCTGATCAAGTTTGATCAGCTTTGACCGAGAAATAGTGTAGGATTGGAGTATATATTTTAAAAATCTAATAGCGAGGAAAATAAGGATGCCACTTCTGTATACAAATTAACATTATGATCATATAATTGGAACGATCTGACATAATCTGAGCCTAAAGAAGAAGTAGGTTAACTCCTCCTGACCTACGAAGGTAGTGTTTCTAAAGGTCTATAGCAGAATACCGATATAGGTTGTTTCCTGGGTTAGAATAATCCATTCTAGGGGTTTAAAGAAGAAAAAAAAAAATCTGCTGAAAATTTTTTAAAATATTTTTTCAATCAAGGATGATTCACATTATGAATTTTAACATCTTACTCCTAGTTTCACTTCCACCCATACTATACATGTATGTATGATCAAAATAATATATTATATTTTTATTTTTATTATTATTATCAATAAAAATATAATAAAAATAAAAAATTTTAAAATTAAAATATGCTAATTACTAAACAAAATTGATAGGATTTCCCCTATACATAGTATTTTTAATACCTATATATAATTATAATATCTAAAAAAATAAACATAACATGTTCAATATATATATATATATAATGCTCATAAGTCGTCATTCATATCTGCACTGATATTATTTACACGTGCTCACTTTTTTACTTAATCATTTGGGTGAGGTATTGGTAACTTTATCTACAAAATATAAATTATGGTGAGTGAGCAATCCCTTAATAACTATAAACCTTTATAACTTTATTCAAGTATGCATTATCCTATGTATATAATATTTTAAAATCCTAGGCATATGACATTTAATGATTGATACCTCATCCTATAACTTCTTTAGCAAGCATAATCATATAAAATAGCATATGCAAAATAAAAAGATAAAATTCTATGTTTACATAACTCAAAATGCTTATATGTATATGTAGAAAATATATTAAATTCATGAATGTCTATATTTCATATCATAATATATATATATATATATGTGCATTCTTATACCATACATTATTATAATATATATGTGCGCTCTCACACTATACATCATAATATCTATATACATTTTCATATTACACATCATAATATATATATATATATTCTCACACTATATGTCATAATATATACATGGACTCTCACACCATACCCTATAACATATACGTGCATTGCATATCATAATATATCCATGTACTCTCATACTACACATCATAAAAAACACAAGCGCTCTCACAACGCACATCATCATATATGCATACATATAAAATATTTTTATTATAATTTATATATTTTTATGCTTACAAAATATATATATATATATCATATTTATCTCATAATAATCATATCATCCAAAATATGATTTTTAAAATATATTATGAATATGATAATTCATATGATCATTATCTTATAATGAATTAAACTTATATTTATCTAATTGAACTAAAAAATAAAAATGTCAATGAAAGATCATGTTTCTTAATGATTAAGTATGCTAGGGAATGATACACCTATAAAATTGCGAGCATAGGGTTATGAAATACTTTAATTAAGAACTCTACCTCTTGATTTATTAATTTATAATTATTCACAGTAATAATTCATAGAAAAATTTAATAAAATCCTTATAAAATAGACTATACTCAACCTAAAAATTTATCTAAATTTCACCATTAATTTTCTAACAATTTACTCTATAAGCAAATGAACTAACTAGTATCAATCAAATAATTACATAATTTTGTGAATAAATTTTATTTCATTATTCTAGCTAACCATATAATCTTAAATTATCATAAAATTTTATAAAAAGTTAGAAAACATATAAAACAATATACACACTAAATTAATCTTAAAACTGAATAATTTGGAAGTAAACTATCTACTAATTCAACTATTAATACCTATTATGTAGTGTTAAAACTAGGTTGGGACTGTTTAAATTTATAAACCATATATCTCATTGTACAAAGGCAATATTCACTCAATTCTAAATCTTATAAAATCCTAAAAAAACATTTTTAATATATCAAAATAATATAGCCTAATTATATCCCTAAGGGGTCAATTTAGTTAGAATAGAATCTATTCTTAAAAAATAAAGGATTATAAGTATCTCAAATTGGGATGATTATAACTCTATATACTGATCTTAGATTAAGATGATACTAGAGGCTTTAAAACCATAAGAAAATCATACAAAATATATCTAAAAATTAAATATTAATTTGAAGTCTATATTACTCAAAAGTAGTAGAAAATATTAGCTTATAATACATAAAATTGAACCCTAAGTATAAGATAGAATTGGGTTTTCCTTACCTCAATCTTCCTTAAAACTAGGGGTTTCCTAGCCCCCATGAGAAAAACTAAGAGAATGACTGAAAAAAAAAAGAGACAAAGAGTTATAAGTTATTAGGATGGTAAAGAAAATAAAGTAGAGATACTTAAGAGGATACCTTGAGATCTAGGGTTCAATCCTACTAAGCATTATTTCAAGTTTTTCTTTTTTTTTACTAATATAATTCTAATAATATAGCAACTTTTATTAAATTTAATTTGGTTTAACAAAGATAATATTTTTAGCCTAAACTCATCATTTTATCTCACTTATATATGTCAACATTTAGAACAACCTTTTTGATTTGTATTTCTATTTAATTTTTTTATTACTCCATCCATACGTAAGTAGTTATAATCCTCCACATACATAATGTTTAAAACTCAAACTTTCTTACATTAATCATGGTCAAACTTATTAAACCTTTGAAATTTACTTAAGACTAATTAAAATTTAATCATCACTTCTAGTCATATATGCATATTTATTATCATAACATAACCTCATATTCAAATATGCTAGTATGCCTTGGCTTGTTGTACTATGCTTAATATAAATATTAATACTTACGTATGTTCAATCAATATTTCATAGAATACTAAGAATAATATTTTAGAAGGCATGTACTTCAATCTTAAAAACAAAAAACATGAGCATATCATTTATCATATTTATTAAGTATAAATATTACAAATCATATCGTAAGTAGGGGTAATATATACATATTATTTATATTTCTATTATCATGCTAATTATAATTTAATATGTGTGAGACTCAAGCACTACAATCTTCCCTCCTAATAAAAGTTTTGTCCTCAAAATTTTTTACTTGAATAGCTCTGGTTATTTCTCTCGCATCTCTTTTTCCCTTTCCCATGTTACTTCCTCTGTTATGTGATACCTCCATAGGACTTTGACTAAAGCAATCTTCTTATTACGAAATTCTTTCTTCTTTTTATTAAAAATCTATGTAATTCATTTCTCGTATGTTAAATTTATAAGTAAACTCAAGAACATAATGTGTTTCTAAATTACTATAATCGAAACACAAGGAAACTAAATGTGAAAACGAAAAATTACATATCTCCAGCCATTGTTATCGAGAAATTTCTTCAACTATTTCTCTTAGTATTTTGGCTCTTCTCGACTTAGAACTCTCACTTTAGATAGTGTAGGAAATCTTGAAGATTTTAAAGAGAGATAGAGCCAAGGGACCAAAACCTCCCTTTATATTGATGTTCTCCCATCAAGAATATCTATTACCACTAAATTCATAACATTCAAAAATTAATTCAAGTTAGTAACGTTTGGATCATAATTAAAAGTTTTAATGATAATAAATAAAAATTTAACAATAACGATTAATTCATAATGAATGAAAAACTGAAATATTTAAATCATAATAAATGAAGAAATGAATGATGAACTTAATGAGAACGGTTACATTCTTTAAAATCAATAAAAATTAATAGTAATGAATAAGGAATAGTTACATTCTCTCACTTGGTCGATACGTTTAACTTAATAACTTAAATTAATCTTATCAAACAATTTTCTTAAGAAATAAATACATGAATCATAGTGATAAGTTCTTTAATAACGAGTATTATCATCCATGCATCATGATGTATTTAGTTTCTTAAGAATTAATCTTAATGTGATAATATTACTTAATGAATAAACCTTATATTTATTCTTGGTCCAGCATAAATATATTTTCTTAAATTAATGTGCACATGAATGAGAAAATATCATAATATATATAAGAGTTTCAATACAATTACAAAGTGGAATTAAGTCCCATTTTCTCTACATGATCCTTGAATTTCAGAGGTAGCATACCTTTAGTCAAAGGATCAGCAATCATCAATTTAGTGTAAATGTGCTCAACGACCACTTTCTTTTCTTTTACACGTTCTCTAATGGCTAAATACTTAATGTCGATGTGTTTATTTTGACTTCTACTTTTATTGTTCTTAGCTATAAAGATAGCAGCTGAATTGTCACAGAAAATTCTTAATGGCCTAGAAATAGAATCCATAATTCTAAGCCCTGAAATGAAACTCTTAAGCAATACATCATGTGAAGTAGCCTCAAAACATAAGACAAACTCAACTTCCATAGTAGAAGTAGCGATCAAGGTCTGCTTGACACTTCTCCAAGAAGTAGCTCCACCAGCCATTATAAAAATTTATCATGATATTGATTTACGAGAATCAACACAACCGATGAAGTCTAAATCTAAGTAGCTAATCACATCCAGATTGTTTATATGTCTATACATAAGCATATAATCTTTAGTTCCTTGAAGATATCTCATCACTTTCTTTGCAGCTCTCCAATGGTCCATACCTAGATTACTCTAATATTGAACTAGTATCCCCATAGCAAATACATTATTAGGTCTAGTATAGACTTGGGCATACATAAGGCTTCCTACAATAGAAGCATATGAGATGTTTTTCATTGATTCTCTCTCAAAGTTATTCTTCGGGCATTGGTTCAAATTGAATCTATCACCTTTCATAATGGGAGAAATACTTGGTGAACAATCCTTCATTTGAAATCTTTCTAAAAGCTTATTGATATAGATTTCTTGTGACAAACCTAAAATGTCTCGAGGTCTATCTCTATGAATTTTAATACCAATGACATAAGATGCTTCACCCATATTCTTCATATCCAAGTTTTTAGAAATGAATTGTTTCACCTCATGCAGCAAATCCTTATTATTGGTTGCAAGCAAAATATCATCTACGTATAAAACAAGAAAACATATTTTACTCTCATTGACCTTCTGGTATATACATTGATCCATAGAATTTTCAACAAATTTGAATAAAGAAATCACTCTATGGAATTTAAAATACCATTGGCGGGAAGCTTGTTTTAAACCATATATAAATTTTTTAAGCTTACAAACCAAGTGCTCACTAACACTAGAGGAGAAACCTTCAGGTTATTTTATATAAACCTCCTCCTCAAGATCTCTATTAAGAAATATCATTTTCACATCCATTTATTGTAATTCAAGGTCAAAATGAGCAACCAATGCTAAAATGATATGAAAGAAATCTTTCTTAGATACAGGAGAAAATGTCTCTGTATAATCGATTCCCTCTTTTTGAGTAAATCCTTTTGCAACCAGTCTTACTTTGTATCTCTCAATATTACTAATGAATCTTTCTTAGTCCTAAAGATCTATTTGTAGCCAATAGTCTTTACTCCATTAGGCAACTTTACAAGATCTCAGACTTCGTTGCTCTTTATGGAATTTATCTCCTCTTTTATGGCATTGTATCATAAATCTGACTCTTTGCAACTCATGGCTTGTGAAAATGTTTCAGGATCATTTTCAGCTCCAATATTATAGTTAGATTCTTGTAGATATACAACATAATCATTAGGAATTGCTGATCTATTATTTCTAGTAGATCTTTTTAATGTTGTACCAATGTTTCCCTAAGGAACTGTGGTTCAACTAATTGTTCAAGAGCTTGTTATAATTCCTGAACTACTTGATCTATTAGAATACTATCAGCAACTTGTGGAATCTCAATGATTGATTATTTAACATCAGTTTGTACTTGAGGAGTGCTATGAACTATAACCAATCTATCACTTGATGTAGAAGGTTGAGATTCTATATGATCATGTGCAGAAACTATGTTCATGAATTGATCGCTCCCACTTATCATGTCATCCTCAAGAAACTTAGCATTTCTTGATTTCACAATCTTAGTTATTTGAGATGGATAATAAAACTTATAATTTTTGAACTTTTCAGCATATACTATGAAATACCCACTAATAGTCTTCGGGTCCAATGTCTTCTCTTGTGAATTATATATCCTGACCTCAGATGGACATCCCCAAATGCGCATATGTCGCAAACTAAATTTTCAACCTTTCTATAATTCAAATAGTATCTTCTAGATAGCCTTAGTTGGAACTCGGTTTAATATATACACAACCGTCTTTAGTGATTCAATCCATAAGAATTTAGGAAGATTGGAGTTGCTAAGCATACTCCGCACCATGTCTAATAATATTCAGTTTATTCTTTCTACAACACTATTTTGGTCTAAAGAACCAGGCATAGTGTATTGGGCAATAATCCCATGTTCTTGAAGAAACTTAGCAAAAGGACCATATGCTTGTCCATTCTCAATATATCTACTATAATATTCTTCACCTCTATTTGATCTCACAATTTTAATTTGTTTACCATATTGGTTCTCAACTTCAATCTTAAAGACTTTGAAGGCATCCAATGCTTCATTTTTGTTATGAAGCAAATAGATATGCATATATCGTGAATAATCATCTATAAAGGAAATTAAGAATTTCTAACTATGTGCATCTATGTTTGGACAACATATATCAGTATGAATGATCTCTAATATGTCTGAACTCCTATTAGCACCTTTCTTAGACTTGTTGCTCTGCTTTCCCTTAATACAATCCACAAAAGTCCTAAAATCAGTAAAACCAAGAGTACCAAGTGCTCCACATTAACTAACATTTTAATTCTCTCTATGGAGATATGTCCTAGTCTTTAGTGCCATGACATAGAGGAGTCATCATTAATATTACATCTTTTAATGCCAACATGAACATGTATTGAACCATAAGTGTCATTATTTTGTAAGAAAATACGATAAAGACCATCAAACAAAATACCATTCCCAACATAATTAGATTTATATAATAAATTAAATGATGTGTCTTGAAAATTAAAAGAATATCCAAAATGGTATGAGTTTGAAAACAAAAATCAAGTTTCGTGAGAAACTTAGTACATAAAAAGTCCTTTCTAATTTTAAAATAAAATTACTATTTAAAGTTAAAATGAATGTTCCAATTACCTCCACATACGAGCACATCTTATTACCTGATAAGATGCTTTGCTCACTTCCCACTGGCTTCCTTAGGTTTTACATACCTTGCAAAGAGTTTGCAATATGGATTGTTGATCCAGAGTCAATCCACTAAGTGTTAATATTAACATTAACTATATTAGATTCATAACACACAAACGAGGTTGATTTACCTTTCTTTTCAAGCCATTATTGAAATTTCAAGCATACCTTATTCATGTGTCCCTTCTTTTTACAGAAGAAACACTTTGCTTCTTTCTTGATATCAGTTGGGAGTGGTATTTTACCTTTTCCCTACTGATTGACTTAATTTTTGTTAGTTTTATTCTTCCTGTGAGTAGTTACCACCAATACACTCTCACCGAGCTCCATCATTAGCCTCTCTTCTTCTTGAACACATATGGTTATTAATTGATTGATTGACCATTTGTTCTTGTGTATTGTATGAAATCTTAAAAGTCCCGTATTAATGTGGAAGAGTATTCAGAATATAGTGCACAAGGAAGGATTCTAATATATCAACCTCAAGTTTTTTAAGTTGAGCCGCAATATCCCGCATTTGCATTATATGCTCACACATATCTTTTATTTTGGTGAGTTTAAGAGATGAGAATTTTATTATTAGGATACTTGCTAATACCTTTTCTAAAGTGATGAATTGCTTATCGATAACTTGTAGCAAGTCTTAGACCTTTTTATGCTAGTCAACGGAACCACTTATGCCAATAGTTATCTTAGTCTTCATAAATATCACGTTAAGCCGATTGGAGTGCTCCCATCGCTCATGTAGCGCAACCTTAGTTAGAGTACTGGTATTAGTGACTACAAGTGGTCCGTCTTTCCTAATAGCATAATCAATATCCTCCACCCTAGATGGAGGAGAATCCTCTCTTTCCAAATTTTATCCTAAGTTCAGGAATGTCACATAAGATATCAGAGAAATTAATAGTTTGAGAAACTACATAAAATCTAAAAATGCTTATGTCAAAATTTGAGGCTTAATAGTCTAAATTGCAAGCTTTACTAATGTGAAACATGTCAAAATTAAATCTTATGATAGAAAAATTGCTTATGGACTAAATTTTTAATTCAAATAGATTCAAATGGTCTTTATAATAAAATTATCAAATTATGTACCAATTCATAATCCATGTGGGTAAATTATGAAAATAATTTGATATTTTATCCTGATTAATTATATAAATATAATAAAATATCCTATGGGATAACAATTATTATATTAAATATAATCAATCATAATATTATATCTAATTCCTTATGTAATCCTTATTTTAACTTTTTATATAATTTTAATTAATTAAGGATGCTATGGCTAGTCCCTAATTAATTAAGATTGTATAGATCACTAGACATTTTGAATAAAATTGGCTCATAGGCATAAATTAATATGACCAAATATTCATATAAAATATGAGTAATTTAGTGATAGTGAATGTTTCATTTCATCAAAAATATTGAAAATATTATATCTTCATGATTTTCAACACCAAATGCATCAAAAATTTTGAAAGATAAACTAATCAAGTCATATTAATGGTATAAGATAAAAATCTTTTCTATATCAAGGCAAAGGCTAATCAAAGCTCTGATACCAAATGTAAGTAAACTGAAGAACATAATTTGTTTCTAAGTCACTATAATAGAAACACAAGGAAACTAATTGTGAAAATAAAAAATTATATACCTCTAACCATTGTTATCGAGAAATTTCTTCAATGATTTCTCTTAGTATTTTGACTCTTCTTGGCTCAAAACTCTCACTTTAGATGGTATAGAAAATTCTGAAGACTTAAAAGAGAGATAGAACTAAGAGATCAAAACCCCCCTTTATATAGATATTCTCCCATCAAGAACATTTATTACCACCAAATTCATAACGTTCAAAAATTAATTCAAGATTATAATATTTGGCCCATAATTAAGAATTTTAATGATAATGAATAAAAATTTAATAATAATGGTTAATTCATAATGAATAAAAAATTAAAATATTTAAATCATAATAAATAAAGAAATGAATGATGAACTTAAAGAGAATGGTTATATTCTCAAAAATCAATGAAAATAAATAGTAATGAATAAGCAACAGTTACAAAACTTTCATCTAATTTTATTGATTATTACTCTATGACATAAGAAGGATCTAAAATATACTTCCTTAATATTGATACATGGAATAAATTATACACCTTTATTAATGCAAAAGATAAGGTAAGTCTGTAGGTCACATTATCAAGAATTTTACATCATCCTATATATCAAGAACTTAGCTTTCTTTCCTAACGTCATTAACTCCTTTCATTGGTGCCATCTTTAAGAATATTTTATCATCTATATCAAAATTCAAGAGTCTCCTCTTATTATTCATTGATATTTTTACCTATTTTGTGTTACCTTCATCCCTTAACGAATCTTTTCTATTGCTTCTGATGTTTTTCTCACTAAATTTGGCTACAAATATTTTCTTTTACCCATCTCATTCTAATGAATAGGTGATCTATACTTTTAATTATATAATGCTTCAAATGATATCATCCCAATGGCTACTTGGTAACTATTATTATGGGCAAACTCTATCAAAGATAAATATTTGCTTCATGATTTAAAGTTTATGACACAAAACTCTTAGTAAATCCTCTAATATCTAAATAATTCTTTCTTATTGATCATATGTTTAAGGATGAAAAGTAGTGCTAAAAGCTAACTTGATCTTAATAACTTATGAAACTCTCCTAAAATTCTGATGTGAATATGAAATCTTTATATGACACAATGGACATGGACATACCATAGAGTCTAATTATATCCTGGATATATAATTAAGCATATTAATCCATGAAATAGTTAGCATGAATAGATAGAAAATGGACTATCTTGGCCAATATATCTATAATGACTCAAATTCTATCATGTCCCTTATTAGTCTTAGATAAACCTATGACAAAATCTATGCTAACCTTTTCTCATTTCTGTTGGGGCATTTGCAATAGATTTAAGGTATCTGTTGGTTTCTGATGTTCTATTTTAATTTTTTTGATAGGTAAGATACTTCTCAAGTAAGTGATATGTCAATAAAAACACTTACTCTCACTTACTACCACAAGTAGTGCTCTTTCATATCTCTATACATCTTGATCATTTTAGAATATACTGAATATAAGGATGAGTGTGCCTATATTAAAATTTTTTATTTTATATCAAGCTCCTCGGGTGTAGAGATGGTATTTACTAAATTTTAAATCTCACAAAATATTAATGGAAACTTGTAAAATATATCAAAATGACATAGCTTAATTATATCTCTAACAGGGTCAATTTAACTTGAATAAAATATTTTCTCAAAAAATAAAAGATTATAAATATCTCAAATTGGAACAATTATAACTCTATGCACCGATCCTAGATTAAGGTCATACTAGAGGTCTTAAAATCATAAAAGAATAATATAAAATATATCTAAAAATTCAATATTAATTCGAAGTTTAGGTTACTCAAAAGAAGTTGAAAAGATTAGCCTATAATTTATAAAAATAAGACCCTAAGTATAGCAAAAGAAAAATTAAGTTTTTCTTACCTCAATCTTCCTTAAAAATGAGCATTTTCTAGCCTCTGAAAAAAAAAGCTAAGAAAATAGCTGAAGATGGAGAGAAAAGGACGTAAGTTATCATATTAGTAAAGAGGATAAGGCTAAAATAAGATAAAGATGCTTAAAAGATTATCTTAAAATATGGGATTCAATCTTATTAGGCCTCATTTTAATATTTTTTACTAATATAGTTTTAATATTACAACAACTTTCATTGAGTTTAATTTGGTTTAACAAGGGTGACATTTTGTCTAAACTCATTATTCAATCTCACTTATATATTTCAATATTTAGTAAAATACTCCTCTTTGATTTGCATCTCCATTTAATTTTTTATTACTTTATCCGTGCCTAAATAGCCTATGATTCTTCACGTATATATTATTTAAAACTCAAGCTTTCTTATATTAATTATGGTTAGACTCATTCAAGTCTTGATATTCCAACTAATTAAAATTTAATTATTACTTCTAGTTACTATATGCATATTTATTATCATAACTTAACTTCATATTTAAGTCCCCTAACATATTTTTGCTTATTATTTCATGTTTAATATAAATATTAATATTTATGCATACTCAACCAATATTTTTTAGAATACCGAGAATAATATTTTTAGAAAACATATGCTTCAATCGATCGTATCATATATATATATATATATATATATATATATATATATATATATATATATATATAAAGCATAAGCATCACAAATCATATCACTAAGTAGAAGTAAGTGTTTCTATTGACATATTAATTATAATTTAATATGTGTGAGTCTCGGACACTATAATTAAAATACATATTAACATAATAAATCTAACATAATTAATTATTCAAATGATAAATTGAAAAAAAAAAGATGATTTTGATTAAATTTTTAGATGCAATATTGATAAAAGGTTTAAGTGTTGCAGTCGAAGACACTGATCTTGGCCAGCTCACATTTGAAAAACATATATCCTCCGTTAATATTCATCTCTTATACTAGTTTAAGCTTTTAGATATAATAATATTGATAAATAGTTTAAGACCTAATCTCATCCGATGCCTTCTTATCAATTGTCATTCTAAACTACGACGATATTTCCGGTCACATCCGTAAATGACTGAAACTCTACCATGTATTTTTATGTTAAGAGAAAGTACAGCACGCAACCCATTTGATGATATGATCCTTAGATCGTCGGAGTTTCGCATGCTTTCCACCTCGCACTCGTGTCACAAACCTCGAGTGTGATCATATGACCTCATGCTTTACACGTGCCACAATCACACATCTCAAATGCCGCTTCTCTTGCTTAACCTCGTTTCCCCTCTCCAAATTGAATCATCGCTTTCAGCTTACGCATTTCAAACATAAATTTGGTGTTGGGTAAATATTTTTTATTCTTTATAAAAGAGGGCAAAAAAGGGGCTGAATTATAAGGTCATTGACATTGCACCATGTTTTCAACCTAAATGTACTAGCATCACATGCCGAAAACTTCAACGACCTTTTGAATACTGGTCAAACGCCACCTTCTTTGGGCCACATCGGTTCAAACTCGTGATTATTTTTAGTTGCCTATTAAATTTAGCTTTCAATTGCTTTTGTGTTGTTTCTGCGAGTATATGTCTTTGTATGGCGATCGAGACGGTTTGAGCGGCTGACTTTGATTGGTCACTAAAGACGAGGATTCGGATTAATTAGCTAAAAGTGAACTAAGCAATCTTATTTATGTGCAAATCCGGAAAAAAAAATTGCAGCCGACTTTTAGAAGGCGACAAAAAGAGAGAATTCGTTCCGAACAAGCAATTAGCAACTTTAAAAACTCTTGACCTAATGTGACCCACTAGGAAAGAAACCTTCCCGACCTTCTCTTGTTGTCCATTGTCCACAGTTACAGCATCAAATACATGTAGGAATGCCAAAAGAATTCTCCAGTTCTCACCTTTGTTGTCATCACATGCCTTGAACTCAGCTTACACACTTGTTCATGCAAGATGTTAAACATGTGCAAATTCGAACCTTCTACATTTGTCCTTTGCTACACACTTCGACGACTTGAATACAGTTCTCACATATATGGCATTTTGCAACGCATGATGCATAGAAAACAAGCAAGTTGAGGATATGTAATTTCTCAGTGACATGTGGCGTTCTTTTTTGTAAAGCATCTAATTTGGATATGGCAAGTATATGTGTTGTGGTAGGTCCATTTTGATATCCATCTCTATTATCAAAAATGCAAGGTTCTTTGCAATCTTGCTTAGTGACATGCGCTTCACATTCCATCAGTTCTGTGAAACCCCAATCTGAACTGATGGCTTTCCTGGAAGATGTCCCAGTCTTCGTGTAGGTCATATTGAAAGCTTCCAGTATGTTTCCTTGGTTCCTTCCTGCCAAATGAAGCATTGGCTCTACATCTCTATTATCTAAAATCAGATTCCAAAGAAACAAGTACTCAATATAACAAAATTACATGATAAACCGAAAGTCCAAGAAAATTTCAATCGTCGATCAAATTCTATTAATGCTAGAGATGGCAAAATCCAGCACAATGCATATAATCATCCATGATAATGGAATTTTTTTTCTTTATTTTTCATGCCACAGTATACATTGAATGTGGATAACTTTACTTCTTTAGAAGACAACTATAAAGGGGAGAAGAAATGCTCGTGATCAGTTCTTACCCTTGTCATCGTAGTGATCTTCTGCAAGAGTTCAATGGACTCCTGCAGAAACTGAGACAGTGATCAACTCAATAACCAAATCGATGGAGATGATCCAATGATTCATCTGCCCAAACCGCAATGCTGTGCTAAAGCTTATCTCGTCTCTACTGGTCGCAGCTGATCATCCCACGTACGTGCATCAGTGAAGTGGCATGCAGATGCATGAATGCTTTAGAATTGGACTCAACGAGGATCACAGTGATTTTGCATGCATGGGAAGGGATTCTAATATGGATAATGGATACATATACATATGTATCTTTTGTTTGGGTCAAAATTAAAGTCAATAATAAAAAAATTTGATGTGAATGTACTATTTTAATCCTCTAGAGTGATTCCATAAAAGTTCATGCTCTCATTCATTAGGTGGTAAAACAATTAAAAGATACAACATATTTTAGGCTATTTATTTTTCAATGAGTTAGGGGATGGACTAATAAATTTAATGTACTATAATTGTTTCATATGCTTCAAAACATGTAGACCAATTTCAAGGGTCTCGATTTTCATTTTCAGATTTCCAATATGAGGTTTTACAAATTTTTTAATTTAAATTAATATTTAATCTAAATGAATGTACGCATTTGTACATATATGTAGAATTTTATTGATGGGATTGAAGCTCCTTACAATCACTTCAATTTGTGTTATGCAGGGTGCAAATATAATATGGGTTGTGCTGAATATGATCTACAACTTTTGGAACCATGGAAATTAGTGGCACCTTAACATATTCATTAGATGAATACAAAAACTAAAAGTTCTAATAACATACAAAATAATTTTTATTTGTTCAATGACATAGAACATACAATTAGATCTATGTCAATCATTTTAAATTAATTGAAATAACTCAAATCATAATCTTATATGTGAGAACTATTTACACAATTCATATATGTGGACATTTTAACATGCCGTTTTCATTTTGAGCTAATGATGAGTCAAAACACTTGGTAGAAACAACATCAATGTAACATATACACCTACTAATTCCAATATATTTTTGCTTGATTTGAGGTGATAACCAGAGGTACATTTTTACTCTTAGTGTAATTATTTGTGTAACATACAATATATTGTAAAACATTTTTAAATATCTTGATAAAATAAAATGTTAATTTGGTAATAATTATATAAAGCTGTCACATAATATATTTACTGCTCTCCAATGAATTGTGACGATGAAGAAGAAGAACAAGACAGAAGTAACCTTTAAAAGGGCGAAATAAGAAACACATGGCGCTCAACGAACCCCACGCGAAGCCTCCTTGTCCATGAGGCAACCCGACCAAACTCCTATTGTTGACCCATGTTTTCCTGTCCTGTGATTCAAGCCACGTTGGCGTCTATGTGGGGCCAACTAAATCACAAGGCCGGTGTACGTCGGGGTCGTCGAAACAAAAATCATTGGCACCTTGTTTTCTAATATCGACCCTCGTTTTAGATACGCAATCGGACACTCTCTACATCTGTCTTTGCATTCGTCTCCGGTCCCCACCACCTAAAGCGGGACCCGTAGCCTCCTCTCGCGTCATAGAGTATCTATAAATGACCCCGGGGCACACCCTTCCCGCCAATTCAACTGACTCACCCCCCGGCTGCACATTTGGACGAACACTTGGCGTGCGGAAGATGAGAAGGGACAGAGAGAGATCACCTGGGGGTTGTCCCATGGCAGAGATGATGGAGTGCGATGGCAGCGGAACGGGGGAGAGGCGGTACAAGGGGGTGCGGCGGCGGAAGTGGGGGCGGTGGGTGTCGGAGATCCGGCTCCCCAACAGCCGCGAGCGAATCTGGCTCGGCTCCTACGACACGCCCGAGAAGGCCGCGCGGGCCTTCGACGCCGCCCTCGTCTGCCTCCGCGGCCGCCGCGCCCAGCTCAACTGCCCCGACGCGCCGCCGCCCCGGATCGACAGCGCAGGGCCACTCACCTACCAGCAAATCCAGGCCGCCGCGGCGCGCCACGCCGCCGGCGACCCATCCGAGGCCCCGGCTGCGACGCCGCCGCTGCAACCCTCGGTGGAGGCCTCGGACGGGTTCACGGTCGGGAGCGGGGAGACGCACGACTGGTCGTTCTTGGACCCGCCGCAGCAGGAGGATCTGCCGACAGGAAGTGGGAAATTCCCGGTGGCGATGGACGAGTTCATGTACGAACTCTACTCGCCGGTGTCGGCGGCGCAGCCGGCGGAAATGGCGGAGGATCACGGCGATGTGGACTACGGTTCCGGGTCTTCTCTCTGGAGTTTCTGAGCGTCACGCCGGAATTCTTTTATTTATTCCATTAATTCATTTATTATTCATAAATATATTATTTATTTTACCTAAAAGAGACCGTTGCGGCGATTAAACACGTCGTCGGTTTATCTTCTCCTATTTATAAATATATATATTTATTCAAAATATTATATTATATTTATTCATTATCTTTTACAGTAAAGATTTATTTATTATCTTTATTTTTTAATATCCGATGTTTATTCTTGTAAAAGAATAGTTCAATTACTGCCAAGGCATTCGTTGGAATCAATAGGCTCTACTTTTTTCAATCAATTTTTAAGGGAATGTGGGTTAAAAAAATAAAAATAAACAGCACTGTACATAATTATTTGAGTTCATAGTATTTTTCGTATTTTTTTATGAAGATATATTAAAAAAGAAAAGCAATAATAGATAACTGATGGGTGGAACTTGGGACTAAATGAGAACATTTTTGAGATGATAATTTCCTGCAGACATTGTGGACTGCAATTAGATGGAACCGCTACTTATGAATTGTGGACATTGTGGCGGCCAATAAGCTACTTATGAATTGTATATAGTAAACCATATTCGAGTTGGAACAGCTATTCAAACTTGGAAGTCAATTAGTTTGCCCACTATTTTGTATTAACTTATTCTAAATCTAATTAATGAAAATGTAAAGCTGGTTTATTACACTCTCTCTCATTTTTGTAATTTTATGATTTTGTACTAATGTGAACAAGAATAAGTTTTAAAAAATCCAAATTCATCTAAAAGATAACATAAAATATAGATAAATCAATTTTAAAAATAAACTCAGTTTCACTAGAGATCAATTTCCAAAATTAGAAAATTTGAATATGACATAGCGGTTTACAAAAGAGTGAGCTAAAAATTGAAAGCAAAAAAAGGTAGACGTTTATCATATATAAGAAAATCAGATTATTAGTCAAACCGTAATTTAACTTACAATTATAAATAAAGGGAAGATGTAAAACCCACACCATAACGAGAGAATGACGTAAGTAAAAACAAAAACAAAAAAAAAACAAAAGATAGCTAATGAACAATTCTAAGTTGGTTAATATATATTAAATTTCACGAGAGCTTTTGGATTACATTTCCCTTAGATTTAGTAAATTAAAAATTATAATGGATGAGCAAGATTGTTTTAGATTAAATCGATCTAAAGTATTTAGAGGTCATGAAAACACTAATTTGATATTTTAATCAAAGTCTCTTTGGTCTTAGAAAATAGAAAAAAAAAGAGAAAGAAAACTTGAATATCACTTTGGTGCCCATTCCTTCTCAGGATTTTTATGTTCAAAGTGTTGTGGGAATTTTAGAAATACGTGTGTCAATTCAATTGGTTTCTCCATGTTGTAGAAAAATAAAACTAATTACTCCAATATCATCATGAGAAGAACCATCAAATAAAAATTAATATTCAAAAAATAAAAACACATAAAGTTGAATATGTTAAGGGGAAAAAGACCCGAATACCAAAAGAATTATATAGAGATTCAGCAATCAAACATACTCTTAAGAAACCAAGTGTTGTATGATTTGACACTTTTTATTTATGTTCATGAAGAAAAAGATTAAATTATTTATTGTATGAGATGAAATTATAAGTTTTGTCAATTATTCTTAATTCAAATAGAAATTATTTTTACATATTTTGTTATAGATCATGAGATATTCTTCTCGGATTTCTAGATCTAATAAAAAGAGACGGCCCTAAAGAGTTTCTCTCTCTCTCCCTTAGTATTCTTTTATATCTCTATTAAAACATAAATATGAATAAAATATTCTAAATAGATTTTATTCTTATACTTGAATCCCTTGTTCTAAAAATACTGATTCAAGAACCTTATATTTGTGAGCCCATGCACCAAAAGTTCAAGATATATGGTATATTTCTGAAACAATAAGGTCCTAATTTTTAAAACTTCTTTCTTTCATATTTCCATAGTGAATGCAACAAAGGATTTGATAATCCTACCAAAATTTGCTAATCGCACATCTATTTCCTTATCCAAAGATTTAAAGGCGAAGAAAACATAGTATCTTTAAACAGGTTGGTCATTCTACAAGGAGGTGAACGGTTGGCATCAGGTAACTTAATCATCACCTCAGCATGAGCTTCCACTATGATCCTGGTGACCTCAGCTTGCTTTGCAGAAATGAGTTCATCTTTTATGGCTTCCAACTCATTGTAGCGGCTCTCCCTATTTATGATGAAATCTCAACATGTAATAATGTAGTGTCCATCAGAATCTCCATTTAAGATTGAGACTAACAAGAACCATTAGGATTCATTTTAGCCCATCCAAAACTGGATTACTCTTCTCTCATCAAGTAACCCCTCGGGTGAGAGTCCACTCTTTCTTTGACTCATGCATTCACAAACGAATCTACCATTTCCTAGAGAAAGAGGGAGTGTATGTGTGTCTTTTGACATTCGTAGAATGTTTGCCAAGAAAATATTCTCATCGTTTTACCCTTCCTCTTAATTTGTAAGTATTTTTTAACATTATATGAATTAAATATGTTATTAAAATTTAAAATATATCCTTTGAAAGATTTTAAATTATCATTTTTTTATCTTATCTTTTGAATAAATTGATTAAATAGAATTATAGGGATAAGAGAATTTTAATTTAAATTATATTTCACACCTATAAAGAAGAGAGGGGGGGGAGTTGAATTAGTACAGCGGTAAAATATAACAAATTTGATGATTTCGAAAAATCTTGTACGATAAAAATAGCTTTCAATCTTTAAACTTGAAAGCGATTCATAATGAATGAGGACAGTAGAGCAGTGAGCAAAGATGGTTTACAGAAAGATAAATTGCAAAAAGTAAATGTAAACCCGATTTTTATAGTGGTTCAGTCATCCGACCTACGTCCACTTCTGATTCCTCTTCACTCGAGGCCATCGACTTTCACTAGTAGTCCTCCTTCCAACGGGCGAAGAATAACTCCCTTACAACTCAATTCTCCTTTTACAAGTTCAGGAGATCAACCTCTTATAAGTACTCACTCTTCTCTTTAAACTAAAAATAAATGAAGGCTAAAGGAGAAATTTCTAAAGAGATTTTTATAGTGTTTTCTCACTTTTAAAGTTTTGTACTTATGTATTCTACCCAAGGATGGGAGAGATATCTATAGCCTCTAAATCGATTCAAATTTGAAGCCAAAATCTATCCCATCCTAGGTTTTTTGAGCACTGGCGGTACCACCACCCAAGCTTTCTACCACTGTCAATATACTGGGCGATACCACTGCCAGCCAATCGTACCACCGCCCAAGTGTACTGACATTAGATGGTACCACCACCTAGACTACTTTAAAGACTGAACCTAAGCAGTTCCACCACCCCAGTTTGGCGATGCCACCGCTAGATAGGGTTCAGCATTACTATTTGGGCCTTAAGTCCAGCCCAAATCTATCCAGGTATGGGCCCAGTTAGCCTCTAATTGGGTTGGCCCAATTCCAACCTAATTAATCCTAATCCTACTTCGATCTAGACAATTATTATTATAAAGTGAATCAAAATGTCGCCTGGCATGTCATTAGCCCATCGGTGCTTCGATCAGTTCTTCGACGCATCGTCCTCTCTTGCAGCCTATTGCCCAATCGGTAGTTGGCCTCCGCAACCCTGATCTCCTTGGTGCAACTCTGCTCTTCTTGGCTTGATGCCCGAATTCTTTGTCCGAAGCCTTCTACCAATATGTCGACTGGACTTCCGGCTCGACGTCTAATCTTCTGATGTGATTTCCTCTAGTGCAACGTCCATTCTTCCTGCTTCAATTGTCTAATCCTAATCAACAGTAGATCTATGTGACTCAGAACATAATTAGATCACAAAGCATAATCAATTAGTTTTATCATCAAAATCTGTGATTCAATAATATTTTCCTTTTTGATGATGATAACTAATTGATGACGGAGTTAAGCTTAACTCTCAGAGTTTAAACAAACTCTCCCTATCAATATACCATATTGATAGGACCCTTGGATTTCAAAAAATCCAAGTAACATGTTATCAAAAACATCATATAATATTTTAAAATATTCAATCATCACTACAATGCATGATCATCATTATACTTCTCCCCCTTTGTCATCAACAAAAAGAAGTTGCATCTAACTAATTTTAAAGATATGCAAGTTTTACAACGTACTAGTAAGATTTATATCACTTTACAACATTCAATTATAGCAAATTTTAAAGTCATGCAAACATAGCAATTTATCAATTGCTTCTTAAGATGTGCAAGTTTGCACTTTCGCTTCTTAAGATAGGCAAGATAGCAATTTTTCTTCTCTTGAGATTGCAAGCTTGCAATCTTTTTTTGTGGTGTTCACGATAGCAAGATCTCTCTTCTCTTTTGAGAAGTGCAAGCTAGCTAGTTTTGCTTTCTTTGCATGTTAGCAATTTTGCCTTTCTTTGCGATGTTTGAGCTAGCAATTTACTTTTATTTGCAATGCGCAAGCTAGCAAACTATCTCTCCCTTTGTTTTTGTCAAAAAAAAGGGAAGAGTACAATACAACAATATAGTTTCTTCTTTTTACAACTAACTTTTCACATTAATTAAAATTACATCAATCAATATTTCAATCATCACATGATACATACAAGCCAAAGAAATCAAGTCATTTCTATGTCATGAAGGATATGATATTAAGAAAAATCTAGAATGACATGATTCATTTGACAAATCTTTTTAATAAAGCGAAATAATTATATAATAATTCATTGTGAGAAATCTTAATTCATATAAAAAAAATCTCAAGTTATAAGTTCGAGAAATCAAGATCATGAGTTATAAATATTTTCTTTAGCATCACTTTTCAATTCATGATAAAGGGCATACAACCAATATAAAAGAATCATTATATAAAAAACATATTAATATCAAAGATCAAGCCATGATTCATTTAAATATATCATCTCATTTGTAAAAGAATCATATGAGAACATGATTCATGCATAAAAATTCTCAATAAGTCATGATTCCGAGAGATCAAAAGAAGAGTCATGAATAATAAAAAAAATTCAAATTCAGCTCGTCAACTTCAAGCTCTTCATCAAAATTACTTTCGAGATTCATAAAATACCATAAATAGATTCATTAACACATCATCAAAATCTTTTTCATAATTTACAAGATTCATAAAATATCATAAATAAAATCATTAATCTCGATAAGATGGGGATAGAAAATGCCTTTGCCTTTAATGTTAAACAAGTATCAACGTTTAAAACCAAAAGAAAAATTTCGTAAAACACATTATCAAGCATGATTCCATAAAGCATCTTCAAAATTATTTTAATTCTAATGATTTTTCTTTTATTGTTGTTAGTTGTAGCAAAATGTTTTTCTTCTTACATGATTTTAGCTTAGTGTGAGAAATCAATAGTTGAGCTCAAATTTTTGCAAAAACCATGCATCATCATATAAATCCAAAAAACAAGTTTCATCAAAACCATCATTACCAAAAATGTATTATTCCTAAACATAGGATTTCAAAATATCATTACTTCAAATCCTCATACATGATACCATAATATAAAATCATTAAGCATGATACAAATTTTTTTTTCCTTTTTATAAATTTTTATTACATCATTATCAAGCATGATTTCATAAAGTATGTTCAAATTTTTCATACAAAGGTGAAGTATTATGTTTAAAACCAAAGCACTATAAAATCATCAAGATTTACTTGATTGCTTCATATAGATTTGGTGTGCAAGCATTATCATAAAATATTTTGTTTCATTATCATAAAATATATGATCAACTTTTAATTTTTCAAAAATGCTAGAAAGAAAAGCATGATATTTTTTAAAAAGATAATTATTTACTATAAACTAAATCAAGCAACTCATGAAAAGATCAAGTAATTTCATAATAATGTAGAAACATTTCGGGTGAGTTACTTACCTTGTTGTCAAAAGCCATCATAGCACAATTCGCCATTTCACATTTGGATGCACTTGATTCTTCTTGGAGTTCTTTCTTCTTCTTTGGCCTCTTCTTCTTTTCAAGTTCATTTTTATTCTTTAGTTCTTATATTATGAATTTTTTAAATTTCTTAGTCAAAAGCTAAGTTAATGAGTTCTTCAATAGGAAAATTATTTAAATATTTTGTTTCTTATATTGCCATTACTTTCAACTCCCACCTTTTTGGAAGGGATCTTAAAATTTTGTTTACAAGTTTAAAATCTGAAAAAGATTTACCAAGGGCTTTTAGACTATTGATGACATCCGTGATACGGGTGTACATATCACCGATAGGCTTGCTTGGTTCCATTCGAAAACCTCAAAATCATACATTAAAAGATTTACTTTCGAGTCTTTG
This sequence comes from Musa beccarii, assembly GCA_024322285.1. Lineage (NCBI taxonomy): Eukaryota > Viridiplantae > Streptophyta > Magnoliopsida > Zingiberales > Musaceae > Musa > Musa beccarii. Next base: position 9,910,815 of record CM044402.1, on the reverse strand, counting down.
AATCTACTAGTGCCTTCATGCGTGATTTCAAGTGTGTATCAAATATCAAAAGCCGTTTCATAAGTCAAAATCTGATTAAACTCATTTTTATCCAATACACAAAATAAGGCATTCATAGCCTTTGCATTCAAGGAAAACGATTTTTTTCTCAAAATCCATCCAGTCATTCATAGGTTTAGAAGGTGTTCAAAAGCCATTTTTGATGATGTTCCATAAATCAATATTCAAAAGAAAGTAAAAAAACTCTCATTCGAGTTTTTCAATAAGTATAGTTTGATCCATTGAACATAGGAGAACGAACGATAGAAAAGCCCTCTTAAAATTCGAAAAAAATCATTTCTCTTGGGTGTAAGTCCAAATGGAAAATATCGGGCTCTGATACCAACTGTTAGGATTAGTTCGGTACTAAAAGGGGGGGTGTGAATTAGCGCAACGGTATAATATGATAAATTCGACGATTTTGTAAAACCCCATACGATAAAAACTGATTTCGATTGAAAGCTTTTAGCGATTAAGTCCATGTCGAAAATATTTTAAACTTGAAAGTAATTCATAATGAATGAGGGTAGTAGAGCAGTGAGCAAAGTTAGTTTGCAGAAAGATAAATTGTAAGAAGTAAACGCAAACCTGATTTTTATAGTAGTTCGGTCATCTGACTTACGTCCACCCTTAATTCGTCTTTACTTGAGATCGCTAGCTTCCACTAGTAGTCCTCCTTCTAACGAGCGAAAACTAACTTCCTTACAACTCAATTCTCCTTTTACAGGTTCAAGAGGTCAACCTCTTACAAATACTCACTCCTTTCTTTAAGCTTAAAACAAATGAAGTCTAGAGGAAGGATTTCTAAGGAGATTTTTATAACTTTTTTCACTTTTAAAGTTTATGTGCTTATGTATTCTACCTAGGGATGAGAGAAGTATTTATATGCTCTAAATGGATTCAAATTTGGAGCCAAAATTCATCTTATCCCGGGTTTTTCGGGTACTAGCGATACCACTACCCAGGCTTTCTACCACTATTAGTATACTGGGCGGTACTACCACCCAGCCAACGGTACCATTGCCTAGGCACACTGACACTAGGTAATACCTTCGCCTAGACCACCTAGGAGATTGAACTCAAGCAGTTCCACCGTTAGACAGGGTTTAGCATTACTGTTTGGGCCTTGAGTCCAACTCAAATCTATTTGGGCATGGGCCTAGTTGGCCCAATTTCAACTCAATTAGTCCTAATCCTACTTTGATCTAGATAATTATTATTACAAAGCGAATCAAAATGTCGCCCAATATATCATTGGCCCATTGGCACTTCGTCTAGTTCTTCGATGTATTATCCTCTCTTGCGACCTATTGCCCAATCGGCAGTTGAGCTCCACAACTCTAATCTTCTTGGTGCAACTCCACTCTTCTTGGCTCAATACCCAAATTATTTGTCCGAAACCTTCTGCCGATACGTCGACTGGACCTTCGGCTCGACATTCAATCTTCTGACGTGATTTCCTCCTGTGCAACATCGATTCTTCCTGCTTCAATTATCTAATCCTAATTAAGAGTAGACTTGCGTGACTCAAAATGTAGTTAGATCACAAAACATAATCAGTTAGTTTCATCATCAAAATCTGAAATTCAACATCTGCATATATAAATCCATCCAAATATCAAGTATTCAGGCCTACATGACTAAGATCCGAGAATAATTCAAGATCTCTATAAGTTTTTTTTTTCTCTCTGAAAAGTTCAATATAGTTTTTTTCTTTTCTTAAAATTGGGTTAGTAGTATTTTGTTACTATTATTTGTGAAAGAGTTATACTTAGCATATGATCTTTCTCTTTCTTCACATAATATCAGAGTCACAAGGGTGGTAATTTATATTTCAAGATTTAATTGGTGAAGAAGATAATTCTTTTTACTATAAATTATTATTGTTAAGTTGGTAGGTTTCGTATTGAACTTCTTAATTAGTTTAAATACATAATCTAAATAATTTATTTAGAGTCCTATCTCATAGGAGAATATCTATAAGATGTGGTTAGTGGCAATGCAAAAATAATACCATATGTTGCAGATGAAGACATCATGAAGAAATGAAGGACATTAAATGCAAAAACTAAATTTGTATTTAAAAAATATATTTCTCATGATCTCTTTGAACATATTATTGGCTGCAAATCAGTTTCAAAGATTTGAATCACTATTACTATATTTCTTAACAAAGAAAATATGACTCGACCTTAGTATTTAGAAAATGATTTGACAAATACTATCCAAAAAAATATATTAATTTCTCAATATTTTTTAAATATTAAATATTTATATTTAGAGGTATCACTCTCAAATCCAAATGAACCTATTTCTGATGCACGAATAAAACATTAAATTATTCATAGTCTTCGAAAAGAATATATTTGTTATGTTACATTTATTTAAAGATGGGTTTAACAACCATCCTTAGTAGAGTTAGAAAATTATGATGAAGATAAAGAGAAGAAGAATAATGCTAACAATAAGTCAAAGTCTTCTTCAAACAATAGCACAAATTGAAAAAACATCAAGTATTATATGTGTAGTAAATTAGGCCACATTAAGAAAAATTATTATATTAAAATTAAAGGAGAAAATATTATAAATAAAAAAGATTATTCCAATGTTACTTGAAGATTGAGACCAATGTTTTATGGTTGAAACTACTGAGGTCCTAATATCTATCAACTTCGAGCATGACTAGATAGCTAATTCAGAATATTATCATCAACTCACTAGTGGTGACATCAAATTTACCAATCTTCAACAATATAAAAATAATGATACAATTATCATGGCAGATAATACTATTCACTAATTGAAGAAGGAAGATATTATCATAATCTCATATAAAGATAATGTATCTATTACATCCAAGAGTGTATATACCATGTTCCAAGTATGAAGAAAAATTTCTTCTTTGTTGCAAATGTAGTTGATGCTAGAAATTATATTTTTTTTATCCTAATAAAGTCAAGTTTCTTTACAATATAAAATAATTAAATACAGATATAATACATATTAGTAAAAGGGTCAAATATTTCTATATTTTGTTAGCATGAACCTCTTATGTTGATAAGATTAGTACAAATGATAGTGCATCAATCTGATATGCTATACTTGGTCATATAAATTTTTTCAAATTAAAGATTATAATGTAAAAAAGTTTAGTTAATGATCTTCCTAATCTTACTACTTTGAGTAATAATGAAGTTTGTGAACGTTATTAATATGGCAAAGCATATAGGCAACATTTTAATATATCACTTTCAAAGTGTAAATTTCTCTTAGAGCTTATTCATAACGATTTAATTGGCCCTACTCAAATTTCATCTTATTCGGGTTCTCATTATATACTTCTATTTGTTAATGCTTTTACAAGGTTCACTTAGGTCTACTCTATGGAGGAAAAATCAAAAGTTTTTTCAAAATTTCAAGAGTTTAAGTTAATAATTGAAAGTATTCTTGAAAGAAAAATCAAGGTTACACACCGATAATAATGGAGAGTTCACTTCTGATATATTCTTCTCCTTTTGCAAAGAGTATGATATCAACAAGGAACTTACATGTGCAAATATACCACAACAAAATGGTATGACAAAACAAAAGATTCGATATCTCATGAAGACTTATAAGTACTGGCTTCATGCAAAGAATTTACCTAATACCTTATGGATAGAAGGTATGGCATGTGTAACTTATATTATTAATTGAACTCTCCTTAGTCTAATCAATCTAAAGTGTACATATGAGCTCATGTTTGATGATAAACCAAATGTTAAATATTTTAGAGTATTTAGTTCTCCATGTTATGTTCACATACCAAACTCAAAGAAAAGCAAACTTGCTAAGGCTAAGAAATATATTTTTATTGACTAAGATAAAAAGAAGAAATGTTAGAAGTGCATGGATCGACAAATATATAGGTATGTGGTATCTTGAGATGTTGCATTTGATAAAGTTTCTTTTTATTATCCTCCATAGATAGTTTCTTTTGAAAACATTAATCACAATAATGAAAGTGATATATGTTAATAACCTATGGTTGAGTCTCATTTATTATCTAATGCTCCTATATATTTTAATTCATCTTCTTTCTTATCTGTATTTATTATTATTTCTTCATCACTAATGATGGAGTAAAGCGATAGGAGTAATGATATTCATGAAGAGAAAATTTCAACATTAAGAGGATTAAAAATGATAATTATAAACTAGCACGTTACATAGATGGAGACAATATAAGCATATATCAAATATTTCTTTTCTGAACCAATTGATGATCTTGAGCCTACTTGTTTTAATGAAGCCAAAGGTGTTAAACAGTAAGATGCCATAAATAAGAAAATGTGTGTGTGTGTGGGGGGTTAATTAGTGCAATGTTAAGAATGATAAATTTGACGATTTAAAACAATGCTTTCAGAAACTTCATATAATAAAACTGATTTCGATTAAAACATATCAGAAACTGTATAGCTTGAAAGCATTAAGAGAAGAAGGAGGGCTGTGAACAAGTAAAGGAAATAGGTTTGTAGAAATGTAAAGAATAATAAGTAAGTGCAAACCGATTTTATAGTGATTCAATCATACGACCTATATCTACTCCCGATTCCTCTTCTCTTGAGGCGATCGGTTTTTCACCAGATATCCTTCCAATGAGCGAGGATTGACTCTTTTTTACAGCCCTCTCCTTTTGATGGGCTTAGGAGGTAACCCTTACAAAGCCTCTCACTCTTCTCTTGAATTTTTCCAACACTTAGAGTTTAAGGGGAGAATTTCTCTCAAGTTTATAATAGAATTTTCCCTCTTTTTCATTCTCAGTTGTGTGTCATTCAACCATGAATGAGAGGGGTATTTATATGCCTCGATGTGATTCAAATTTGGAGCCCAAATTTGAATTATCCCAGATTTCCAAGTGCTGGCGGTACCACCGCCTGACACTAGCGGTACCACCGCCTGACACTAGCGGTACTACCACCAGCCTGGGGTCGTACCATCACTGTAGCTTTAATGTTGGGCGATACCATTGCCTAGACTGGGCAGTACCACCACCTGCAGCTTGGAAAAGTGCACTTTTTCACTTTTCCAGCTCATAGGCGGTTCCACCGCTAGTTTGGCGGTGCCACCGCCTTTAGCAACTTTTGGGCCACTGAATGGGCCTTCAAATGAGCCCAAATCAGTCTCAATTTAGGCCCAATTGGCCTCTAATTGAGTTGGTATTATTTCACCCAAAACCAACTCAATTTTGACTCAATCCTACTTCGATCTAGACAATTATTACAACGCGAATCATAATTAGTTGCTCGGCATATCATTGGTCCATCGACGCTTCGTCCAACACTTCAACGCATCGTCCTCTCTTGCGGTTTGTTTCCCAATTAGCAGCTGACCTCCGTAGTGCTAGTTATAGGTGCCCTACAAGCCAATCATATGAGTGATTGCACCTGTAACACGCTGTTTCAATCTCTTTGCTTATGATTATTGGCATTATCTCACATTATCTATATGTATATTGTGATGTCCCTGGATCTGTGCAATGGGAATCAGATTATGATGAAATCACGATAATGAGATCGATTCACCTTTAAACACAGACCCTAAATTATCCTGGTCATAGGTTGCTCGAGAAGGACATCGAGATAACCGGATAGACTGGTGTACTGTATACCCGTTCATATGATGGAGGTAGCTGGTCTCATAGCTACTCGTGTGGGGACACTAAGGGTATAGTGCAGGTGCTCATTGGAGAATGAGTTCACTGATTGATTCGCCTACGGAATGCTGGATGGTTATTGATACCTCACGTCGACAAATGATTCCGTAGTCCCAGTAGTGTATCTGGTCCTTAGACTTGAGACACTAAGGATGTCCTGTATGAGTACTCCACTCTTTGATACCGGACTTATAGGTTTGGAAAGCTCCATATCTAGTACAACCGGTCATTGGGAGTGGTAGCCAACCTTACGAGGGCTATTGAGTGTCAATAGAGGATTATCCGCTCTTGGTATCATGAGAGGAATATCCCATGTGTTCTTGCTCGAACAAATCCTTGGCCAAGGTCATTCGGATTGAGAGAGAAAGAGTTCTCCGGGAGAATCCGACAAGAGCAAGACTCGAGGAGAGACCATATGGGCCTGACAACACCATGCCCGGTATAGGGTCTCTGGGATATTAGATGGATGAGAGATTATAGATACATGGTAATCGAGGACGAGATAGGTCCAAAGGATTGATTCTCCTCAGTATCGCCTGGGGCATGGTGTAGTGGCTCTGGTACGTCCGTAGTCGATGAGTTAGGTGAATTATTATAGAGATAATAATTCACTAAGTCGAAAGGAGTTCGACAAGTATGACTCACGACCAGCTCGATATTGGGCCTAGAGGGTCACACACATATGGTAGGTGTTGTGACGAGTAGAGGTTCGGATATAAGATATCCACTGAACCCCCTATCTTATTGGATATCCATTAAGCCCCTGAATTATTGGATCTTGAGATGAGATCCAATAATTGCTAATAAGAGATTATTGGGTAGAGGCCTACTAATCCAAGAGGCTTAGGTAATTGGATGGAAATCCAATACCCAATAGGGCAAAAGATCCATTAGGGTTTTTCGGGGGGCCTCTATAAATAGGAGGGGACCAAAGCTCTATAGGCTGAATTCAGGGATATACGATCTCCCTAGGTATCTTCTTTTACATGTGCAGTTTTCACGGATTTATTTTTAACGCACTGATCTTCGCACGACAACGGAAACTTTCTACGGGAAATCTGGGGTGTTTTGTTTTCTATTCTTCTGCTGCGCATGTGATATCGCTCCCTCCTTGCGCGGATTTCCCAACAGTGGTATCAGAGCCAGGTTGTTCGTGCGAAGATCAGATCTTAAACTGTGTGTGTTGCATTATGGATCTGCTTTTGTCATCAAAATCATTGGCGCAAAGGGCGAAAGGACAAAGAATCGCTATTGCTTTGCGCATTTGCGTCATGCAAATGATCGCAAGGTCGCTTTGCTTCTTGTTGCTCGCACTAGACAACAGAAACGGCCGGCCGGGTGTGGGCGCATAAGCAGTACCGCTCATACGGCGACTGCCGCTTTGCACTGCGACCATGCGCGAGAGGCACCCACGAGGCAACACTCCGCGGCGCGCTACCTAAAGCGGCGAGCGTTCGCAGGTGACCGCCGCCGCCGCGACTAGCAGTAACGCCGCAGCCCCCCGGGCGGTCCCATGAGGGGCAAGGCCGCCGAGGAGGCGGCGCTGCTCATGCGCGACGCGTCTGTGATGCAGCGCATGCGCTGGCGATGCCCCCAGCGCCCGTTGAGCGCCGACGGCAAGGTTTACGGCCACTGCGCGCTTTGCCGCGCCATGCCGCCATGCACGCCGCCATGCCCTGGTGGGCGGCGGGGCGCGCGCACCGCAGCCGCAAACGCAACAGGGTGGAGGGATTAGGGTTTGAGGACAAAAGACGGTTTTACCCCTCAAAATTTCAGAAATTCCAGATTCTATCCTCTTTGACAGAATTACCAAAATACCCTTAGGCATTTCAGAAATTTCAGATTCTATCCCTTTTGACGGAATTATCAAAAAACCCTTGGGAATTCAGAAAATTCCCTCTATGTCCCTATTTTCAGAAATATTAGTTAATTAAATAGTTTAATTAACTATTATTATTTATCTAGTAATCCTATAAAATAACATATACATGTGATGTATGATGTGGACAAATGATCATGGACTTGTGATTGTTAGGGATCGAGCGGCACTAAGAGGGGTGAATTAGTGTAGTGGATAAAACGATCACTTTTCAGCGATTTAAAACAAGCTTCGGAAACTTCGTACGATGAAAGCAATGTTTCGTTTGAACCCGGAAAGATTGCGTTTTAACTTTAAAGCGTACGTAATAAGATTAAGATGAAGTTGAGTAAATAAGACAGCAAGTGAAAAGAATTTACAGCAAAGTAAATAGCAAGAACATAAATGCAAACCAGATTTTTATAGTGGTTCGGTCATCCGACCTACGTCCACTCCCGATTCCTCTTGCTTGAGGCCACCGGCTTTCCATTAGCTATCCTCCTTCTAATGGGCGAGGATGAACTCCCTTACAACTCCTCTCCTTTTGACGGGCTTAGGAGATAACCCTTACAAAACACTCTTACCCCTCTCTTGGACTAGAACACTCTTAAGACTTAGAGGGAAGATTTGATACACTTTCAAGAGAGTTTTCCCCTTCTTTTTTTCAGTTCTAGACAGCATTCATCCAAGAATGTGAGGGGTATTTATAGGCCTCAAAGTGATTCAAATTTGGGCTCCAAATTTGAAATCAAATTAGAGTTTCCGGTCTTTGGCGGTGCTACACTTTACTGTCGAGGTGGTGCTACTGCTTTGTCGATCTGGGCAGATTAACACAGCCAGGCGGTGCTACCGCCTGGGCCAGGCGGTGCTACCACCTAGCTTTCCATGTGCTGGGCAGTGCTACCGCCCAGCCTGCTGGTTGGGTTTGGGCCAAAAACTTTTGGCCCAACCTTGTCCAAATCAAGGCCCAATGGCCCCTACTTTGGGTTTATAGGATTAACACCTAATCCTAAACCAAATTAATGTGCTAACTACGAAATTAAAGACATTCCTAAGCTATTACAAAGTCTGCAAGTCAAGTCTTCTTCCCGCGAGCTTCCGGCGAACTTCCGACGGTCTTCCGACAATCCCTCGGAAACCATCCTGCAGACTCCCGGCAAGCTCTCTGACTCCACGATGATTTTGGTGAGTTCCCCCGAGCTTCTTTGGCAAGCTCCGATCTTTCTTGGCAAGCTCCGCGAACTTCCGACGAACCTTTCGGTGAACTTCTGAAAACCCTTCGACAAGCTCCCTACTCATTATCGGCCGGTTCCGGCAGCACTTCCAACGAATCTTCGGACTTGCATCGAACACTCGAACTCCCAACGATCCATTGCACTTGACTTCGGCCTTTTGTTTCGCTTTACATCTTCATCCTTATCGTAGTTACTCCTACACAAACAAACAACAAACACTCTACTTCGATCTAGATAGTTATTACAACGCAAATTGACATTCAGTTGCCTGACACGTCATTGGTCGACGCTTCGTCCGATCCTTCGGCACATCATCCTCTCTTGCAGCTTGTTGCCCAATCGACGGTTGACCTCCGCAACCTCGATATCCATGGCACAACTCCGCACTTCTTGGCCCGATGCCCGACGTCCGAAGCCTCCTGCCGATAGTCGACTGAACCTCCGGCTCGACATCCAATATCCTGACGTGTTCACGTCCGGCGCAACGTCAATTCCTCCAGCATCAACTATCTAATCTTGATCGATAGTAGACCTGCATAACTCAAAATGTAGTTAGACTACAAATCACACTCAATTAGTTTCATTATCAAAATTCGAGATTCAACAATCTCCCCCTTTTTGATGATGACAACTAATTGATGACTGACGGAGTTAACCATAACTCTTCGGAGTTTAACCATAACTCTCTGGAGTTTAACCAAACTCCCTCTATCAATATGCCATTGATAGAGGCATATCCCAAATCCAAGTAATATCATCCATGTAGTGAGAAATATAAGTCCATCATGCAAATATATAAAATATTCAAGCATCATTACATTGCATGAAGTCATCAATCTACTTCTCCCCTATGTCATCAACAAAAAGGAGAAGTCACATCATAGCTAGTTTTCAAGGATAAGCAAATTTTTTACAACACACTAGCTATTTACAACATCTTGTAATACAACATCAAATCATAGCAAGTTTCAAGGATGGGCAATAAATGGTAATTTTTTACTTGCTTCTTGAGATGTGCAAGTTGTACTTTCTTTGCTTCCTTTGCATGTTCTAGCTAGCAAAATTTTTCTTTACGATACACAAGCTAACAATTAATCTTCTCCCCCTTTGTTTTGTCAAAAAGTAGAGTACAAATAGTCAATGACAAAATAACAACTTTACAACATGAATTTTTAGCATATTAAGTCATGAATTCAAGGGAGTCAAAAATCATGATATCAGAGAAAAAGATGATAAGTAAGCAATCAATAATGATAAGCAAGCTAACATACTTTGCGACACACAAGTTAGCTTTCTTTCAATTCTTCTCTTTTGTAACTAGGTTTCGCCTTTGCAAGCCATCAACTTTTTGTTTGCAATGAGCTAGCAATTATGTATAATCACTTTAAACATATATGTTAACTTTTCATTAAAACATAAAAACATAAAGACATGACAAGTGTAACATTTCAAATTTTTGAAGTTTTGCATTTTGCTTCTTTTGAGATAGTCAAGATAGCAATATTTGCATCCTTTGAGATAGCAATCCTTAACTTCTTGTGAAATTGTGAGGTAGCGATTTTTCTCCCCCTTTGTCTTTGTCAAAAAGAAGGGAGGACTAAATGGCTAAAAATTTCAATCATTATACAAGTCATTTTTTATGTCAATTATAAATTTGCATCAATAAAAATATACATCAATTTGTTCAATTATCAAATGATGCAAATAAGATAACAATGCAAAGAAATCATGTCATGAAGGATATCAATATATAAATTCAACAAGAATCAAAACCAAAAGATATCATTAATGATTTATAACTTTCTTTTTAGCAAGATCAAAATTTATAATTATCAATTTTTAAATCAAGATAAATGTCATACAACTAAGAATCATGATATATAAAAGCATATCAATATCAAGGATCAAATCATGATTATAAGTGCTAACATATTTCTTTTCATTCATTTTTAAGCCATGATAAAAGAATAAATCAATGATTTAAATATTAAGCACATTTCTTTTTCATCAAATTTTTAATCATCACATAAGGCATTCAAGGAAGTATTGAAACAATAAAAAAATCAATTTTAGCATATAATGTTTCAATCTTCAATCTTGAGTCATGAAACCAAAAGTCATAAATCAAAAGGTTCATGAATCATTTTGACAAGTCTCCTTTTTAGGAAATAATAAGTGGAAGTCTTAGGAGATCAAACACAAGATCTTGATTCATACATAAGAATTTTTACCAAGATCACATTTCATAAGAATCAAGACACGAATTCATAAAAATTCAAGTATTGAATTCCGAGAAATCAAAAGACAAGTTACATTTCATTTAGAGAATTTTCTTTTGATAAAACGGAAGGAGCATGGTAAACGATCTTGATTTATATAGAACTTCAAGTTATAGTTGTCAAGAACATGATTTCAATAAAATTTCTTTATAGCAAAATGAAATCTTTTTAGAACTTGATTCAAGCATTAAATATGTCTTAACAAGTCATAATTCCAAAAGATTCAAGAATCATTAAAAGAAAAATCATTCAAGCTCAATTCATCAACTCAAGACTCATAATCAAATTATTATTTTTGAGATTTATAACATGAATAAAGTCATTACCGTATCATCAAGATCTCATTCGTAATTCTAGTGATTTATAAAATATCATTAATGAATTTATCACTTGTCTTTCATCAAAAATCGAAAACTTTAGAGATGGAAAGATTTCAAGAAACATGCATTTTTATTTCATATGAGCATGATTCATATTTAAAATGTATCTTATGTCATAAATACAAATCAAGCATTTTTTAAATCTAAAATCATCCTCAAAAATCACATTCAATAAATTCATACATGAGAAGCATAGATTTATTGAAGAATCAAAAAGATAGAGGATTGCATTTCATTCTTGTAAATTTCTGTTCATATGATTTGCTTCTTATAATGCCTTTGCCTTAAAATAAAATGTCAACATTCAAGATGGAAAGGTAAATTTCGTCATAATGATCATTAAGTCAAATCACATTAAGTATGTGATATTTTTCAAAAGATTTGATTCAAAAAGATTTACATGGATTCATCAAAATCGAAAGTCAAACTTTATCATAAAAATTGTCAAGGCAAAAATACAACATATTATTCTAAGACATGAGATTCAATTTATCATGATAATATGTTTCATGTTTCAAAAGATGAGTATCAAATTTTAAAATCAAAACATGAGTTTGTCATCAAGATATAATGCTTTTAAATACTCATGATATCATAAAATCATTAAGCATGACAACCAACTATCATTATCAATGATGATTACATAATGTATGTCCAATTATTTATATGAAAGTCATCATTGTATTACTTTAAAATACAAGTTGTCATTTAGCCCATTAAGATCAAAAGCATTACACGTAAAGCATCATGATAGTGTATTTTCTTATTTTTAAGAGTTTTAATTTACGTGATTTGATCTTTCATAAGAATGATCAATGTCATGCATCATATTTAAACATGAGAGCATCATCATATTTAGAAATGAAATATAAAACATCAAGATACATATGCATGGATTAATTCTAGGCAATATCACAAATCATGCAAATATCATTCATAATTTTTACTTTTCAAAAATACTAGGAAGGAAAGAGCATAAAAAAAATCCTACCAATTATTTCAAGCAACTCATGAAAGGATCATGTAATTTCAAAGTAACTCAAGGGAGTTAAGTTACTTTCCTCATTGACGAAGCCCATTAAATCATAGTTTGCTTCTCCTTTCCTTGATTCTTCTTTGCAAGTCTTCTTCTTCTTCTTTGGCCTCATCCTCCGTTCAAGTTCATTGTTCATTTTAGATTTTTGTTTAATGAACTTATTAAGATTCATTGAAAGTTCAATGTCCTTTTCATTGTCCTCATCACTTGAGTCATCATTCAAGTGGCATTTCATAGTTCAGAGTTCCAAATCCTTCTTATTCTTTAGAAGGTGGTTCATGTGTTCATTGAGTTCAAAACGTTCCAAGAAACTCATTTTATAGGTCTTTAAAGACCCAATAAGTTCATCAATAGGATAGTTATTTAGATCTTTTGTTTCTTGTATTACGGTTGCTATCGGATCCCATCTTTTTGGAAGAGATCTTAAGATTTTATTTACGAGTTCAAAATTCAAAAAATATTTGCTAAGAGCTTTTAGACTATTGATGACATCCGAGAAACGGGAGAACATGTCATCGATAGTCTCACTTGGTGCCATTCGGAAAATCTCAAAATCGTGCAACAAAATATTAACTTTCGAGTCTTTGACTCTACTCGTTCCTTCGTGCGTGATTTTAAGAGTTCGCCAAATGTCAAAAGCCGTTTCGCACGTAGAAATCCGATTGAACTCATTTTTGTCTAAAGCGCAAAATAAGGCATTCATAGCCTTTGCATTCAAGGAAAAAGATTTTCTCTCTAAGTCCGACCATTCATTCGTCGGTTTAAAGGGAAGTTGAAAACCATTTTCAATAATGTTCCATAAATCTAAGTCCATTGAAAGTATAAAAACTCTCATTCGAGTTTTCCAATAAGTGTAGTCCGATCCGTTAAAGAACGGTGGATGAAAAACCGAAAAGCCCTCTTGAAAGCCATTTAGAGCCATTTCTCACGGGCGTAAATCCGAAAGAGAAAGAACGTGGTTCTGATACCAATTGTTAGGGATTGAGTGGCACTAAGAGGGGGGGGGGGTGAATTAGTGCAACGGATAAAACGATCACTTTTTAGCGATTTAAAACAAGCTTTGGAAACTTCGTACGATGAAAGCAACGTTTCGTTTGAACCCGGAAAGATTACATTTTAACTTTAAAGCATACGTAATAAGATGAAGATGAAGTTGAGTAAATAAGACAACAAGTGAAAAGGATTTGCAGCAAAGTAAATAGCAAGAACGTAAATGCAAACTAGATTTTTATAGTGGTTCGGTCATCCGACCTACGTCCACTCCCGATTCCTCTTGCTTGAGGCCACCGGCTTTCTACTAGCTATCCTCCTTCCAATGGGCGAGGATGAACTCCCTTACAACTCCTCTCCTTTTGACAGGCTTAGGAGATAACCCTTATAAAGCACTCTTACCCCTCTCTTGGACTAGAACACTCTTAAGACTTAGAGGGAAGATTTGACACACTTTCAAGAGAGTTTCCCCCTTCTTTTTTTCAGTTCTAGATAGCATTCATCCAAGAATGTGAGGGGTATTTATAGGCCTCAAAGTGATTCAAATTTGGGTTCCAAATTTAAAATCAAATTGGAGTTTTCTGGTGCTGGGCGGTGCTACCGCTTGTCAGAGGCGGTGTTACCGCCTGTCAGTCTGGCAGACTGACACAGCCAGGCGGTGCTACCGCCCCAGCCAACCGGTGCTACCGCCCCAGCCAAGCGGTGCTACTACCTAGGCCAGGCGGTGCTACCGCCTGGCTTTCCATGCGCCAGGTGGTGCTACCGCCCAGCACGTGGCTGCTAGGCGGTGCTACCGCCTAGCCTGCTGGTTGGGTTTGGGCCAAAAACTTTTAGCCCAACCTTGTCCAAATCAAGGTCCAATGGCCCCTACTTTGGGTTTATAGGATTAACACCTAATCCTAACCCAAATTAATGCGCTAACTACAAAATTAAAGACATTCCTAAGCTATTACAAAGTCCGCAAGTCAAGTCTTCTTCCCGCGAGCATTCGGCGAACTTCCGGCGGTCTTTCGACGATCCCTCGGAAACCATCCTGTGGACTCCTGGCAAGCTCTCGGAGTCCACGATGATTTTGGCGAGTTCCCCCGAGCTTCTTTGGCAAGCTCCGATCTTTCTTGGCAAGCTCCGCGAACTTTTGACAAACCTTCCGGCGAACTTCCGAAAACCCTTCGGCAAGCTCCCTACTCGTTCTCGACCGGTTCCGGCAGCACTCCCAACGAATCTTCGGACTTCCATCGAACACTCGAACATCCAACGATCCATCGCACTTGACTTCGGCCCTTTGTTTCGCTTTACGTCTTCATCCTTATCGTAGTTACTCCTGCACAAACAAACAACAAACACTCTACTTCGGTCTAGACAGTTATTACAACGCGAATTGACATTCAGTTGCCCGGCACGTCATTGGTCGACGCTTCGTCCGATCCTTCGGCACATCGTCCTCTCTTGCAGCTTGTTGCCCAATCGACGGTTGATCTCTGTAACCCCGATATCCATGGCACAACTCCGCACTTCTTGGCCCGATGCCCGACGTCTGAAGCCTCCTGCCGATAGTCGACCGAACCTCCGGCTCGACATCCAATATCCTGATGTGATCACCTCCGACGCAATGTCAATTCTTCTAGCATCAACTGTCTAATCCTGATCGATAGTAGACCTGCGTAACTCAAAATGTAGTTAGACCACAAATCACACTCAATTAGTTTCATCATCAAAATCCGAGATTCAACAGTGATGTGATGTGTGTACATGTGATTATTATTATTGGGGTCTGCGAGCATCTATTTTTTCTCGTTTATTGTCGGGCCTGCGTGCCTGTAATTATGTTGTAATTATCAGAGGAGGCGTAGTGGTAGCGTGACTCACGAGGCCGAGACGGACGATCCGACGCATGGAGATGCGTTGAGATGTCGATGGATCCGACGAAGTGAGATGGACGATCACAAGGCATAGAGATGCGCTGAAGTACAGATAGATCTTGATGTGAGTGATTAGGCCCACTAGCTCGGGCCTGATCACATTAGGATATGGTCCATGATCATCTGATGTGATTGCTCATGTGATGTGTGATTAGTTATACACCTACTAGATATGTATATATATATTTGCATATGATGTAGATATATATATTAAATACATATGTGTGTGACACATTATGTTAAGAGACCAAATCAAAAATCCTCTCCATTAATAATATTAAGTCAGTAAACATGAGGTAATTAGATTGACCCACATGGCATTCCATCGTTATAGCTAGGAGTCGATTCCCGGTGTAGGTTGAGTTGGTCGAGTCCCTCGAAACTCACTTATATCGCGTCTCGCCATCTTATCTACGACATAGAGATGTCAGAGGTGACCTGAGGACATAGTATGCTTGGTCGAGTCCCTCGAGAGTATATCACCTAATCAGACTCATCTAGTAACGAAATTAATGACTTAACCGAACTTCATGGTTGGTCGAGTCCCTCGAGGCCATGGTGGTTCGGAGGCCAAATAGGATAGGAATCACAAGGAGTTGTGATTGGCAAGAGTTGCCTACCTTTACGGGCTTAACGTGATTGGTCGAGTCCCTCGAGGTTACGTTAAGATGTCGATTGGATCCTGATCCCCACTAGAGATCCGCTGAGGGTCTCCGATTCACATACCGGAGGGTATTGTGTGTCTCACGAAAAATTAGTGGGAAAACATTAAGATAGAAGTCCTTATCTTAATTATTTAATTTCTATAAAGTCTGCATGTTATTTATTTCTGCTATATCTTTTATTTCAAAAAAATGTCGCTTTCAAATCCTTTACGTGGCATACTTGATGCCAACCACCTCACTAGTCCAAATTATACGGATTGGCTTCGCAATCTGAGAATCGTTCTCACGGTGGAGAAAATCACATATGTCCTTGATACAGTGATCCCTATGCCCGACGAAGGGGCAAGCGAGGATGAGATCGCTCGTTATGTGAAGTACTTAGATGATTCCACTATTGCTTAGTGTTACATGTTGGCCTCTATGACTACTGAGTTACAGAGACAGCATAAAAATATGGATGCTAATTCCATACTCTTACATCTCCGTAAACTGTTTGAGGAACAGGAAAGAACTCAGCGATATGAGATATCAAAGAGTCTTTTCCGTACTAGGATGACTGAGGGGACACTGGTTCAGAACCATGTCCTTAAGATGATTGAGTGGATCGAGAAACTTACAGGTCTAGGAATGGTCCTAGAGGATAACCTGTGTGTGGATCTTGTACTTCAGTCCCTACCAGATTCCTTTTCTCAGTTCATAATAAATTTTAATATGAACAAACTTGAGGTGACCCTCCCAGAGCTCCTTAATATGTTGAGAGAAGCAGAGAGCACCATCAAGAAAGAGAAGCCGCTTATCTACACTGGTGAGACCAGAAAGAAAAGGAAGGCTAAGAAGACTCTTAAGAAGGGCAAGGGCAAGGGCAAAATGGGTAAGGCAAAGGTTGCCAAGAAAGACCCAACAAAGGACAAAGGTCAGTGCTTCCACTGCGGCAAAGATGGGCATTGGAAGAGGAACTACAAAGAGTACCTTGTAGAGAGGGCGAAACAGAAGCTTGCAGAAGCTTCAGGTACATTCATGATCAGTCTCCATTTATCAGAATCTTGTGATAACACATGGGTATTAGATACCGGGAGTGCTTATCATATTTGCAATTCGTTGCAGGTTCTGGCAGAACTTAGGAGATTGAGCAAAGGCGAGATGGACCTTAAGATGGGTAATGGAGCAAAGGTTGCTACACTGGCTGTTAGCGAGATCACCTTACATCTACCTGGTGGAGCTATTATTACATTAAATGCATGCTATTATGTTCCTTCTATTATCAAAAATATTATTTCCATTTCATGTTTGACAGTTGTTGGATATAAATTAGTTTTTGAGAACAATGGTTGTTCAATAATATTAGATGATGAGATCATCACGAGAAGAACATTGCATAATGGCTTATTTATGCTAGATACAGCTCCACATATTATGAGTGTATGTGAGTCTAAGAGAAAATGAGTAGTGGAGAACCAGACTGGAAAGAGTATTAAAACCCTTCGATCAGATCGAGGAGGTGAGTACTTGAGTATAGAGTTCACCTAGTTCCTTAAAGACTATGGGATATTATCCTAATGGACACCTCCTTATACACCACAGCTTAATGGTGTATCAGAAAGGAGGAATCGCATACTGTTAGACATGGTGCATTCCATGATGTGTTTCGCCGACCTACCCATCTCATTCTGGGGATATGCCATAGAAACCGCAGCTTACCTTCTGAACAGAATTCCAACTAAATCAGTGATGTCTACTCCATATGAGATATGGAATGGGAAGAAGCTCGATCTTAAAGTTGTTAAGATTTGGGGCTGCCCTACCCACGTTAAGAGACACAACCCTGACGAGTTGGAATCTAGGATGGAATGGTGCAAGTTCGTGGGATACCCCAAAGAAACTTTTGGGCATTATTTCTATCACCCTGAGGACCGAAAGGTCTTTGTAGCCAAGAGAGTAGTGTTCCTTGAGAAGGAACACATTCTTGGTGGAAACAGTGGGAGCATGATAGAGTTGAGCGAGGTTGGAGAACTTAGCTCAAGCACCATTCCAAAATCTGTTCAGATATCTAACACACAAGTTCCAACTTTACGTAGGTCAGATAGAGTATCCCATCCTCCTAGGAGATATGTGGGACATATCAGAAGAGAGGATATTGAGGATATTGATCCTCAGACCTACGAGGAGCCTATTATGAGCGTAGACTCCGGGAAATGACAAGAAGCTATGAATTCAGAAATGGATTCC
Source organism: Musa beccarii (assembly GCA_024322285.1). Taxonomy (NCBI): domain Eukaryota; kingdom Viridiplantae; phylum Streptophyta; class Magnoliopsida; order Zingiberales; family Musaceae; genus Musa; species Musa beccarii. Next base: position 9,892,493 of record CM044402.1, on the reverse strand, counting down.
ATGTACTCTAATAAGGTTTGGAACCTAGTTGATGCACCCGAGGGTATTGTACCTATTGGTTGCAAGTGAATCTTCAAAAAGAAGATTGGAGTAGATGGATAGGTAGAGAACTATAAAGCAAGGCTAGTGGCTAAGGGGTATCGTCAAAGGCAATGTGTTGACTATGATGAAACTTTCTCACCTGTAGCCATGCTAAAATCCATTCGAATTCTATTAATTGTTGTAGCACACTATGATTATGAGATTTGGGAGATGGAGGTCAAAACCGCATTCCTCATGTCCAGGGATAACCCAGATAAGATTTGATGAGGCAATCAAATCTTATGACTTCGTTAAGAACGAAGATGAACCTTGTGTGTACAGGAAATTAAGTGGGAGCACTATCACCTTTTTGGTATTATATGTGGATGACATCCTGATCATTGGGAATGATGTAGGAATGCTCTCCACAGTAAAGACTTGGCTATCTAGGCACTTCTCCATGAAGAAATTAGGGGAAGCATCCTACATATTGGGGATACGGATCTATAGAGATAGATCCAAGAGGATGCTTGGCTTGTCCCAGTTCAGGTACATAGACACCATTATCAAAAGGTTTGGCATGGAAAATTCCAAGAGAGGTCTCATACCAATGAGATATGGAATATCACTTTCTAGGAGTATGTCCCCAAAGACTCCTGAAGAAAGGACACACATGGATATGATGTCATATGCATCAGCGATAGGATCTATCATGTATACTATGCTATATACCAGGCCTGATATAACGCATGCTTTGAGTGTCACGAGCAGATATCAGGCAGATCCAGGCTTGGAGCACTGGAAAACAGTAAAATGTATCCTTAAGTACTTGAGAAGGACTAAGGATCTTTTACTGGTATATAGAGGTAGTAGCCTCAAGATTGAGGGTTACTCGGACTCGAGCTTCCAGTCCGATGTCAATGATAGCAAGTCTAATTCAGGGTATGTGTTCACCCTGAATGGAGAAGCAGTATACTGGAAGAGTTCCAAGCAAGACAATACTGCTGACTCGACCATAGAGACGGAATACATTGCTGCGGCAGAGGCAGCAAAGGAGGGAGTCTGGATGAAGAAGTTCATCACAGATCTAGGAGTCATCCCGAGCAGCGAGGAGCTAATTCCTTTATATTGCAACAAATATGGGACGATTACTCAAATAAGGGAACCTGGGTCTCATCAGAAGTGTTATGAGGAGGTTCCAACTTATTAGAGAGATCGTGGCCCGAAGAGATATAGTAATGGAAAGAGTTCCATCCGAAGATAACATTACAGATCCACTGACAAAGCCATTGACTCAGAATGTCTTTGAGCGTCACAGAGGTCTGATGGGGATCAGACATATTGGTGATTGGCTTCAGGTCAAGTGGGAGATTGCTAGTTATAGGTGCCCTACAAGCCAATCACATGAGTGATTACACCTATAACATGCTGCTTCAATCTCTCTGCTTATGATTATTGGTATTATCTCACATTATCTAGATGTATATTGTGATGTCCCTGGATCTGTGCAATGAGAATCAGATCGTAATGAGATCACGATAATGAGATCGATTCACCTTTAAACACAGACCCTAAATTATCCTAGTCATAGGTTACTCGAGAAGGACATCGAGATAACCGGATAGACTGGTGTGCTGTATACCCGTTCATATGATGAGGTAGCTGGTCTCATAGCTACTCGTGTGGGGACACTAAGGGTACAGTGCAGGTACTCATTGGAGAATGAGTTCACTTATTGATCTGCCTACGAAATACTGGATGGTTATTGATACCTCACGTCAGACAGCGATTCCGTAGTCCTAGTAGTGTATCTGGTCCTTAGACTTGAGACACCAAGGATGTCCTGTATGAGTACTCCACTCTTTGATACCGGACTTATAGGTTTGGAAAGCTCCATATCTAGTACAATCGGTCATTGGGAGTGGTAGTCAACCTTACGAGGGCTATTGAGTGTCAATAGAGGATCATCCGCTCTCGGTATCATGAGAGGAATATCCCATGTGTTCTTGCTCAAACAAATCCTTGGCCAAGGTCATTCGGATTGAGAGAGAAAGAGTTCTCCGGGAGAATCCGACAAGAGCAAGACTCGAGGAGAGACCGTATGGGCCTGACAACACCATGCCCGGTATAGGGTCTCTGGGATATTAGATGGCTGAGAGATTATAGATACATGGTAACTAAGGACAGATAAGTTCAAAGGATTGGATTCCCCTGTATCGTTTGGGGGCCGCGGCGTAGTGGCCTGGTACGTCCGCAGTCGATGAGTTGGGTGAATTATTATAGAGATAATAATTCACTAAGTTAGAAGGAGTTCTGACAAGTATGACTCATGGCCAACTCGATATTGGGCCTAGAGGGTCATACACATATGGTAGGTGTTGCGACGAGTAGAGGTTCAGATATGAGATATCCGCTGAACCCCCTATCTTATTGGATATCCATTAAGCCCCTGAATTATTGGATCCTGAGATGAGATCCAATAATTGCTAATAAGAGATTATTGGGTAGAGGCCCACTAATCCAAGAGGCTTGGGTAATTGGATGGAAATCCACTACCCAATAGGGCAAAAGATCCATTAGGGTTTTTCAGGGGGGGCCTCTATAAATAGGAGGGGACCAAAGCTCTATAGGCTGAGGGTTTCTTTTAGTAGCCACCTCCTGTTCTCCTCCCCCCAGAGAGAGAGGAGCATCGTCGCAATCCCTGCTGTGTGGATACCGCTAGAGAGGAGGACACTTGACTTCCTTCATCCTCTCCCACAGATCTGCAGGAATTCAGGGATATACGATCTCCCTAGGTATCTTCTTTTACATGTAAAATTTTCGCGGATTTGTTTTTGACGCACCAATCTTCGCACGATGACGGAAACTTTCTATGGAAAATCTGGGGTGTTTTGTTTTCTGTTCTTCTGCTGCGCATGTGATGTCACTCCCCCCTTGCGCAGATTTCCCAACACCTAGCCCCGATCTCCATGGCTCAACTCCACTCCTCTTGGTCCGATGTCCGATTTCTATGTTTGAAGCCTTCTGTGGATCGTTGACCAGATCTCCAGCTCAATGTCCAATCTCCTAACGTGATTTCCTCCGGCACAACATCGATTCTTCCTGCGTCAATTGTTTAATCATGATCGAGAGTAGACCTGCGTGACTCAAAACATAATTAGATAACTAAACACGATTAATTAGTTTCATAATCAAAATTTGAGATTCAATAATCTTCCCCTTTTTTATGACGACAACTAATTGATAACGGAGTTAACCTTAACTCCCCGGAGTTAAAACAAACTCCCCCTATCAGTATGCCATATTGATAGAACACTTGGATTATGTCAAATCCAAGCAACATGTTATGAAAAACATCAAACTATCATGCAAACATATAAAATATTCAATACTTCATTCATTGCATGAAATCATCAATCTACTTCTCCCCCTTTGTCATCAACAAAAAGGAGAAGTTGCATCATAACTAGTAATGTTCGAGATAGCAAGTAATGCTAGTAATATTTGTAACTTGAGAGATAGCAACTTTTTGCTTCTCTTTACCATATTTATACTAGTAATTTTTGTACCCAATGAGCTAGTAATTTCATTTTAAACATGCAAGCTTAAAAAAAAATTCAACTTTGCAATTTCTTTCTTCTCTTTTGAGAAGTGCAAGCTTGCAAGTTTTGCTTCCTTAGCATGCTAGCAATTTTGCTTTTATTTTCAATGCGCAAGCTAGCAAACCTTTCTCCCCCTTTGTCAATGTCAGAAAGAAGGGAGGATGCAATGATATAATTGATTTCCTTTTTCATCAAAATGGCAAATGAGATATTAGAAACAAATATTGACATAAATATTTCTATCATCAAAATTCAAATCATGAATTTAACATTCAAGCCAACAAGCTAGCTCTCCCTTAGTTATTATCAAAATGAAGTAGAGAACTCAATGGCTAAAAATTTCAAGCCATATAAAGAAATCATGTCATGATATCAAGAAAATTCAAGAAGGACATGATTCATTTGACAAATCTTTTTAATAAAGCAAAAGAATTATATAACCAAGGATCATGATAAAAGAAATATCAATATCAAAAATCAAGTCATGATTCATTTGGTAGTAAAAAGGAACAACGTGATTTATGCATGATAGATCTAAATTCATCATGAATCAAAAAAATAATTTCAAGTATCACTTATCGATATATCAAGACTTGGATTATTTTCCTCTTTAGTAAGTAAAAAAAAGTAATTATAGAGGAAAGTATTTCAATTTGCATAAAATATCTCCATTCAAGAATTCATTAGAGAGTTCATGATTTGCTTGAAATAAAAATCTCATTCAAACCAATTTGACAACTTAAAACCCATAATCAAATCAAAATCATTTTCAAGATTCAAAATGCTAGTAATTTGCATAAATCATGACAAGTGATAAATCAAAGGTCTACATCAACATTTCAATCATTAAGTCATGAAGCATATAAAGAAGTATTGAAACATAGGAGAAAAAATCAAATTACATATGTAATGTTTCAATCATCAAAGCACATGTTCTCAAGTTTAGTATCGAAAAGTTAAGAGAAGACAATTTATGATTCATTTGTATTTTTCTTCAATAACATAGGAGAATCATAAAAGAGTGGAGTAAGAGATCTTGAAAAACTCAAGTTATCAAGATCACGATATAGATAAGACTCATTCTAGTTCAGTTCATCAACTCCGAACTCATAAACAAATCATCAAAATTACTTTCATAATTTACGAGATTCATAAGATATCATGAAAACATTAATCTCAATAAGATGGGAAAAGCATTTTCTTTTTAAGTGATTCTTTTAACACATCATCAAAATCTCATTCATAATTCAAGTGATTCACAAAATATCGTAAATGAATTCATCACTTGTCTTTTATGAAAAAAATCAAAAAACTCTAGAGAGAAAGATTTCAAAAAATATGCATTTTCATTTTATGATTCATTTCATATGAGCATACCTTTGTCTTTTAATGTCAAATAGAGATAAGCACAAAGGTTCAAAACATAAAGGCAAAATCTATCATCAAGATTCTTAAAGAAAAAAAATATAACACATTAAGCATGGGGCATCTTCGAATAAATTCGATTCAAGAGATTTAGAATATGCAAAGATGAGTATCATGTTTAAGACCAAAGCATGAGTTTCGTCATTAACATATAATACCTTCAAATGATATCATAAAAAATTAAGCATGATAATAAACTATTATCATCAAGATATTCATTAATTTTGATAAATTTTTCAAGGCTTTAAAGATTGAGAATATTTACAAAACATTCCTCTTTTCATATGATTCAATTCATTGAATTTGGTCTCACATAGAAATGTTCAAATTTTTTTATACGAGAACCAAGCAATAAGTCAAAAATCAAAATCATACATATACATTTATTATTTTCATCATCAAGTATGATTTTGTATGGTATGTTTAATTTTTGTTCAAAAGCCATGAATGATCATATAAATCTGGAATCATCATCAAAATCTTTCATTTTGGAGAATTTGTTAAGAGTAAATTAAATTAATTACACATAAGCATACTCAAGTCCTTTTTGTATAAAAGATGTGTGTCAAGTTTAAAACCGAAAGGGTGATTTCGTCATCAAAACCATTAAGACCAAACACACAAAATATCATGATAGCATATTTTCCCATTTATATGTGTTTTATTTCATGCGATTGATCACATATGAGTATATTCAATTTTCATATAAAAAGTCATGCCTTATGTTGAAAACAAAATCATCAATATGCTTGCTTCTATCTTTTAATCATGTTTGGTCTACAAGCATTATCATGAAATATGCGATTTTCATGATAATTAATTTTTTGTGTCAAAAACAATGCATCTTATTTTAAATCAAAAGCATCATCATATTTAGAAATGATTTCATCATCAAGATTATCAAGACAAACATATTGTTTCAAAATGCGAGATTATACGTTATTATTTCAAATCCTCATACATCGTCAAGCATGATACTATAAAACATCCTCAAAAATTTTATTCTAATATTTTTTCTTTCATTTTCATTATCAAGCAAGATTTTACGTAAGCATGCCCAAAAACAAGCAACAACATTTATAGAAGTGCATCATATTTGAAATCAAAAACTGATACGGAAAGCATACATGGAATTGTATTAAATTTTCAATTATCACAAATCAATTGATCATCATTCATAATTTTTACTTTTCAAAAATACTAAACGAAAAAGCATAATATAATTTTCTGGAAAATAATTATCTATTTCCTACTAACTAAGTTAAGCATTCATAAAAAATATCATGCAATTTTAAGATAAATCAAGGGAGTTTTGGTTAAGTTGCTTACTTCATTGTTGAGAGCCGTCAAAGCATGGTTCGCCATCTCGCACTTGGATTCGTTCTCAAGTATCATCCTCTTCTTTGGTGTCTTCCTTCATTCAAGTTTATTTTTTATTTTAGATTTTTTTATGAACTTTTTAAGTTTTAAAGTTCAATGTTCAAGTTCATCATTGTCCTCATCACTTTAGTCATCACTCAAGTGGCATTCATTTGTCCAAAGTTTTAAATCCTTCTTATTTTTTAGAAGGTGGTTCATATGTTCATTATGTTCAACATGTTCCAAGAAACTCATTTCATATGTCATTAAAGTACCAATGAGTTTTTCAATAGGATAATCATTTAAATCTTTAGTTTTTTGTATTGTCGTTACTTTAGGATCCCACCTTTTTGGAAGGGATCTCAGAATCTTGTTACTGAGTTCAAAATTCGAAAAATATTTACTAAGAGGTTTTAGATTATTGATGATATCCGAGAAACGGGAGAACATATCATTAATAATCTCACTTGGTGACATTCGGAAAAGCTCAAAATCGTATATAAGAAGATTAACTTTTGAGTCTTTGACTCTACTCGTTCCCTCATGTGTGATTTCGAGTGTGTGCCAAATATCAAAAGCAGTTTCGCATGTAGAAATCTGATTGAACTCGTTTTTGTCTAAAGTACAAAATAAGGCATTCATAGCCTTTGCATTTAAAGAAAAAGATTTCTTCTCTAAATCCGACCATTCGTTTGTCGGTTTAGAGGAAAGTTGAAAGCCGTTTTCAATGACATTCCATAAATCTAAATTTAAAGAAATCAAGAAAACTCTCATTCGAGTTTTCCAATATGTGTAGTCCGAACCGTCAAACAACGGAGGACGAATAATCGAAAAACCCTCTTGAAAGCCATGAAGGGCCATTTCTCATGAGTGTAAATCCGAAAGAGAAATAATAAGGCTCTGATACTAATTGTTGAGATCTAGAGTGGCACTAAGAGGGGGGTGAATTAATGCAGCGGTTAAGAACGATAAATTCGACGATTTAAAATAATGCTTTCGGAAACTTCGTATGATAAAACTGATTTCGATTAAAACGTATCAGAAATTATTTAGCTTGAAAGCATTAAGAGAAGAAGGAAGGCAGTGAACAAGTAAAGGAAATAGGTTTGCAGAAATGTAAAGAACAATAAGTAAACGCAAACTAATTTTATAGTGATTTGGTCATACTGTTGAATTGAATTGTAAAAACAAGAATACATTGAATGTAGCTTGACAAAGCCTTATTTATACATAGGAAGAAAGGAAGAAGAGAGGATTTTTCTTAACTGTCTACCGAGATTTCCTCATGCAGTTGAGGAAATCTTATCTATTAACATGCCCCCGCAAGATCATGCTCCTGTCAAGGACACTGATCTTGGACCGATGTAATGAAAATAATGTACGAGCGAGAGGCTTCGTAAGTGAGTCTGCTAGTTGATCAGTCGTATGTACGTGAGAAACACGTAGTTGATGTCTGACAACTTGATCTCGTACGAAGTGGAAGTCAATGGTAATATGCTTCATGCGTGAGTGAAATACTGGATTGGCACATAAATAGGTAGCTCCAATATTATCGCAGTATATTGTAGGAGGAAAGGTAGAGTTGACGTTGAGTTCCTTGAGCAGATTTGTGATCCAATTTATCTCAGCAGTAGCCATGGCGATGGCACGGTATTCAGCTTCAGTTGTGGATTGGGCAACTGCCTTTTGTTTCTTAGAACTCTAACTGATTGGATTAGCTCCAAGAAATATAATATGCCCAGACGTGGACGTTCTATCATCATAATTTCCTGCCCAATCAACATCAGCAAAGGCATGAAGATGAAGCGGGGTGTGTTTACGGAGAAAGAGGCCATGATTGAGAGTCCCCTTAAGATATCGCAAAATCCGTTTGACCGCAGACCAATGTATTATAGATGGTCGATGCATGAATTGTGACAATTTGTTGACTGCAAATAAAATGTCTGGACGAGTGAGAGCCAAGTATTGAAGGGAGCCAAGTATTTGCCGGTATTGAGTAGAGTCCGTAGTAGGACTTCCATCACAAAGTTTCAGTGACCTAGTAGAGAGGGGAGTGGCAACCTCTTTAGCATCCTGCATATTTGTCTTTGATAATAAATCTTGAATATACTTTCTCTGTGATAAAAAAAGACCTGAAGAGGTGAATGTGGCTTCCACTCCTAGAAAGTAGCTCAAGGTGCCTAGATCATTGAGAGAGAATCGAACGGCTAGTTGCTTTAAGAATACCTGGATTTCCAAAAGATTATTTCCTATGACAACAATATCATCTACATACACTAGAAGATATATAGTGTTTTCATGATGTTATCGTAGGAATAACGAGGTATCAGATTTGGAATTGAGGAAACCCATGGATGTTAAAAATGTGCCAAGTTCATTATACCAGGCTCTTGGAGCTTGACGAAGTCCATAAATAGCCTTTTGTAGCTTGCAGACATGCCTTGGATATTGTGGACAAATAAAGCCAGGGGGTTGCTGCATGAAGACATCTTCAGTTAGAGTCCCCTGTAAAAAGGCATTGTTAACATCCAATTATCGTATATGCCAGCCTTTTGAGATAGCCAAGCTCAAGATAAGCCGTATTGTTGTTGGTTTGACAACTGGGCTGAATGTCTCTGTGAAGTCAAAACCAGGTTGTTGATGAAACCCTTTAGTAACTAGACGTGTTTTATATCGAGCAATAGATCCATCTAGGTTCCACTTAATTCGAAAGACACATTTACACCCGATGATGTTTTGTGTGTGATAAGAGGGAACTAGGGTCCATGTAGAGTTATGAAGAAGAGCATCATATTCTTCACACATGGCTTTACGCCAGTGTAGAGATTTTTGTGCTTGATTAATTGTGGTGGGTTCACTAGCTTCAAGGGAATAGTTTGTTATGGCATATAGATCAAGAACTTGACGTGGTTTAACAATACCACTTTTGGAGCGTGTTATCATATGATGGCTAGGAGCTACAGAAGTGGTAGGTTGGGTTGTTGGCATAGTCGGTGGTGAGTCAGCGAGATCAAGTGGACTAGTCTACTATACTTCAATAGCACCTGATGATGTAGCTGAGGGTATTATTTCATTAATAGGAGAAACTTGTGAAGAAGGGATTGGAGGGGTAGGGAGGAGGTGTTGAACAGGAGGAGTGTATTGAGCAGGAGAGTTAGGATTGGATGGTGTTGTGGGAGGTTCATGTGACGGGGTTCAGGAGATGCTCCAGTGATGTGTGTTTGTCGGAGTAGCTTGCATGGTAGAGTACTCATGATTTTGAAAAGGAAAAGAAGACTCCACAAAAATAATGTGACGTGACAGAAAGACTCTTTGGGTTTGTGGCTCATAGCATCGAAAGGTATTATATTCAAGAGAGTATCCAATAAAAATACAGGGCTTAGATCGTGGTGTAAGCTTATGAGAGGCATAAGGACGTAGCCACGGATAACATAGACAACCAAAGACTTTGAGTTTGTGAAAGTTTGGAGGCTTGTGGAATAGTTTCTCAAATGGTGACTTGTATTGTAAGACTGAAGTGAGCATACGATTAATGAGATAGACAGCGGTTTGAAAGGCTGCTGTCCAAAAAGGTGATGGCAACGAGGCCTGATGTAGAAGTGTGAGCCCAGTTTCAACTATATGTTGATGTTTGCGCTCAGCAGAACAACTAATTGGGGAGTATGAGGAGGTGACTTGAGGTGTTGTATACCACAAGCTGCAAGACAAGATGCGAGGGCTTGATATTCACCTCCGCCATAAGAGTAAACAGTTTTAATGGAAGACTGAAAGAAATTCTCGACCAACTTTCTAAAGTTAGTAAAGACAGTTGAAACTTCAGATTTATGACGGAGGGGATATAACCATGTGTACTTAGTGAAATAGTCAACAAAAATAATATAAAAATGAAACTTGTCAAAAGAAAGAGTTGGGGCAGGACCCCAAACATCAGTATAAATAATTTCAAAAGGTTTAGAACAAGATATAGAAGATATGCCAAAAGGTAGTCTATGACTTTTATTGTTACGACAAGTATCACAATAAGTTAAAATGTTGCTAGTAGAGGTAGGAAGTGAATAATGGGAAAGTAACTTTTGCTGAATAAGAGACGAGGGATGACCAAGACGTCGATGCCACACATCAACTGGAGCAGCAACTAAGGAGTGAACAGTGGGGTGGGTTGTTTGCGAAGCGGATGGCCACTCATAAATGTTGTCTTAGTTCTGGCCTTAGACTAAGGATGCCCCCGTGCTCAAATCCTTGACAAGAAAGGAGTTAGAAAAAAATTCAATGGAGGTATTATTTTGCTTGCAGAATTGAGAGACAGAAATAAGGTTTCTTTTGATGTGGGGTGCACACAAAACATCATCAAGTGTGAATGTTGTGGTGAGTGAATTAAGCATTATGGAACTAGTATGAGTGATAGGGAGTCCTTTACCATCACCGATGATGACATCCTCATCGCCGCCATAGTTGTTGTGGACAGACAAGTTCTGAAGATCGGAGGTGATGTGATGTGATGCACCAGAGTCCACAATTCAATTAGGTTGACTAGTCGTCGGAGTAGTTGTGAGATTGGCTTGAGGCCACTGTGTTGGAGCAGGAAGTCGAGGTCGAGAGCGATAGACTTTCGCGGAGTATCTGATCTTATCACACAACTGACAGATGATTCGACGATGGCCGCTGAGGTCAGGACACAAGTGCTGATGATTATAGGGGATATCACCTTGATGATGAGAATGAAAGTGTTGATAATGTGGATGAGAGGGGTTTGGTGTGGAACCCATAGGGTCAGGAGGCAGCTTTGTTGGACCGTGATTGACGTGCTTATTGTATTGGTTGCTCTTCCTCTTGGATTTATGACTGACTTGAGCTATGATAGTTGGTCCGGGCAGCCTATCGTCATGCTTCAAATATATCTCGTAGTCGATCAACTTGTCATAAAGTTCTTTAAATGATATTGGAGAGTCACGTGCTCGAATTGCGATTGCCAATTCTTTGTATTCATCCCCTATGCCATTAAGGGTATGAACGAGGATTTCTTCTTCACTGAGGGAATGACCTATCAAAGTTAAGTCATCAATGATCACTTTGATATTTTGTAAGTAATCAGCAATAGTACTTCCCTCTTGTTTCACTTTCATTAGATTGGATAAGAGTCCGAGCATGTGAGTACGCGAGCGATTTGCCAATGTCATTTGCAACTTGGACCATACTTCTGCAGCAGTCATACATGAAGATATTAGTGGGGCGACGGACCCAACGACGGAGGCTTAAATGGCTGGGAGGATGAGACGGTCTTGACGTAACCACAGTTTGTGAGCTGAATTTGGTATTGGACTAGATCCTCCTGGGCTGTTGAGCACTGCAGGCGGACAATGGAGAGAGCCGTCGATGTAACCTATAAGGTCATATCCAAATAAAAGGTTAGAAAATTGGGCACGCCAAGATGTATAATTTCCGCTTTTGGATAACTTGAAAGGAATGAGTGCCACAGCATTGATAGTAATGAGGCTTGGAGGTTGAGAATTGCTATTGTTCCTTGCAGGGACAATGACTGGAGTATTGGAAGTAGATGATGAAGCCATTTGATGATACAATGGCGTCGGCTTTGATCGGTCATAAGGAGAAGGAAACCGCTATCACCCCGCCCGATTTGCTTGGTGCAGAATAGGCGTCGAAGACTCAACCGGTGCAGATCACACCGTTCGGTGGAGTTCGGCGGGAGAGAGCGTTCTCGTCAGAAGAGAGCGCCGAGGCGGAGATCAGTGGCGCTGTCCTATTTGCGTCACACCGCACGCTCACTGCGGCGGTTTGAAGAAGCGACAGCGTCAATGGTCACTAGTAGCGGCAGCGGTGGAGAGGGGGAAGGAGGAAAAGAATGCCGAGACTGCAAGTAGAAGGTGAATAGTCGTCTTCTGAGTCCCCCGCACCGGCTCCTGCCGCGGATCCTCTGGATGCTGGACAGCCGCCTGCCTATGCTGCCCCCTCACCTGTAGGTGGAAGCTGCTGGGGTGGTGTTGGCAAGGCTATCTGCGGCTGTCGAGGCAGAGAGTGCTCTACTTCTACCGAGAAAGGGGCTAGCAGTGATGGTGGACGACGCCGCCGAGGGCTTGCTACGGTCGTTGGGTGGCGATCTCGCAGATGCTGCGGATGCGGATCCGCACGAAGGTAGGGCTGGCGGTCGAGGCCGTCCTACTCTCTATCGGGGTGGGGACGGTGGTGCTCCACCTGCTGGAGAATCTCGATTAGATGAACGCCATGTACCTGTCGGTGATGTCGGTGACGACGATTGGATACGGAGATCGGTCGTTCAACACGACGCGCGGGTGGATCTTCGTGTTCGCTATGGTGGGCAAGGCGTTCCTTTACTTGGTGGAGGCCCGGATCGACAAGAGGCACCGGAGGAGGAGGCGGAGGAGCGAGAGGATGTCCTGCCGCAGCAGCGAGAGGAGGAGGCGGCCGAGAGTGTCGACGCTATTGCTGGACAGTGGAAAGAAAAAGCTCTTGCTTAATGCAAGGGCTTTGTACCATGTTGAATTGAATTATAAAAACAAGAATACATTGAATGTAGCTTGACAAAGCCTTATTTATACATAGGAAGAAAGGAAGAAGAGAGGATTTTCCTCAACTGTCTACCGAGATTTCCTTGTGCAGTTGAGAAAATCTTATCTATTAACACATACGACCTATGTCCATTCCTGATTCTTCATCTCTTGAGGCGATCGGCTTTCTACTAGGTATCCTCCTTCCAACGGGCGAGGATTGACTCCCTTTTACAGTAGTCTCCTTTTGACGGACTTAGGAGGTAACCCTTACAAAGCCTCTCACCCCTCTCTTAAACTTTTCTAATATGAGTTTGAGGGGAGAATTTCTCACAAATTTATAATAGAATTTTTTCTCTTTTTCATTCTCAGTTGTATATCATTCAACCATGAATGAGAGGGATATTTATAGGCCTCAATGTGATTCAAATTTGGAGCCCAAATTTGAATCATCCAAGATTTCCAAGTGCTAGCGGTACCACCGCTAGTTTGACCCTGACACTGGAGGTACTACTGTCAGCCTGGGGCAGTACCACTGCTGCAGCTTTAATGCTCGACGATACCACCACCCAGACTAGGCGGTACCACTACTTGTAGCTTGGAAAAGTGTGTTTTTTCACTTTTCCATCTCATAGGCGGTTTCACCACCAGTTTGATGGTGCCACCGCCTATAACAACTTTTGGGCCACTGAATGGGCCTCCCAATAAGCCTAAATTAGTCCCAATTTAGGCCCAATTGGCCCCTAGTTGAGTTGATATTATTTCACCCAAAACCAACTCAATTTTGACTCAATCCTACTTTGATCTAGGTAATTTTTACAATGCGAATCATAATTAGTTGCCCGGCACATCATTGGTCCATCAACGCTTCATCCAACACTTCAACATATTGTCCTCTCTTATGGTTTATTGCCCAATCAGCAGTTGACCTCCGTAGCACTGATCTTCTTGGTGCAACTCCGCTCCTCTTGGCTCGATGCCCGATTTCTTTATCCGAAACCTTTTGTCGATCGTCGACCGAACCTCCGACTCGACATCTAATCTGTTGGGAAATCTAAGGGGGCAACATCTCATGCACAATGGAAGAGCAGAAAATAAAAACCTTGGATTTTCATGAAAGGTTCCATCGTCGTGCGAAGATCGGTGCGCTTCAAAACCAAATCCGTAAAAACTATATGTGTAAAAGAAAGTACCTAGGGAGATCGTATATCTCTGAATCCCTGTAGATCTGTAGGAGAGGATGAAGAAGGTCAAACGTCCTCCTCTCTAGCGGTATCCACACGACAGGGACTGCGCGATGCTTCTCTCTTGGGCAGAGAAGAATAGAAGGTGGCTATTGAGAGAACCCTAGCCTATGGGCCTTTAATTCCCTCCTATTTATAGAGGCCCCCTGTAAACCCTAATGGATCCTATCCTATTATGTATTAGATCTCTATCCAATTACCCAAGCCTCTTAGATTAATGGATCTCTACCCAATAATATCTTATTAGCTCTTATTGGATCTCATCTTAGGATCTAATAATTCAGGGGCTTATTGGATATCCAATAAGATAGGGGCTCCGGTGAATATCTCATATTCGATCCTCTACTCATCGCAACACCTACCATATCCGTAAGTGTGTGACTCTCTAAGCCTAATATCGAGCTGGCCGTGAGTCATACTTATCAGAACTCCTTTTGATTTAGTGAATTATTATCTCCATAATAATTCACCCGACTCATCGACTATGGACGTACTAGGCCACTATGCCGTAGTCCCCAAATGATACAGGGAATCCAATCCTTTGGACCTATCTATCCTCAGTTACCATGTATCTATAGTCCATCATCCATCTAATATCCCAGAGACCCTATACCGGGCATGGTGCTGTCAGGCCCATAAAGTCTCTCCTCAAGTCTCGCTCTTATCGGATTCTCCCGGAGAACTCTTTCTCTCTCAGTCTGAATAACCTTGGCCAAGGATTTATTCGAGCAAGAATACATGGGATATTCCTCTCATAATACTGAGAGCAGATGATCCTCTATTGACACTTAATAGCCCTCGAAAAGTTGGCTACCACTCCCAATAACCGGTTGTACTAGATTTGGAACTTCCAAACCTATAAGTCCGGTATCAAAGAGTGGAGTACTCATACAGGATATCCTTGGTGTCTCAAGTCTAAGGACCAGATATACTACTGGGACTACGAAATCGCTATCTGACATAAGGTATCAATAACTATCCAGCATTCCGTAAGCGGATCAATCAGTGAACTCATTCTCCAATGAGCACTTATACTGTATCCTTTGTGTCTCCATACGAGTAGCTATAAGACCAGTTACCTCCATCATATGGATGGGTATAGAGCACACCAACTTATTCGGTTATATCGATGTCCCTCTCGAGTAACTTATGATCGGGATTATTTAGGGTTTATGTTTGAAGGGTGAATCAGTGTCATTATCGTGATCTCATCACGATCCAATTCTTATTGTACAGATCCAAGGATATCACAATATATGCAACATACAAGATAAAGTGATAAAATACCTAATAATAATAAATAAAAAGAAAGAGTGCATAGAGGGCACATATGACTAGCACAATCTCTTGACGTGATTTCCTCCGGCACAACATCGATTCTTCCTACGTCAATTGTCTAATCCTGATCGAGAGTAAACCTGCGTGACTCAAAATGCAGTTAGATAACTAAACATGATCAATTAGTTTTATCATCAAAATTCGAGATTCAACAAAATGATCACTTTTCAATAATTAAAACTTGGGATCTTATGAAAAGGCTTATAAATATAGATCTAGGTACTTACAAATGGGTCTATAATGTGAAACACAAGTCAGATAGAAATATAAATCATTTTAACATAAGACTTGTTAGAACAAAAATATAGAAAAGATTATGAGAAAATCTTTAGTCTTGTGGTCAATATGACATCAATCAAGATAGTGATTGCTTTAGCACCTAATCTTTGATGGAAGTTTTAACAACTTAATATAAAGAATGCATTCCTATGGTGAATTTGATAATGACATTTATATGAAAGAACCACTAGGGTATGATTATATATTCAAACCAAATTATGTTTGCAAGTTTAAGAAAGCTCTCTATGGGTTAAAGTAAGTTTCTAGAGCATGGTATGAAAAAATTGTTCAATACTTATATTTTTGTAGTTATTTTTTTTCTTATTCAGATCTTAGCTTATTTATTAAAATACAAAGAAGCCTACATATTATTGTGCTTCTATATGTGTATAATATGATCATCATTGGTAATAATGAAATAGAGATTTCAAAGTTTAGTAGTAATCTTTCTCTCCAATTTAAAATAAAAATTTTGGGGGAGCTTAATATTTTTCTTAGTTTAAAAGTGATGAATACAATATATATATATATATATATATATATATATATATATATATATATATATCTCAAACAACTTATACAAAGATAATTGTTAAAAGATTTGAAATCTACAAAAGTAAAAAGGTTTCTACTCGATGTAAATATAAAACTAAGTTATAACGATGGTAAGGTTCCTTTTACTTTAAAATTTTTGTGTTGTTATTAAAGTCTCATCTACTTAATAATTACAAGATTAGATATTGCATTTTCAATTAGTCTTGTAAGTCATTTTATGCAATCTTGATGCTGTTGGGATCGAGAGCGGCACTAAGAGGGGGAGTGAATTAATATAGCGGATAAAGATGATAAATTTTGGTAATTTAAAACAGGTTCAGAAACTTCATACGATTCAAAGCAATATTTTGATTAAAAGCATTTCGATTAAAGCCTAGTTGGAAACGTATTGAACTTGAAAGTGTTTAAAGAAGATGATGAGAAAGTCGAACAAGTAAAGAAGGTTTGCTGAAATATAAATTGCGATAACATAAATACAAACCAACTTTATAGTGGTTCGGTCATACGACCTACGTTCACTCCCGATTCCTCTTCACTTGAGGCCACCGGCTTTTTCACTAGCTATCCTTCTTCCAACGGGCGAGGACAAACTCTCTTTTACAAATTTTGTTTATAAGGCTTCCCTCAACACCTCTCTTAAAGACAACTTCAAACTTTGGAGGAGGGATTTCAACTAAAACTAATAGAGTTTTTCCTTAGTTTCTTGCATAATTCTTACTATCCCTAGCAAGAACATCTAGGGTGTTTATAGACCCCAAGAGGATTCAAATTTGGAGCCCAAATTTGAATCATCCTAGATTTTCGGGGTACTGGCAGTACCATCGCCTATCACTGGTGGTACCACCGCCAGTCTGACTCTGACACTGGGTGGTACCATTGCTCAGTCTGGCGGTACCACCGCTTGACACACTGACATGGTCAGTGTACTGGGCGGTACCATCGCCCAGCCAACGGTGCCACCGCTCGAGCACTCTACCCCATGGTAGTACCATTGCCTATTCTGGGTGGTACCACCACCCCAAACTGCTTGGGAAGTTGGACCTGGGCGGTGCCACCACTCCAATCTGACGGTGCCACCGCTAGACAATGTCCAACATTCCTAGTTGGGCCTTAAACTCGGTCCAAACCGATCCAATTCCAGGCCCAATTGGCCCCTAATAGGGTAAAGATTAATACCAAATCCTAACCCTAATTATGTGCTAACTATGAAATTAAAGATATTTCCTAAGCTATTACAAAGTCTGTAAGTCAAGACTTTTTTCTTCGATGAGCTTCCGACGAACTTCTGGTAGTCTTTCGATGAACCCTCGGATACCATTCTACGGACTCCCGACAAGCTCCTAGACTTCACGATGATCTTGGCGAGTTCCGACGAGCTTCTTCGGTAAGCTCTGATCTTTCTTAGCGAACTCTGTTGAATCTTCGGACTTCTGTCGAACTTTCAAACTCCGAACGATCCATTGCACTTGACTCCGACACTTTGTTTCGCTTTATGTCTTCATCATTATCATAGTTAATCCTACACATAAGCCAAAACTCTACTTCAATCTAGATAGTTATTATAATGCGAATTGACATTTTGTTGCCTGGCACGTCATTGGCCTATCGGCGCTTCATCCGATATTTCAATACATCGTCCTCTCTTGTGGCATGTTGCCTAATCAATGGTTGACCTCCGCAACCCTGATATCCTTGGCGCAACACCACTTTTTTTTACCTGAAGCCCGACATTCGAATCCTTCTGCTGATTGTCGACCAGACCTTCGGCTCGACATCCAATATCCTAACGTGTTCCTCCAACGTAACGTCAATTCCTCCTGCGTCAACTGTCTAATCCTGATCGAGTAGACCTACGTCACTCAAAATGCAGTTAGACAATAAAACATAATTAATTAGTTTCATCATCAAAGAAAATCACATCTTGATGCAGCATAAGTTAGTCATTTTATGCAAGTTACAAGTCATTTTCAATTAGTCTTGTAAGTCATTGTAAGGAAGTCATATCTTGATGCAGCATAAAAAATTTTAAAATATATGAATTTTATCCTTGATTTGGGATTATTCTATAAGAAGGATATATATCTTAAATTACATAATTATAGATCTAAGAGTTGATTTGGATAATCGAAGATCTACTTCAAGCTATATCTTTTTATATGATTCTGCTTGTATCTCTTGGTATAGTAAAAAACAATAATCATTTTCTCTTTATACAATCTAAGCAAAAAATTAAGGCTTCCTCATTTGCTACTCAAGAATATATATGGTTAAGGTGTTTAATCGAGCACGTTTGTTGTTAAATTAATAAATATATTATTTTATAATGTGATAATCAAAATGACTTAAATTGATTATAAATCTAATTTGTCATGCAAGAATCAATCGTATTGAAATTGAATATCATTGTATTCAGGAAAAGGATACTTTAAGGAGTCATTGAGATCATGGAGGTCAAAAGCAATACAAATATTTTTACCAAATCTCTTTCTAAATGATCATTTGAATATTTTAGAAGCAAACTTATCTCAAAAGTATATTTTAATAATTTTATATTATTATTTTTTATCTTATTTTTATATAAACTGATTAAATAGAATTATAGTGATAAAGAGATTTTTAGTTTTAATTATATTTTATATCTATAATAGATGATATCTACATGTATAGATCCATTCAAATCGTAAACACTCAGACCTCTAGAGCTGAATAGTTCAAGATCTTTAAATTTTTTTTAATTTAATATATTTTTTTCTTTTTTACCTTAAATAGCATGTAGACTAAGATTCCGGAAACGAAGAGAGGAATCGATTAGTGCAGGAGAAGAACGTGACAAGAATACCCTAAACCGATTCTGTACCTTTCACCATTGAAGACCATTGCAGTTTTGTTTTCAGAGTAAAGCCCACAGAGTAGCATTACGCAAGAGTTTAGATGGAAACAAGGTTGAAGAAGACCAGAAGCAGATAGAGACTCATGTCGAACACTGGCATCACAATTTCCCAACAGAAGATACATTTCGAGCTCGGCGAAATGCCATCACTGCTTTCCATTCGAGCTTTTTGCCAGTTTTTGCCTTTGTTTTTTTAGTTTTAACGGGACCGAAGTACTCTGTTTCCCAATATCTGATCAATGTTTGACAGGCACTCTTGTTTACAATGAAGTATAATAGGTGATAGATACATACATACCTTGTTTGGTTGGTGATTGAGATAATTATTTCTTGTTAGTGTTAGAAAAAGAAAATATGAAACAGATAACTATATAAAAAAACTAATGATGCAGAATCAATATATATATATATATATGCATGTATATGTATATATATATATATATGCATGTATATGTATATATATATATGTGTATGTATATATATGTATATATATATATGTGTGTATATGTATATATATACGTATATATATATATATGTGTATATATATATGTATATATATATGTATATATATAAATATATATGTATAAATATATATGAATATATATGTATATATATCTTATTTGAATATATTTAATTAGTTTAGAGTTTATTTTATATACAGTTGCCAAGTAATAACATTTATAATAGTTCTAATTTAGTTCACTATATTACTTGAGGAATAGAAAAGAAATAAATATGAAAAATAAATTTTAAGAAATCAAATTATGATTATGATTGAACATCATAAAAATTTTAATGAAAGATCTTTTGAAAATTTATCTCTACACAAAAATAAAGTTAATAAAGTCATTGTCGAATTGAATCCATAAGTTTATCTGAGAAGAAATAATTTATTTGATTTGACATAATTATATATTTTTATTTTTTACATTTTACTTTTCCTGTTCTTGAGCTGTAAGAGAATGGAACAGTAAATTGATTTTTTTCTCACATTATCAATTTATCTCTTATTTTTATTTCTTATTATCTTTCGTTATTATTTTTGTCTTACTCTATTCCTCTATTATGAAAACAGAAATTTCTCATCTGCTACTCTTACATCAGCTTGTATTATTTCAAGTATCTCTGTTGAGCAGACTTTACTATGTAAGTATCTGTACAAAAATGAGAACAAAACAGTGTACAGTAACGCCTAAAGAAGATGATCGATGAAATGGAATGCACAGAATTTCGGCCTTTGTTCTATGCCGATTGTTATAACTGGCAAATCAGATGACATCTCTGCGACGTCAAATCATAGAAACAATAGTACACACACCCTCTCTCTCTCTCCAAGAAGATAACCCTTGCACCAAGATGACGCCAACGGAGGCTATCAAACTACAAATGACAGGAAGAGGAGAGCAGAGTTGCAGATGCCCAGCACATTGACACTGCTGCTATTTGCTGCTCTCTGAGCTGTGCTCTGGCGGCGAGACTTGCCATCCGAGGTTGAGCCATGCTTGGCTTGACTCTGCCTTTGCCTCTGCCTTTGCCTCTGCCTCGTTCGTCGACAGCGAAGCACCATTAACTTGGTATGGTACCTTGGTGTTGATTCTGAAGGATGTCAACATACAGAAGCATTAAGTTTCCAGATGCAGTAACATTCATATACGTTCTCAAGATCGTAAGCAAGACGTGATGATTCTGAAAGAGAAGTTGAAGCACACACCGGTCCTTCCTCTTCTCCAGGAATCGATGGAGGGAGTTTCTTCTGGCTATGGGCATATCTGCAATCCAGCAAAACACGAATCATACTTATCAGAAGTCCTTGTATCAGATCACAACAAAGCTTCTCTGCTGCTTGCTTGTATCACTCTGTGGACACAACAGATCATACATACCAGAAGCACTGGTCTTCGACGGGCTATCCGGCGACGGCGCCGCCATGGACTGACTCCCGGATGCGGCTGCCATCACGGAGTCCGGCTTGGAAGGGGACGCAGCGGCTCCGGCAGCCGCGGCGCGAGGGGCGGAGAAGCTAAACTTCTGAGCCGCGATGCTCTCGTTGCTGGCCATCTGCATCAGATCCTTGGCTTCGGCGGCCGAGAAGTCGTCGAACACCATCACCTTTCCGGCGTAGAAGATGGTCAGCTGGCCCTTCTCCATCTGCCTGCAGCAGCCACCGAAATCATGAAGCTAACTCTCCGCCCTTCAAAGCGGCAACTTCAACAACACATCATCTTACTTGGCATCTGAGATCTTGCCAGATTCTTCAAAACCAGAGTGCTGAGGAAACAGATCCATGGATTTCGGTGAGCCTTTGTTCTCGGTCTGCTCCTCTCCCGGCACATCCGCCCCTGGCAACAAGCTCATCGTCGTGGTTGTCCGGGATCTACCACCTGAAGGACAAACGAGGCAGAGGAGATGTCAGCATTCCGATGGACTCTCTCTCTCTCTCTCTCTCTCTCTCTCTCTCTCTCTCTCTCTCTCTCTCTCTCTCTCTCTCTCTCCTCCCCCCCGACCCCCCAAGCCAAGGACCTGAGAGAAATCTCACCTGCAGGCACAGGGGCCATGTCGATGCCAAGGCCACTGAGGCTGCCCTTCTCCTTCAGGTACCGTCTCAATAGCCTGCATGTCTGAGAGAAGTTGGACTTGTCACCCTTGCTTCCCATCTTCTTTCTTCTTCTTCGTCTTCTTCCGCCTTCTGCAAGACGCACTTCCTTTCCCTTCTTCTTCTATCTCTCCTGTGCAGGTGGGTCAACTCGATGCTTTGTTCTGTCCTCCTCTCAATCACAGATGGGCATTTGTTTGGTAGCAACGGTGGAAGGGGCATCCATCCATCCACCGGCAGCCGTGGTGGGTGAGCGAGTAAAAGGAAGGATGACGGAAGAGTCACGTGCTTCTATTGTTTTGAAGATATAACATATATATACACTATAAAAGACACACGTGGATGATAAGGGTGGGAGGTCAAAAAAGCCTCCACACAAAAACGAAAAAATCCAACAGCATATTAAAAGAGATGAGAATATTAAATAAAGAAAAATATATTTGCTGTCACGGCACCAGGTAGTGCGCCACCATGCCAACGTGTATGCGATGATGCGTACAGTTACTGTTGGAAAAGTTAATGACCATATCTACTTCTCCTCACGTGTGGACATCAGATAATTTAAAACCAAGTATTATAAATTTAATTCGATTAGGAATATTATCTTATCTTAGTTTTTTTTATAATTGTCATTAATATGTGATGTAATAACCCAGTAATAGCAAGATCTAAAATGCTGTCAGATTCTAACGCGAAATCATTAGTACATTAAACTGACGACAGGTCACTAATGTGGACCAACCAATACCAGTCTTAAGCCTCCAAATCCAACCTAAAGCTAATGCATAACCGACTTAATTATGTCAAATCCATTTACAACGTGGACGCATTAGTCTCATGTTTGGTTGATGTGTGTTATATATAATCACAGTTTTTTATTTACATTACTATTATCGATATGAATATAATGAAAGATATATAATTTTAAAATTTAAAACCTACTTATTACTAAACAAAATGATAAAGTTTCTTCGATATATAATATTTTTGACATATGTATTAAATTATATTTAACTAAAAAAAATTTCATCTAATATAACATAACATATCTAAAATTTTTCTATACAAAATGTTCATAAATCATTGCCTACATCTGTATTGGCATAGGCTTACATGTGCTCAATTCCTTACCTAATCACTTGAGTAGGGTACTTTTATTCTTACCTACAAAATAGGGTCTATAATGAGTCATCACTCAGTAAGTATATATCTTTATTCAAATAAGCATGCATCATTTCATCTATATAATATTTTAAAATCATGGATATAAGACATTTAATGGTAAATATCGTATCTTATAGCTATTTTAGTAAGCATAATCCTACAACATAGTATATGCACCATAAGGACAAAATTTTATGTTGAAATCATTCAAAATGTTAATATGTACATATAAAAAATATAGCAATTTTATAAATTTTTACACCTCATATCATAATACACTCTCAAATTACATATTATCATAATATATACATACATTCTCACATAGTATATTATAATATATATGTACTCTCATATTGCATGTTATAATATATACGTGTACTCTTATCTGTATGTCCTAATATATATATGCACTTCCATACCATATATCATAACATATATATATATACATGACTCCCACACCATACGCTATAATATATACGTTCATTTTTTACTGTACGTCATAATATATACATGCACTACCACATCACATATCATAATATATACATATACATACACTCTCATATTGTACATTATAATATATACATGTACTCTCTCATCATACGTCATAATACATACGTACATTGTATCTTATAATACATTTGTGCACTCTCATACCGCACATCATTGAGAACACATACTCTCACACCGCACGTGATCATATATATATATATATATATATATATATATATATATATATATATATATATATATATATAATATATATATTTAAAATATCATAATTAATATATTTTTATACTTTCAAAATTCATACATTCACATTTAGCTTATGATGACCATATCATCCGCATGCTATTATATATACATGCATATAAAATATTTTTATCGTGATTCATATATTTCTATACTTGCAAAATACATACATTCACATTTAGCTTATAGCAATCATATTATCCGCACATCATCATATATGCATGCATATAATATATTCGTATCTTAATTCATATATTTTTATATTTACAAATATATATATATATATTTAAATTTAACTTATGATAATCATATCATTTGCATGTCATCATATATGCATGCATATAATATATTTTTAATGTAATTCATATATTTTTATGCTAACAAAATATATATATTCATATTTAGCTCATGACAATTATATCATTCAAAACATGATTTTCAAAATATATTATACATATGATAATTTAAATTATTATTATTTTATAATAAATTAAATTTATATTTGATTGAACTTGATGATGCTAATGAAAGATTATGTTCCTTAACGATCGAATATTCTATGGAGTGAAATACCTTTTTTTTTTTCATTTCGTTTCTTTCCTACCTTTCTTCCTCCCCTAGATCTCTCTCTTTCCTCCATTTGGACCTTAGTTTCTCTCCTCTTCTATTTCCTTCTCCCTTCTTCTTCCTCCCTTCACCTTCTTCCTCTTTTCTTTCCCTTTTTTTTCCTTCTTTATTCTCTTTTCTTTCTCTATTCTTCTCGTATTTTCTCTCCGCTTCTTTTTCCTCCTCTCTTATTCTTCCTCCCTTCTTCTCTTTCTTTTCTCTCGTTTCTTTTCTTTCTCCACCACAGCAGCAGCCCCCTTCTCTTCTCTTCTCCTCCCCCTTCCGCCTTCTCCCTTCTGTTCCTCTCTTTTCTTCTCCTTTTTCTTCCTCTCCTTCTCCCTTCCTTCCCTTCTCCCCCTTAGCCGCAGCATCCTCTGTTTTCTTCCTCCCCGTTCCACCGTCGCAGCATCTACTTCTCTTCTATCCTTCTTCCCTTTCTCTTCTTCCTCTCCTTCTGCTCCCTTCTTTCCCTTCTCCCCCACAGCTGCAGTTGCAACCTCCTCTTCCTTTCCTCCTCTGCTTTCTCCCTTCCCTTCCCTCTTTCTTTCTTCTCTTTTCTTCTCCCCTTCTTCTCCACAACCGTAGCCGCAGCCTCCTCCTCCTCTCCTGTGCTTTATCCCTTCTCTTCTCCTCTTTTCTTCTCTTCTCTTCTCTTCTCCTTCTTCTTGATAGTAGATAAGATTTCCTCCAACTATATGAGGAAATCTCTCTAGTTGTTGAGGGAAATCCTCCGTAATCTCTCTAGTTGTTGAGGAAAATCCTCCCTCTTAACCTGTATAAATAGATCTCCTATTGTATTGATCAAGATATACTTTGACAATTACTTTTCATCTTATCATGGTATCAGAGCACTTGCATTAAGCAAGAGTTTTTTTCTTTCCGCTGTCCAATGACAGCGTCGACCTCCTCCTCTCGCTGCTGTGGCAGGACATCCTCTCGCTCCTCTGCCTCCTCTTCTGGTGCCTCTTGTCGATCCGGGCCTCCACCAAGTAGAGGAACGCCTTGCCCATCGCAGCGGACACGAAGATCCGCCCACGTATCGTGTTGAACGATCGATCTCCGTATCCAATTGTCGTCACTAACAAGTACATGGCGTTCATCCAGTCAAGATTCTTCAGCAGGTGGAGCACCACCGTCCCCACCCTGATAGAGCAGGACAGCCCTGACCGCCAGCTCTACCTTCGTGCGGATTCGCATCCGCCGCATCTGTGAGATCGCCACCCAGCGACCGCAGACCTTCATGCGGATCCGCATCCGCTGCATCTACGAGATCGCCACCCAGCGACCGCAGCAAGCCCTCGGCGGCGTCATCCACTATCACTGCTAGCCCCTTTTCTCGGCAGAAGCAGAGCACTCTCTGCCTTGACAACCACAGATAGCCTCGCCAACACCGCCCCAACAACGACTTCCACCAAAGAAGTGAGGGGCAAGCGGCGTAAAGGCGGCATCCAAAGATCCGGAGGATCCGCGGCCTCCTTCCCCCTCTCCACCGCTGCCGCTACTAGTGACCATTGACGCCGCTCACTTCTTCAAATCGCCAGTAGCGGCGTGCGGTGTGGCAAACAGATAGCGCCATCGATCTCCGCCTGGCGCTCTCTTCGATGAAACGCTCTCTCCGCCGAACTCCACCGAACGGTGCGATTCAGCCGGTTGAGTCTTCGACGCATCATATCATCAAATGGCTTCATCATCTACTTCCAATACTCCAGTCATTGTCCCTGCAGAGAACAATAGCAGTTCTCAACCTTCAAGCCTCATCACTATCAATGCTGCGGCACTCATTCCTTTCAAGTTATCCAAAAGCGAAAATTATGCATCTTGGCGTGCCCAATTTTCTAATCTTCTATTTGGATATGACCTTATAGGTTACATCGACGGCTCTCTCCATTGTCCGCCTGCAGTACTCAACAACCCAGGAGGATCTAGTCCAATACCAAATCCAGCTCACAAACTGTGGTTACGTCAAGACCGTCTCATCCTCCAAGCCATTCAAGCCTCCGTCGCTGGGTCTGTCGCCCCACTAATATCTTCATGTATGATGACTGCAGAAGCATGGTCCAAGTTGCAAACGACATTGGCAAATCGCTCGCGTACTCGCATGCTCGGACTCTTATCCAATTTGAAGAAAGTGAACCAAGAGGGAAGTACTATTGCTGATTACTTACAAAATATCAAAGTGATCATCGATGACTTAACTTTGATAGGTCATTCCCTCAGTGAAGAAGAAGTCCTCGTTCATACACTTAATGGCCTAGGGGATGAATACAAAGAATTGGCAGCCGCAATTCGAGCACGTGACTCTCCAATATCATTTGAAGAACTTTATGACAAGTTGACTGACTACGAGACATATTTGAAGTGCGACGATAGGCTGTCGGACCAACTATCACAGCTCAAGTCAGTCATAAATCCAAGAGGAAGAGCAACCAATACAATAAGCACGTCAATCACGGTCCGACAAAGCTGTCTCCTGACCCTATGGGTTCCATACCAAACCCCTCTCATCCACATTATCAACACTTTCATCCTCATCGTCAAGGTGATATCCCCTATAATCATCAGTACTTGCATCCTAACCTTAGCGGCCATTGCCGAATCATCTGTCAGTTGTGTGATAAGATCGGACACTCCGCGAAAGTCTATCGCTCTCGACCTCGACTTCCTGCTCCAACACATTGGCCTCAAGCCAATCTCACAACTACTGCTATGACTAGTCAACCCGATTGGATTGTGGACTCTGGTGCATCACATCACATCACCTCCGATCTTCAGAACTTGTCTATCCACAACAACTATGGCGGCGATGAGGATGTCATCATCGGTGATGGTAAAGGACTCCCTATCACTCATACTGGTTCCACAATGCTTAATTCACTCACCACAACATTCACACTTGATGATGTTTTGTGTGCACCCCACATCAAAAGAAACCTTATTTCTGTCTCTCAATTCTGCAAGCAAAATAATACCTCCATTGAATTTTTTCCTGACTCCTTTCTTGTCAAGGATTTGAGCACGGGGGCATCCTTAGTCCAAAGCTAGAACAAAGATAACATTTATGAGTGGCCATCCGCTTCGCAAACAACCCACCCCAATGTTCACTCCTTAGTTGCTGCTCCAGTTGATGTGTGGCATCGACGTCTTGGTCATCCCTCGTCTCTTATTCAACAAAAGTTACTTTCCCATTATTCACTTCCTACCTCTACTAGCAACATTTTAACTTATTGTGATGCTTGTCGTAGCAATAAAAGTCATAGACTACCTTTTGACACATCTTCTATATCTTGTTCTAAACCTTTTAAAATTATTTATACTGATGTTTGGGGTCCTGCCCCAACTCTTTCTTTTGACAAGTTTCGTTTTTATGTTATTTTTGTTGACTATTTCACTAAGTACACATGGTTATATCCCCTCCGTCATAAATCTGAAGTTTCAACTGTCTTTACCAACTTTAGAAAGTTGGTCGAGAATTTCTTTCAGTCTTCTATTAAAACAGTTTACTCGGATGGCGGAGGTGAATATCAAGCCCTCGCATCCTGTCTTGCAGCTTGTGGTATACAACACCTCAAGTCACCTCCTCATACTCCCCAATTAGTTGGTTCTGCTGAGCGCAAATATCAACATATAGTTGAAACTGGGCTCACACTTCTGCATCAGGCCTCGTTGCCATCACCTTTTTGGACAATAGCCTTTCAAACCGCTGTCTATCTCATTAATCGTATGCTCACTCCAATCTTACAATACAAGTCACCATTTGAGAAACTATTCCACAAGCCTCCAAACTTTCACAAACTCAAAGTCTTTGGTTGTCTATGTTATCCGTGGCTACGTCCTTATGCCTCTCATAAACTTACACCACGATCGAAGCCCTGCATTTTTATTGGATACTCTCTTGAATATAATGCTTTTCGATGCTACGAGCCACAAACCCAAAAAGTCTTTCTGTCATGTCACGTTATTTTTGTGGAGTCTTCTTTTCCTTTTCAAAATCATGAATACTCTACCATGCAAGCTACTCCGATAAACACACATCACTGGAGCATCTCCTCAACCCCGTCACATGAACCTCCCACAACACCAACCAATCCTAACCCTCCTGCTCAGTACACTCCTCTTGTTCAACACCTCCTCCCTACACCTCCAATCCCTTTTTCACAAGTTTCTCCTATTAATGAAACAATACCCTCAGCTACATCATAAGGTGCTATTGAAGTCCAGCAGACTAGTCCACTTGATCTCGCTGACTCACCATCGACTATGCCAACAACCCAACCTACCACTTCCGTAGCTCCTAGCCATCATATGATAACACGCTCCAAAAATGGTATTGTTAAACCACGTCAAGTTCTTGATCTATATGTCATCACAAACTCTTCCCTTGAAGCTAGTGAACCCACCACAATTAATCAAGCGCAAAAATCTCCACACTGGCGTAAAGCCATGTGTGAAGAATATGATGCTCTTCTTCATAACTCTACATGGACCCTAGTTCCCTCTTCTCACACACAAAACATCATCGGGTGTAAATGAATCTTTCGAATTAAGCGGAACCCAGATGGATCTATTGCTCGATATAAAGCACGTCTAGTTGCCAAAGGGTTTCATCAACGACCTGGTGTTGACTTCACAGAGACATTCAGCCCAGTTGTCAAACCAACAACAATACGGCTTATCTTGAGCTTGGCTATCTCAAAAGACTGGCATATACGACAATTGGATGTTAACAATGCCTTTTTACAGGGGACTCTAACTGAAGATATCTTCATGCAGCAACCCCCTGGCTTTGTGCATCCACAATATCCAAGGCATGTCTGCAAGCTACAAAAGGCTATTTATGGACTTCGTCAAGCTCCAAGAGCCTGGTATAATGAACTTAGCATATTTTTAACATCCATGTGTTTTATCAACTCCAAGTCTGATACCTCGTTATTCTTACGACAACAAAATAGAATCACAATATATCTTCTCGTATATGTGGACGATATTATTGTTACAGGCAATGATCCCTTAGAGATTCGGACATTCCTAAATCAATTGGCTGATCGATGCTCCCTCAAAGATCTTGGCACCTTAAGTTACTTTCTGGGAGTTGAAGCAACATTTACATCTTCAGGTCTCCTCCTATCACAAAGAAAGTATATCCAAGATCTATTATCCAAAAAAAACATGCAGGATGCAAAGGAGGTTACAACTCCCCTCTCTACGAATGAATCACTCAAATTATGTGATGGAAGCCCTGCTTCGGACGCTACTCAATACCGACAAGTACTTGGCTCCTTACAGTACTTAGCTCTCACCCATCCAGATATCTCATTTGCAGTCAATAAATTGTCCCAGTTCATGCACCAGCCATCTACTATGCATTGGTCTGCAGTCAAACGAATTTTACGGTATCTTAAAGGGACCCTTCATCATGGCCTCTTTCTCCGCAAACATGCCTCACTTAATCTCCATGCCTTTGTTGATGCTAATTGGGCAGGCAACTTTGATGATAGAACTTCTACGTCAGGGTATATTGTCTTCCTTGGAGCTAATCCTATCAGTTGGAGTTCTAAGAAGCAAAAGACAATCACACGGTCTACAACTGAAGCTGAGTACCATGCCATCGCTACTACTACTACTGAAATCAATTGGGTCACAAATCTCCTTAAGGAACTCAACGTCAACTCTACCCTTCCTCTTACAATATATTGTGATAATATTGGAGCTACCTACTTATGTGCCAATCCAGTGTTCCACTCATGCATGAAACACATCGCCATTGACTTCCACTTCGTGCGAGATCAAGTTGTCAGAAATCAACTACGTGTCTCTCATGTACATACGGTTGATAAACTAGCAGATCCACTCATGAAGCCTCTTGTCCGTAAATTATTTTCATTACATCGATCCAAGATTGACATCCTTGACAGGAGTACCATCTTGCAGGGGCATGATAGTAGATAAGATTTCCTTCAACTATATGAGGAAATCTCTCTAGTTGTTGAGGGAAATCCTCCGTAATCTCTCTAGTTATTGAAGAAAATCCTCTCTCTTAACCTGTATAAATAGACCTACTATTGTATTGATCAAAATATACTTTTACAATTACTTTTCATCTTATGACTTCTCCCCTCCTTCCCTTCTCCCCACAGCCGCAACCGCAGCCTCCTCTTCCTTTCCTCCTCTGCTTTCTTCTTTCTCTTCCCCACTTTCTCTCTTCTCTTTTCTTTCCCTTCTCCTTCTTCTCCCTTCCTTCCCTTCTCCCCAGCCGCAGTGGCAGCCTCCTCTACCTTTCTTCGTCTGCTTTCTCCCTTCTCTTTTCTTCCCCTCTCCTTCAGCCTTCCCTTCTCCCCCATAGCCTCCTCTCTTCGTTCCCTTCTCCGCCGTAGCACAGCCCCCTCTCTTATCTTCTCTCCTTCCTCCCCTTTCTCTTCTTCCCTTCCCTTCTTCTCCCTTTTCCCTTCCCTTCCACTTATGCAACTTCCTCTGTTTCCTCGTGTTGATGGCAGAGGTGCGTGGGAAGCAGTGGGAAGAAAACCACCCTGCCCCCTCTTTTTTCTTTTTCTTTTTTTTTCACCTTTTGCAGTTTAATTTTTATAATATTTATATTTATAAATAAGTCCAAAGATAAATATATTATATTCTTCTTCTGAAATAAAGATTTTAGTTGTATAAATTTCATGTACCTAATTAAAAAACAATCAAGATTGATATATTTTCATGACATCAATCATATCATAACATTACATATAAATAAATATTTTAAAATATATAAAAACTTAAGATATTTTTATCTCAAATATTTAATCTCAAATAAAAATATTTCTATTCTACCCTAAATATTAAGATAACCTTGAAATGGTTATGTATGTTTAGTCAATATTTTATAAAATATTAAAAATAATATATTTTGAAAAATATGTACTTCGATTTTAAGAGTAAAAAACATGAGCATAATATTTACCATATTCATGAATCATAAACATCACAAATAATATCATGAAATGAAAGTAATATTTACATATTATTCGTATTTCTATTGGCATATTAGTTGTAATTTAATATGCGTGAGACTTAGGTACTATAATCTTCCCCTCTTAATAAAAATGTTGTTCTTGAAATTTATTACCTTAATAGTTCTAAATATTTCTCTTGCATCTCCTCTACTCTTTCCCAAGTTGATTTCTCCATTGTTTGATTCCTCCATAGCACTTTGACTAAAATAATTTTCTTATTGTGAAGTTCTTTCTCATTCCTATTAAGAATTTGCATAGTCTGTTCCTTGTACATTAAATTTTCATCTAATTTATTGGTTGTTCTTATAGAACATGAGAAGGATCTGAAATATATTTTTTTAATATTAATATATGGAATATATTATGTACCTTTGCTAATGCAAGAGATAGGGCTAGTCTTTAGGCTACATCACCAATTTGATTAAGAATTTCATATGGTCCTATATATTGAGGGCTTTCTTCTCAAACCTCATGATTTTTTTTATTAATACCACCTTTAAGAATATTTTATTACCTATTTCAAATTTCAAAGGTCTCTTATTATTGTCATAACATTACTGCCTACTTTGTACTACCTTTATCCTTTGCTAAATCTTTTTTACTACTTATCTCTCACCAAATTCGGCTCTAAATATTTTTTTTTCACCCATCTTATCCTAATGAACAGATGATCTATACCTTCTATCATATAGTATTTTAAATGGTATCAGCCTAATGGTTTCTTGGTAATTGTTATTATAGACAAATTCTATAAAAGATAGATTTTTTTTTCATGACCCCTTAGAGTCCATAACATAAGTTGTTAGTATTTCCTTTGATACCTAAATGATTCTTTCTGATTAACTATCTATTTGAGGATGAAAAGTAATGTTAAAAGCTAACTTTATCTGCTTATGTAGACTTCTCCAAAATCCTAATATAAATCTAAAGTCTCTATTTGATACAATGGACATTGACACACCATGAAATCTAATTATCTCCTAAGAACAGCTAGTATGAATAAGTAGGAAGTAGGCTATCTTGGTCAATTTATTCATAATGACCCAAATTCTACCATGTCCCTTGCTAGTCTTAGGCAAACCCATAACAAAATCGATACTATCATTTTCCTATTTTTATTAGGGTATTTAAAATGGTCTCAAGGTACCTACTGGCCTCTAATAATTGATTTTGATTTGTTAACATATAAGATACTTCTCAACAAATTTGATTACATCTCTCTTTATTCTTGATCACCAATAGTACTCTTTAGATCCTTGTACATTTTGATTATTTTAAAATGCACTGAGTATAAAGATGAATATGCCTCTATTAAATTTTTTTGCTTAAGGCCAATCTTCTTTAGTATATATAATCTACCCCAAAATCTAATTATTTTTTCATTAATATAATATTTTTTAATGACCTCACTATCTCACTTTAATTGATTTAAATAAAGGTTCTTGACCTATAACTCTTTAGTTTTTTCTTGAAAGGGTTGGCTATAGTGATAGCACTACTATTCTTTTAATTAAAATTTTAAGGATCATCTTTGATTCAAAATTTTCACATTTCAATATAGAGAGGTCTTTGAACCATTGATAAAGTAGCCAGATTAGCTAACTTTCTACTTAATATATCAACAACTATATTCGCTTTCCACACAATCATGATCTTTTACTTATTCTAATAATCTCCTTTGCATCATATTCAAATCTTTTTAAGTAAAAAATTAATTCAAACCCTGATGATTAATGTATATTTCACATTCCTCTTCATAAAAGTAATGTCGTTAAATTTTTAGGGTAAAAACCATCATTGTCAAATCTAAATCATAAGTTGAATAGTTCTTGTTGAATCTCGAATTTTGATGATGAAACTAATTGATTGTGTTTTGTTGTTTAACTGCGTGTTGAGTTACACAGGTCTACTATCGATCAAGATTAGACAGTTGACGCTAGAGGAATTGACGTTGCGCCGGAGGTGATCACGTCAGGATATTGGATGTTGAGCCGGAGGTTCGGTCGACAATCGGCTGAATGCTTCATACGTCGGGCATCGAGCCAAGAAAAGCGTGTTGCGCCAAGGATATCGGGGTTACGGAGGTCAATCATCGATTGGGCAACGGACCGCAAGAGAGGACGATGTGCCAAAGGATCAGATGAAGCGTCGACCAATGATGTGCCGGGCAATTGAATGTCAATTCACGTTGTAATAATTGTCTAGATCGAAGTAGAGTGTTTATTTATGTAGGAGTAACTACGATAAGGATGAAGACATAAAGCGAAACAAAGGGCCGAAGTCAAGTAAGATGGATCGTTGAGAGTTCGAGTGTTCAATGGAAGTCCGAAGATTCATTGGGAGTGCTGTCGGAACCGGCCGAGAACGAGTAGGGAGCTTGCCGAAGGGTTTTCGAAAGTTCACCGGAAGGTTTGTCGGAAGTTCGCGGAGCTTGCCAAGAAAGATCGGAGCTTGCCAAAGAAGCTCGGGGGAACTCGCCAAAATCATCGTGGAGTCCGAGAGCTTGTCGGGAGTTCGCAAGATGGTTTCCGAGGATCATCTAAGATCGCCGAAGTTCGCTAAGCTCACCTAAGAAGACTTGACTTACGGACTTTGTAATAGCTTAGGAATGTCTTTAAATTCATAGTTAGCATATTAATTTGGGTTAGGATTAGGTGTTAATCCTATAAACCCAAAGTAGGGGCCATTGGGCCTTGATTTGGACTAGTTTGGGCCAAAGTTTTTGGCCCAAATTGAACTAGCACAGTTGGGCGATAGCACCGCCCAACAGCCGCGTGCTGGGCGGTAGCACCGCCTAGCTTGGGGCGATAGCACCGCCTAGCGCTTGGAAAGCCAGGCGGTAGCACCGCCCCTGCTGTGTCTGGCTGGGGCGGTAGTACCGCCCCTGCTATGTCAGTCTGCTAGACTGACAGGCGGTAGCACCGCCCTAGCACCGGGAAACTCAAATTGAGTTCAAATTTGGAGCTCAAATTTGAACCTCCTTGAGTCTATAAATACCCCTCCTTTCTCAGCTGAAAGGGAACCCTTGAGAGTTAGATTTTGAGCAAATAAGTCTTGAGAAATTCTTGTTTTTCATTTGCTTAAGTGTTCACCTCATTTCCTTCTCTTTGTGAAAACTTGTAAGAGTGTTGGTGCGTGCGTGGGCGAGTGACTCCGAACAGAAAATTTCAGGACTATGCGATTTCGGGAAAATGGGCAGTTCACCACCAAAAATAAAATAGAACGATCTTCTTCCAAGGTATAAAGGCCACGCCACCAACCAAGGATAAGGATCGGGATCTACGAAGTTCACCACCAAGGCCTAAAGATTTCACCAGCCAAGGATAAAGGACTTCGGGATAGGAGAAGCTCACCACCAAGGCCTAAAGATATCACCAGCCAAGGATAAAGGGCTTTTGGCTCACCACCAAGGAGGAATCCACGCTCCAAGGATAAAGAGACCGCAAGGAGTTATCCACTCTCCGAAGATATTCACTCACGTAGAGGAAGTCTCACCAATTTTCATTCATTCCACCCCCTTACAAATGAGAATATGTCTCATTATATAGACATTAGACTCAGAAAATAAACAATGGAACTACCCAACAAACAAAACTGAAATAACGGAACTACCCAAACAAACAATGGAAACTACCCAAACAAACAAGATTGAAATAACAGAACTACCCAAACAAACAATGGGAACTACCCAAACAAACAAGATTGAACAGAATTCGTTCACCAATAATAACCAGCAAATCTCCACTTCCAAAGAGCATTAAATCACTTTGGATCTTATCCTGAATAACTCCTCTTTGATATAGCATCAATCAGCAACGAATTTTGATATTGGTATATCATTCCTTATCCCATCGAAGTAAGTTGTAACCGAAGTTAGTTTTGGCAGGAATAAGTCCTGATAGTGTTTGTTTTGCCGAAGGAATCAGCCCAGGACTTAAAGATTGATTAGTAGTCTCGGATGCTCCCGCATCATTCTCCCCGGGTTGTTTGAGATTTGTCCTCAAATCTGACAAGTCATCATCATCCAAGTAAGGAGAAAGATCACCTACATTAAAAGTTGCCGAAACTCCATATTCTCCAGGAAGATCAATCTTGTAAGCATTTTCGCCAATTCTCTCGAGAACTTCAAATGGGCGTCAGCTCTGGACATAAGTTTATTCTTCCGCTGAGAAGGAAATCTTTCCTTCCTTAAATGTAACCACACAAGATCACCTGGTTGGAAATGAGTCTTCCTTCGATGTTTATTAGCTTTCTTCCTATAAGACTCGTTAGCCTTCTCGATCTTACTTCGAATCTGCTCATGAAGTTTTTTATTGATTCAGCTTGCTCTTTGCCATCAAAGTTCACTTGTGAATTGGATGGAATAGGAATTAAATCAATCGGTGTGAGCGGATTGATTCCATATACAATTTTCAAGGGTGATCGACCAAGAGTATAACTCGGCGATCGATTATAAGCGAACTCAAGATGTGCAAGCTTCAAATCCCAATCTTTTAGGGATTTACTAACCATTCCTCAAGTAACGTAGTGAGAGTGCGATTGGTTACCTCGGTTTGGCCATCGGTTTGAGGATGACAAGTGGTGCTTTGAATAGAAGTCCGGTTCCAAGCATTCTCCATAAGGTCTTCCAGAAATAACTTAAAAATTTAGAATCACGATCGATACAATGGTCTTTGGTACTCCATGAAGGCGAATGATCTCCTTGAAATAAAGATCACCACATGAGATGCATCATCCGTCTTGTGGCATGGAATAAAATGGGCCATTTTAGAAAATCGATCAACAACCACCAAAATGGCATCTTTTCCCCTCGAGTTCTTGGAAGAGCCATAATAAAATCCATGCTCACATCTTCCCAAGGTCAGTAATGGTACTTTGGAAGGGGAGTATACACCCTTGTGGAAATGACTCTTTGCTCTTTGACAAGTTGCACACCTCAAGATGATAGCATGTACGTCTCCACTCATCTTTGGCCAATAAAAGTGCTCTTGAAGGATTTCAAGAGTTTTGTTCATGCCGAAGTGACCACCAGACCTCCACCATGTGC
The DNA here is from genome assembly GCA_024322285.1 of Musa beccarii. NCBI lineage: Eukaryota > Viridiplantae > Streptophyta > Magnoliopsida > Zingiberales > Musaceae > Musa > Musa beccarii. The sequence goes on along the minus strand of CM044402.1, from coordinate 9,856,098 downwards.
TTCTCGGATCAACAATTCTCTAAATGAACTCTTCGGCACACATAATCGATTTCCTTGAAAAGAAAATCATTTTGGACAGAATATGTACCTTGAATTCCATGTTTGCAATTGTCAATAATAGTAGAGAACTCCGGGTCTTCAGAATATAGTTCTTTCATGGATTGAAAACCAAGAATTCTAGAATCAAGAACAGCAAGCATAGAGTATCTTCTTGATAAAGCATCCGCAACAACATTAGTATGGCCAGTTTATATTTCAAACGAAAGAAAAGGATTGAAGAAATTCTACCCATTTGGCATGCCTTGAGTTGAGCTTGCGTTGGCCACTAATAAATTTCAAAGCCTCATGGTCAGAATGAAGTACAAACTGTTTAGGCCTTAAATAGTGACTCCAATGATCAAGAGCTCTCACAATGGCGTAGAACTCCTTATCATAAGTTGAGTAGTTTTTCTTCGAATCGGTTAACTTTTCACTGAAATATGCCAATGGCCTTTGTTCTTGAACAAGAACAGCTCCAATGCCAACTCCACTTGCATCACATTCAACTTCAAATACTCTATCAAAATTAGGAAGGGCAAGAACGGGGGACTCACATAGCTTCAGTTTGATGAGTTCAAAAGCGGCATGAGCAGCTCTTGTCCATTCAAAAGAACCCTTCTTCATGCATTCGGTGATAGGGGCCATGATTGTACTGAAGTTCTTCACAAAACGACGATAGAAAGAAGCAAGGCCATGAAAACTCCTTACATCGGTGATGGATTTGAACCGCCAGGTTTTCATTGCATCCACTTTCAATTGATCAACGGAAATTCCATCATTCAAACCACATATCCAAGGAATATAATGCTGGAAGAGAAGAACTCACACTTCTCCATTTTGGCATAAAGCTTCTGTTCTCTCAAGGCGTTAAAGACCTGTTTCAAATGAGAAATATGCTCCTCCTCGCTTTGACTATAAACAAGGATATCGTCAAAGTATACAACAACAAATCGACCAATGAAGGAACGAAAAACCTCGTTCATAAGCCTCATGAATGTACTTGGAGCATTAGAAAGTCCGAATGGCATAACCAACCATTCATATAAACCTCCCTTAGTCTTGAAAGCTGTTTTCCACTCATCTCCTTTCTGCGTTCGGATCTGGTGATAGCCACTTCGCAAATCTATCTTGAGAAGACAGTGAAACCATACAATTCATCAAGCATATCATCAAGTCTAGGTATAGGGTACCTATATTTAACGGTGATGTTGTTGATGGCTCGGCTATCAATGCACATTCTGAATGAACCATCTTTCTTAGGTACGAGTAGAGCCGGAACAGAACATGGACTCATGCTTTCTCGAACATATCCTCTGTCGATAAGTTCATCGACTTGTCTTTGCAACTCCTTTGTTCCCTCCGGATTGCATCGATAAGCTGGTTTGTTCGGTAGAGGAGCGCCGAGGATCAAATCAATTTGATGCTCAATACCTCTTGTGGGAGGTAATCCAGGTGGCAAATCCTCCGGGAACACATCTGCAAAATCTTTCCACAAGAAATACATTTTTGGATGAATGGGTTGCCCCATCTTAATCTTTTTCTCTACCATAAGCAAAGCAAATACATTCTTTTGTTTGCTAATGGCTCTCTCAACCTGTGTTTCACTCAAGAAGAGATTTTCCTTACTAGTGTCTCCCTTCCCAGGTTGATTTCGATGTATCAATGAAGGATTCAAGGGTAAAAGGGTGATGCATTTTTGTTCTTTCCGAAAAGAGTATGTGTTCTTACGACCATCATGCACAGCATTCATATCATATTGTCAAGGTCTTCCTAACAATAAGTGACAAGCATCCATAGGAATAACATCGCATAGAACTTTATCTTGATAATTTTTCCCAATAGAAAATGATATAAGGGCTCGTTTGGTTACCTTCAGATCATTTCCTTGATTGAGCCATTGGAGCTTGTACGGTTGAGGATGTTTCGTTGTCGGAAGCTTCAATTTGTCAACAAGGTTGGTCGAAGCAACGTTGGTACAACTCCCACCATCGATAATCACTGAACATACCTTCCCGTTAATAGTACAACGGGTGTGAAAGATGTTCTCCCTTTGCTCATTATCAAGAGAAACTTCAGTATGCCACTTCGTATGATCAACATTTCACCATCATCTGCTTTCTCCATAACTTCTTCTTCTTTTTCAGATTCAGAACCATTTTGGTCTGGATTGCTTTCAGCCTCTTGAAGTGCTGAATTGATCTCCTCAATTTCTTGAAGAGTCATAACTCGCCGATTCGGACAATTTGCTTGAAAATGCCCATAACCGTGGCACTTAAAGCATTTCCTTGTATCGCCTTCAAGTTTCTTCCGGAATTCTTTGGAAGGCTTTGCACTCTTCTCCTCTCCTTTGTATTTGGTTGACGTGCTCTCGATCTTGCTTGAGGAAGAATCCTTAAAATAGGATGTCACCTTGGGTGAGGTTCTGGAGGAAAACCTCTTGCCTTTCAGTTGCTTCTCAACTTTTATGGCTAGCTTACAAATATCTTCAAAGGACCAATACGGTTGAAGTTCAACCACATCAGCAATTTCTCTATTCAGGCCGCCAAGGAAACGAGCGACGGTTTGCTCTGGAACTTCTGGAACGTCACATCTCATTTTAAGTTGTTCAAACTCACGGATGTATTCTTCAACACTCATCCCTTGTTGTCTTAGGGAGTTCAGTTTTAGGAAAAGATCTTGTCTATAGTTATCGGGTAAGAACCTCTTCTTCATCAACTTCTTGAGTTTTTCCCAAGACTTGATTTGGTCTTTTCCTTCTCTTGCTCGTTGATGCTTTAGATTCTCCCACCATAGAGAAGCATACTTTGTCAACTTTATGGCAGCAACCTTGCACCTCTCCTTATCCGAGTAGGTCTTGAAGTCAAAAATCCGTTCGATTGTGTGTAGCCAATCCACAAAGTCATCAGATTGAGAATACCTTCAAATTCGTGAACGCCCACTTTGATGTCTCGATTATTTTCCTTATGCCTCCTCTTCGTCTTTGGATATGAGAATCGAATCACTAGAGTTACCCCAAAGGGAATTGGAATCGCCACTATAACTTTGACGAGATTCCAAATTGTCACGCCGACGTCGATCATTCGGACGCCTCTCCGGTTGGCCTTGTCTTGCTGGATCCTCTAGAAGATTGAGGACTCGCTCCATTTGCCTTTGGAGATTCTCTATAGCACGATCTCGCCGTAGGTCGTGCGCTTGCTCCAAAGTCAAGCCTCGTGGAACTTGTTCATCACTCATGGTAAGTAGAAGATAACAACACAAAGGAATCACTCAAGATAAGTTCAAACCTTGAGCTCTGATACCAACTTGATGCGTGGTGGGCGAGTGACTCGAACAGAAAATTTCAGGATCAGTATGCGATTTGGGAAAATGGGCGAGTTCACCACCAAAATAAAATAGAACGATCTTCTTCCAAGGTATAAAGGCCACGCCACCAACCAAGGATAAGGATCGGGATCTACGAAGTTCACCACCAAGGCCTAAAGATTTCACCAGCCAAGGATAAAGGACTTCGGGATAGGAGAAGCTCACCACCAAGGCCTAAAGATATCACCAGCCAAGGATAAAGGGCTTTTGGCTCACCACCAAGGAGGAATCCACGCTCCAAGGATAAAGAGACCGCAAGGAGTTATCCACTCTCCGAAGATATTCACTCACGTAGAGGAAGTCTCACCAATTTTCATTCATTCCACCCCTTACAAATGAGAATATGTCTCATTATATAGACATTAGACTCGTAAAAACAAACAATGGAACTACCCAACAAACAAAACTGAAATAACGGAACTACCCAAACAAACAATGGAAACTACCCAAACAAACAAGATTGAAATAACAGAACTACCCAAACAAACAATGGGAACTACCCAAACAAACAAGATTGAACAGAATTCGTTCACCAATAATAACCAGCAAATCTCCACTTCCAAAGAGCATTAAATCACTTTGGATCTTATCCTGAATAACTCCTCTTTGATATAGCATCAATCAGCAACGAATTTTGATATTGGTATATCATTCCTTATCCCATCAAGTAAGTTGTAACCGAAGTTAGTTTTGGCAGGAATAAGTCCTGATAGTGTTTGTTTTGCCGAAGGAATCAGCCCAGGACTTAAAGATTGATTAGTAGTCTCGGATGCTCCCGCATCAAGTGTGAACCTCTTGTAAAAGGGTTGTAAGAGGGGTATTTGGTCCTTCCCCTTCAAAAGGATTTACTAGTGGAAGTTGGGAGCCTCATCGAAGAAGGCTTCGGAAGTGGATGTCGGTCGGATGATCGAACCATTATAAATCGGTTTGCATTTACTTTCTCGCAACTTACCTTGCTGCAAACCATTTTCATATATTGCCTTATTTACTCAACTTCATCTTTATCTTCTTACGTATGCTTTAAAATTAAAACGTAATCTTTCCGGGTTCAAACGAAACACTGCATTCATTCGTACGAAGTTTCCGAACTTATGTTAATCACTGAAAAATCTATCGTTCTTTACCGCTGCAATAATTCACCCCCCCCCTCTTAGTGCCACTCAATCCCTAACAATTGGTATCAGAGCCAGGTTCTTTCTCTTTCAGATTTACACCCGTGAGAAATGGCTCTAAATGGTTTTCAAGAGGGCTTTTCGGTTTTTCGTCCACCGTTCTTTAACGGATCGGACTACACGAATGAGAGTTTTCATACTTTCAATGGACTTAGATTTATGGAACATTATTCAAAACGGTTTTCAACTTCCCTCTAAACTGACGAACGAATGGTCGAACTTAGAGAGAAAATCTTTTTCCTTAAATGTAAAGGCTATGAATGCCTTATTTTGCGCCTTAGACAAAAACGAATTTAATCGGATTTCTATGTGTGAAACGGCTTTTGACATTTGGCGAACTCTTGAAATCACGCATGAGGGAACTAGTAGAGTTAAAGACTCGAAAGTAAATCTCTTATTGCATGATTTTGAGCTCTTCCGAATGACACCAAGCGAAACTATTGGCGATATATTCACCCAGTTCACGGATGTCGTCAATAGCTTAAAAAATCTTGGTAAATGTTTTTCTAACTTTGAACTCACTAACAAGATTTTAAGATCCCTCCCAAAGAGTTGGGATCCAAAAATTACGACTATTCAAGAGTCTAAAAACTTGAATGATTATTCACTTGAAGAACTAATCGGATCATTAATGACCTATGAAATGACATTCTTGGAACATGATGAACATTTGAACCACCTTCTAAAGAATAAGAAGGATTTGGAACATCGGACAAATGAATGCTACTTGAGTGATGACTCAAGTGATGAGGACAATGAGGACATTGAACACATAACAATGAATGTTAACAAGTTCATTAAACAAAAATTAAAAAGTACAAATGAACTTGAATGGAGAAAGAGGCCAAAGAAGAAGAAGAAGACTTGCAAAGAAGAATCAAGTAAAGAAGAGGCGAAACGGGCTTTGACGGTTTTCGATAATGAGGTAAGAAACTCACCCAAGTTGTTCTTACCTTACTTTGAAATTACATGATCCTTTCATGAGTTGCTTGAAATAGTTGGTAGGATTTTTTTTATGCTTTTTCCTTTCTAATAATTTTTTTAAAATTAAAAATATGAATGATGCATGATTTGTGATAATGCTTAGGATTAATCCATGCATGTGTATCTTGATATTTTATATTGCTTTTAGTTTCTAAACATGATGCTTGATGATTTTTTAACATGCATTAGTTTTTGAAGTAATGTTGATTTGACTCTATGTTGTGGATTAACGTATTTTTTGGTCTAATTGTTTTCATGTCAAATTAAGATGACATTTTGAGATGATGAAATTTCATGTATACTTTCCATATCGGTTTTCAATCTTAAACATGGTACATATCTATGTATGAATTTCTTGAAAATCTTTTGATGATAGATGTATGAATCTTGATTATAATTTGAAAACTTCCATCTTGGCTTAATGGTTTTTAACTCTTTTTATGATGAAATTTTTATTGATGCATATCTTCATGAAATCAATTATAAAGACCCAACCCATAAATTTTCAAAATGAAAGAAATATGGCTTTGATGTTGCCTTGTGTTATATTTGGACTTAATGGGTTTCATGACGAAAATTATTTTTCAGATTTATAAAATAATACATGATTTTACCAAAAATTTGAGCATCGATCATCTTGTTATAACTAATGTAAGAAAGAATTAAAATGATCTTGATGATATTTTTATTTTTGAATATGATGCATGACATTTTCATATGAAAAATTTGAACATTGTTATGAAAAATCAAATCACTTAAATTGAAACTCATAAAGATGAGAAAATGCACTATCATGATATTTGATGCATTTGATCTTGATGGGTTTAATGACAAACTTGTATTTTGAATTTATACAATGATGGGTTCCATATAAATATTTGAACATATATTATGAAATCATCATTGAAATGAAAATATTAAAAGTTTGTTATTATGCTTAATGACTTTGTGATATCATATTTTGATGACAAACTCATGTTTTGGTCTCAAATTTGATAATCATCATTTGAAACATGAGCACACTTGTTTGAAACAAAATGAAACATATTATCATGATAAATTGAATCTCATAATGTGTTATATTTTTATCTTGATGAATTTTATGATGAAGTTTGTCTTTCAATGTTGAATATTGATATTTCTATTTTATTTGACATCAAAAAACAAAGGCATGCTCATATGAAATAAATCATACAATGGAAATGCATGTTTCTTGAAATCTTTCGATTTTTTAATAAAAGACAAGTGATAAATTCATTTATGATATTTTGTAAATCACTTGATTTATGAATGAGATTTTGATGATACGGTAATGACTTTATTCATGTTATGAATGTTAAAAATAATAATTTGATTTGAATGAGCTTAAACTACATTGTGATCTTGATAACTTGAGTCTTTCAAGATCTCTCACTTCATACCATGATTCTCCCATGTTGTTGAAGAAAAAAATCCAAATGAATCATAAATTATTTTCTCTTAACTTATTGATACTCAACTTGAGAAAATATATTTTGAAGATTGAAACATTGCATGCACAATTTGATTTTTCTCCTATGTTTCAATAAACATGACTTGATGATTGAAATATTAATGCAAACACTTAAAATATCACTTGTCATGATTTGAATATTGATTTAAAAGAAATCTTTGCTTTACTTGATATCTTTTATGAATTTGAATAAGACTTATTAAAGATTCTTGATTCATCTCTTGATCTCTTGAAATCATGACCTTGAATTCTTGACTTGAGATATTTTTGGGAATCAAAATATTCTCCTCCTTAATTACTTCTTTTTATCATTGCTATTATACCTCCCATGATTTATGTTGTAGAGAAAGAATTTATAAATCATATCTCTTATACAATAATGAAATGCTTATGTGATTCTTTGCTAAAGAAAATATCTTGATTCTTATGAAATGTGATCTTGATAAAAATTCCTATACATGAATCAAATTGCTCTTTGTGCTATATCTTTTCAAATGAATCATGAGCTTTGATGTCATATATTTCATGATCCTAGAAGTGATATGATTTCTTTATCTTGTGTGGTAAATTAAATATTTGATAAATGAAATTTACTTTATGATGAAGAATCATTGAATCATGACTTGATCTATGAGAATGCTATGTTCTTATGCATCATGATTCTAGGTTGTATATCCTTTATCATGAATTGGAACTTGATGCTAAAGAAAATATTTATGAATTATGATTTTGATTTCTCGGAACTATATGTTTAGAATTTGTTTTACAATCATGATCTTGATCATGCTAAAATGAAAAGTTATGAATCATGGATGATATCTTTTGGTTTTGATTCTTGTTGAATTTACATATTAATATCCTTCATGACATGATTTCTCATGTTTCAATACCATCTTGTATGCATCATGTGATGATTGATATATTGATTGATGCAAATTTTTCATTGGTTCCTCCCTTCTTTTCGATAATGATAAAGGGGGAGTTAAATTGCTAACTTGTGTATGAAAAGAGAAAATTTTGCTAGCTTAAACATTGAAAAGTAAAATGTTGCTATCTCAAGAAAGGTAAAAATCTTGCTCAACTTCACTTTTTTCAACAAAATTGCTTGCATCTTTGTTACAAATTATTGTTGAATCTCATGCAAGATTATTTGTAGTATTAATCTTCCCTTTCTTTTTGACATTAATAAAGGGGGAGAAGGCTTTTGCTAGATTACATATTACAAATGAATGGAAAAGTCCTAGCATGTAAAGAAAACAAAACTTGCAAGCTTGCTCTTCTCAAAAGAGAAGAAAGAAATTATAAATTTACATACATATCGCAAAAGAAGTCAAGAAAATGCACATCTTTGAATACAATTTGCTTGCACTTCTCAAAGGAACATAGAAAAACTTGCTATCATCACGACAAGTGCTATCTTGCCTATCATGATAAACTTGCGATGCCTAAATATTATATGATGTGATTAATAGCTAGTATGTTTGTAATATTTGCATATCCTTGAAAACTAGCTATGATGTTACTTTTTCTTTTTGTTGATGACATAGAGGGAGAAGTAGATTGATAACTTCATGCAATGTAATGATGCTTGAATATTTTATATATTTGCATGATGGATTTATATTTCTCATTACATAAATGATACATATTACTTAGATTTGGGATATCCAAGGGTTCTATCAATTGCATATTGATAGAGAGAGTTTGGTTAAACTCTGAGGAGTTAAGGTTAACTCCATTAGTCATCAGTTAGTTGTCATCATCAAAAAGGGGGAGATTCTTGAATCTCGGATTTTAATAATGAAACTAATTGATTGTGTTTTGTTGTTTAACTGCGTGTTGAGTTACGCAGGTCTACTATCGATCAGGATTAGACAATTGACGCTGAAGGAATTGATGTTGCGCCAGAGGTGATCACGTCAGGATATTGGATGTCGAGCTAGAGGTTCGGTCGACAATCGGCTGAAGGCTTCGTACGTTAGGCATCGGGCCAAGAAGAGCGTGTTGCGCCAAGGATATCGGGGTTGCGGAGGTCAATCGCCGATTGGGCAACAGACCGCAAGAGAGGACGATGTGCTGAAGGATCGGACAAAGCATCGACCAATGATGTGCCCGGCAACTGAATGTCAATTCAAGTTGTAATAATTGTCTAGATCGAAGTAGGGTGTTTGTTTGTGTAGGAGTAATTACGATAAGGATGAAGACATAAAGCGAAACAAAGGGCCGAAGTCAAGTGCGATAGATCGTTGGGAGTTCGAGTGTTCGATGGAAGTCCGAAGATTCATTGGGAGTGCTGTCGGAACCGACCGAGAACGAGTAGGGAGCTTGCCGAAGGGTTTTCAGAAGTTCGCCGGAAGGTTCATCGGAAGTTCGCGGAGCTTACCAAGAAAGATCGGAGCTTGCTAAAGAAGCTTGGGAGAACTTGCCAAAATCATCGTGGAGTCCAAGAGCTTGCTGGGAGTCCGCAGGATGGTTTCCGAGGGATCATCGGAAGACTGCCGGAAGTTCGCCGGAAGCTCGCCGGAAGAAGACTTGACTTGCGGACTTTATAATAGCTTAGGAATGTCTTTAAATTCATAGTTAGCATATTAATTTGGGTTAGGATTAGGTGTTAATCATATAAACCCAAAGTAGGGGCCATTAGGCCTTGATTTGGACTAGTTTGGGCCAAACTTTTTGGCCCAAACCGAACCAAAGACATTGCTTTGGCGTAGCACTTTGCCCAACACATGATCAGCGTCTTTGGTCAGTAGCACCGCCCAACACTTGGAAAGCCAGGTGGTAGCACTGCCCCTGCTGTGTCTGGCTGAGGCGATAGTACCGCCCCTACTGTGTCAGTCTACCAAACTGATAGGCGGTAGCACTGCCCTAGCACCGGGAAACTCAAATTGAGTTCAAATTTGGAGCCTAAATTTGAACCTCCTTGAGTCTATAAATACCCCTCCTTTCTCAGCTGAAAAGGAACCCTTGAGAGTTAGATTTTGAGCAAATAAGTCTTGGAAAAGTCTTGTTCTTCATTTGCTTTAGTGTTCACCTCATTTCCTTCTCTTTGTGAAAACTTGTAAGAGTGTGAACCTCTTATAAAAGGGTTGTAAGAGAGGTATTTGGTCCTTCCCCTTCAAAAGGATTTGCTAGTGGAAGTTGGGAGCCTCATCGAAGAAGGCTTCGGAAGTGGATGTAGGTCGGATGACCGAACCACTATAAATCGGTTTGTATTTACTTTCTCGTAATTTACCTTGCTACAAACTATTTTTATATGTTGCCTTATTTACTCAACTTCATCTTCATCTTCTTACGTATGCTTTAAAGTTAAAACGCAATATTTTCAGGTTCAAACGAAATGCTGCATTCATTCGTATGAAGTTTCCGAACTTGTGTTAATCGCTGAAAAATCTATCGTTCTTTACCGCTGCACTAATTCACCCCCCCCCTCTTAGTGCCACTTAATCCCTAACAATTATTCTCATAATATTTTAACTATCTAGAGGTATAAGCTATAACTCTATCATTCTACATCAAAATACATCCTAGATCATTTTTGGATACATCACTCTATACCATAAATCCTCTTAACCCAAAGGGTACTACAAGAATTGAAGTTGAAATCAATCTCCTTTTTAGTTCTTAGAAATTATTTTCATAAGCCTCGTCTATTTAAATTTAATATTCTTTCTTATCAATTGGATGAGAAATGATACTAACTTAGATAATCTTCTTACATAACATCTATAATTTGTCATCCTAAGTAGATCCTTATATTAATTACATTAGTCGATCCAAGTCAAATGCTAACTACTTCTACCTTAGATAGATCTACTAAGATACTTTCCTTAGATATATTATATTTAATGAATGTTATCTCCTCTAGCCAAAATTCACATTTCTTACACTTTGCATACAATTGCTTTTCCTTTAAGATACTCAAAGTTGTTCTTAAATGTTTTGCATGTTGTTGAGAAATCTGAGGCGACATCATATGCGCAGCGGAAGAATAGAAACAAAAATCACAGATTTTATACAAAAAAAATTTCTTATTATCATACAAAAGTTGGTGCCCAAAAACTTTCGAAACCAAAAAACTACGCACAAGATAATTACTTAGGGATATCGTATATCTCTGAATTCCTATAAATCTGTGGGATTGGATGAAGGAGTTCGAGAGCTCTCCTCTCTAACGATGATCCACATTACAGTGGTTGTGACAATGCTCATCAAATCACTGCTCAAATCTCCTCGTTGTGCACATCACGCAATCAAGAATTGGCCAACCCTTCTTGTTGTCCACATGCCCCAAACAAGGGTTGTTGGCTAAGGAGGAGAGGAGGAGAAGAGAATAGGAGATGGCAGCAAAAAAGCCTTAGTCTATGAGCCTTCAATTTTCTCCTATTTATAGAGGCCTTTTATCAATTTACCCTAATGGATTCTGCTCTATTGGATACTTGATTTCTATCCAATCACATAAGCCTCTTAGATTAATGGGTCTCTACCCAATAATCTCATATTAGCATTTATTGGATCTTATCTATATGATCAAATAATTTAGGAGCTTAATGGATATCCAATAAGATAGGGGCTTCGATGGATATCTCATATTCAAATCTTTACTCGTCGTAATACCTACCATATGTGTGTGATACTCTAGGCCTAATATCGAGCTAGCCATGAGTTATACCTATCAGAACTTTTTCTAGCTCAGTGAATTATTATCTCCATAATAATTTACTTGACTCATCGACTACGAACGTACTAGGCCACTACGCCATAATCCTCATACGACACAGGAGAATCCAATCCTTTAGACCTATATATCCTTAGTTACTATGTACCTATAGTCCCTCATCTATCTAATATCATAGAAATCGTATACTGGACATGGTGCTGTTAGGCCCATACGATCTCTTCTCGAGTCTTGCTCTAATCAGATTCTCTCGGAGAACTCTTTCTTTTTTTAATCCGAATGACCTTAGATAAAAATTTATCTAAGCAAGAACACATAAGATATTCCTCTCATGACACCGAGAGCGAATAATCCTCTATCGATACTCAATAGCCCTCATAAGGTTGGTTGCCACTCTTAATAACTGATTGTACTAGATTTGAAACTTCCAAACCTTTAAGTCCGATATCAAAGAGTGGAGTACTCATATAGGATATCCTTAGTGACTCAAGTCCAAGGACTATATATACTACTGGGATTATGAAATTTCTGTCTAACATCAACCATCCAGCATTCCGTGAGTGAATCAATCAGTGAACTCATTCTCCAATAAGCACTTGTACTGTATCCTTAGTGTCCCCATATAAGCAACTATAAGACTAGTCGCCTTCATCATATGGATGGGTATACAGCACACTAGTCTGTCCAATTATCTTGATATCCCTCGTAAGTAACCTATGACTAAGATTATTTTATGTCTATATTTAAAAGTGAATCGATTTCATTATCGTGATCTCATTATGATCCGATTTCCATTGTATAGATCCATGGACATCACAATATATGCAACATGTAAGATAAAATAATAAAATATTAAATAATAATAATAAACAAAAAGAGTACATGTGTCACATATGTTATCATTTACATAATTGGCTTATAGGGCACCTATGACTAGCACATGTTCCTCCTTAAAATATGAGTATATTAATATATCATCAATAAAAACTATCATAAATCTATCTAAATACTCCCTTAATACTCTATTCAACTAAACCAAATGATATTACAAGAAATTCAAGGTGCTTATATTTGATCCTAAAAAATTCATAAGAGAACACTGATGCACCTTGATTTTCAATTGATGATACCCTAATCTCAAATTAATTTTAGAGAACACTGATGCACCTTGCAATTGATTAAACAATCAATTCTGGAGAGTGAATATTTATTCTTAATAGTCATCTTATTCAATTCCCTATAGTGTATACACAATTGCATTGTCTCATTCTTTTTCTTTACAAATAGGACTAGTGCTCCCCATGATAAAAAAAAAAAAAAATTAGCACGAATGAATCCTTTATTAAAGAGCTCTTGTAATTGTATCTTTAACTCTAATTCTATGAGAGCCATTCTAAAAATTGGTTCAGAAACAAGTTCAATGCTCCACATTAAGTCTGATAAATTCAATCTCCATATCAAGTGATAAATTAGGATGGTCCTTTGAAAACACTTCCATAAATTCATTCACAATTGACACATCACATCTAGCTTGACATTTGTCAAATATTATGTATTACTTCTTATTAGTGAATCCATATCACTTTCCAAGAGTGGTGAATCATTCTTTCTAAATCTTTCATTTAGTAATATTAGAACACTAAGTTTAGAACACTAATGGTCAAATCTTTCATTAAAGTTACTCAAGAATGAAATATTAGAACCCTATAAAGAAAATAATAAGATAGCGAGGGACTAAATATTCTATGCTTATATACACGAGATTAAATCAACTTAGAATGATAAGATTTTCAAATAATGATTCTATAAATTATATTAATATAAAAAATTTATTTTATAATTTATATTAATATTAGCTGGAGGGATAATTTATTAGAAAAGTATAATGTAAATTATATTATAATAATATAAACTGATTTCATAGCATGCTTTTATTGAATCTCAGATTTCGATAATGAAATCAATTGATAAATTATTGATCTAATCCATATATTGAAAAAAAGTGTTGTAGGATTAGCTACAATAATGAATAAGGCATAAAGCAGATGTTGTGCTGGAATCAAAGATCGGACGATTCATCGAAAGTTCGCTGAGAGCTCATCGGGAAGTTACTGAGAAGTTCGTCGAGAGTTTTGCCAAAATTTGTCGAGACGTTCGTCGGGAGCTCGCCGAAAAGTTCATCAAGAGTTCGTCAAAAAGTTCATCGGGAGTTCACCAAAGCTCGTTGAGAAGTTCATCATGAGCTCATCGAGAAGCTCGTCGGAGTTTGCCAAGAAGATCGTCAAGAGTTCAAGAGCTTGTTGGGAGTCTGTCGGAAGATCACCGAAAGCTTACCAAGATTTTATTGGAAGAACATTTGATATACTGGACTTAATTTACTTTGTTAATATCTTAATTATCATAGTTAGGACTTAATTTGGGTTATGATTGAGAGGTAATCTCACTAACTCAATTAGGGATCAATTGGGCTTAAATCAAGACTGGTTTGGGCCAGACTAATGGCCCAAACAGTAACCTAGAACTTGTCTAGCAGTGGCACCATTAGGACTGGGTGATGGAACCACTCAGGGCTCAATCTCCCAAAGGTCTAGGCGATGGTACCGCCCATACTAAGCGATGGTACCATCAGTAGTTAATGTTATCAAGCGATGGTACCACCCAAGCAGGCAGTAGTACCACCTAGGTCTAGTAGCCGAGACTTTGTCTAGTAGTAGTATCGCCAGATTAGGTAGTGGTACCACCCAATTTCAGAGAGTACAAACGGTGGTATTGCTAGTACCTTGGAAATCCGAGATGAGACATTTTTTGGCTCCATTTTTGAAGCTAATTGAGGCCTATAAATATCCCATACTTTTCTATTTGTGGAGAATAGAAAAGTGAACAAAAAAGCTAAGATTTTAGTGAAAATATTATTGTAATCTTTTTAGAGTTCACCTCCACCAATTCTAGCTTAGAGTTTTGTATAAGGAGAAGTGAGCGAATTGTAAAAAGATTAACTCCTGAACCTGTTAAAATGAGAAAAGATATGTAAAAGGGGTGATTGATCTTCGCTCATTGAAGGAAGATCAATAGTGGAAGCTAGTGACCTCAACGGAGGAGGAATCGAAAGTGGACGTAGGTCAACAACGACCGAACCATTATAAATCCGATATGTTCTTTCCTTACTACTTACTCTTATTACTTAGCTACTATCTTTACTTTATATTTACTTCAAGTTGATATCTTTTCGATATGATTTCATTGATATGATTTTATCAACTTGAAAGGATTTCAAATCGCAACTATCTTTAACGTACGCACTAATTCACCCTTCCCTCTTAGTGTCATCTTGATCCTAGCAACTTTAAGGTCACTAATTAAACTTTGTGATTACGAAATTTCATCTCAAGATTTGGTGTGGTTGAATATTTTATAATCACCGCAATAGTTTTATTCT
Source organism: Musa beccarii (assembly GCA_024322285.1). Classification (NCBI taxonomy): domain Eukaryota; kingdom Viridiplantae; phylum Streptophyta; class Magnoliopsida; order Zingiberales; family Musaceae; genus Musa; species Musa beccarii. Next base: position 9,840,934 of record CM044402.1, on the reverse strand, counting down.
CTAAGAATGACAAATACCTTAATGGTTCTATGTATATCAATATAAAGTACTTTATAATTAGAGAAAGAGTCTAAAAACAACTAACATCAATAAAGAACTTGACTTTCATTATATTGATTACTGAATCATTTATTAGAGTTTTATAGACTAAATTATTAAAAAATATTTTAATATGATTAGATTTGTGAAACTTATAAAAGATATGATGATGCATATTTGAGTGATATTATAATTGATATTTTTACTTTTGTAATTAAAATTATTTATTATTACTATCCTATTTATATTTATGTATATACATATCATGATTAAATATGATAATAGAATTATTTTTACCAGAAAAAATTATATGGTCACTATGGACTAATAGTGTTATAATACATAGAAGGAAATACTATAATTGTTGGAATTAGTGGCTTGTTTTCTAAAATTCATACATGCATAATTTTTTAAAAAAATTTTAAACTCAATTAAGTAAATTATTTTTAAACAAATTTTATTTTATTTATTTTTGATTTTTAATCTTTATTTTATATCTTATTAGTTAATAGGTGAAGTGAAAAAAATATTAGATTATATGGTGTAATTAAATTATGATAAAATATATTAAAATTTTAATTAAATTCTGATTAAATTGGGAGTAGGAGGGTCTAGTTTCTTTTTCTGTTTATTTAGATTTACGGTACAATAATAGATTTATGGTGTGGTGCTTCAACGTCTGAGATATTGCATTGAATATGATATTAAAAGATAAACATCAGTATCGTTGATCTAAGATACTTTTAATTTTAATTCTGGCATAGAGATTCCATATTATAGTTTCTTAATTTTTTACAATTCTTGATAAGTACATCTAGCACATAACCACCTGACAAATGCTTAAAATATATTGCTTTAATTTTACGGCATAGTATCCAATATGGGAGCTTAACACACCAGCAACAGGGAAAAAAAAAAAGAAAAAGAGTGAAAAGAAAGTCTAAGACTACCAAGTCTCTATTTAATATTTATATCATAATGTAAACCATACAATATATTATAGTGCTTAGTCATGTAAAACAAACAATAAAAAGTTAGAATGAATTATATGAGACTAAGATAAGCATATACTAAGATGAGAAATATCATAGTCATCTTCTTAGTTCAAGCCATTCCAAGGACAAGGACCAAAGTCTTAAATGGAAGAACACAAATAGGAAGGAAGCAGAATGAGAAGGATGTCCTCAACCTCAAGCTCCACAAGAAGCAGAAAAAGAACCTCTCAAACCCATTGTGAACAAAATAGAGTTGGGGGTATTCGTCTCTTTACAAGAACGGCCATAAAACTCATTAAAACCGATCTAAGTTTACCTTAAACCGGCTCTCAAACCAACACTAAACCGACTGTGAATCCTTGATCAATCCTACACAAGTCCTTTTGGACCTTATTTTAATCAGAGTAAACCCATCCTCGATCGATACTCAACAAGTCATTGTTTTCAATAGGGAAACAATATATTTGTCATATAGAGATATTTTGGTGAAGTAGTTAAAGTTGGGAACTCTGTATAAAACAGGTAAAAATAAAAATAAAAAGAGAAATTTTTTTAAAAACTCCATCCATGTTTTAACACAATAAAGAAGTGAATAACCAAATTCATTTAGGTGGTGGATCTAATCTACTTATTAAATTTTTTATTTCAAATTCTCATCTAATAAATTTTGGATATCTAAAATATTAAACCCTCGAAATCTCATCCAATATATAGAAGGTGTTGGCTTGCTTGACTAATAAAAATCTTGATAATTCATCACGAGGTCGTTTGAATCTCGCCATCGTCATTTGGCTTAGTTGATCAAGATCTTACTTATAAATAATAACATATGAATCAAATCAAATTATTTAACACTTATCATTCGTAAAAAAAAAAAACTGATTCAAATTTGAATCTGAATACTTTAATAGTTTGAGAATCATTTATTATATATATATATATATATATATATATATATAATAAAGTATACCTGGTTTGAGTCGGAATTAATTATTGATATTGCTCACTTAATTGGTCGAACTCAAAATTGGATTCGTATTCTGTTGACTTTCAGTGCTTTCTGTCGACAGATTGATGAAAAATAACTTGCAACTTCGAATGCATTAAATTGGAAGATAAAGCACATGAAGTCTTTTAATATCTTGAGTTTCTCCTCCTCGGCTTGCAATAAATGGATATCGACTTAATGTATTACATCTGCCGTGAGGCATCCGAGCCATACCTATTTACAAAAAGATCAGCCTATCCTTAACCCTTATGGAATCATAAGAGGAGGAGAGAATCTTAGTTGGTGTGAAATCTACTGAAGCATAAACTCGTTATCGTACAAGTATAATTGAATACTAATGTTTTAGCAGCATGCAAATGGGCATCTTCACTGATTCGTCACAGAATAAAGATTCAAAAATTAGATCATTCGAGTCACATTGCCTTTTTTTTTTGTTTCAATTACTTTCTTTTCTCTTTTTTTTAATGAGTATCGAGAATATGATCAGAGATCCACATCTCTGAATGATTAGTTGTTTAGAATCGATAGATAGTCCAATCATTCACTTGAATAAATTGAGCCCCTTGCTCCATAATTAAGAGATCAAAATTTTTAATCAATGGATGAATAATATTAGTATTTTCATTCAAAAAGATATCAAAGTGGACAAATGATCGAGTCATTTTGCACTAAGAAATAACTACATGAAATCCTAAAAATTTCTATTTAATGATATTCCATGGTTATTGGCATCTTCTTTCTAGAAGATTGACCTGCTTTATTCTCGTGCATATTACGGGTCAAACATGTTTAACCTCACAAGATCTTTTTGTGACCATTATTCCCTTAGCTACTCCATCATTATTTATAGATTCAATCAAATACTAATAGCAGCTTATATAATCTATTCAGTAAAATCGTATGAGGTTTTGTATGTCGATATCTTATTGGTCTAATAGATTATCAAAATCAATATCTACAATCCTATTACTATATTCTGATTCACGGATGACTCATGGTTTGATTTTCAAAGAACAATAAAATGTCATTTAAATCGAAATATATAAAGATACGATCAAAACACTCATTAAAATCTAAGTTTACCTTAAATCGGCTCTTAAACCAACACTAAACCGACTGTGAATCCTCGATCAATCCTACACAAACCCTTTTGGACAACACATATGTATAATGTTTTTGTTACAAATGAATACATTTCTGTTAGGACTCTAGCTAGGAGAGTCCTACTTTAATTTCATTGAAGGGGGTAAACATATAAATCCTAAGGGCATTTATATAAATCATATCTAATCAACCCCTATTAAAGAGGTGAAGAGGCCAGTTAGGTTAGGATTAGTTTAGAAGTTTCTTCTTAGAGAAGCATTAGGGATTGATTAGAAGTAGGGGTCTTGAGTAGGAGTCCTATTAGGAGTTGAGGTTTAGAAGCCCTATAAATAGCCATGTATTCATCCTCTTTTCTTAATGAATAGATCAAATCAATCCTTTTAGCAATATTTGAGTAGCAACTTGGAAGAAGGAACCCCTATAGAGTTTCAAGGAGGTCGATCCCCTAAAGAGATCAACCCCAATCTGCAAGGGTTCTAACACTTTGTATCAGAGCAGTATTCTTGGCATCTCGTTGTCCTTCCATAGTCATCCATCAGCCCTCTACAACTGCCGAAAGTAATTCCCATAATTGCTTAAAAGATCATCGCTGAATTCCGCTATCATCTCCACCACCACGGATCATCCTTTGATCCCCTTGTGAATTGTAATAGGTTCTGATTTCCTACCTTACTACTACTATAATTTAGTTATTCTTATTCAAAAAATTTAAAAAAAATTATTCCTATTGCTGCATAAACTTTTCGTCATAAAGTTTTCATCTCTACGATGAAAGTTGCACTGTAGAATTCCAACCGCATAGCACTATTTTTTTGATCTTGCTACTATGTTTTTTTTATCCAAATCTCTACAAAATTTTTACGACGACTTTGGCACTTCCTAATAGCATATTTTCCTTTAGTTTCGTTGAAATTTTTTTAATATAAACTATTGATCTTTTAGTCCAAGCTGCTACACTTTAGATGTAAAAATCTACTGTAGTACCTTTCTGTGATCCTTAATTTTGCCAAACCTCTTGTTGTTATTTTCTTCTACGAAATTTTTAACCGCATTACCTCTCCCTTACCAGTAGATTCCTTTTGAGTTTTACTTAAATCTCTATTGAGAATTATTGGAAAAAAATTATATCTTTACTGTTGAAATTTTTTTGATGAAAAATCTGGTGTTGCAAATTTGTCCTTTTTCTTTTCATAACCTACCAAACCCTAGCCACCTTGCTACCACCAACTAAGACATCTTTAGAGTATCCCTCTAGCCTTAAGACGTAGCTATCATAACCTATTTTCATTACCTATTTTCATAACCGTAGCCCAAAATAGTAAACCATTGCAGCCGAACCCTTTTATCATCGATCTATTGTCCAAACCTTCCACCATTCCATACCATTAACCCGTCAATAGAAAAAAAAAACAAGGTCATCTCTAATCTACAGGCATATACTATGGCTTCTCAAGATCCAATTGATGCCAAATTTGAAGCATGAGAATCTCGGATTGAATCGCACTTGGAGGATAAATTGCACGCTTTGTTTGCAGAATTCAGAATTGGACAACCACCGAGTCCAACCAAATTTCAGCAAAGAGAGAGTTTAGAGAGGCCTCCAGAAAAGGAGGGATAGCCCTCGGATATGCTTTAGTCATGCATGAGGGTTGACTTCCTATGATAGGAAGAAGGAGACCCGACGGGGTGGATTTCGCATGCCAAACGTTTCTTTCACTACTACCGAATGTCGGATGATACTATAGTGGAAATTATTGTCATCTGCTTTGAAGGAGATGCTATTCAATGGTATAATTGGTTGGAATACAATCATAGGGCTCCAACGTGAAATCAATTTAAGAATGCACTGTTGAACCATTTTGGACCTACGAAGTATGAAAATATCAAAGGCCAACTCACAAAAATTTGACAAACTTCTACAATTCAAGAGTACCAAACCAAGTTTGAGAAGCTATCCTACCTTACTCATGATTGGACTGACCATCAATTATTAGGAACATTCATCGAAGGACTTAAGCTAGAGATAAAAGGGGAGGTTAAGGCGTGGTAGCTCCATACCGTGATGATTGCGATTTCTTTCACTTGAATACAAGAAGAACAGCTCAACCAAGATGCTCAGAGGATGAGAACCTCTCCTAGGCCTGTGGCACATAAATCTCTTTCTACTCTCAGTCATCCTTTGTGTCAAAAAAATTGACAAGAGAAGAACTACGTGACCGATCAGCAAAGGGTCTTTGTTGGCATTGCAATGAGCCGTGGAACTGCGATCATCATTGCAAAAGGGGCTATTTCCTACTGATTGAACTTCTTGAAGACATGAAGGAGAAGGTCTAGGAGCATGAGGAAGAGGTCACGGATGAATAATAGCAACCGATTGATATTACGATGCATGCCCTTGCCGGTTATGAGAACCCACAAATGATGAAAGTGGGAGGACTTCTGAAGCAACAACCGATCACCGTTCTTATTGACACTAGGAGTACTAATAATTTTATGAACAGCAAGATTGTTGTCTGGATGGCTTTACCTATCGAGAATTATAGCAGGTTTGATGTTAAGGTTACTGATAGATGAATTTTGAAGTGTGATCGTAAGTGCCCATGGGTGAACTATTGCTATAAGACCAAGAGATAATTACATATTTCTTCCTCCTCCTTGATGATTATGAAGCTGTGCTTAGCATCGAATAGCTGACGACATTGGATGATGTTTCCTAAAATTTTTTGAAACTAATTATGAAATTTTGCAGTGAGGGGAAATAGGTGATATTGTACGAGAAATATAAGGGTGACATAACGATGATTTACACACAACGAATGAAGAAAGTTTTGCATAAAGTATACAGTGGCTTTTTAGTATAACTTGAGTAGTAATCTAAGGGAGAGCTAACCGAATTTGAAGACCCAAACCTACTTCCCTTGCTTGCTGAATTTTCAGATATATTTGACGAACTGCACAACCTACCTCCTACCCACCGGCATGATCATTGTATACCGATTCTTTCGAGCAAACCTCTAGCAAATACTTAGTCATATCGGTATTCACATCTCTAGAAGGATGAAATAGAAAGGATTATAAATGAAATGATCAAAATAGAAGTTATTCGGCCAAGTTGCAGCCCCTATTCTTCACCAGTGCTCCTCGTACGAAAAAAGGATGAAACATGACAAATATGCATTAATTACCGAGCTCTCAATGGCATAACCGTCAAGGACAAGTATCATATTCCAGTAGTAGATGAATTATTTGATGAATTAAAGGGAGTACTAGTCTTCAATCTGGGTATCATCAAATATGAGTGTGCGAAGAAGACATACTGAAAATCGCCTTTCGAACGCACAACGGCTACTATGAATTTCTAGTAATGCCCTTTGGTCTCACCAATGCTCCCTCCACCTTCCAGACCTTATGAATGATATTTTCTGGAGTTATCTTCGTAAGATTGTGCTGGTCTTCTTTGACGATATCATTATTTACAGCCCTTCTCTTGAAAGTCATTTTCAGCACTTATGACTTGTTTTGACGATTTTGCGAGAACATGTTCTTTTTGTCAAAAAATCAAAGTGTAGCTTTCTTCAACAGAAGGTGGAATATCTTAGACATATCATATCAGAGGAAGGTGTGGTGATGGACCCCTCTAAAATTGAAACAATGTAGAACTGATCGACCCCGAGGAACATAAAATCGCTGCATGACTTTCTCGGTTTAATAGGCTACTACCGCAAGTTCATGAAGAACTATGGAAAGATCAGTGCATCCCTTACTTCCTTGCTAAAAAAAAATGTTTTCCAATGGTCAGACAAAGCCACCACTGCCTTCGATGAACTTAAAGTCGTAATGTCAACAATACCCGTACTAGCACTACTCGATTTCGGCAAGACTTTTGTTATTGAAGCTGATACCTCCAGAGTTAGAATTAGTGCTATACTAATGCAAGATGGTTATTCTCTCGCTTATACTAGTATGGTATTATCTCCTTCCCATCTTAAGATGACTATTTATGATAATGAGATGCTTGCGATTATGCATGCAGTGGCCAAATAGAGACCGTACTTGATAGGGCGACGCTTTCAAATCAAGACTGACCATAAAAGCCTAAAATATTTCTTAGAGCAGAAGATATCTTCCCCCGAGCAGCAAAAAGCAGATGTGCTTTCATGGCTACCCGAGCAAGTTGAATTTTTTATCGTTTCACTGTCGACCAGCGACTTCCTTGAAGATATTAGGAGAGAATAGTAAAATGATTCGGAGACCAGTAAGATCATAAAAAAATTGGAGGCAGCACCTGTTGGGATCGAGAGTGACACTAAGATGGGGGGGGGGTGAATTAGTGCAGCGGTTAAACACGATAAATTTCGACGATTTAAACACTTATTCAGAAAACTTCATACAATAAAAAATGATTTCGATTAAATTGTATCAGAAATGTGTTTAGCTTGAAAGCATTAAGAAAAGGAGGGCAGTGAATAAGTGAAGAAAATAGATTTACAGAAAGATAAAGAGCAATAAAGTAAATACAAATCGATTTTATAGTGGTTCGGTCATACGACCTATGTCCACTCCCGATTCCTCTTCACTTGAGGCCTTCGGCTTTTTCACTTGCTATCCTCCTTCCAACGGGCAGGACAAACTCCCTTTTACAAACTTTGTTTACAAGGCTTCCTCCCTCAACACCTCTCTTAAAGACAACTTCAAACTTTGGATGAGGGATTTCAACTAAAACTAACAGAGTTTTCCCTTAGTTTCTTACATAATTCTTACTATACCAAGCAAGAACATCTGGGGTATTTATAGACCCCAAGAGAATTCAAATTTGGAGCCCAAATTTAAATCATCCTAGATTTCAAAGGTACTGGCGGTACCACCACTCAGGCTTTTTACCCTTGTTAGTGTACTGGGCGGTACCACCGCCCAGCCAACGATGCCACCGTTCGGGCACTCTACCCCAGGGCAGTACCACCACCTAGACCACCTGGGATACTGAACCCAAGTGGTACCACCGCCCCTAATCTCGCGGTGCCATCGCTAGACAGGATTTAGTAACCTTGTTTGGGCCTTGAGTCCGGCTCAAACTTATTTGGGTATGGGCCTAACTGGCCCCTAACTAGGTTAGACCAATTACAACCCAATTAGACCTAATCCTACTTTGATCTAGATAATTATTATTATAACATGAATCAAAATATCACCCAGCACGTCATTGGCCCATCGGCGCGTTGTCCATTTCTTCAGCGCATCATCCTCTCTTGCGGCTTGTTGCCCAATCAGCAACTAACCTCTGCAGCCCTGATCTCCTTAGCATAACTCCGCTCTTCTTAGCCTGATGCCCAACATCCAAAGCCTTCTATCGATTGTCGACCGGACCTCCGGCTCGACGTCCAATATCCTGACATGTTCCTTCGGTGCAACGTTAATTCCTTCTGCATCAACTGTCTAATCCTGATCGAGTACACCTACATGACTTAAAACGTTGTTAGATAAATAAAATATAATTAATTAGTTTCATCATCAAAATTCAAGATTCAACTAATTAATGACTAACGGAGTTAACCTTAACTCCCCAGAGTTTAACCAAACTCCCCCTATCAATATACCATTGATAGAACACTTAGATTTATCCAAATCCAAGCAATATGTATCAAATATCATGCCAACAAAAATATCATGCAAATATATAAAACATTTAAAACATCACACATTGCATGATATCATCACATCAATCCACTTCTCCCCATTTGTCATCAACAAAAAGGAGAAGTTGCTCTAGCTATTTAAAAGATATACAAATCAACATATAAGCTAGATTTACAACATTCAATCATACCATTCAATCATAAAATTACAAGGTGGCAATTTTTTATGTTCAAGATAGGAAGTTCGTTCATTTCAATGATCGAGCTAACAAATTTCTAATTGAAGTCACAAGCTAGTAATAAATTTTCTCCCCTTTTGTTTTTGTCAAAAAGAAGAGAAAGGTACAATTCTTTTCCCTTTACATGAATTTTAAAATTATGATAATTAACAAAAATAAATATTCATGGGGTATCAAAAGTTTATATTCATTTTTCAAGATCAATTTATGAAAATCAAGTTACGAATCAGAATCAAGTTACAAATTGAACATTCAAGCTATCTCTTAAGGTACTCTTTAATATGCTAGTAATTTTGCGATATGTTAACAAGTAATTTTTGCTTGCTCCAGCAAAATTCTTTCTCTCGTGATGCATGAGCTAGCAAGCATTTGCCTTAAGCTAGCAATCTTTCTCCCCCTATGTCATTGTCAAAAAGAAGGGGAGGAGTACAAGTAGTCTTTTACATCAATGCTTTGATCATGATAAAATAATAAATTTACATCATGAATTTTCAACATATCAAGTCATGAATCATTTGGTAGTAAGAAGAACAACTTGATTTATGCATAATAGATCTAAATCTAACATGAATCATAAAAAAAATTTTGAGTGTCAAATATTGATATATCAAGATCATGACTTAGATTGTTTGTCATTCAAGCATAAGACATCTCATCAAGATCACGATATAAATAAAAATTCTCTTAAAAGGATTAAAAAGAATTTGAGTTGTAAATCCGAGAGATCAAGATCATGAGATAATAAGAGCTACTTGAAGCATTCTCATTAAGATCACCTTTTTTTAAAAAAATATTCCATGTATCAAATATCAAGATGACATTTCAAAAAAAAAAATTCAAGAATCAAGATCATGAATTCATAAAATTTCAAGTATTGAATCCTGAGAAATCAAAAGACAAGTTATATTTCATTTGAAAAATTCTTTTTAGACAAATGAAATAATCATGGCATACGATCTTGATTTAAAAAAATTTCAAGTTATACTTATCAAGATCATGAATCGTAAATATTTTCTTTAGCCAAGAATCACATGAGCACTTGATTATTGCATAAGAATTTTCATTGCATTATGATTTATGAATTCTTTCTCTACAACATAAATCATAGGAGTTATAATAGTAATGATATCAATCATGATTCATTTGTAGAAAATAGCAAAGAGAACAACTTGATTCATGGATAAGAGACATCAAGTCATCAACATCAAAAGAAAATTTTGAGTTTTAAATCAAGATCATCAATTCATGATTCCAACAAAATAAAGTTGTGATTCCAAAAGTTTAAAAATAGATGTCATTGATTCAAGAGATCAAGAGAAGAGTCATAAAATCATTCAATCTTACTTAGTCAACTCAAGACTCATAATCAAATTATCAAAATCATTCTTAAGATTCAAGAGACTTACATGAACATAGTATACATGGATTCATCATTTGTCTTTTATCGAAAAATTGAAAACTTTAGAGATAGACAAATTTCAAGAGTCATGTATTTCCTTTTTATGAATTTTTTTTTATATTATCTAAGCATGCCTTTGTCTTTATATCCCTAGAGATAAGCATGAAAGCTCAAGATGTAAAGGCAAAATTTCGTAAAACAAATCATGATATATATTATCGTACAAATCCGAAATCAAGATTCAAGAGAAATCACTAAGACCAAAAACATGATACACACATTTGTTTTTAAAATATTCATCACGATTATCTTTAAGAGATTCATAAAATGAATTCATTAACTTCAATAGGATAAAAAATGCAATCTCTTTTTATGTGATTCATCCTATAATCATGTATATGCCTTTAGTAAAAATAAGTATTAACATTCAAGAACGAAAAGGTAAATTTCATAAAATAATTTATCAAGCATGATTCCATAACTTTCAAGCATAAGAACATCCTTTTAATATTGAGATTTTTATCATCAAGTAAGATTTCAAAAGGTATGTTCAAGATTTTTTATTCGAAAGCCATGTATCATCATACAAATTAGATATTATTATCAAAATCTTTCATTTGAAAATTTTATTTAATTACATGTAGCATGCTCAAGTCCTTTTTCTATAAAAGTTGTGTATCAAGTTTAAGACCAAAAAGCTATCAAGAACAAACACATAAAACATAAAAAACATCATGATAGCACATTTATAATTTTTATATATTTTATTTTATTTGATTGACCTTATATGTTCATATTTTCACACAAAAGTCAAGTTTCATTTTATAAATCCGAAAAATAATTTTCATCATGAAAACCATCAAGTCCAAAAACACATTTTTCCAAAATGTAGGATTTCAATTTTCATTACTTCAATAACTCATGCATGATATAAAATCATCAAGCATCATGTTTAAAAGCGAAAAGCAATATAAAACATCAAAATGCACATGCATGGATTAATCCTAAGCATTATCATAAATCATGTAAATATCTTTTTAATTTTTACTTTTCAAAAGTGCTAGAAGGAAAATCATAGTAAAATTTTTAAAAATAATTTTTTTATTCCCTACCAACTAAACTAAGCATTCATAAAAAAATTCAAGTAATTTCATAAAGTAAAGGGGCTTTGGTTGAGTTGCTTACCTTGTAGTAAAAAACCGTTAAAGCGCAAATTGTCATTTCTTCACTTGATTCGCCCTTAGGTGCCTTCCTCTTCTTTGGCCTCTTCCTTCATTCAAGTTTATTTTTAGTTTTAAATTTTTGTTTAATAACTTGTTAACATTGATTAAAAGTTTAATATCCTCTTCATTGTCCTCATCACTTGAGTCATACTCAAGTGGCATTTTATAGTCTGGAGTTCCAAATCCTTCCTGTTCTTTGGAAGGTAGTTCATGTGTTCATCGGTTTTAAAGAAACTCATTTCATAGGTCATTAATGACCCGATTAGTTCTTCTAATAAAAATTCACTTAGATTTTTAGTTTCTTGAATCGCCGTTACTTTAGGATCCCACCTTTTTGGAAGGGATCTTAAAATCTTGTTAATGAGTTCAAAATCTGAGAAACATTTACCAAGTGCTCTTAGACTATTAATGACATCCGAGAAATGGGAGAACATGTCATCGATAATCTCATTCGGTTCCATTTGAAAAAGCTCAAAATCGTACATCAAAATGTTAACTTTCGAGTCTTTGACTCTTCTCATTCCTTCGTGTGTGACTTCAAGTGTGTGCCAAATATCTAAAGTCATTTCACACGTAGAAATCCGATTAAACTCAGTTTTATCTAAAGAACAATATAAGGCATTCATAGCCTTTGCATTTAAAGAAAAAGATTTTCATTCTAAATCTGACCATTCGTTCGTCGGTTTAGAAGGAAGTTGAAAACCGTTTTCAACAATATTCCATAAATCCAAATTCATAGAAATCAAGAAAACTCTCATTCGAGTTTTCCAATATGTGGTCTGATCTGTTAAAGAACGGAGGACGAACAACCAAAAAGCCATCTTGAAAGTCATGAAGAGTCATTTCTCATGGGTGTGAATTCGAATGAGAAATAACGAGGCTCTGATACTAATTATTGGGATTGAGAGCGGCACTAAGAGGGGGGGAGGTGAATTAGTGCAGTTAAACATGATAAATTTCGATGATTTAAACACTTGTTTGAAAAATTTCATACGATAAAAAATAATTTCGATTAAATTGTATTGGAAATGTGTTTAGCTTGAAAGCATTAAGAGAAGGAGGGTAGTGAACAAGTAAAGAAATTAGGTTTGCAGAAAAATAAAGAGCAATAAAGTAAATGCAAATCGATTTTATAGTAGTTCGGTCATACGACCTATGTCCACTCCCGATTCCTCTTTACTTGAGGCCACCGGCTTTTCCACTAGCTATCCTCCTTTCAACGGGCAAGGACAAACTCCCTTTTATAAACTCTATTTACAAGGCTTCCCTCAACACCTCTCTTAAAGATAAATTTAAACTTTGGAGGATGGATTTCAACTAAAACTAATAGAGTTTTCCTTTAGTTTCTTGCATAATTCTTGCTATACCAAACAAAGACATCTAGGGTATTTATAGACCCCAAGAGGATTCAAATTTGGAGCCCAAATTTGATTCATCTCGGATTTCATAGGTACTGGCGGTACCATCGCCTAGGCTTTTTTCCCATGTCAGTGTACTGGGCGATACCATCACCCAGCCTAGCGATACCACTGCCTGACACACTAACACAGTTAGTGTACTAGGCAGTACCATTGCCCAGACCACTTAGGAGACTGAACCCAAGCGGTACCACCGCCCTAGTCTGGCGGTGCCACCGCCAGATAGGGTTCAGCAACCTTGTTTGGGCCTTGAGTCCAGCCCAAACTTATCTAGGTATGGGCCCAACTGGCCCCTAACTGGGTGAGCCCAATTACAACCCAATTAGACCTAATCCTACTTCGATCTAGATAATTATTATTATAACGTGAATCAAAATATCGCTCGGCATGTCATTGGCCCATCGACGCTTCATCCGTTTCTTCGGCGCATCGTCCTCTCTTATGGCTTGTTGCCCAATCAACAGTTGACCTCTGCAGCCCCGATCTTCTTGGCGCTACTCCACTCTTCTTGGCCCGATGCCCGAAACCTTCTATCAATTATCGATCGGACCTCCTGCTCGTCGTCCAATATCTTGACGTGTTCCAAATGCATTCCACACCTGCGGTAGGGCACTCTAGGTTCCTTAGAACCTATAAGAGAATTAAGCAAAATTTTTATTGTGTAGGGATGCAAAGTATTATTACTGAATTTGTAGCACAATGTGCTGTATGTCAACGATATAAAGATGAGACAACGGCAAGTCCCGAAAAGCTGCAACCTCTACCCATCCCGGACTCAATATAGAATGATATATCAATGGACTTCATCGAAGGGCTTCTCTCATCATAAGGAAAAGCTCAAGCAAGGATGAAACAACAATATGATCAACACAAAGGTGAAAGAGAATTTTCAGTAGGAGATTGGATCTTCCTACTGCTCCAGCCATACAAAAAAATATCAATCCAGACTAGAGCATCCATGAAGCTTTCACCTCGGTTCTATGGACCCTACCAGATTTTGGAGTGCATCAGAGCAGTAATATACAAATTGGAATTACTCGTCAGCTCTTGAATCCATTCAGTCTTCCATGTGTCATATTTGAAGCTCAAGTTAGAACAAAACGAGATAGCCCAAAGTCACCTATAAAATATGACTACCCATGGAGAGCTTCAGACCTAACCGAGTATCATTATTGATCGACGGATCATGACTCAACGACAATGACTCACTACTGAAGTGCTAATATAATGTGCGAACCTACCAGCAGAAGATGCCACTTGGGAGAACTATGACGACTTGAAGATCAAATTCCCAGAATTCATAGAGCGTCAGCCTTGAGGACAAAGCTAATTTGAAGAGGGCGGGATCTATTAGGACTTTAGCTAGGAGAGTCCTAATTTAATTTCATTGAAAGGGGGTAAACATGTAAATCCCAAGGGCATTCATATAAATCCTATCTATTCGACTCCTATTAAAGAGGTGAAGAGGCTGATTAGGTTAGGATTAGTTTGAAGGTTACTTTTTAGAGAAGTATTAGGAGTTGATTAGAAGTAGGGGTCTTGAGTAGGAGTCTTATTAGGAGTTGGAGTCCTATTAAGAGTTGGGGTTTAGAAGCCCTATAAATAACCATGTATTCACCTTCTTTTCTTAATGAATAGATCAATCCTTTTAGTAGCTTTTGAGCAACAATTTGGAGGAAGGAACCCTGTAGAGTTCCAAGGAGATCGATCTCCTAAAAAGATCAACCCCAAGCTTAGAATCCGTAAGGGTTCTAACAATTTCACTTTTGGGATGGTCAAACTACGTTGCACCTTCTTCCTCCTCCAAAGTTTATTATAGCTCAGTAATTCAGGCCTTCCTCATTATCATCGTTCTCTTCTTGCAATAAGCAAACCTAACTTTTTTTTTATTACTATTATCTCAAAAGTCGATCGCTTATAGTGATATCATAGGCAACTCAATGTCCCGAGAAGCCGAATGAGATGCTGGTTATAGATGAGGCATCGGGCTCCCCTATGCAACCAAGCTCCTCCAGTTCTATCAAAATAATATTAATCTTCAAAATAATATTAATCCTTCGGATGGGTAAGTTAGTAAAACTCTAAGGTGGAGTGTAGAGGGTGACTCAAGTGATGAAAGAGAAAAAAAAAACCTCTATTTTATATTACGTTGGAAATATTCTCCAAGAAATATTTGTTGTTAAGATGGATAATGATGTGGCATAAAATTTTTTGTCATTTTTGCCAAATCTGTGTCCATGTGTCAATTGTCAAATTTTAGAATATTTATTCTTGATGGTCTCTTTATTCTTGTTTGTCTATAATATAATTGCATCTTTTTCATTTATTTGGTAGTAGTAATTTTTAAACACTTTCTTATCAACAGGATTGGATTTACGTGTAGTTTCTACACAAGCAAACTGTTCTTTTTACCACAAACAGCAAAGCTATGGTCTGCTCTTAAATCAACAATGCTGGAAAGAACCTAGTTGCACTATAACAAGAGGACAAGAAGAAAAATCTTCTATTGTATTTCTACAATGGAAGATCAAACTTAATCAAATTAAACTTGTTACTGTATTTATCTAACCTTATATTTTATTTGAGTACCAAAAACCTGTTACAATGTCATGAACATTTGGTATAAATTTATGATGTTTCTATCATGTTCCTAAATAACCATGCATTCATCTTTTAACAAGAACACTTGATGTAGCAAAAAAATACAGAATCTCACAGAAACGTGAAATGAATGAGAGAGAGAGAGAGAGAGAGAGAGAGAGAGAGAGAGAGAGAGAGAGAGAGGAAGAGAAATGATGGGTATGACCACCACGAAGACATGAACTAGAACCTTATGTGAATAAAGAGAGGGTAATATACGAATGTAATTCTTTTTTAAATAATACTAATAAGGTACTAGTAGCCCAAAATCTAACCAAGTAAAAGAAGATTCTGAGATGAAAGTAAAAAAATTATATTAAACTTCTCAAAATGAAAAATACTTATAAGACCTTCAACTCTAACTCTAGACTTGAGTACTCTAAGCTAATCAACTTATCTAAGAGATAAAACTTTTAAAATCCCCGAAAAGATATAACTTTAAACTTTAACAAACCTATCCTTCCATTGCTTCTAGCATTCCAATTTATTATTGCAATGATTTCTTTTTATTCTTCTTCCTTCTAATTCGTTTAACATAAGTTCCTTATTCTTAAATTTCTTCATTTTGAAATTTGAATGTGAATGAAACCAAGGCATATGGAGGCGAAAAAGTCAGAGAAGGAAGAAGTAGAGGAGGGGGAGGTAGAAGAGGAAGGAGAGAGGAAGGAAGAGGAGGGAAAAAAAAAGGCAACAGAAGAGGAAGGGGATGAGGGGGGTGAAGGAGGATTTAGAAATTTTTGACTTGAACCAATTCATTGACCTAAACTGACTCTTCAAAAAAAATAAGAAAAATATTATTAAGATTAGTGATAAAACTGAAATTTAGAAAGAAAATCTTTTTAATAGAACAATTTTTTATTAAAAATGATTATGAGTGACTTTTTTTTTGGATAAATTTTCCTTCTTTCAACGAATAAATAAGATGTTTCTCTATCTTATCAATTAAATACTTAATAAGTTCTTCAGCTGCTAAAGAGAGAGAGAGTGTGTGTGTATATATATATATATGCTTGTTTATTCTCCCCTTTACTCATTATTTCTTCTGAAGCATCTCCTCCTGGTAACAGCAAGCAAATCCCAGTGAGCTTTTGTTGCTTGCAACTTTTGTTTTCTCAAAGAGTGTGAGACATTGGTGTTGGAGCCAGAAGAAAACTACGGGGAGAGCCATGAGAGAGAGAGAGAGAGAGAGAGAGAGAGAGAGAGAGAGAGAGACGTTAGTTTAGTTTACTTGGTTCACACCCGTGTTGTTGGTTGAATGATTACTGCTGCTAACGATTCTGTAGCGAGTCAAAGTGCATGCAACGAACGTCGATCCGACAAGGAGAGATCCTGCTATCGCGTCAGGTGCCACGGATGCGCGTCCACGAGATGCCCAACGCGCATTTGCTCCCTCAACAAAGTCTATACATACTGTTCATCGCTTCATCTACCACCATATTTTACTGATATGCGCTTTGCACTTGAGAAACAGGTGTGACTCTAAAACTGTGAAGCATCCAATTACCTCTGCAGTCAAGTTAAGGTTTTCTCTTTTGCTGTTGTTGTTGAGGAAGAAGAAAGAATGAAGTTTCTGGTTGATACCAAACGAAAAGATGTGAGATCAAGCACAGAAGACGATCTTCTCCAAGCCTCTTGTGCTTCACACCAGACCCACATGGCCACAGTATAAGGATAGAAATAAAATAAAGCACAAGAAAAAGAAAGGTAAGAATACTTCAAAGGATTCCTTCAAAGCCAACCTCTTGGAGAGTATGATGGAAAAGCTCAGAGAATGAACATGGGGGTAAGGACCACCACCTGCAGTTGATTAGTTTATACTGGCTTCGGAGTGATATGAGGATGTTTTGAGCACTCTTCCAATTAAATTCTGCAGCTTGTGTTCTTTCCTTCCATTCCCTGATGAAGATGTCAATCACTCGTGTGTTGGCTTCTGCATAGTAGTATATAGATATATTTTGAGAAGTTCAATCTTTTCCTTGAGAACATTGATTGGTTTCTGCATGATGTCTGTCAATTTGTTGGCTCTCAGATTCTGAGTTGGTTGCAAAGCAAGTTCAGTGGGAGACAGGAGAATAAGAGATTTGATGTTGGGTCAAGCCCCATTTTGAGTATGTTTCATCTCTATTAAATAATAATTAATATAATTGGAGTTCATATTAGGTTTGATGATGGGAACACATTGGATCACTTTTTATCATCTGTTTTGTATTTGCTTATGGCTTTTCTATTAATCTGAACAAGATGGCATTTTTATGTCTTCAGCAGTTTGTAATGACTGGAATTGCATTTCCTTCCATTTAATCTCCATCGTCAGTTGAGAGAAAATGACTTGAGAAGATTATTAGTGGAATATGAAATAAGAATATGTGAAAGCATTAATTGTGTGGATTGTGTAGGAGACTGTGAAAGCATGATTTTTAGATCACTGCTTTGTCCCCTTTCCTCGCGTCTTTAAATAAGCTAATAAGTCAGGCAAGACAAGAAAAAGATATCTCCATCATTCCTACCTGTCTTAGATTTGCTCTTACAGTTTGTTCCAGTCAAATCAGTCATGTAACTGCTTGTACCAAAAGATTCTTAAGTTTTCTTCTCTAACTAGCTGTCTTTTACTGTTTATCCATTTAATTTGTCCTCCAAGCAATTAATGATTACACATGGTATTGGAGAAATATATGATCTAAAGGGAGAGAAGCAAGAGGAATTTCACTGAACTTTACACATTTGACTCTTGCTATATTGGATAGGATTAATCTATAGACATGAATGTTATGATAAAAAAGATACAACAAAATTTATCATCGTAACTAAATGGACAACTGAGATGGAAACTTCCAAGAAATTTCGGTAAAATGAATATGTAATGCAATTGTAGTCCAGCAAGCCATGGAATGCAAATCATAGAAAGAGATGTAACTCATTTCAAAGGATCACGGACTTGTATAGAATCTACAAATTTATAGTGAGAATCTTTTGATAACTTGACACTTGGTCCAATCTCTTTTTTTCCTCTCCTTTTTGTTTCTAATCTAATTAATATGTGTAGATTATTTATTTATTCTTTTGTCCTCCTTCAGATACCACTTCACCTAACTTCACAAAGAAATCAGTGACTCACTTCAAATATTATTTGCAATTGGGACAATCGGTAATGACGAACCGAAAGAAGGTGAACAGAGTAGTGATTCATCAAAAGAACATTTGTTCCTTGCAAAATCTGATGGGCTTCTAACCTGAAGAGCTGATCAAGCTGCAGGAGCCATTGAAGTTATTGGCATCGAGGACTAAACAAGACATCGGATTCCTTAATCACCCTTCTGGCTTGGATGATTCAGACCAAGTGGAAAAGGCTGAATTGTCAGTGAATATGAAGATCATCTTAAGCAGGGCGATAGACTTGTTCTCGGATAATTGTGATATGATCAAGCAGAAGTCAATCTCATTTCTCCTCAAGAAGATGTGTCTGCTGGAGTGGCTTTGCACCCAATCCTAAATTGAAGGATCTGGTACCTGAATCAAGAATGGAGAAGGTATTACACTTCCGAGCATACAAAACACATGATAGAAAATACACTTAACGTTCAAAATCTGAGAAATAATTCTATTTTATTTTATTCTACCAAAGTTTTTCAAGGCTATACTTAACAAGAAAGTATATCCTCAGCATTCAGCTCCAACACAGGCAAAAAAGTGCATAGAGAGTAATCTGAAAGACAGAACATGCTTCAAGGATGAGGTGCATAGAAGAGAGAATGGGGGTCAATAGTTCAGAACAGAATCAGAATGTGTCTAATTAGCACCTGCTTCCTGCTCTTTTAGAAGATTTCGTTGGTCATGATTGCTTTTTTTCTCTCCAGATGTTTCAGAAATGAAGGCAACAGAGGAAGTTTGACCGGGGCCATGTAAGTAGCACATTGTTATGTTTGCCAACGCATATAGAACAAATCATATCATGACCCATAGCAAATATCCAGAGATGGTTAGAATAATTTGGTTTGTAGCTTTTGGTTAATCCTGAGAAGTGAAAAGACGAAGAAGCACAACAACCAACATCTCAAAATAAGTTTCCATCATAATAACATTCATTCAACATTGTTTTTAATACAGTTTATCTCCATTTGGCCTGATCTAGTGCATCATTTGTTGTGTTTATTTAGAAAAGGAAGAACGCATCAACAGGCTCACTTGCATTTGAGGGAAATGCAGGTACTTGAAAGCTTATCCTGATTCCAGAGCATTGCAATTGTAAAAAAAATTTCCCAAGTAAAGAAAATGGGGCTTAAAGATGAGAGTTGAAATTTGCATGTTTTATTACCTGGAATAAAAGGCGAGTCATCAGCAAAAATTGGGAGAATGACAACTTCATCAGCACTCACTGAATCAAAAGAAAAGATTGCTCTCAGGAAAGTTCCCTGGATGCATCACCAGACACTGTTGAGATCCTGTAATCAGTGAGCAGATCAATGAGTACTTCTGTTACATCCTAGTAATACACAGTCATCATCTTGTTAATGTGCATGTAATTTTCTTATGTCAATTGTAACTTACATCTCGGAAATCTGAACTTGTTCACATCCATAGTCAACAATAATTGAACATGAAGTACACTTAAAGTTCACATCCAGATGTGCTGTTGTGTATCAAAATCACTTCCATAAATAATGAAACTTAAAAAAAAGCTTAGAGCTAAACATACCTCCACTCAACCACTACCTGCGACAATGAACTTTGAGCTCCAAGGCCTGATAAGCTCATCAGCAATTCCTTGCCATCAGCCAAAGCATACGCCATCATTTCCTGCACTCAACATTCCACAGCATGAGCTAACATGACTTCCAAGCATTTCAAGGCACAGTGATAATCTTACATGAGCTCAAACCTGATTCAAAGCCACTACCAAACTGAGAAATTAGGATTAATGGAAACCACCTACAAACTGGCTACAATCCTAGGGTTTAACTGCAAACCCCTCATCTCTCTGCATAGAGCTTCAGCAGCCACAAATTTACAAAACCATACATGGATTACAAAGAAGCATGAAACAGAGTTTAATCTGAGTAACTTCCAATATTTCAAACAAAAATAGCAAAGAGAAACAAAACCAGCATCCTCACAAATTACACTCCCCATGATCTCCCTCTGCATATAATTGACAGAATCTATCAGGTGCAATAATTTGATCAAAAGCAAACTTTATTTTTCCAACAAATGATCGGTCCACAAATACCACAGCAGTTTATCTAGAGAGCCTCTAGTAAATAGAAAAAAGACTAAGTGCAATAAGAAAAGAGATTTGATAAATCATATACTAACTGAGCAATTTATCTAATCAAAGATATATATTGCTTATTTTATCCCCAGTCACTAGCAATCTGCTAGTGTTGATTATGAGAGAAAAGAGTTTCTGTGTTGTATTACTGTCATAGAAAAAGGACTAGGGGTATCTTGCTGAAAATAGTTTCAGTTGCAAATGATTTTAATCATGTAATGGTACATACCATTGTACTGTTAGTCATTTGACAACACAGAAGACATGCCTATGATGGTGATTAAAACTGCAGTCACATTTCATAAGAGACCAGTCTGTATTACCAAGGATATATCAAACTTGGTTATGAAATTTTGAAGCTATTAAGTAATCTTCTTTGGCTGGTAATGGAAACAAATTGCATCAGTAGAAATGCCTTCTTGTATCCTTATTATGGACTCCTATAAATGGATGTCATCAAACACTCAAGATCAAGAACTGCAGATATATTAGAGTATAGAATTCAGCAAAGATGAAAGCAGTGTCATACTGATAGCAATTATTGTGTATGCCGAGTAAAATCTGGACAGTGCATCATGTGAACATGATACAGGGGAAAGAGAAAGGAAAACCAAAAGAGAAAGAAAACCTGATTTATGTTTATCTATCCCAATAGGTAATAATGGAACAGCCATAAGAGAACACTACAGAATGTAGATAGTTAACAATGCCTCACATCGTGTTTCTGATAAATAACAAAACACAAAAAATGTAGATAGTTAACCTCTCAGTTAAAATATAAAGGGAAATTAATGCTAGAGATACATTGACAGCATTGGCTAGGCCTTTACTGGTGATATCTGTTAGGATCTAGAGCGGCACTAAAAGGGGAGGGGGGGTGAATTAGTACAGCGGATAAAAACCGTAAATTCAAAACGATTTCGAAAAGAGTTGTGCATTGAAAAGTTTCGGTCCGACGAAAAAGATTTCGGCAAAGTGAATATTTCGATTGAATACGAAAGAGAGTTGAGAGGAGATTGAGAGATTGCAGTCAAGTAAAAATTGAAATGCAGCAATTTAAAAACTCACCAAGAGAAGTACGTAGCGATTTATAGTGGTTCGATCAAATGACCTACGTCTACTTCCGAAACCTCCTCCGATGAGGTTTCCAACTTCCACTATCAATTCTTCTTGAAAGGGGAATTTCCAAGCACCTCTCTTACAGACTTTTACAAGTGGTTCACACTCTCTTACACAACTTTTACAAATGAGGCTTTGGGAGGTGAGCACTCAAACTTTCGAATGCAAACTTTTCTAGAGTTTTGACTCAGTTTTTATCACTTCTTAATGTATTTAGCCAGCTGAGAAGTATGGGGTATTTATAGGCTCAATTGGCTTCAGAATTGGAGTCAAAAAGAGTCACATCCCGAATTTTCGCATCTTGGCAAGATTTCACCGCCTTAGCACCGGCAAAGATTACGGCCCGATTGACCTGCTCTGTCAGTGTATTAGGCGGTACCACCGCCCAGTCTGGCGGTACTATCGCCTGACAAGGTCCTCAGACTCTGTGGAGGGGCGGTACCACCACTGACAATTAATAACTGTTAGCGGTACTACCGCCCAGACCACCTAGGAACTTATTCCCGGGGCGATGCCACCGCCCTAGTCTGGCGGTGCCACCGCAGGTACCGCCCAGACCACCTGGGAACCTATTCCTGAGGCGATGCCACCGCCAAACATGATTCAGCACTATTGAATGGGCCTTGAATCCAACCCAATTCAATCTAATTAAGGCCCAGTTGGCCCCTACTAAGGTTAATTAGGATTATCACATAATCCTAACCCTAATTACATGCTAACTATGAAATTGAAATATATTTCTAAGCAAATTATAATCCGGTGACGTCGAGTCTATTTCCGACGAGCTTCCGGCGGACTTCCGACACGCCCTCGGATATCTTCCGACGAACCCCCAGCAGGCTCCTAGAATTCATGGCGAGTTCCGATGAATCTTTTGGCAAGCTTCCGAACTTTCTTGGTGAGCTTCGCGAACCTCCGACGAACTTCCGAAACCTTCGGCAAGTCCTCGATTCATTCTCGGCCAATTCCGGTAGCACTTCCGACTATCCTTCGGACTTCCGACGAACTCTTGAACTCCCAACATACTTGACTCTGTCAATTTGTTTTATGTCTTCATTGTTATTATAGTTAATCCTGCACACTTATCTCAATAATATGGATTAGATTAAATAACCTATCAATTGACTTCATCATCAAAATCCGAGATTCAACAATCTCCCCCTTTTTTATGATGACAATCAATTGATGGTGGAGTTAACCTTAACTCCCCCTATATGTATGTCATATTTTGAGAAATGGAACACTTGAATTCAAACTACTTGAATTCAAGCCGAAACCGATAAGTTGCATTCGTTGAACTTATCGTCATGCTCAACAAGCTGATCTTTCATAAATACGAAACTTCGTATTTTATCTCAGTTTAAAAATGATTTCAAGGCATGACATTCATTTTCTAGTTCAATGTTGAATGATGATGGACAATCATCATTTCGACATATGATACCAACTATCATTTTAAACTGTAGCAAGGATCAAATGATATCAAAATAAGATGTACAAATCGAAGGCATGATATCATTTTACGATACACCATTCAAACGAAATGATAACTTATCATATCAATGAAAGATACCAAATTTAAACATGATATGATAACCATCTTACAAAAATTAACATTTTAAACATGTATAAGCCATTTGCGATGCATGCGATACATTTCATACAATTGCAATACATTGTGATGCTTTTAATGATAGCAAGCATTTTACGATACAAAGCGTGGCAATTGCGATACATTGGAATACGATACATACAAAGCATTTATCCTTCCATCAAGTCATCAATCTTGCCACATTTTTCTCCCCCTTTGTCATCAACAAAAAGGAAATGGGCCTTGATGCCAAATATTATGATTGGAGTTTTCGTGAAAAATGGCAAAAAGAGAAGGATAAAGCCATCAAGAAGAATAACGAAAAGCGATTCGTTCATTCTTATTGAAAGTTCATGTCTATAAAATCGTAAGATAGATCATCGAGGTCAAAATTCACAAGAATTTCTAAGAGCTCATGAATGATTCATACATAAAAAATTCAGCATTAAGGCATAATAACTCTTGAAGCATAAAAGTGAAATTAGTGAGGTAAAAAGCTTACCAGAATCATTTCTATCAAATGAAATTAGTGAGGTAGAAAAGAGATCATTTGAACATAAAGTTCACAAAACTCATGATAAGAATTATGAATGTTCATTTAAGAAGGATTGAGATGAAAAGTTCAAGAGACAATTTGATTGAAAATTCAAGCCATAAAATCATTAAGTGAAAAGATAAATCATTGAAGCCAAGACATTCATCAAACATTTCATCAAGAGCTCACGACATTCATTTAAGAAAAATTTATGAGGAAGAAAAGAGAGATCATTTATGTTCAAAACTCATGAAAAGAGTCATGATGATGTTTTGATACTTAAAAGAAAAACTCATCCAAAAATTTTATAAAGGGCTAACTTGGCATTCTCATAAGGAAGAATTCATGAAGGCTAACTTGGCATTATCATTCATCAAATTAAAAATAACCAATCAAGCTAATAAAGCTCAAGACGTAAAATTTTGCACAAGAGTTAAAAATTCATCGAATTCGCATGAATGAAATCCGAAGAGAGTATTTAAGTAATAAAAAACTTGAGAGCTTCTTCTTTATGCAAAGTTCATGACATAAAGATATGTATAGTTGCATGTGTTATGAAGACAAAATCAACAAATTTCAAATGATACGAAAGTGTGTAAAATCATGAAATCCATTTATTCATGCCAATAGAAGTAAAGGGAGTATAAAATCAATAGAATCAATTTTACCAAGTCATTAAAAGGGCATGATATTAATTAAAGATCATCAACCGAGAGTCATATATATGATGCTAAAAATCATTAATCAAAGGAGAAGTATCAATGCAACATCGACGAAGGATAAAAATGTGAGCTCCGTTCAAAATACGATATCAAAAAGATGTCATTCGAAATCCGAAAAGATAATATCAAGATGTGTTCATGAAAACCGAAGTTACAAAATTTCGGAAAAGAAACATACAACAACCTCATGTATTAGGACAATTTAGCATGCCTAATTCTCTTCTAATGAAGTCAAATTGTTCTTCATTTAAAAGTTTTGTGAATATGTCCGCTAATTGGTGTTTTGTGTCAATAAATTCTAGAGTAACATCATTATTATTGACATGATCTCGTATAAAGTGATGCCTAATGTCAATATGCTTAGTTCTAGAGTGTTGAATGGGATTTTTGATTAAACAGATAGCACTTATGTTATCACATTTTATGGGAATATTCTTTAAATGAATTTCATAATCTTCTAAAGTATTTTTCATCCAAACAACTTGTGCACAACATGCACTTGCGGCTATGTATTCGGCTTCGACCGTAGATAGTGCAACCGAGTTTTGTTTTTTGGAAGTCCAAGAAATAAGTGCATGTCCTAAAAATTGGCATGTTCCGGATATACTTTTTATATCTATTCTACATCCGTCAAAATCCGCATCCGTATAGGCTATTAAATCAAAGTCATCGGATTTTGGATACCATAATCATAGGTTAGGAGTTCCTTTAAGATATCTAAGGATCCTTTTAACGGCTTTAAGATGAGATAACTTAGGATTAGTTTGAAATATAACACAAAGTCATACACTAAACATGATATCCGGTCTAGTTACGGTGAGGTAAAGTAAACTACCTATCATTCCCCTATACGTCTTTTAATCAAATTTTTCTTCATTTTCATCCATGTCTAGCTTAGTGGAGGTACTCATAGGAGTGTTTATGGCTTTTGAACTATCCATGTTAAATCGTTTCAATAATTCTAATGTATATTTAGTTTGATTAAAAAATATACCACCACTTAGTTGTTTAATTTGCAATCCTAAAAAAGTTAGTTCACTCATTAAACTCATTTCAAACTTATGACTCATACACTTGGCAAATGATTCACATAGTGATTCATTTGTTGAACCAAAGATAATATCATCAACATAAATTTGAACAATAAGAAAATTATTTTTAAAATATTTAATAAACAATGTAGTATCAACCTTGTCTTTAGTAAAATTATTTGAAATAAGAAAAGAGATAAGTCTCTTATACCAAACCCTTGGGGCTTGTTTTAACCCGTAGAGAACCTTAGTCAATTTAAAAACATGATTAGAAAATAGAGAGTTTTTAAAACCAGGTGGTTGTTTAACAAACACTTCTTCGGAAATAAAACTATTTAAAAAAGCACATTTGACATTCATTTGAAACAACTTAAAATTATTACTACTAGCTTAGGCAAGGAGCATCCTGATGGTTTCTAATCTTGCCACAGGAGCGAAGGTCTCTTCATAATCGATACCTTCTTCTTGGTTGAAACCCTTGGCCACTAATCTAGCCTTGTTTCTAACCACGAGACCGAATTCATCTTGCTTATTTCTAAATACCCATTTAGTACCTATAACTAAGTGGACATTAGGTCTAGGAACAAGCTTCCACACCTCATTCCTCTGAAATTGGTTCAATTCCTCTCGCATTGTGATAACCCAAGAATCATCTTTCAAGGCTTCGTCAATACACTTAGGTTCAATTTGAGAAAGAAAAGCGATGTTGGCACAAAAATTCTTAAAAGAAGAACGAGTTTGAACTCTTTTTGATGTGTCTCCTATAATTAGCTCCTTTGGATGGGCATCTACATACTTTCATTCCTTGGGTAAGGAAATTTGGGAAGAAGATGCATCCAAGTTGCTACTTGGAGGAGAGGTTTCATTCAAATTTAAACTATTAAAATCAAGATCATCATCAAAATCATTTTTCTTAAATTCGGAAACTTTATTGAAAACAACATGAATAGATTCTTCTATAACCAAGGTTTTTTTATTAAAAACACGAAAGGCTTTAGAAATAGAAAAGTAACCAAGAAAGATGTCTTCATCGGATTTTGCATCAAACTTTCCTAAAGGCATCCTTTTCATTCAAGATAAAGCATTTGCAATCGAAAACTTTAAAATAAGAAACGTTTGATTTTTTATTATTCCACAATTCATAAGAAGTTTTAGAGAGAGATGATCTTATTAGAACCCTATTCATAACGTAGCAAGCCGTATTAACGGCTTCGGCCCAAAAGTATTTGGGTAAACTATGTTCATTCAACATTGTTCTTGTCATTTCTTGTAAATTCCTATTCTTTCTTTCTACTACTCCATTTTGTTAAGGATTCCTCGGAGTAGAGAAATTGTGGTTATATCCATTAGATTCACAAAAATTTTGAAAGTTACGGTTTTGAAATTCACCACCATGATCACTCCGAATCGATGAGATCATAAAACCCTTTTCATTTTGAGCAAGTTTATAAAATTTAGAAAAACATTTAAAACAATCACTTTTGTAAGCCAAGAAATAGGTCCAAGTGTATCTACTATAGTAGTCTACGATTACAAAGGCATATTTGCTACCTCTTAGGCTCGTTATGTCAATTGGTCCAAATAAATCCATATGGATCAATTGCAATGGTCTAGAGGTGCTTATTTGATTCTTTGGTTTAAAACTACTTTTTATTTGTTTTCCTAGTTGACAAGCATCACTTACTTTGTCTTTAATGAACTTAACATTGGGAATACTTCTTACAAGTTCTTTAGATGTGATTTGAGAGATTAGTTTCATGCTAGCATGACCTAATCTCCTATGACAAAGCCAAGCATCGTCATTCAAAGCCGAAAAGCACATTTCATTGCTAAGATCATCAATGTTTATAGTGTAGATATTATTTTGTTTTAATGCAATCATAGATGTGTTGTTGTACGGTTTTTCAATAATGCAAGCATTAGATTCAAATTTTACGATATATCCTTTATCACACAATTAACTAATGCTCAAAAGATTATGCTATAAATCATCTACCAACAACACATCATTAATTAAAAAGCTTGATTTGTTACCTATGGTTCCCTTGTCAATGATTTTACCCTTGTTGTTGTATCCGAAGGTGACATACCCTTCGTCTTGGCTAGTGAGCTTAGAGAATTATGATGGATCTCCGATCATGTGCCTTGAGCACCCACTATCAAGTACTATCTCTTGCTCCTAGCTTATGTGGGTGAATGTGTCTACAAAAGAGGATGGTTTTTAGGTACCCATTTGAACTTCGGTGCCTCAAAAATTGATCTACAAATCTTGTCATTATTCATTGAGTTCCTTATTATTCCTTTAGAAACCTATATCAAGTTATGTGGGCTAAGTTTCTTAAACGGACATTTGTAAACAACATGTCCGGGTTTGCAACAAAAATTGCATTTTGAGTGAGGTGATACATGTAGTATAGGTCCTTTAATGAACGTGATTGAATTTCGATGAGATCTAGTCACAAATCCAATTCCACTTCTTTTTTCGACATAACCCTTGTTTGCAAGGATCATGTCCAAGCCCTTGCTACCGACCTTAAATTTATTTAAGGTCTCTTTAGTAGCGAGTTCTCCTTCTTAATTGTCTCTAAGTGTTCACACTTAAAGCACGGAGGTTAAGAGGGAGCATCAAGTTTAAGACTATCAAGTTTATCAACTAAGAGAGCATGCTCCTTTTTCAATAAATTAAACTTTTTACTAATAGTTCTACATTCATCAAATAATTCATGAAAGACATTTGAAAGCTCGTCAAAAGATAAATTTTCATTAACTAAATCACATACCTCTTCTCCAAAAGCCATTAAAGCGAAGTTAGTCATCTCCTTGTTGCTTGCTTCTTCGTCTTCGGAGCCACTTGAGTCATCCCATGTTGCCTTTAGAGCCTTCTTCTTCTTTGGTTGCTTCTTCTTGGCTTGGGGGCATTCACTTTTGAAGTGCCCCGGCTTCTTGCGTTCATAGCATATTATTTGTTCCTTTTTGGGTTCAAGTTTGTTTTTAGAATCGTTTTTAAATTTATTCCATCTTATAATTTTTTTGAATTTCCGAGTCAAGAGTGCAACTTCATCATCAAGGTCCTCATCACTTGAAGATTCTTTCAAGTGGTCTTCTTGTGTTCTCAATGTCATATCCTTCCTGTTCTTTGGAAGGGGGTTCTCAAGCTCATCAAGAGCATAGCATGTCATTTCGTAGGTCATCAATAACCCAATGAGTTCTTTGAGAAAAAAAATTTTTAGGTCATTGGTCTCTTGAATGGCCGTAACTTTTGGATCACAACCTTTTGGAAGGGATCTTAAGATTTTTGTTACAAGTTCGAAATTAAAAAAACCTTTCCCAAGTGTTTTGAGTCCATTGATGACATCCGTAAAACGGGTATATATGTCTCCGATTGACTCATTTAGTTTCATCCGAAATAATTCGTAAGAATACACCGAGAGGTTGATTTTGGACTCTTTCACTCGACTAGTGCCTTCATGAGTGATTTCAAAAGTATGCCAAATATCAAAAGACGATTCACAAATCGAAATACTATTAAACTCATTTTTATCAAGAGCGCAAAATAAGGCATTCATAGCCTTTGCATTAAGAGCAAAAACCTTATTCTCCGATTCATTCCATTCGTTCATAGGAAGAGAAGATTTTTTAAAGTCATTTTCAACAATATTCCAAAGCTCAAAATCCATGGAAATAAAAAAAATCTTTATGCGAGTCTTCCAATAGGTGTAATCCAACCCATTAAACATAGACGGGCGTGTAATTGAATGACCCTCCTGCATGTCGGAATACGCCATCTCTCTTGGGTTTTAAACCAAATGAGAGTAACCTCGTTCTGATACCAACTGTTAGGATCTAGAGCAGCACTAAGGGGGGGTGAATTAGTGCAGCGGATAAAAATTGTAAATTCAAAGCGATTTTAATAAGAGTTGTGCGTTGAGAAGTTTCGGTTCGACGAAAAAATTTCGATAAAGTGTATTTCGATTGAATACGAAAGAGAGTTAAGAGGAGATTGAGAGATTGCAGCCAAGTAAAAATTGAAATGCAACAATTTAAAAACTCACACCAAAGAGAGGTTCCCAACTTCCACTATCAATTCTTCTTAAAGGGGAAGGACCAAGCACCCCTCTTACAGACTTTTACAAGTGGTTCACACTCTCTTACAAAACTTTTACAAGTGAGGCTTTGGGAGGTGAACACTCAAGCTTTCGAATGAAACTTTTCTAAAGTTTTGACTCAGTTTTTATCACTTCTCAATGTATTTAACCAGCTAAGAAGAGGTATTTATAGGCTCAATTGGCTTCAGAATTGAAGCAAAAAAGAGTCACATCTCGGATTTTCGAGTACTAGCGGTACCACCGCCAGTTGACCCTGCTCTGTTAGTGTGGGTGATATCACTGCCAAGTCTGGCAATACTACCGCCTGATAAGGTCCTCAGACTCTGTGGAGGGGTGGTACCACTGCCTGTCAAACGGTACCACCGCTGACAGGTAATAACTGCCAGCGATATCATCACTAACCTGGGGCGATACCACCGCCCAAGCCACTTGGGAACCTGTTCTCGGGGCGGTGCCACCACCCCAATCTAACGGTGCCACTGCCAGACATGGTTCAGCACTGCTGAATGGGTCTTGAATCCGGCCCAATTCAGTCTAATTAAGGCCTAGTTGGCCCCTACTAGGGTTAATTAGGATTATCACATAATCCTAACCCTAATTATGTTCTAACTACGAAATTGAAACATATTTCTAAGCAAATTATAATCCGATGACATCGAGTCTATTTCCAGCGAGCTTCCAGCGAACTTCCAACGGACTTCCGACACACCCTCGGATATCTTCCGACGAACTCCCAGCAGGCTCCCAGAATTCATGGCGAGTTCCAATGAATCTTTTGGCAAGCTTCCAAACTTTCTTGGTGAGCTCCGCGAACCTCCGACGAACCTTCTGGCGAACTTCCAAAACCTTCGGCAAGTCCCCGATTCATTCTCGGCCAGTTCCGGCAACACTTCCGACGATCCTTCGAACTTTCGATGGACTCTCGAACTCCCAACGTACTTGACTCTAGCAATTTGCTTTATGTCTTCATTGCTATCATAAGTTAATCCTGCACACTTATCTCAATAATATGGATTAGATCAAATAACCTATCAATTGACTTCATCATCAAAATCCGAGATTCAACAATATCGTATACAAAGGCAATAGCTAATCACTGTTAAGAATAAAGCTTGCGGCATCCTCTACTTTACTACTTGGGGCATCCTGATTAAAAAAGACTTATCAGAATTACTAAACGAAAAGCAGCGCCTACTTTGAACAAAAAAAGACCATGAGATTTATCTACAGTTGAAAAAATGACAGCCTAGTCTCATTTCCAACCTAGATGAATTTAAGATGCAAATTAATTAGAAAGATCCAAATATGCAAGGAATCTTGGTCTTAAAATGGTACAAATAAAGGTAAGAGGGTTGTGTAGAATTTTGCTGAAGCTGAAATCATAAATTATGAACTGATTCAGCTCATTAAACATAAACAGTGTGTAAGAGACATTAGCTATTTTAATGATAACATCCAAGCCAGTGGGAAAAAAGGCTTCAGATGATGAGTTCAATCCTTAACAAAATAAAGAACATAAAGTTAGAGTTTGGAATGTGAAATCATAAATTGCATACAGATTCAGCTCATTCAAACATCAATAACGTGTAAGAGACATTAGGTATTTTAATGATAAAATCCAAGCCAGTGAACAAAAAAGGATTCAGATGATGACTCCAATCGTAAACAAAACAAGAACATAAAGTTAGAGTTTGGCTTAGTGAAATGTGGCATAAGTGCAACAACAAACTTTACAATTTTAACAGATATCAGTCCTTGCACTTTACTAGGTTTCTTCTCTATTATAATACATTGTGATGAACAAAATTTAAGATATATTCCCTCTAGCTTAAGCTCCTTATTAGCAGACTAACTAAATCATCTTCAACAATCATATTGCCATTTCACTAATGGGCTGCACATGATTGTAGATGTAAAGAGTAAATAAATTGTTGTCTCGGCCCAGCATCCATTGCCTGCAAATTAACAGCTTTCTGGTACCTTGGTACTGGTAATAACTCTAGTTTTCTATAAGCCCTTCAGCCTAATAATCAATCTGAGGCAAAGAATTCTGCAATCAAGGTGTAAAACCCTGCATTTTTTCTGCATTTTTCATTCAATTCTTTTTCCAAATACATCCATGTCCTTAAACATGAGGTCAAGGTGATAAGTGAAAGAAGTTTTATGCTATGGGCCCACCCTTTCTTCTCAAGTTTCTTTTACTCTGAGTCACTATATATACATATGCATATACATCATTATCAATAAATATTCTAAAAATGATCAAAACACTATTACATTTAATTCACCTTCTTTCCAAAGGAGGGGTTTTCAGTCTTTTCAATGGTCTGGAGACTTTAACTCCTTTATATGTAGATATATACATATACCCATAAAGAAAGTATACTAGACACCCCTTTAACTGTGAACTTCTTACAAAGAGACCCTTTTTACTTGAACTTGCTCCTGTTGGCACTAAATCTTTCAATAGGTGTTCCGTTTATTGAATTTATTTGACCCAGTAACAGTTGATGGTCAGACTGATGTGTTCAACAGTTGCCTTGTTGGTTGTTGGAGATCCCCGGTATATTGTGTTGACATGGGGCAAAGACTGCTGCAATAGCTAAGACACACCTATGTGTCATTCTAGCGGATGCCACTTTGACACAAAAAATTGCATTTTCAATGCTTGCTGGGCCACCAAGAGCCATGTATGCTCCATTTAGAGTGCCACGTGCTAAACATCAGGACCAACTTAGGGACAAATGTAATCTATGTGATAGAGACATGGCACCTCCGTCACCCAAGTGGAGACTACTTGGTTAGGGTAAATATCATTTTCTATCTTTTGTGAGGCCTCGGACACCATATGCCACATGGGCTACTACACCAATTCACCATCATGTGTGTCACTTATATGTCATCCACTCAACAAAGTGTACACTGGGATTCATTGATAAGCTGGCACTGATCTAGTTGTGGTGTGGCTCTGATGCATCATCACATAAGAACATCTGGCCCACGAAATTGATATTTCAACCTTTGGTGGGGCCATTAACGCATCAACTACCACATATGGACCGTGTGGGAAGCACATGGCTGCCACATCATCACCAACTTATCCATGAACTATGAGTATTCATTACTCTTCTAATAATGGCTTTTTATCCTTTTATGTCAACCACAGTAGCAACATGATGCCATAGCAGCATTTAATGATGGGAGTAGCAGTTGCAGCAAACAGGACATTTATTGAAAGTTTCAACACCAATAGGGTCATAAAGGTGGCCCTCTGCAAAAACAAAAAAAAAGGGTCAAAGTTCAAAGAATTTCCCTGCATTTTACCCTACATACATGTAAAAAAGGTAGATCAACAAATGAAGAAATCTTTTGATAGAAGGTTTAAGATTGCAAAGAACAAAAGAATGCATAACATTACTCATGGCAAAATGATGCATATCATTACTTATGAGCAAACAAATAATCCATATTAACCAAATCAAAGGGTCAAATAATCTGATCATTCAAGTACACCAATAAACAGAACACAATTATATTATAACAACAAATACGTGGGTGCACACAAAGAAAGTCAATGGGAGACAACTTTTCTTCATTATATTATTTGACCCTTGCCATTTCCCTGCCTCCATTCTCTTTCCAAGAAGGCCGACCACTAAAGAACAAGAACAGTAAATTTGCCTTGAAATTCTTACTATTACATAGATTTGCAAATGATCCATTAGTCATAACCCATATTCCAAAACAATATTAAGATTTAGGTGTTTGGGCAGCCTACATGAAGGAAAAATTCCATGTCGTGGACTCAAATAGTTGGAGATTTTCAGCTCGTCACAAGCTTATGTCAATTTTGGACCACTGGTGGTGTTCAGGTCTGACAATCCTCACCAGACAAATATGTTTTTAGATAATAAGAAGCATTAGCTTGTAATTCCCACTGAAATGCTGCATTAATCCACTGGTATGGTAGCCATTGCAACCAAGCTGTCTGATGGAATCAATGGAAGTCCTAACAGCCATTATTGCTTCCTAAACACATCATAAAAAGTATGATGTGCATTAGAGTTAACATATAAAACTTTGGACTAGTGTCTGCAATTTCATACCATACCGGAGTTTGGATACTTCTCTGGTACGGTACAATACCATATACTGAACGGTACATTTCGATGTACCGTTCGATATATATATAATTTATAAATATTATATATATATATATATATAATTTATAAATATTATATATATATATAATTATATATATATATATATTTCTTTTCTCAGCGACATCGCTTAAAAAAAAAGCCTCACTTCTCGGGCAACGTCGCCTGGGAGACGTCGCCCGCATATTAAAAAAAAAAGAAATCGACGACGTCACCCGCATATTAAAAAAATAAAAAAAATCGACTACGTCGCCTCGACAACGTCACCCGAGCCTTGACGACATCACTTGCATATTAAAAAAACAAAAAAATATTTTTTTTATTAAAAATAAAAAAATCGATACCGCCCGGTAACGGACGGTCCGCGTACCAATATCCTATCGGACCGGTACGTACCACCTGTACCGGGCGATACCATTCGAAATTGCATACCTTGCTTTGGACAAATTTTACTTATAAACAAGGTCAATAATGCAGAAAACATTAAGAATTTATTGTTAATTTTATGGCAATAAGTAAAAGTTCTTTAATCCTAGAATCTTTCCACACTTCACAAGAGAATTTTATGATGCCAAAGTTTTACCAGTCAGCAATCAGCTTCCAATGTTAAATTTAATTAGCCTTTTTTATTTCCCTGATTTCCTAAAGTATCTCACCAAGGTTGTATGGAGAAGGCAAGAAACATTTTTACCTATGAAAAATAAAAGCAGGCCATTCATACTTCACTGGTGCAAGCAGATTTCTACAATTATGAGCTGTTTTGTACGAGCAACTATAGAACCCCTGGTCAATGCATCTTCTTTTCTTTTTTTACCCTAGGCAGGAACTTGTGTAGCATGTCATGTGGACCTATGAGACCGTACAATGTATCCAGGTGGATGTCTTTCTCAGATGAACAAGGATGGAGTTCACTGACAATTTATCAGACTACAATGTATCCAGGTGGATGTCTTTCTCAGATGAACAAGGATGGAGTTCACTGACAATTTAGCAAAGAAAGAGCAACCTAACAAATCATATTTAAAAACCAATCCATATTTTATTAGCTGATGCTAGAAAATCAATGGCATGCTATGAACTAAGCCCAAGTGAGACAAGCAAGAGCCTACAAATACAGATACGATATTCTCAACTGCATGTTAATCAGGGTATGGTTGCAGCAAACTAAAATGTTCTCTTCAGACCAAAAGAGCTGGCATGCCACAGCCCAAAATATAAAAAATTTTGTACCAAGCCCTCTTACCAAAGGTTGAGGGTTCGAAACCTCAACTAACACATTTAATAAGGTGTCAGCCAGCCTAACTGATAAAGACTTTGGCAATATATCACAAGATCCTAGGTTCGAATCCCGCCTTCGCCACTAACCCTTTGAATATATATATATATATATATATATTCAACATCAAGATCACACATGTCAAACTACAACATGTTCTTAATGCCATTGGAGTCTGATTGCATTCCAAAAGAGTAAGAGTGCATGCTACCAGGCTATTATTTTTCAGTTGACAATTATTGTTTTCATTCATTTGCAATAATATCTTAAGAGGGATTTAAAATCAAAAGAGGGAGAACAAATAGCTGGCAATCTCTGTGAAATGGAATTGTAATACAATTTATATTACCTAAAAAATGACACCATATGACACATCAAAATAAGCACCCACAACCAGCAAAAATGAGAAGAAAAAAAAATCATAGGCCCAAAAAGTTATGATAATAGTTCTCCAAAGGACACTAATAGTAGACACTTTATGAACATGCTTAACAGATACCCGTGAAAAAAAAAGAAACAAATTTGCTTACAGAGGGAAACTATAACCATGGGTTATTTGAGTCTTCCAGAAAGATCTTCATATCAGATACAGATATTATGTGGGGTCTCTGAACTCTCCATCAATTACACTAAGTTCTTGAATAATCCAAAGATCAGTGCTGCTAAAACCTGTCGCCTTATTGCTTCCCTCTTTTAAGAATTTAAAGAATATCAACTTACACAATCATCAGTCGCCTGTCCTGAAAGCATCATGTGATTTTAATGAGACCTTCTTCTATTGTGTAGAGAAGGAGCACACCCTTCAAAAAAATCAGACAGAGCAATCTCAAGATCCTCGACCGAGTACTTAATGTACATCTCAGGGTGTCTCCCATTCTCTATATGTTGCCGGAACCGACCAAGAAAAGACCGGTATGCTGGCAACAACTTCTCCGAGATTGAAATCCTCAACTCCTCTCTCAGCTGGGTGTCGGGCACATACCAAGTCGCTTGGGTTTTATGAGCCTCATCGAAAGCAGCATTGAAAGCTTTGAACCTTTCCCTCAGAGTGGACTTAGAGACGCCTGATGAGAAGCTTCCGCTAACATGAATCCCCTCATCTCTCAAGCAGTGAAGGATTCTCATCCACGTGGCCCTCTGGTAGCTCGTCGCAGACAGCCGGAATTTCCCGGTGAGCTTTCTTAAGTAATCATCACCAATCATTTCCCGGAGCTCGGGTGAGTCCTTCACCTTGTGGACGATATAGTGAACGTTGTTCATTAAGAATAGGTGGGAAAGGGCATTATCCTTGTAAAGGTTCGCCTTGTTCGCGAGATTGTGCTCAAGAACAACTATGATCCAGATCAGGTGGGCGGCGAGGGGAGTCTGGTTCTCAGGAGCCGGGAAATCAAGCTCTGGTAGCGCAGCGCCAGCAGCTGCGAGATCATCACCAGAGAACCGGGAGATCGCGGATGGTCTTGTAACTATGAGCTCGATGAGAGTTGGCTTGTAATCGGAGATAAGGCTGATGTAGTTCATCACGTAACGAGTAAGGGGATGGATTGTGCCGCCAGGCACAGGTGTCTTGGGTGGATCTCGAAAGACTGCATTCTCAAACTCGGAGAGGATGCCACGGACGGCCTCCGCGAGCCGGGAAAGGATCTCAGTGGCCTGGGTGTAGATGGACTCGGCAGACTTGGATAGGAACACGACGGCGATGTCCGGGAGGAGGTCAGAGATGGTGTCGTGGAGGTCGAGGATCTTGAAGAGCTTCTCCGGCGACCGGCGACCGATACTGATGGCCTCGGCGAATCCAAAGAGCTGGATGGACGCGCCCTTGACAGTCTCAATGAAAGGGGCGTCATCGGCGATGCCAAGGCCGTCAAAGATGTGCTCGCAGAGGCGGCGTTCGCTGGCGAAGATGATCCGGACACAGACCCGGGCGGCGCGAATCCAGCGCCGGATCTTGGCCTCAAGGGCGTCCCACTCGAGACGCTGGACCTCACCGATGCTGAGCTTCTCCACGCCGAGATGCCGGAAGCACACATCCACCGCCGCCTTCCGGGCGCCGGCGTACACCTGGACGCACTCCCGGCCGTACCCGGCGGCGATCATCCGTTCCGCGATGCTCCGTAGGTCATCGACCGCGTCAGCCGGCAGCAGATCGATCTCCCGGATGCTCCTCGTCGACCGTATGCTGCTCCGCCGTATGCTGATGCTCGCCCCCACCGAATCTGACGAAAAGGCCTCCCCCTCTCCACCACCGTCTCCGCCGCCGCCGCCCTCGGCGTCAGACAGATCGCCGTACCCGTCCATGGAAGCCGAGCTATTCAACGAGAGCGAGCTCAGATCGACGAGCGCGTCGACCTCGACCTCGTTGGCCCGTGTCAGCAGCAGGTTGCGGAACTCGTCCTCCAGCCGCGCCATGGCAATCTGGATCGCGTTCTCCGAGGACGAGTGCGACGAGGAGGAGGACGATCTCCGGGGGCTTCCGACGATGACCGGGTCCTTGATGGAGCGTCGGAGCTCGTCGACGGCGCGGAGGTACCTCTCGGCGTCGGAACGATCCCCGCCGTCGAAAAGCATCCGCTCGTCCGCGGCGGAAGACGCGGTCGAGTCCCACCGCATGATCAGCTTCTCCGCCGCCTCCAGGTCCCCCTCCGCCGCCGCTCCTCCTCCAGATCCGTCCATGGGGAAGCGATAGGGTTCGACGGTCTCCGCTTCGATGGGGCGAGTTGGGTGCCTCGCAGTCGCGTAAGGCGGCTTCTTCTGTTGCTGCTGCTTTGGTCTCTTTCGCGTGTCTTAATCGATCGGACAGAGCGACTTTGACTTCTTGCGCTGGTATAGAATATTCCGGTGCGGCGGCGGCACACGGGACCAGGGAGCCCCAACTCGTGCGCCGC
Organism: Musa beccarii; assembly: GCA_024322285.1. Taxonomy (NCBI): domain Eukaryota; kingdom Viridiplantae; phylum Streptophyta; class Magnoliopsida; order Zingiberales; family Musaceae; genus Musa; species Musa beccarii. The sequence continues at coordinate 9,802,547 of CM044402.1, read as the reverse complement.
TGATCGGAGGGTCAGAATGGCGCCACGTGGTAATGATGATCCGGTGTGAGACTGGTGCAGCGTGGGGTGTCGGTATGGACGCCCCAGCACCGCGGACATCGGGCTCGGGCGGTGAAGCCGTGTCGGAGAGCGTGCGGCCAACGGAGGAGAGGACGGTGATAAGAGGCAGAATCTCGATTTCTGGCCGTCCGATGGGAATATAGCCATCGGGGCTCGGGCTCTCACTTCGGACCGTGGTCACGGGACATCGCAGCAGTGAAACGTGACACGAGAATCGCACCCGCGAGGAGGAGGGAGGACCGACGGTGAGAGAGTGGGACCGGGGGGTTGGGAAAGGCGGGTTGGGTATTTTGAGGGGTTCGGAAACGGCGACTTGCCTGGGTGTCGATTAGCTGGCGCATCTGGCGTTGGGTTACAGCGCGCCGCTCATTTGTCGCCAGGTGGCTCCACGTGGCCGAGGAAGAGGATTCCTGCATGTTTTTCTGATTAGGAGAAAATTACTATTAAGCGAACTTTGGTACCGTATGAACGGAGCCAAATTTGTATAGGCATAGTAGAGGCAACTTAATTAATTAATTTAATATATACCTTACATAATGCAAACATGTGGTACATAATATTCTTTGATTTTAAGGATTTCAATTACCATTAAGAGAGAAATCCTTTTGGAGACAGGCCCTGTGTCATATAGTTTTGTTGAAAACTAAGAATAAATAAGACAGCAGCGTACCCCCAATGTCCATAACAGTTGACTGAAGAAGGAGGTGAGATGACAGGAGTTGAATGAGTGTATGTGCGCTCTTCACAGTTACTTGTTTTGTGGTACTTTGTTGATTGTGTTTGGGAACCATCTCCAACACTGGCTGGTGGTATGGAATGACTAATTCAACCCGTTATTTTTAATTTTACTTTTATCTTTCAATATATATGTATATATCTTTAGCAAGTATTATTTTAATAATATTTTGGAGAATAAATCTTAATATCTTGATATGCTGTTTTTTATTAAATCTTATATAATTAAAAGTTTGGGATATAAGCATAAAACCTAAGATTATGTTATTATTATATAAAAATTTTAATATTAAAAATTAAAATTAAATAACGATATATTAAATTTATGATACATACATTTTGATATTATTTAAAAACTCTTTATATGATATAGATGCACCATGATCAGATCCAAAAGACACGACGATATAAGCTTCTCTCTTCTTATCCTTCTAATAAGACCTTTAAGGATTTTATCATAAAAAAGAGAGAAAAAAAGAATGATCACTTCAAGGGGATCAATCTCCGTGATTACTTCAAGAGGATTAACCTCTTAGGGTTAATCAAAAGACTGGATAATATTTCATTGATTATCGAAAAGAAATAGATATATACATATTTATAGAGTTCCGCTAAGAGTCTATCAAAACTTGGACTCTTAATAAATAAATAAATATCAAATAAATTTCTATCCTATTCTTATTGAATTAGACAAACCTAATAAAATATTATTTAAAGTTTAAAAATAAAAGAGATCCTAATAATTCCTCCCTTTTCAAATCGACCTTGTTCTCAAGGCTAAGGAGCATCAAAATCTAGGAGCTTCTCTTTCAGTACTTCAGTTACAAGATATCTACGGTGCATTACAACCCGATCAAGTAAGTATAGTTTCTACTTCTTACTAGTATAAGCAATAGGTCGATATTTTGATATAGTAGTCATTGTAGTTTTCTAAAGAACCCTCTCCATTCGATGGCTAATGGTAGTTATGGCTTTACTTCTACGTTTTCCTTTTAGGATCACCTACTTTTTATTAATAAAAAATTTTATAATTAGTTTAAAAAAATTTCAAGAAATATTACCTAGCATTGATAGCTATTTAATTTTAAGCACCACTTCGAAGTATTTCATTGGTAGCAAAAAGAAATCTACAAATAATTCTTGGCTCTGTATAATCAGTTTTATCTTCGAACACTTGTTATCATATGTTAAAATTCATCCATCAGCGACCTTTAATTTGAATTTATCACAATCTTTAATCTGGTAAGCCAATCAATCAGCAAACTTACTATCCATGAAATTGTTAGTGCTACTAGTATCGATCAAAACTATAACAGACTGATGTTCTAAAGTTTCACTAACTTTTATAGTTTGCAGGTTAAAATAGCCAACTAAATATGTGATAGGTCCAACATCTTCATCAGAATCTATACTTTTATGATTGGAGTCCATATTATCAACTTTCGGTTCCTCCATAATTGGTTCAATCACTAGAAGTTGCCCTCGTTTATATCGGTGTTCCTTACTCTACTTTTCATTATAGTGCCAGTATAAACCTTTCATTGATTTTTCTTTGAGCTCTTCTCGAGTTAGTCTTTAGGTGTTAGGATTTTGGCTAATAATAGATAGGGCTGGTGGCTTACTGATCATTTATTTATGGTCACTTCTATTTTGACAATTTTTCTTACTAATTTTTTCCTCATGCAAATGTGCAAATGAGATTGTGGCTATCATAGTGTGGGATTAGCGAGCTTTAACTTCACATTAGATATATGGATTAAGTTATTCGATGAATATTCCCACCAGTTGTCATTCTAACCAATCTGATTTGATAATCGTTCAAATCTACTTAGATATTCTAGTATTGTAGATGTCTAACAAATTTTAGCAAGCTACCCATCAAAATTCTCATATTCAAATGGTCCAAAGTAAATAAGAAGCTCTCTCTTGAATTGCTTCCATGAGAAAATTCCATGGCAAGTTTCATACCAATCATACTACTGGATTGTATCTCTATCTAGCTAGATTGAGGCTATTTCCATCTTGGATTCTTCTGGGGTTTTGTGAAAATGAAAAAAAAATTCTACCCTAGAGATCCAACTGGTCAGATCTCTATCTTCCCATCTTGAAAATTTCACTTTCATACGTGGATAGCTTGTATCCTATTCTTGGTTCCTTTTACTTGTATCTCCAAATCGGTTCAATGTAAGACTTAAACTTTTATCTTGTTGAAATTTACTAAAGCTCTCCAATAGACTCCTTTTGAAATCATTAAGAGTTTTTTATAGTTGGTTCTCAATTCTAGCTTCCAAAGCTTCTAGTTGGGCTTTCATCTAGTTGTCGGTAGTCATTATATAAGACTACGGTTCTATAATCCCTAGTTCTTATTTTTGATGTCTGATTAAGGGCATTAGTACTGCCTATTCAGTCCAACTCTGGCCTGAGGTAGTGTTGAAGGGTTCCTACCGAGGTTGGTGTCGAAGCTGGGACGCTGCCGTCTAAGCTGCTGCACTAGGAAGGTGTTACCGAGGTTGCTGTCGAGGCTGGGAGGCTCAAAGGTTACTATTGCCGAGGCTGGGAATAGTGATGACGGCGCGACTGGCAACAATGCTTTATTTCTACCACACTAAGGGATGAGATCGTGACACTGAGGGATCGTGAGCAATCGAGGGTTGAGGTTGCGGTGGTGTGGTTGGGAGTAGCTGTCGAAGCCACTATCAAGGTTGAGAAAGTGGTGTTGATGACGATCGAGAGGTAGCGGTGGTGGCAATTGACGACTATGGCAGAGGATGCAAAGCAAGGGGGGAGGCAGTGTTGACAAGGCTAGGAGGCAGCGAGAGGGGAGGCAGCTCGAGAAGTAGTGGTGGTGGTGACTGGCAACTATTGTGAATGCTAGTGGCGAAGAGGGTGTAGTGGTGGCGCGATTGGGAACAATGGCAATCGATGAGTTGCCATGTTTTAGTCGCCGTGAGGAAGGAAGTTGCTACCTGAGGTCGACAGGCAACGGTGGTGGCATGGCTGGAAGCAACATCACCACGGGTTGTCGAGGGCTAGGGTTAGCAAAAGGGGAAGTATGCTGGTCGAAAAATAGCAACAATGACCCTTTCTTGCTTAAGTAGGATGGGGTGGTCCGTTGGCCAAGAAATAGCAACGACGTTGGCATAAGGGGCAACAAGGGGGGTGGTCGCTGGCCGAGAAGCAGCGGCTGCAGTGGTCGCTAGCTGGGAAGCAACCACAGTGGTGGACTCTAGTTGGGCTTCTTTCTCGCTCAAGAAGGATGTGGCTACCGACTTTTTTCTTTCTTTCTTTCCCTTTTTTTATTTTTTATAGAGATGATGATAACTGCAACGAGGTGTTATGAGAAACTACAACGAGAATGCTAAGGATCATTGCTTTGATACTAAATGATAAAACCCCTAAGGTTTTATCATACAAAAAGAGTGAGAAAAGGGATGATCACTTCGAGAGGATTGGCCTCCTTTATCACTTCGAGGGAATCGGCCTCCTAGGGTTTGTCAAAGGATTAGATAATATTTTATTGATTATCGAAAAGAAACAGATATATAGCTATTTATAGAGTTCCACCTAAAATCAAGACTTGGACTCTTAATAAATAAATAAATATCAAATAAATTCCTATCCAATTGTTACTGAACTAGACAAACCAAATAAAATATTATTTAAAGCTTAAAAATAAAAGGGATCCTAATACCTTCATAGGATTGCTACAAGTGATAGATTAGGGACTAAAGAAGATTAAGAATAAATCTATAATCTTAATAATTGATTATATCATCCCTAGGAATTGAGGGTTTTGAATGGTAATTAGAAGAGTCACTCCTATTAATGTTATATCCTAAGAAATCATATTATAATTAGGTTTTTCTTTTATTGGTTGATAACTATCATTAGAATCCAATCAGATCTATAATATATCTTACATAATTAGATATGATCACATCATTTGATATTCTCCCACTTGGCCTAGTAAGATACAAAAGAAATTTAAAATCAAAATAAATAAAATAAAAAATTTATTTAAAAATAACTTTATCTAAGTATATTTTAAAAATTTTAAAAAGTATTTTATATGTTACCATATATTTTAAAACAAATTAATAAATCCAATAGGTATAATAAAGCTATAGTCCAACTATTAATGCAAGTCATAGTAGTATGTCATTAATGTCATACTCCCTTTTATGTATCATAATATTATTAATCTTTCCTAATATAGTCTATAATAACTCCTATAATTTATCTTATTAAGACAATCCTATTATCATATTTAGTATAAACATAAATATAAATAAGATAATAAAAATAAATAATTTTAATTAAGTAAGAAAAATATTAATAATAGCATCGACCTAACCATGTATCACTGTATCATTTTAAAACATGTTCTTTAAATACTTTAGAGTGTAAAGCTTTAGTAAATGGATTAACAATCATCAATGTGGTGCTTAAGTTATTAATTGACACTCGTTGTTTTTGGATTATTTCTTCAAGAACCATGTATTTTATCTTGATATGCTTGAAACCGCTAATGTATTTGTCATCCTTAGAGAAAAAACTATTAGAGTATTATCACATAATATCTTTAGTAGTCTAACAATTGTGTCGACCATACCAAGTTTTCAACTGAAATTTCGTAGCCATAAAGATTGATTTGTAGCCTCAAAGCATGCCATAAATTTAGGTTCCATTATTAATTATGAAATAAGCGATTACTTTACACTTTTTAAAAAAATTACCATTCCATCTAATATGAATATAAATCTTAAAATGGACTTTTTACTATCGAGATAATTTACAAAATCAATATCTGAATATCCCGTTAATTCAGGTTGATCATATCTCCTATATGTAATCATATAATATTTCGTTCCCTATAGATATTTTATTACTTTCTTTATAGCTTTTCAATATTTCATTCTTAGATTGTTCTGGTATCTACTTAGCATTCCAATAGCAAAGTTAATATCTGGTGTAATATAAATTTAAGTATATAATAAACTTTCAATTATGTATGCATAAGGAATATCCTTCATTTGACTCCTTTCTAAGTCATTCATAGGACAACTTTGACTAAATCTTTTACTTTTAGTAATAGGTGTATCATTAGCTGAATAAAGCCATATACTAAATCTCTTCAAGACTCGATCAATATATCTTTTTTGAGATAGTCCTGGCAATCCTTGAGTTCTATCCCAGAATATCTTAATGCTAATAAAACAAATTATTTATTCATATCAACCATCTTAAAATTCTTCATGAGAAACATCTTAATTTTATGGAATAAACCAATATCACTATTGGTAAGCAAAATACCATCCATATATAAGTCTCTAATATAATAAAGTTGCTTACCCTGACCTTTAGATATATACCTTGATCAATAACATTTTTTTTAAATACGAAGGAAGTAATGGTTATTGGGAAACCTGGGAAGCATCACATGCGCATCGAAAAATAAAAACAGAAATTAATTTCCTAAAACAATCTTATCGAATTATCGTACGAAGATTGGGAGTGAAAAATGCAAAAGTGATAAAACTACACAAGGGGTGTGAGACGTGTTAGGATCGTAAAGACACTAAGAGGAGGGGGAGGGGGTGCACGCGATGGTGTGGGTGGTTTGAATTAGTGCTTTCAAAAAATTTTGGTTTAAAACTTTTAATCGATGAAACTCGTATCAAAATTATGATTAACAAAAAATGTGAGTAAGGATTGCTTAGTAAGTAAATCAATATGCAATAGCAAATAAAGGTAAAAGAAGAAGTACACACTCGATTTATAGTAGTTCGGTCATCGCGACCTACGTCCATTTTTTATTCCTCCTCTCTCAAGGGCACCGGCTTTCACTAACGATTTTTTTTTCAATGGGCGAAGATCAACTTCCCTTGTTATAACTATTTCTACTTTTCATAAGTTTAGGAGAGAACCTTTACACCTCTCTTTTTTAACAAATCCCAGACCTCCCTTAGAATCAACTCTAAACTTGAGGAGGAGAGGACTCAACACTATTCAAGAATTTACAACACTTTGAATTCACAAGATTTTTGTTCACAATTCTTGCTGCCTCAAGCAAAAATAAGTGGAGTATTTATAGGTTCCAAATGATTTCAAAAATGGAGCCAAAAAGTCTCATCCCTGAATTTTTGGGATATTAGTGGTACTACCGCTTGACAGAGCTTGGGAGATCAGGCTATGGCGGTACCACCACCTAACATAGTCTCAGAGACTGTATTCTGGTGGTATTACCATTAGTTTAGGCTGTACTATCATAACACTGGGTGGTACCACCACTAGTCTTAGCGGTACTATTGCCGGGTTTTCTTAAAAAGCACATTTCATACTTTCTAAAGCACAAGTAGTACCATTGCCTAGTCTGACGGTGCTATTGCTTGACCCAACTTTTGGTCACTAAATTAGCCTTCCAATAGGTCAAATTTAGCCCTGATTCAGGCCCAATGGGCCCCTAATTATGTTGGCTTGATTACACCAAAAATTAACTCAATTAGTTTTCTAAACTACTTCAATCAATACTTAATAATTATAATCATAATGCATGTTGTTCATCATGTCATTTAGCACTTTGTCCTATCTTCTAACTTATCGTTCTCTCTTTCAGCATATTGTCCGATCTATCAATATGTTAAACTCCTACAACATCCGATCTTAGTGCAATGCCCATCCGACCCAATGCCCGAATTCATGGCACGAATTCCATCCTCTGGCACATCAACTAATCTTCTAGCCCAATGTCCAATCTTTGACATAGTGCTTTTCGTCCCAACGTTTGATTTTTCGGCTTCACGATTTAAGTATAAGATTAAAGTTTCTCCTGCATTTTCTCAAACACTTGTTAGTCATAAATTCATTAATTGATTTCATCATCAAAATCCATGATTCAATAATATTTTCCTTTTTATTATGATAAATAATTAATATCAAAGTTTTAACTAAGCTCCTCTTGTCTATATTGTTAGGATCAAGAATGACACTAAGAGAGGGGGATGGGGGGCGGGGGTGAATTAGTGCAACGGTTAAAAAATATTGATTTATGTGATTTCGAAAAACTTCATATGTTGAAAATATTTCATTCAATAAAAATAATATTGATTGTGCTTAAACTTAAAAAGACTCGTAAGTGAATAATGGCAGTGATGGAAAGTATGAAATCAAAATTATAAGAAGCAAAACAAAAAAGAACAGAACACACCAGATTTTTATAGTGGTTTGGTCATCCAACCTATGTCCACTCCCGATTCCTATTTCATCGAGGTCATTAGCTTTCACTATTGATCTTTCTTCAAGGGCAAAGATTAATCACCCCTTATAGTACTCTTTACAAATTGCTCACTCTCCTTATACAAGTTTCTAACACTTAGACTTGGAGGAGGCGAACTCACAATGTTTACAATCAATTTCACTATAGTCTCAATTCTTTTAGTTCACTTCTCTGTGTTTTGCAAGCTGAGAAGTTAGGGGTATTTATAGGCCTCAATTGGCTTCAAAAATAGAACAAAAAAAGGTTTCATCCTGGATTTTCGGGGTACTAGCGTTACCACTACTAGGTCTAGCGGTACCACCCCTAGTGGGCTCTAAGACTAGGTGGTACAATTACTCAGTTTAATAGTACTACTACCAGACAGAGTCTTAGCTATTAGAACTGGGTGGTACCACCACCCAATCTGACGGTACCATCGCTTGGCAGTTAATAACTGCCTGGTAGTACCACCTCCCAGTCTGGACAGTACTACCGCCCAAACACCTGAGAGACTGAGCCCTAGGTCGTTCCACCGCCAAACAAGGTTAAGCAACATTGTTTGAGCCTTGAGTCCAGCCCAAACCAATCTAATTATGAGCCCAGTTGACTCCTAACAGAGTTAGTAGGATTACCTTCCAAACCTAACTCTAATTATATGCTAGCTATGACATTTAAGACATATATTAAAGAAAATAAGTCTGATAAGTCTAGGTTTCTTTCGACGAGCTTTCGACGATCTTCCGGTGGACTTCCGACAAACTCTCGACAATCTTCCAACGGACTCCCAGCAAGCTCCTGGACTTCACGACAATCTACTTGGCAAGTTCCGACGAGCTTCTTTGGCAAGCCTCGTTCTTCTCGGTGAGCTCTGATGAACTTCTCGGTGAACTTCCGACGTTCACTTCGGCAGGTTCCTGATGACTCTCAGCCAATTCCAGCAACACTCTCGATGAACTTTCAGACTTCCGACGAACTCTTAGACTCCCAATGAATTGTTCGATCTTGACTCTGGTACTTCGTTTTGCTTTATGCCTTCATCGCTATCGTAGTTAATCATGCACACTTTTCTCAACATATAGATTAGATTAATAATTAATTAATTGATTACATTATCAAAATATGAGATTTAATAATCTCTCCCTTTTTGATGATAACAACCAATTGATGATGGAGTTAACCTTAACTCCTCCTATCTATATGCCATACTTGAGAAAAGACACTTGAATTCAAAGCCTTTGAATTCAAGCACTAATCGATAAGTTTTATGCATTTCAACTTATCAAAATGCACAACATGATACTAAGTATGATTCTTCATTTCAAAATATGATATCATGTATTTTTCATAATACTAAAATGATGTCAAAGCTTGGCAACCATTTTCAAGTCCGATATCAAATGATGATAGACAATCATCATTTCAAAGCATGATACCAACTTCAAATATGAAATTTAGCATGATTCAAGCTTCAAGTATGATACAAAATGATAACTCATCATATCGAGGCACGATACCAATTTCAAGTAGCATGTTAATCATGATAAGTTCGATACCAAATCAAAACGTAGACATTTATTATTTTGATACCAAATCAAGTATGATATTGAGCATGATTTTAAGTATGAAACTTTTTCAAGTATCCATTCTACATTTCAAGCATTTATGATGCGTTTCAATCATTCATGATATATTCAAGCATTTATGATACATACAATATATTTTATGCTTTTAAGATACAAACGATACATTTTACGTATTTATGATACAAAGAATATTTCAAGCATTTTGATATATTTAATAATACCAATCACATTTCAAGCATTCATAATACTAAGCATGATACGTCTCAAGTTTTCATCAATTTATCACTTTCTCCCCCTTTGTCATTAGCAAAAAGGAAATGGGCAATCGTTTTACACAAGCAAAATTTTAGATGTTGCGATAGAATTCTTCTTGAAAGGAAGAAAGGAGAAGGAAAATTCCATGAATAGTCCATTCATCAAGAAGAATCGAGATATCAAAAGTTCATGAATAATACAAGGAAAACAATCCGTTCGAGCTATTTAAAATTCATTTCATCAAGAACTCATGGCATAGAAAGAAAGAAATTCACAATAAGAGCTAAAGATGTGAATGAAATCTGTATTTCTATCAAATAAAATTCATGAAGTAGAAGGAAAAGAAATCATTCAAGCTATCAAAAATTCATAAAACTTCTACTTTTCATCAAAAGCTTATAACCAAAATTCATACAAGAGTCAAGTGTATCACTTCATGACATAAATGATATTTCTATAAAATCCATGAATATCACTTTTATCAAATAAAATCTATTCGTATTGCAAAGATTCGCACAAGAATCAAGTATCATTGAAATCCATAAACAATATTTCTATCAAATGATACTATTATCAAATAAGATCTATGAATGTCATTTTCAAAGTTCATGAATAAAATCCGTGAATGTCATCTCTATAAAATTCATGAAAGCTATTTTTATCAAATAAAATTCATTCATAATCATGGCTAAAATTTGCACAAGCATGAAATCCGTGAGTAAAAATTTGTGAATGAGGGGAGGGTTATAAGGGTATAAAAAGTCATCAAGGGTATCATGAAAATAAACTCGATACTAAGATAAGAGAAAGATGATACGAAATAAATTCGATAAAAGACTCCAATTACAATAGATCGAAAAAGTTCGGAAAAGGTATACAACAACTCAAATAATCGGACAATTCAACATTCTTAATTAGTGCATTATGAAACTTAAAGGGAAATGTGCACCATTACAACATAGAGAGTGTAGAAGTGTAATACAACACATAAAGTCAAGAAGTACAACATAGAGTTCAAAAATACAAGCTACTCATCGGGTGGTACACCAAAGTGTCTAAACAAGGTATTAATTTGACGATGAACTTGTCATACTTCAGTTAAGATCTCATCTTGTTGTATTTTAAATTGAGCTTGCTGTGATTCAAGTTGATCTAGTTGAGTCATAATCGGGACGATAGATGATGAAGGTGCTAGATCCGTCGGTGCTACCTCAAAGGGACTAAGGAGAGAAGACTAATTACCCCTAAATACTGGTGTTTTAGATTCGAGTTCAGGAGGGGGAGGATTAGTTCTTCTACGTAGCCTAGTTCAAATTCCATTTCTTAGTGTGAACCTTAATTGTCTAAGTAGATTTTTATTGATTACATTGTATTTATCTACCTTTATTTCCTCCTCATTTGGTGGTATCATAATATTATGTGCATGTATTAGCCTTGTGATTAAACCATCATATGGAAGCATTAAGTCTTTAGTTGATATGTCGATCATGTTTTGTCGTATTAAGTATCTAAAGTAATTTTCATATCCGGCCATGATCCAATTCATTGTACTTAATTCCATTTGATTTACCTCATCATAATGATATTATTTTGGTAACAAAATATTCATTATAATATGATGAAGTACTTTAGAATTAAAGGACAGCATGTGTTCATAACTTTTAGAGATGATTGACAAGTTTGGGTTTCTAAAAATGATACCTAAAGCTTTGTTGTAGGTTATTCCAATTGCATCTAAGTCCCATTGACTTCTAAAGTAACAACCTCTTCTTTTCTTGAAAATTCCTAGGCTGCAAATGACATCATCTGTATTTGGTATATGACACCCTAGGAGGTAGGTTGATACATTATTGTCTTCATCTACATTCAAGTTGTTGTAAAATAAACGAATAAGCCTAGGGTATATCGGTTCACTAATTTACAAAATAGGTAAAACATCTAGGTTAACAAACCATTGGATAGGCTCCAATTCTCCTAATTCTTCTAGATCTACATACTTTCCTTTGTGTACATTCCTAGATTCAAAGTTAGGAAACCTAAGGGCATTTTCATTTGAGTTGAAAAGAATGGGATCATATAATTCATCTACTCTCCTCTTCCCCTTATCCCTAGATGATCTTCTAGGTGCCATTGGTTTACAAATGTTGATAATGAAAGAAACCAATGTAAAAGGGCAAACATAATTTATGAATTCATGGGAAGGATTTTAAAGAATACCTTTGTGGTGTTCTCCTTAGAAGTTGAGATTGATCCTAGAATTTATGGAGTAGAGAGCCCTTCTTGGTTTTTTAGAGGAGGATGAAGAGTGGGAGGTAGGAGAGGGTTTTTGAGATATGAGGCAAGTGTTGAGATCGGTTCTACCGCCAACCCTAAAGTGCCCTTTATAGGGCAGTCTCGGGTGGTGCCACCACCTAAGGACAGAATGCTACCGCCAATTCTAGCGGTGCCACCACTGGTATATTTTCTTAGGCTCAATTGGGGCTGCAACACTTTTATCACTTGATCAATTGATCTTTCACATTTAATGGCTATTTTATAGTGAGCCTAATATCGAATGTTTGACATAATTATCATGCAATTAATCAAGCGAAATAATTTAAGTTCAATTTGTTGAACTTCACATTTTCTTTTGAGAAAGACAACTCACCAAATCTTTTCAACATAAAGATATTCAATCATATAAAGAGATGTTATGATCATCAAAAGACTTCAAGAACATTTTCTTTAGGAGGATCAAGGGAAAATGATTTATGAGAAAAATGATAACTTATACATTAAGAGAGGAGTTTATACAAGTATTTTCAAGAAGCTTGAATATCAACATCAAGATCATCATCAAAATTATTTTTTAAGAGGTCTATCAATGTCAATTTACCTAGTGTCCCTTAGTCTCAATACTAGTATGCTTTAGCATCATTTTTCAAGATGGAAGGTTAACATATAAAGGATCAATACATTTCAATCATTAGGCAATCAATGATATTTTATTGTTTGAGCTAGTGAGCTTGATTATGATTTTCTTTCATTGAGGTACTATCACTTGCTCCTAGCTTGTGATGGTAAATATTTCTATAAAAAGGGTGATTTTTAGGTACCCATTTGACCTTAGGTGCCTTAAAAATCGATTTACTCAACTTATCATTTTGCATAGAGTTCTTTAGGGTTCCTTTAGGAACCCAAATTAACTTGTCTAGACTATATTTCTTAAATAGATATTTATGAGTAAAATATCTAAGTTTGCAACAAAAGTTACATTTGGTATGGAGTGATACATACAAGGTAGGGCTTTTGACAAAGATGGTTGGCTTTTGGTGAGAACCACTCATAAACTGATTCCATCTCTTCTATGAACGTGACCCTTATTGGCAAAGATCATGTTCAAGGACTTGCTGCTAATTTTAAACTTTTCTAGAGTTTCATTGAGTAGCAAGTTTTTCTTCTTAAGTGCCTCCAAGTGTTCACACTTAGTGTATAGAGGTAATAAAGCATTGTCATGCTTAAGTTTTTCAAGTTCACTATTTAAAAATGCATGCTCCTTTTCCAAAGAATTATACTTTTTGCTAATTAATCTACATTTATCAAATAAATCATGAAAAGCACTCAAAAGTTCATCGAAAGATAAATTTACATCTAATGTACTACTTACCTCATCTATGATTGACATTAGCGTATAGTTAGCGATCTCCTTGTTGCTTTGCTCTTTGTCTTCGAAAGCGCTCGAATCATCTCACGTTGCTTTGAGTGCTTTCTTCTTTTTTGGTTATTTCTTCTTCACTTGGGGACGTTTATTTTTGAAGTGTCCCAACTTCTTACATTCGTAGCATATAACTTGTTCTTTCTTGAGTTTAATTTTATTTTTAGTGTCATTTTTAGATTTGTTTCTTCTTATGAATTTTTTGAACTTTCTTGTTAAGAGTGCCAAGTCATCATCATTGTCCTCATCACTTGAACTTTCTTTCAAGTGATCTTCATAAGTTCTTAGTACCATATCCTTCATATTCTTTGGAAGGTTGTTCTCAAGCTTTTTATGAGCATTGCAAGTCATCTTATAGGTCATTAAAGATCCGATAAATTCTTCAAGTGGGGAATTGTTTAAATCATTGGCCTTTTGAATAACTGTTACTTTAGGGTCCCAACTCTTTGGAAGAGATCTTAATATTTTATTAACAAGTTCAAAGTTAGAAAAATTTTTATCAAGAGCTTTTAGACCATTGACGATATCCGTAAATCAGGTATATAAGTCTCCAATGGTCTAACTTGGTTTCATCTAAAATAATTCATAACTATGAACTAAAAGATTTATTTCAGACTCCTTTACTCTACTAGTGCCTTCTTGTGTGATTTCAACTGTGTGCCAAATATCAAAAACTATTTTGCAAGTAGACACTTGATTGAATTTATTTTTATCTAAAGTGCAAAATAAGGCATTCATAGTCTTAGGATTTAAAGAGAAAATCTTCTTCTCTAACTAATTCCAATCGTTTATTGGAAGAAAAAACTTTTGAAAATCATTTTCAATAGTGTTCCATAACTAAAAGTCCATAGAAATAAAAAAGATTCTCATCCTAGTTTTCCAATATATGTAATCCGTCCCAATAAACATGGGTGAACGTGTGATTGAATAACCCTCTAGATTGCTGGCAAATACCATCTCTCTTAGGTTTCAAACTAAAATGAGAGTGACCTCACTTTGATATTAATTGTTAGGATCAAGAATGACACTAAGAGGGTGGGTGGGGGGGGGTGAATTAGTGTAGTAGTTAAAAAATATTGATTTATGTGATTTTGAAAAACTTCGTACGTTGAAAATATTTCGTCCAATGAAAATGATATCGATTGTGCTTAAACTTAAAGAGACTCGTAAGTGAATAATGGCAGTGATGTAAAGTATGGAATCAAAATTGTAAGGAGCAAAACATCAAATAATAGAACACACCTGATTTTTATAATGGTTTGGACATCCGACCTACATCCACTCCCGATTCCTCCTTCGTCGAGGTCACCAGCTTTTACTATTGATCTTTCTTCAAGGGTAAAGATCAATCATCCCTTATAATACTCTTTACAAGCTACTCACTCTCATTATACAAGCTTCTAACACTTAGACTTAGAGGAGGTGAACTCACAATGTTTATAATCAATTTCACTATAGTCTCAATTCTTTTAGTTTACTTCCCTATGTTTTGCAAGCTAAGAAGTAAGGGGTATTTATAGGCCTCAATTAGCTTCAAAAATGAAGCAAAAAAAGATCTCATCTCAGATTTTTGGGGTACTGGCGGTACCATCACCAGTGGGCTCTGACAATGGGTGGTACCACCACCCAGTTTGGTAGTATTACTACCAGACAGAGTCCTAGCTATTAGAATTCGATAGTACCACCACCTAGTCTGGTGGTACCACTGCTTGGTAGTTAATAATTGCCTAGCGATACCACCGTCCAGTCTTTGTAGTACCACCACCCAGACACCAGGGAGACTTAGCCCTGGGCAATTCCACTGTCCTTGTCTGATTGTGCAAATATCAAACAGGGTTCAACAATACTGTTTGGGCCTTGAGTTCGGCCTAAACCAGTCCAATTACGAGCCCAGTTGGCTCTTAATAGAGTTAGTGGGATTACCTCCCAAACTTAACTCTAATTATGTGTTAACTATGACATTTAAGGCATATACTAAAGAAAACAAGTCTGATAAGTCTAGGTTTCTTCCGATGAGCTTTCGGCGATCTTCCGATGAACTCTTGGCAATCTTCCAGCGGACTCCTGGTAAGTTCCTAGACTTCACAACGATCTACTTGGCGAGTTCCAACGAGCTTCTTTAGCAAGCTCCGTTCTTCTCGGTGAGCTTCAACGAACTTTCGACATTCACTTCGGCATGTTCCCGACGAACTCTCAGCCAATTCCAACAACACTCCCGATGAACTTTCGGACTTACGATGAACTCTCGGGCTCCCAACGAATCGTTCGATCTTGACTCCGGTATTTTGTTTTGCTTTATGTCTTCATCGTTATCGTAGTTAATCCAACACACTTTTCTCAACATATAGATTAGATTAATAATTAATCAATTGATTTCATCATCAAAATCCAAGATTCAACATATATGCTATTTTGAAATATGACAATATGTAATTTCAAAGCATCATGAATCATAGCAACACATATATCAAAATAATCATTGTTTACTTCATTTACATATCATTTGTATACATCAAGGTAATCATTATATGCATCATAATTTCAAATCATAAGTTAAAGTATTTCATGTATAATTCCAAATCATCAAGGTACATCATAATTTCAAAGCATCAAGGAGTGTAAAACATCAAAAAGTTTAAAATATCAGGGAGTGCATTCAACTTCTCCTCCTTTGTCATCAACAAAAAGGAGGGATATGCAAGTTTTTTTATTTCTCTTTGAAGTGTGCAATCTAGCATGTTGTTACTTCTCTTTGCAATGTGCAAGCTAGCAATTTTTACTTCTTTGTAATGTGAAAGTTAGTAATTTTTACTTCTCTTTACAAGTTACTATTTATCTCTCACCCCCTTTATCATCATCAAAAAGAAGAGAAAGATATCATGGATTTATGGTGCCATCTATGTAAGATATCAAGGATAAGTCCAAATCATAAGAGATCAATTTGATGATGAATACAAAGAAGTCATAGGAAAGGTAATGATTTATATTGATAAATCTCTTTTTAAAAAGAAAGAAACATAAAAGATCAAATAGTAAAAGATTTGAATTCAAAAGAAATCTCAAAGTCATGAATATTGAGAAATTAAGAGAAAGATCATGATTCGTATGGAAAAATCCCTCTTTAGCGAAAACAAAAAAATCGTAGGAGATTAAGTAGTAAAAGATTTGATTCAAAAGAAATTTTAAATAATGAATACCGAAAAATAAAGATAATGATCCATAAAAAATCATATGAAAAGAATTCATGTGTTTAGATGATTCAACATACCTAATTCTCTTTTAATAAAATCAAATTATTCCTCGTTCAATGGTTTAGTAAAAATATCTAGTGATTGATGTTTTGTGCCAATAAAATCTAAAGATATATCATGATTATTAATATAATCCCTAATAAAATGATATCCAATATCAATGTGCTTAGTCTTAGAGTAGTATTGAATGAGGTTTTTTGTTAGACAAATTACACTAGTATTATCACATTTTATACGAATGTTTTTTTAAGTAAAGTTCATAGTCTTCTAAAGTATTTTTCATTCAAATCACTTGTATACAGTATGCACCTACTATCACATATTCAGCCTCGCTATAGATAATGCAATAGAATTTTATTTCTTGGAAGACCAAGAAACTAGTGTATGACGTAGGAATTGATAAGTTCCAGAGGTACTTTTTCTATCTAATCTACATCTTACTAAGTCAATATCAGAATGTGTAATCAATTTGAAATCTTTAGATTTTGGATACCATAATCTTAGATTAGGTGTTCTGTAAGTACTTAAAGATTTTTTTAACTACTTTATAATGAGATTATTTAGGATTGGATTGAAATCTAGCATAAAGCCCAACACTAAACATTATATTAGGTCTAATTGCAGTAAGATATAGCAAGCTACTTACCATACCTTTATAAGTCTTTTGATCAAAGCATTCTCTTTCATTATCCATATGCAACTTGGTAGAGATGCTCATTAGTGTGTTAATAGCTTTAGTGTCAGTTATAGGTGTCCTACAAGTCAATCATATGAGTGATGACACTTGTAATACGCTACGTCAATTTTTTTGCTTATAATTACTAATATTTTCTTGCATTATCTGGATGTATATTGTGATATTCTTCGATTTGTTAAATGGGAATCAGATTGTGATGAGATCATGATAATGAGACCGATTCGTCTTTAAACATAGATCTTAAATAATCTCGATCATAGGTTACTCAAGAGGGACATTAAGATAATCAGATATACTGGTATGATGGAGGTGGTTGGTCTCATAGCTACTCATGTAGGGACATTAAGGATACAGTGCATGTGCTCATTGGAGAATGAGTTCACTGATTAATCCGCTTATGAAATATTGGATGGTTAATGATACCTGACATCAAACAGTGATCTTGTAGTCCCAGTTGTATGTCTGGTCCTTAAACTTGAGACGCCAAAGATACATTGTATAAGTACTCCATTCTTTGATGATGATGGACTTATAGTTTTGGAAGTTTCAAATTTGGTATAACCGATTTTCGGTAATGGTAGCCAACCTTACGAAGGTAATTGAGAGGAATATCTTATGTATTCTTACTTAGACAAATCCTTGGCTATGGTTATTCAGACTGAGAGAGAAAGAGTTCTCTAAGAGAATCTGATTGAAGCGAGACTTGAGTGGAAATCGTATTGGTCTGACAGCACCATACACGGTATACGATCTTAGAATATTATATGGATGAGGAACTATAGGTACATGGTAACTGAGGATAGATAGGTTCAAAGGATTGGATTTCTTTGTATCATTTGGGGACTACGACATAGTGACCTAGTATATCTGTAGTCGATGAGTCGAGTGAATTATTATGGAGATAATAATTTACTAAGTCAGAATGAGTTCTGATAGGTATGACTCACAACTAGCTCGATATTGGGCCTAGAGGGTCATATACATATGGTAGGTATTGCGATGAGTAGAGGCTCGGATATAAGATATCCGCCATAGCCCCTATCTTATTGGATATCCAATAAGCCCTTGAATTATTGGATCCCATGGATGAGATCCAATAAGAGCTAATAAGAGATTATTGGGTAGAGACCCACTAATCTAATAGGCTTGGGTAATTGGATGAAGATCTAGTATCCAATAGGGTAGGATCCATTAGAGTTAAGTTGATAGGGGGTCTCTATAAATAGGAGAGAACCAAAGGCCCATAGGCTATGAGTTTTCTTGGTTGCCACCTCTTATTCTCCTCTCCCCTTGAGGAGCATCTTCGTAGCTCTTGCCATGTGGGTCATCTCTAGAGATAATGACGCTTGACCTCCTTCACCTCTCCTATAGATCTACAAGAATTCAAGGATATACGATTTTCCTAGGTATTATCTTTCTTATATGTATATATATATATACTTTTTTTGATTTCGTAGAATTTTACGCACTAATCTTCGTGCGACGACAAAGCCTTTTTGTGGAAATATAATATTTTTATTTTTTTTGTTCTTCTGCTACGTATCTGATGTCGTCCCTAGATTTCCCAACACTTAGTAGTATCTATGTGAAACTATTTTAATAGCTCCAAAGTATATTTTGTTTGACTAATAAAAATTTTATTATTTAGTTACTTAATTTGTAATATTAAGAAAAATATTAATTCACTCATTAAACTCATTTCAAATTCTTGGCTCATACTTTTGGCAAATGATTCACAAAAAGATTTATTTGTAGAACTAAATAATATCATCAACATAAATTTGAATAATAAGAAAATTATTTTTAAAATATTTAATAAATAATGTGGTATCGACCTTGCCTTTTAAGAAGTTATTTTGAATAAGAATGGAACTAAACCTCTTATACCAAGCCCTTGAGGCTTGCTTCAACCTATAAAGAGCTTTAGATAACTTATAAATATGGTTTAGAAAAAAAAACATTTTCAAATCTGGGTGGTTGCTCAACATAAACTTCTTCGAAAATAAAACTATTAAGAAAAGCACTTTTAATATCTATTTGAAATAGTTTAAAATTATTACAATATGCATAGGTAAGGAGTATCCTTATAGCTTCAAGTCTTGTCACAAGAGTGAAAGTTTCTTCATAGTCTATACCTTCTTCTTGGTTGAAACCTTTGACCACTAATCTAGCCTTGTTTCGAACCACGATATCAAGTTCATCTTACTTATTCCTAAAGATCCATTTAGTGTTAATTACAAGATGATCACTAGGACTATGAACAAGTGTCCAAACGTTATTTCTCTTAAATTGTCCAATCGTCAATGCATTTAGGTTCAATTTGAGATAAAAAGATAGCATTTACACAAAAAATTTTAAAAGAAGAACAAATTTAAACATCTTTTGATGTATCTCTGATTATTAACTCCTTAGGATGTGTATCAACATACTTTCATTCCTTGGGTAAGGATTTTTTTATAAGTAGATGCATCTAGGTTGGTTGGGAGAGGAGAATTCTCATTCAAATTCAATGTATTAAATTCAAAATCATCATCAAAATTATTTTTCTTAAATTCGAGAGACTCATTAAAAATAACATGGATAGATTTCTCAATAACTAAAATTCTTTTATTGAAAACTTGATAAGCTTTAGAAATAGAGGAATATCTAAGAAAAATACCTTTATCGGATTTAGCATCAAATTTTCTTAAGGCTTTCTTTTCATTTAAAATAAAAAATTTACAATCAAAATTTTAAAATATAAAATGTTTGGTCTTGCATTGTTCCATAATTCATAAGGAGTTTTAGATAGTAGTGGTCTTATGAGAATCCTATTCATGATATAGTATACCATGTTAACGGCTTCGACCCAAAAATATTTGGGTAGACTATATTTATTAAGCATGGTTCTTGCCATCTCTTATGAACTCCTATTTTTTTCTCTCAACAACTCCATTATATTGTAGATTTCTTAGAGTAGAGAACTTATGGTCATACCCATTTGAATCATAAAATTCTTGAAAATCATGATTTTTAAATTCACCACCATGATCACTACGAATAGAAAAAATCATAAAATCTTTTTCATTTTAAATTTATTTGTAAAACTTCATAAAATATTTAAAACAATTATATTTATATGCCAAGAAGTATGTCCAAGTGTATCGATTATAATCATCAACAATCACACAAGCATATTTACTACCTCCTAAACTTGAGATATCAATTGGTTCAAATAATTTTGTATGAATTAATTGTAGTGGTCTAGAAGTACTTGCTTGATTTTAAATATAAAACTACTCTTTATATGTTTACTTAGTTGGCATGCATCATAAAATTTGTCTTTGACAAATTTAATTCTAGGCATGCCTCTTACAAGTTTTTTAGTTGCAATTTGTGAAATCAATTTCATACTTGTATGACCTAATCTCCTATGCCAAAGCCATACATTATTGTTTAAAATCGAAAACAAGTTTCATCACAAAAATCAAAATCAATAGTATACACTTTATTACTTCTTAAGGCAATCATAGATTTATTTTTGTGTGGTATCTCTATATACAAGCATTAGATTTAAATATAATATTATATCTCTTATCATACAATTGACTAATACTTAGTAAGTTGTGTTTTAAGCTATCTACTAATAGAACATCTCAATCGAGAGGTTTGATTTGTTACATATATTTTCTTTACTAATAATTTTTCTTTTGTTGTTATCTCTGAAGGTGACATATCCTTCGTCTTGGCTAGTGAACTTAGAGAAAGAGAAATGTGTTGGATCTCCGATCAAGTGTCTTAAGCATCCACTATCAAGATACCATCTCTTGCTCCTAGCTTTCGATTGTAGATATATCTATAAAAAAGGGGAGTTTGTTTTAGCTATCTATTTAACTTTGGATCCCTCATGATTATATCTACCTATCCTAACTTTTGGCATTAAGTCATTTATGGTTCCTTTGGAACCCAAACTAATTTATATGAGCTATATTTTTTAAATAAGTATGTATAAGCATAATAACCACATCTTCCACAAAAATTATATTTAACTCTAGGAGGAACACGTAATATGGGTCCTTTAATAAATATAGTTAGCTTTTGTTGAGTGTTACTACTCATAAAGCCGATTCTTTCCTTTTTTATGTACATGACCCTTATTGGCAAGAATCATATTTAATGATTTGTTATCAATTTTAATTTTTTTTTCTAATAATTATTGTAATAATATAATTTTCTTTTTAAATGAAGCTAATCTGGGGATCTGAGTGACACTAAGAGGGAGGGGGGGAGGGGGGTTGAATTAGTGCAGTGGATAAAGACGATAAATTTCGACGATTTAAACAAGTTCAAAAAACTTCGTATGATTAAAAGCAACGTTTCATTTGAACCATGAAAGGAATGATGCTTTAAACTTGAATCCGATTATAAGAAAGAGAAATAGAGGAAGTAAAGCGAAGATGGTTTACAGAAGTGTAAATAACAATAATAAAAATGCAAACCAGAATTTTTATAGTGGTTCGGTTATACAACTTACGTCTACTCCCGATTCCTCTTCTCTTGAGGCCACCGGCTTTTCCACTAGCTGTCATCCTTCCAATGGGCGAGGACCAACTTCCTTACAGTGCTCTCCTTTTGATGGGTTTCGGAGGTAACCCTTACAAGCACTCCCTCCTCTCTTTTAACTTGAATACAAGTGAAGTATAGAGGAGGGGATTTCTAGAAAGAATTCTATAGTGTTTTCTTGCTTTCAAAGTGTATGTGCTTGTATCTTCAACCCTAGGATGGGAGAGGTTTTTATAGGCTCCAATTGGATTCAAACTTGGAGCCAAAAACCATCACATCCTGGGTCTACCAGGTTCTAGTGGTACCACCGCCAGTCTGACTTTGACACTAGGCGATACTACTGCTTAGTCTAACGGTACCACTGCCTAACACACTAACATGGTTAGTGTACTAGGCGGTACCACCGCCCAGCCAGCGGTGCCATCGCCTAGGCACTCTGCCCTATGGCGGTACCACCGCCCCAGACTACCTAAGAAGCTGGACCTGGGTGGTGCCACTGCCCGACAATGTCTAGCACTCTTGGTTGGGCCTTAAACCCGGCCCAAACCGATCCAATTCTTGGCCTAGTTGGCCCCTAACAGGGTTAAAGGATTAAATCCTAATTATAACCCTAATTATGTGCTAACTATGAAATTAAAGACATTTCCTAAGCTATTATAAAGTCCGAAAAGTCAAGACTTCTTTCGGTGAACTTTCGATGAACTTCCGACGGTCTTCCGACGAACCTTCAGATACCATTCTATAGACTCCCGGCAAGCTCCTGGACTTCACGATTGATCTTGGTGAGTTTTGATGAGCTTCTTCAGCAAGCTCTGATTTTTCTCGGCGAGCTCCGCGAACTTCCGACGAACCTTTCAGTGAACTTTCGAAAACCCTTTGGCAAGTGCCATACTCGTTCTCGGCTAGTTCCGACAGCACTCCCGATAAATCTTCGGACTTCCATCGAACTCTCGAACTCCCAACGATTCCATCATACTTGACTCCAGCCTTTGTTTCGCTTTACGTCTTCATCATTATCGTAGTTAATTCTGCACACATAAAACTTAACTCTACTTCGATCTAGTCAGTTATTACAATGTGAATTGACATTTTGTTGCTCGGCATGTCATTTGTCGGTGCTTCATCCAATTCTTCAGTGCATCATCCTCTCTTGCGGCTTGTTGCCCAATCGACGGTTGACTTTCACAACCCTGATATCCTTAGCGCAACACCACTCTTCTTGGCCCGATGCCCAACGTCCGAAGCATTCTACTGATTGTCGATCAGACCTTCAGCTCGACGTCCAATATCCTGACGTGATTTCCTCCGGCGCAACATCAATTCCTTTTGCGTCAACTATTTAATCCTGATCGAGTAGACTTGTGTCACTCAAAATACAGTTAGATAATAAAACATAATCAATTAGTTTCATCATCAAAATCTGAAACCTAACAACTAACTCTTCACACAGTGCAAGGTGTCAATAAGTATTTATCATACTCATTTTTTTTGTTTATCAAATTCATTAGAGAGAGATGCATGATCCTTTTTTAATGATTTTATATTTCTTACTAACTATTTTAAGTTCATCATACAAATCATGAAATACATCAAGTAATTCATCATAAAATAAAGAGATTTTAGATGAGTCACATACCTCGTCGTTGAAAGTCATCAATACACAGTTCGCTACTTCATCTTTATTAGTTTGCTCTTCGTCTTCTGATGTACTTGATTCATCCTAAGTTGTCTTGAGTACTTTCTTTTTCTTTTGTGCTAATAACTTCTTCAGTTGTGGACACATATTTTTGAAGTGCTTAGGTTTTTTGCATTCATAGCAAGTTATTGTGTCTTTTTTAAGTTCATTTTTAGTTTTAGATTCTTATTTTACAGAATTTGTTTTGTTCCTTTTCAAGAATTTTTTAAATTTTCTTGTGAGGAGTGCTAAGTCATCATCATCACTTGAGTTTTCGCTTAAGTAGCCTTGTTTGGTTCTAATTAATTATTTTTATTCATCATGTGCCTTGTAAATTATTTCATAGGTCAATAATGAACCTATAAGTTTTTCAAGGAAAGTTATTCAAGTCCTTTACTTCTTGAATTGCTATCACTTTTGGATCTCAACTTTTTGAAAGAGATCTTAAAATTTTATTAACAAGTTCAAGATTAGTATAACTTTTATCAAGAACTTTCAAACCATTGACAACATCCATAAAATGGGTGTATATGTCACCAATGATTTTGCTTGGCTTCATTCTAAATAATTCATAACTATGCACCAAGAGATTAATCTTAGGTTCTTTAACTCTATTTGTGCCTTTAAGTGTGTGCTAAATATCATGTGTCATTTCACAAGTAAAAATATGATTAAATTTATTTTTGTCTAAGGCACAAAATAAAGCATTCATAGCTTTTGCATTTAAAGAAAATATTTTCTTCTCTAAATCATTTTATTCGTTCATTGGTTTAGAAATTTTTAAAAATCACATTCAATGACATTCTATAAATCAAAATCCATATAAATAAAAAAATCCACATTCGTATTTTCCAATAAGTATAGTCCATCCCACTAAGCATAGGAGGATGAGTGATAGAGTGACCCTTTTAATTGCAAAAAAAAGTTAAGCACCGTGGGGGGAGGGGAGAGGAGGGGTGTGAATTAGTGCTTTCAAAAAATTTCAGTTTGAAACTTTCAATCGATGAAACTCATATTGAAAATGTGATTAACAAAAAGTGCAAGTAAGGATTATTTGGTATGTAAATTAGTATGTAATAGCAAATCAAGGCAAAAGAAGAAGTGCACACCCAATTTATAGTGGTTTGGTTGTCGCAACCTATGTCCACTTCTAATTCCTCCTCTCTCGAGGGTATTGGTTTCCACTAACGATTTTTTTTAATGGCTGAAAATCAACTTTCCTTGTTATAACTCTTTCTCCTTTTCACATATTTAGGAGAAAACCTTTACACCTCTCTTTTACAATAAATCTCACACCTCCCTTAGAATCAACTCTAAACTTAAGGAGGAGAGGACTCAATACTATTCAAGGATTTATAACTCTTTGAATTCATAAGCTTTTCATTTACAATTCTTATTGCCTCAAGCAAGAATGAGTATGGTATTTATAGGCCCCACATGGCTTTAAAAATGGACCAAAAAGTATCATCTTTAGGTTTTTGGGTACTGGTGGTACTACCGCCTGACACAATCTCGAAGACTATGTTCTAATAGTACTATTGCTAGTTAGGGTGGTACTATCGCTTGACACTTGATGGTACCACTACTAGTCTGAGTGGTACTACCATTGAGTTTTTTTGGAGAAGTACATTTCATACTTTACAGCTTACAAGCGGTACTACCGCTTGGTCTGGTGGTGCCACCGCTTGACCCAACTTCTGGTCACTGAATTAGCCTTCCAATAGGTCTAATTCAGCCCTAATTCAGGCCCAATGGGCCCCTAATTAAATTAGCCTAATTACACCCAAAATCAACTCAATTAGTATTCTAAACTACTTCGATCAATACTTAATAATTACAATCATAAAGCATGTTGTCTGTCATGTCATTTGGCACATCGTCCTATCTTCTAACACATTGTTCTTTCCTTCAAAGTATTGCTTGATTATCAGTATATTGAACTCCCGTAACATTTGATCTTGGCGTAATGCCCAATCCTTCTAACCCGATGCCTGAATTCATGGCACAAAGTCTATCATCCGGCACGTCGACCAATCTTTTGGCCCGAAGGCCAATCTCTGACATGGTACTCTCTGACCCAATATCTGATTTTTTACTTCATGATTTTAGTATAAGATCAAAGTTTCTCCTGTGTTTTCTCAAACGCTTATTTGTCATAAATTTATCAATTATTTTCATCATTAAAAATTGAGATTTAACAAGACATTCTCACCTAGAGGAAATTATATATATCTACATATCCTAGTCCGTGGATGAAGGAGCTCTTTCAAACTCATCTCTAGCAATGATCCATACAACAAATACAATGACGATGCACCTCCTAATGTAACATGTTCTTTTCTCATGTTCGTGCACCATCACGCCATAGCAACCGAGGGATTGGTCTCCCTTGCTATCCTCTCATACTAGAAAGGGGACAGTCAGATGGAGAAAGAAGCAAGGAGGAGATAAAGGAGGTGGCAGTAATATAGGTCTAGCCTATGACTCTTTTAAGCCTTAACTCCTATATTTAGAGAGTCCATTTACTTACCCTAATGGATTCTGCCTTAATCGGTATTAAATCTCTATCCAATTATCTTGGCTTAATGGATATTGGATCTCAATCCAATAATCACTCTAAACCCTATTGGGTCTCACCCAATAGATCCAATAAAACAGGGGCTTATTGGATATCTCATATCCAATTCTCTACTCGTCACATTGTCCATCATATGTGTATGACCCTCTAGGCCCAATACCTAAGCTAGCTATTTGTTGCACCTATCAGAACTCTTTTTGACTCAAAACTCCTTCTGACTCAATGAATTATTATCCCTATAAGAATTCATTCAACTCATCGACTATGGATGTATTAGGCCACTATGTCAAAGTTCCTAGATGATATAGAGGGATTAATCCATTGGATCTATCTACCCTTAGTTACCGTGTATCTATAATCTCTCATTCATCTAATATCGGAATCCACAAAAGTCTCACTCTCATTGGATTCTCTTGGAGAACTCATTCTCTCTCAATCCGAATCTCATGCCTATTAGATTCATCATGATCTAATTAACCTGGACCAGGGATTTGCTTGAGTAAGAACACTTGGGATATTTTTTTCATGATATCGAGAGTGAATGATCCTCAATAATACTTAATTGCCTTCATAACGTTGGCTACCACTCTAGATGGCTAACTATGCTAGATTTAGAACTTCCAAACCTATAAGTCATATATCAAAGAATGAAATACTTAAATAAGGTATTCTTATGTCTTAAGTCTAAGGACTAAATACATAATTGAGACTACGAAATCGCTATTTGACGATAAGGTATTATCAACCATCCAACATTCCATAAGCAAATCATTCAGTGAATTCATTCTCCAATAAGTACCTGCACTATATCTCTAGTGTCCCCACATAAGCAGCTATGAGACCAATTGTCTTCGTATATGAGTATATAGTAGATCAGTCTATCCAATTATTTTGATGTCTCTCTTGAGTAACCTATGATCGAGAATATTTAGGATCTATGTTTATAGGTGAATTTGTCTCATTATTATGATCTCATCATGATCCAATTCTCATTGCATAGATCCAAGAACATCATAATTTATTTATTATCCAATATAAAATGATAAAATACTATAATAATAATAACTAAAAGAGATTATGCAATGTGTCACACATGTCATCACTTACGTGATTGGCTTGTAGGGCACGTATAACTAGCAATGGTATCATAAAACTTTATATACTATTATTTGGAAGCATGTTTAAGATCATAAATGATTTTCTAAGTTTGTAATCTTAACTTTCCTTTCTCTTTTTTTTGAATCCCTCATATTATTCAATAGAGATTACCTCAGTTAGATCCACATTCAAAAATACTAATGTCACATCCATCTGCCCTTGACGATCCTCAACAAATCCTTTTTATAAACTAGAGAAAATGTCTCGTTATAGTTAATACCTTCTTTCTAAGAAAAACCTTTGACCACAAGTTGGACTTTATATCGTTCGATATTGTCTTTTGAGTTATATTTTATTTTAAAAACCTATTTGCAATCAACTCTTTTACAATTATTAGGTAATTCAATAAGTTCTCAAACATTATTTTAGTCCATCGATTTGAACTCTTTTGTCATCGCATCATACTATTTTTGTAGAATCATTATTTTCTATGACCTATAAAAACGACAAGGGGTCCCTTTTGATCCGTATGCCCTAATTTGTTTCTTGTAAATATAATATATAATTATTAGAAATAAATAGGTATCTGTTTCCTTTAAGATCTTCTCAAAACTATCGGTTGTGATTATTTTACAAAATCATTAGCAACGACTTCAATATCAAATGGATTTTTATCAATGTTATTTTGTTTTTCAAACTTATTAATTCTTTTAGTGATTTGAGAAATAACAATCTCTTGAATGAAAATGATAAAAGAGTAGTATCTCATTGATATCAAAATTTATTCTTTAAGATTTTTCACTCCCATTTATTTTTTATTTTCTAAGAATATTATATTATTAGATTATCTCATATTATGATTAGGACAAAAAAATCTATATCCCTTAAAATTTTTTTGGATAACTAATAAAATATTCAAAAATAATCATTAGATCTAATTTCTTTTTATATGGATTGAAAACCTTTATCTTTGTAAGATAACCCTAAAATGTAGATATCTTGGATTAGGTTTTCTATCGGTTTATAACTCAAATAGAATTGATGGACCAATTTATTAGAAACTTTTATTTAAGATATACATAACTGTCATAAGAGCTTCATCCCACATTAACTCAGGTACATAGAAATAGCTCATCATACTCCTAATTATGTCAATTAGAGTAAAATTTTATCTTTCAGTAATGTCATTCTATTATGGCACACCAAATAATGCATATTGAGTATAAATACCCTTTTTTTCAAGAATCTAACAAAAGGACTAACATTCTTACCGGACTCTATCATATTTGTAATAAAATTCACTATCTTTATTAGATTTGATATTTTAACTATTTTATCTAATTATATCTCGACCTCATTTCTATATAACTTAGGAGTGTCAATAGCTTAAGAATTTTATATATTAAATACATAGTCATATCTAGATAAGTCATTTATAAATATGATGAAATACCTTTCTCTACTGAAATAGAGAATATAGAATGGTATGCAAATATCAATATGAATAATCTCAATGAGTTTTTTTATTTCTTATATCATTTTTCTCTATATTCTTAGTCTGTTTTTTCTTAATGCAATATATGCAAATATCAAAATCAATAAAGTTTAAATCTTTCAAAATATTATCCTTCACTAATTTGTCAACTTTTTATTTGGAGATATGCCCTAAATATTTGTACCCTAATATAGAAGATTTTTTTATTATTGAAACTATATTTTAATCTAACATTTGATTATAGAGTCACCAATGTTTTTTTAAACTCAAGATTCAATTTATTTCTCTATAAATTATTACTTACATAAAATTCTAAAATTAATTTTTGTTAAATCATAAAATATATTGAGATTACCATTAAAAAATAATATCCTAATTCATCATCCTAAATATAGAAACTAGATTTCTAGAAATAGTAAGAATATAGTATGTGTCAATAAGACCCATCAGATGACTTATATCTAGACGTAAGCAATACATTCTGATAAGGATGATTTTGCCCCATGCTAGCTCATCTGCCACAAAGGCTAACACCTAAGTAGGGCTCCAAGTCATCAGCCCCAAAATAGCACCATAGTGCATCCCGATGTACTCTGTATCAATGATTGATAAAAATCGCCTACCTTATCAAGATCAAAGACCAGATTATTCATGCGATTAACCTAATCTTACCCCCTAGGCTAGCCAGAAAGAAGGCCCAGGGATTAGATATAAAAATGAACCCACCAACTTACATTGAGAGGGTGGGGGGGGGGGTAGTCATATAGCTTACACTGCTGTCTTATCCCTTCCGCTAACTTAAGTATCAAAGGGGCCACGCCGGGCAACCCTTAGTGCCAGCATGTCATGCAGGATCACCGGCAGCCTGAAGATACCTAGACGATCCAACCCCTAGGGAGAAACCTTGTGTTAGTTATAGGTACCCTACAAGCCAATCACGTAATTGATGGCACCTGTAATGCGTTGCATCAATTTCTTTACTTATGATTATTGATATTTTCTTATATTATCTGGATATATATTATGAGGTCCTTGGATTTGTGCAATAGGAATCTTATCATGATAAGATTACGATAATGAGACCGATTTATCTTTAAACACACATCCTAAATAATCTCAATCACAGGTTACTCGAAAGGGATATCGAGATAATCGGATAGACTAGTATGCTGTATACCTATCCATATGATGGAGGTGGTTAGTCTCATAGCTACTCATGTCGGGACACTAAAGATACAATGTAGGTGCTCGTTGGAAAATGAGTTCACTGATTGATCTATTTAAAGAATGTTGGATGGTAAATAATACCTGTTATCAAACAGTACTTTTGTAGTCTCAATAGTGTATCTAGTATTTAGACTTGAGACACTAAGGATATCCTGTATAAGTACTCTACTCTTTAATACTAGGCTCATAAGTTTGGAAGTTTCAGATCTAATATAGTCGGTTATTGAGAGTGTCAGCCAACCTTACGATGGCTATTGAGTGTCAATAGAGGATCATCCACTCTCGATATCATGAGAGGAATAATTCATGTGTTCTTGCTCAAACAAATCCCTAACTAGGGTCATTTGGATTGAGAGAGAAAGAGTTCCCTAGAAGAATCC
Source organism: Musa beccarii (assembly GCA_024322285.1). Lineage (NCBI taxonomy): Eukaryota > Viridiplantae > Streptophyta > Magnoliopsida > Zingiberales > Musaceae > Musa > Musa beccarii. The sequence continues at coordinate 9,772,022 of CM044402.1, read as the reverse complement.
GATTAGAGTGAGACTCAAGTGGATACCGTATGGGCCTGATAGCACCATGTTCAATATACAATCTCTGGGATATTGGATAGATGAGGGACTATAGGTATATGGTAATTAAGGATAAATAGGTCTAAATGATTGGATTCTCTTGTATTATCTAGGGACTATGGCGTAGTGGCTTAGTACATCCGTAGTCGATGAGTCGAGTAAATTATTATGGAGATAATAATTTACTAAGTCAGAAAGAGTTTTGATTGGTATGACTCACGACCAGCTCAATATTGGGCCTAGAGGGTCAGACACATATGGTAGGTGTTACGACGATTAGAAGTTCGGATATGAGATATCCGCTAGAGCCCTATCTTATTAGATATCTAATAAACCTCTGAATTATTGGATCCTATGGATGAGATCCAATAAGAGCTAATAAGAGATTATTGGGTAGAGACCTATTAATCTAAGAGGCTTGGATAATTGGATGGAAATCCAACATCCAATAGGGCATGATCTATTAGGGTTAATAGAGGGCTCTATAAATCGAAGGGAACCAAAGGCCCATAGCTAGGGTTTTCTTGGTAGCCACCTCTTATTCTCCTCTCTCAAAGAGGAGCATCTTTACAGCTCTTGCCGTGTGGATCACCGTTACAGAGGACACTTGACCTCCTTCATCATCCCCCATGGATTTGTAGGAATCTCAGGGATGTACGATCTCCCTAGGTACTATCTTTCTTGTATATAAAATTTTTGATTTCATTGATTTATTTTTATGCACCGATCTTCGCATGATGATGAAATATTTTCATGAAAATCTAAGATTTTGTGTTTTTTGTTCTTCTCCTATGTATGTGATGTCGCCCCTAGATTTTCCAACACCTTGTAATTAGGAAGATCTCAATTCGCTTACCAAGTCATCCCAAACTAAGTCCTCACCAATATAATAACTTCTAACTAGGCTGCCTATGCGATATTATCTCACCAAGTCTCCCACGTCAACCAAGGAGAGGCACTTGGATGAGCCTGCACCTTGGCAGTGGACTAATCGGATTGACTCATTAGTCAATAGTACTCATGATACTATCATCCCGGTATTAGAAGGAGGGTTGAATGTCGCAAGATCACCCTTCTACAACTCTTCCTAGTGAACATCTTAGACAAGGAGGGCCCCTCCTCCCTTTCCTAAGGGACGAAGGTGAGCTCCACACTTATCTCATCAGAAGCGCCTCTTAAGCTTCGATGCTAGGGGGCCAGGCATTTATGGATCTCCACTCTTGGCAATATCGCCCCCTAACCCCTTTAGGCCAGTGCTCAGCCCCCCTCACCTGCAGGAGAGTCGGAGCCAGGACCTCGATGACTCCCCAAGGGACACTCCAACGACAGCCAAGACTTAGGGGCTCCTACCCCACGAAATAGCAAGATGAAAATGTTGAATCCCGGATTTTGATGATGAAGTCAATTGATAGGTTATTTGATCTAATCCATATTATTGAGATAAGTGTGCAGGATTAATTACGATAGCATGAAGACATAAAGCAAATTATCGGAGTCAAGTTGTTGGGAGTTCGAGAGTCCATCGGAAGTTCGAAGGATCATCGGAAGTGATGTCGGAATCAACCGAGAAAGAATCAGGGACTTATCGAAGGTTTCAGAAGTTCACCAGAAAGATCGTTAGAGATTCGTAGAGATCACTGAGAAAGTTCGGAAGCTTGCCCAAGATTCATCAAACTCACCACAAGTCTGGGAGCCTACTGGGAATCCACTGGAAGAAATCCGAGGGTGCATCGGAAGTCCGTCGAAAGATCACCAAAAGCTCACCGAAAAAAAACTCGATGCTGTCGGTTTAGCCTTTGCTTAGAATTATATCTAAATTTCATAGTTAGCACATAATTAGGGTAAGGATTAGGTAATAATCTTGTTTAATCTTGTTAGGGGCCAATTAGGCCTTAATTGGGCCGAATTGGGTCGGAGTCAGGGCCCATTCAGCTATGGTGGAATAGTCTAGCAGTGGCACCGCCCCAAGAACAAACCCCTAGGCGTTTTGGGTGGTGGTACTACCCCAGGTCAATGGTGGTACCACCGACTTAAATACCTAGTAGGCGGTGGTACCGCCCCAGGTCAGCGATAGTATCACTGGCAGTTATTACCTACCAACGGTGGTACTGCTTGGCAGGCGGTGATACCGCCAGACCATAGAGCCTGAGGACTTTGTCAAGCGGTGGCACCGCTAGTGCCAGGCGGTGGTACCACCAGTACTTGGTAAACCCAAGATGGGATACTTTTTGGCTCCATTTTTGAGTCTATAAATACCCCTCTTTTCTCAGCTGAGAAAGCACTTTTTTGAGAAGTTGAAAACTAAGTCAAAGCTATAGCAAAGTCTTGTCTCAATAGCTTAAGTGTTCACCTCCCTCTTTCTTTATGAAAAATTTGTAAGAGAGTGAACCACTTGTAAAAGTTTGTAAGAGAGGTATTTAGTCCTTCCCCTTCAAGTGATTTAATTATGGAAGTTGGGAGCCTCATCGAAGGAGACTTCAGAAATGGACGTAGGTCTTTCGACCGAACCACTATACATCGCTACGTACTTTGGTTATAAATTTTAAATATTCTGCATCTTTTCTTTACTTAGTTGCAAATCACTCGGTTTTCTTCTCTCTACTCTCAATTGCATTCACTCAACCATTTTAGCTAAATTTCGTTGGATCAAAATTTCTATACGAATCAACTATCTCCGAAATCGATTTCAAGTTTACGAGTTTTAATTCGCTATACTAATTCACACCCCCCCCTCTTAGTGCCGTTTAGATCCTAATAATTGATATCAGAGCTTCGTCACTCTCATTTGGTTTAAAACCCAAGAGAGATGGCTTATTCTGGCATGCAAGAGGGTCATTTAATTACACGTCCACCCATGTTCAATGGGTCGGATTACACATATTGGAAGACTCGTATGAGGATTTTTTTTATTTTCATGGATTTTGAACTTTAGAATATCATTGAAAATGGATTTAAAAAATCTTCTCTTCTAATGAGTGAATGGAATTAATTGGAGAAGAAGGTTTTTGCTTTAAATGCAAAGACTATGAATGCCTTATTTTGTGCACTTGATAAAAATGAGTTTAATTGCATTTCGATTTGTGAATCAGCTTTTGATATTTGGCGTACTCTTGAGATCACTCATGAAGGCACTAGCCGAGTGAAAGAGTCCAAAATCAATATTCTTATGCATTCTTATGAACTTTTTCGAATAAAACTAAGTGAGTCCATCGGAGACATGTACACCCACTTCACTGATATCATCAATGGACTCAAAGCACTTGGTAAAGGTTTTTCTAATTTTGAACTTATAACTAAAATTTTAATATCCCTTCCAAAGAGTTGGGATCCAAAAGTTACGACCATTCAAGAGACCAAGGGCCTTAAAACCTTTCATCTCGAAGAACTCATTGGGTCTTTAATGACCTACAAAATGACATGTCATACTCATGAAGAGCTCGAGAACCCCCTTCCAAAGAACAAGAAGGATATGACATTAAGAACATAAGAAAACCACTTGAAAGGAACATCAAGTGATGAAGACAGTGATGATGACATTACACTCTTGATTAGAAAATTTAAAAAATTTATAAGAAGGAATAAATTTAAAAATGATACTAAAAATAAACTTAAACAAAAAAAAAACCAAGTCATATGTTATGAATGCAAGAAGCCGGAGCACTTTAAAAATGAATGCCCCCAAGCCAAGAAGAAGCAACCGAAGAGGAAGAAAGCTCTAAAGGCGACATGGGATGACTCAAGTGACTCGAGAATGAAGAAGCAAGTAATAAAGAGGAGGCAAACTTCGTGCTAATGGCTTTAGGAGATGAGGTATGTGAGTTTATTAATGAAGATTTATCTTTTGATGAACTTTCAATAGCTTTTCATAAATTTTTTGATGAGTGTAGGACTATTAGTAAGAAGTTTAATTTATTAAAGAAGGAGCATGCTCTATTATTAGATAAACTTGATAGTCTTCAAACTCTTTCTTCACCTCCATGCTCTAAGTGTGAATACATAAAAGCAATAAAAAATAAGAACTTGCTACTTAAAGAGACCCTAAACAAGTTTAAGGTCGGTAGCAAGGGCTTGGACATAATCCTTGCAAACAAGAGTCACGTCGCAAATAAAAGTGGAATTGGATTTGTGAGTGGATCTCACGAAAATCCTACCACCTTCATTAAAGGACCCATATTACATGTATCACCTCATTTGAAATGTAATTTTTGTTGTAAATTTGGACATGTTGTTTATAAATGTTCGTTTAAGAAAATTATTTCACATAAATTGATATGGGTTCATAAAGGAACCATAAATAATTTAATGCTAAATAACAAAGTTAGTAGATCAATTTTTGAGGCACCCAAAATCAAATGGGTACCTAAAATCCATCCTCTTTTGTAGACACACTCACCATCACAAGCTAGGAGCAAAAGATGATATATTGATAGTGGATGCTCAAGACATATGATCGGAGATCCATCTCAATTCTCTATGCTCACTAGCAAAGAAGAAGGGTATATCACCTTTGGAGACAACAACAAGGGTAAAATCATTGGCAAGGGAACTATAGGTAACAGATCAAGTTTTTCAATTGATGATGTGTTACTAGTTGATGGATTAAAACATAATCTTTTGAGCATTAGTCAATTATGCGATAAAGATTACATCGTTAGATTTGAATATAATGCTTGCATCATTAAAAACCAAACAACAACATATCCATGATTACGTTAAAACAAAATAATGTCTACACCATTAATATTGAAGAACTTAGTAATGAGATATGCTTTTTCGTTTTAAATGATGATGCTTGGCTTTGGCATAGGAGATTAGGCCATGCAAGCATGAAACTAATTTCTAAAATTTTATCTAGAGAACTAGTATAAGGAAATCCTAATATCAAGTTTGTCAAGGACAAAGTTGACTAGTATGTGATGCATGTCAACTAGGAAAACAAATAAAAACTAGCTTTAAATCAAATAATCAAATAAGCACTTCTAGACCATTACAATTGATCCATATAGATTTATTTGAACCAATTGACACAACAAGTCTAGGAAGTAGTAGATATACATTTGTCATTATAGATGACTATAGCAGATACACTTGGACCTACTTTTTGGCTCACAAAAGTGATTGCTTTAAATATTTTTTTAAATTTTGTAAACTTACTCAAAATGAAAAGGGTTTCATGATTTCATTGATTTAGAGTGATCATGGTAGAGAATTCCAAAACCATGACTTCCAAACTTTTTGTGAATCTAATGGATATAACCACAACTTCTCTACTCCGAGGAATTCTTAACAAAATAGAGTAGTAGAAAGAAAGAATAGTAATTTATAAGAAATTACAAGAACCTTGTTAAATGAACATAGCTTACCTAAATATTTTTGGGCTGAAGCCGTTAATACGGCTTGCTATATCATGAATAGGGTTCTAGTAAGACCATCTCTATCCAAGAATCCATATGAATTGTGGAATAAGAAAAAACATAATATTTTTTACTTTAAGATTTTTGGTTGCAAATGCTTTATCTTGAATGAAAATGATGCCTTAGGAAAATTCGATGCTAAATCCGATGAAGTCATCTTTCTGTTGAATCTCGGATTTTGATGATGAAGTCAATTGGTGAAATATTTGTTCTGATCTATATTGTCGAGATAAGTGTGCAGGATTAATTACGATAGGATGAAAACATAAAGCGATTTATCGAGGTCAAGTTTATCAGGAGTTCAAGAGTTCATCGAAAATCTGAAGGATCGTCGGAAGTGTTGTCGGAACCAACCGAGATCGAATCAGGGACTTACCGAAGTTTTCGAAAGTTCACCGTAAAGATCGTCGAAGGTTCGCGGAGTTTACCGAGAAGGTTCGGAAGCTTGTTGAAGACTCATTGAGCTCGCCACACAATCCGGGAGCATGCTGGGAGTCCGCCGGAAGAAATCCGAGGGAAGTGTCAAAAGTCCACCGAAATCTCATCGTAAAGCTCGCCGGAAGTAGACTTGAAGAATGTCGATTTAAATCACTTTGAATTATGTTTTAATTTCGTAGTTGGCACATAATTAGGATAAGGATTTGGAAATAATCCTATTTAAACCTAGTAGGGGCCAACCGAGCCCTTATTGGGCCTAAAATAGGGCCCATTCAGCTTTGCTGAATGGGCTAGACAGTGGAACTGCCTATGCCAGGCGGTGGCATCGCCCAGCGCTAGAGTGCAGGGGTGGTAGCACCGCTACCTTGGGCGGTGGAATCGCCTGTGTACTGTCAGTCTGACAACTAACAGGTAGTGGCACCGCCAACATCGGATGACCCAAACAGAATTCAAATTTGGAGCTCAAATTTGAATCCTCTTTGAATCTATAAATACCCTCCTCCCTTTCTCAGCTGAAAGGGTACCCTTTTGAGAGTTAGAAATTAAGCAAAAGTCTTGGCAAAGTCTTGTTTTCGATAGCTTATGTTCACCTCCTTCTTTCTCTTTGGAAAATCTATAAGAGTGTGAACTTCTTGTAAAAGGGTTGTAAGAGGGGTGTTTGGTCCTTCCCCTTCAAAAAGATTTGCTAGTGGAAGTTGGGAGCCCCATCGGAGAAGGCTTCGAAAGTGGATGTAGGTTACTTGACCGAACCACTATACATCGTGGCGTTCTTGAATGTGTGAGTGTTTAAATTTCTGAATCATTCCTTGGCTGCAAATCATTTAGTTTTTTATCACCTTTACTCAAGCAACTTCAACCAAGTCATCTTTCATCGAATTGAAATTTTTATACGAACTAGCTATTTACGAAATCGATTTCAAACTTATGATTTTAATCCGTTGCACTAATTCACCCCCCCTCTTAGTGCCTCTCCGATCCTAACAATTGGTATTAAAGCAAGGTTCACTCTCATATTTGGTTTAAAACCCAATAGAGATGGCCTATTCTGGCATACAAGAGGGTCACTTCATTACTCATCCGCCTATATTTAATGGGTCAGATTATACGTATTGGAAGACTCGTATGAGGATCTTTCTTATTTCTATGGATTTTGAGCTTTGGAATATCGTTGAAAATGGTTTTCAAAATTCTTCTCTTCCGATAAGCGAATGGAATGAGTCAGAGAAGAAGGTTTTTGCTTTAAATGCAAAGGCTATGAATGTCTTGTTTTGTGCACTAGACAAAAACGAATTTAATCATGTATCGATTTGTGAATCGATTTTTGATATTTGGCGTACTATTGAGATCACTCATGAAGGCACTAGCCAAGTGAAAGAGTCTAAAATCAATATTCTTGTGCATTCTTATGAACTTTTCCGAATGAAACCAAGTAAGTCCATCGAAGACATGTACACCCGCTTTACGGATGTCATCGATGGACCCAAAGCACTTGGTAAAGATTTTTCTAACTTTGAACTTATAACTAAGATTTTAAGATCCCTTCCAAAGAGTTGGGATCCAAAAGTTACAACCATTCAAGAGGCCAAGGACCTTAAGACTTTTCCTCTCGAAGAACTTATTGGGTCTCTAATGACCTACGAAATGACGTGCCATGCTCATGAAGAGCTTGAGAATCCCCTTTTAAAAAACAGGAAGGATATGACACTAAGAACACAAGAAGACCACTTGAAAGGAACATCAAGTGATGAGGACAGTGACAATGACATTGTACTTTTAACTCAAAAATTTAAAAAATTTATAAGAAAGAATAAATTTTAAAATGACACAAAAAATAAACTTGAACATAAAAAGGACCAAGTCATTTGCTACGAGTGCAAGAAGTTAGGGCACTTCAAATATGAATGCCCCCAAGCCAAGAAGAAGCAACCAAAGAAGAAGAAAGCATTGAAGGCTACATGGGATGATTTAAGTGACTCCGAGGTTGAAGAAGCAAGCAACAAAGAGGAGGCTAACTTTGCGCTAATGGCCTTAGGAGAAGAGGTTAGTGAGTTATTTAATGAAGAATTATCTTTCGATGAACTTTCTATCGCTTTTCATGAGTTATTTGATGAATGTAGAACTATCAATAAGAAGTTCAATTTACTAAAGAAAGAGCATGCTTTATTATAAAATAAGTTCTATAGTCTCCAAACTCCTTCTCTACCCCCATGCTCTAAGTGTGAACACTTAGAAGCAATAAAAAACAAGAACTTGCTACTTAAAAAGACCCTAAACAAGTTTAAGGTCGGTAGCAAGGGCTTGGACATGATCCTTGCTAATAAGGGTCACGTCGGAAATAGAAATGGAATTGGATTTGTGAGTGGATCTCACCGAAATTCTACCACCTTCATTAAAGGACCCATATTGCATGTATCACCCCATTTGAAATGTAATTTTTACGGTAAAACTGGACATGTTATTTACAAATGTTCGTTTAAGAAAATTAGTGCACAAAAATTGATATGGGTTCCTAAAGCAACCATAAACAATTCAATGTTGAATTACAAAATAAGTAGATCAATTTGTGGGGTACCCAAAATCAAATGGGTATCTAAAAACCATCCTCTTTTGTAGACAAACTCACAAGCTAGGAGCAAGAGATGGTATCTTGATAGTGGATGCTCAAAGCACATGACCGGAGATCCATCTCATTTCTCTATGCTCACTAGCAAAGAAGAAGAGTATGTTACCTTCGGAGACAACAATAAGGGTAAAATCATTGGCAAGGGAACCATAAGTAACAAATCGAGTTTTCCAATTAATGATGTGTTGCTGGTTGATAGTTTAAAACATAATCTTTTAAGCATTAGTCAATTATGTGATAAAGGTTATATTGTTAGATTTGAATCTAATGTTTGCATCATTGAAGAACTAAATAATAACATATCCATGATTGCTTTAAAATAAAATAATGTCTATACCATTAATATTGATGAACTAAGTAATGAAATATGTTTTTCGGTTTTGAATGATGATGCTTGGCTTTGGTATAGGAGATTAGGCCATGCAAGCATGAAACTAATATCTAAAATTTCATCTAGAGAGTTAGTACGAGGGATTCCTAATATGAAGTTTGTCAAGGACAAAGTATGTGATGCGTGTCAACTAAGAAAACAAATAAAAACTAGTTTCAAACTAAAAAATCAAATTAGCACCACTAGACCATTACAATTGGTCAATTTGGACTTATTTGGACCAATTGATATAACAAGCCTAGGAGGTAGCAAATATGCTTTCATAATTGTGGATGACTATAGTAGATACACTTGGACCTATTTCTTAGCTCACAAAAGTGATTGTTTCAAATGTTTCTCTAAATTTTGTAAACTTACTCAAAATAAAAAAAGTTTCATGGTTTCATCAATTCGGAGTGATTACGATGGTAAATTTCAAAACCATGACTTCCAAAATTTTTGTGAAATAAACGGATATAACCATAACTTCTCTACTCCGAGGAATCCTGAACAAAATGGAGTAGTGGAAAGAAAAAATAGAAATATGCAAGAAATGGCTAGAACCATGTTAAATGAATATAATTTATCCAAATATTTTTGGGTCGAAGCCGTGAATACAACTTGCCATGTCATGAATAGAGTTCTAGTAAGACCATCTCTATCTAAGACTCCATATGAATTATGGAATAATAAAAAACCCAATGTCTCTTACTTTAAAGTTTTCGGTTACAAATGCTTTATCTTGAATGAAAAGGATGCCATAGGAAAATTCGATGCTAAATCCGATGAAGGCATCTTTCTTAGTTACTCTTCTATTTCTAAAACTTTTTGGGTTTTCAACAAAAGAACCTTAGTTATAGAAGAATTTATTCATGTGGTTTTTAATGAATTTTCCAAATTTAAGAAAAAATATTTTGATGATGATCTTGGTTTTGATGATTTGAATTTGAATGAACCCTCTCCTCAAAATGGCAACTTGGATGCATCTTCTTCCCAAATTTTCTTACCCAAGGAATGAAAGTATATAGATGCTCATCCTAAGGAGTTAATTATAGGAGACACATCGAAAGGGGTTCAAACTCGTTCATTCTTTAAAAAATTTTGTGCCCATGCCGCTTTTCTTTCTCAAATTAAACCAAAGTGCATTAATGATGCCTTGAAAGATGATTCTTAGGTTATCGCAATGCAAGAAGAGTTGAATCAATTTGAGAAGAATGAGGTATGGAAGCTTGTTCCTAGACCTAATGACCATTTAGTTATTGGTACTTAATGGGTTTTTATAAATAAGCAAGATGAATATGGTATCGTGGTTAGAAACAAAGCTAGATTAGTGACCAAAGGTTTCAACCAAGAAGAAGGTATTGATTATGAAGAGACCTTCACTCCTATGGCAAGATTAGAAGCCATCAGGATGCTCCTTGCCTATGCTAGTAGTAATGATTTTAAACTATTTCAAATGGATGTCAAAAGTACTTTCTTAAATGACTTTATTTCCGAAAAAGTATATGTTGAACAACCTCCCAGATTCAAAAAGTCTCCTCTTTCTAATCATATGTTTAAATTAACTAAGGCTCTCTATGGATTAAAACAAGCTCCTAGAGCTTGGTATGAAAGGCTTACCTCCTTTCTTATTTCAAATAATTTTACAAAAGTCAAGGTTGATACTACATTGTTTATCAAACATTTTGAAAATAATTTTCTTATTGTTCAAATTTATGTTGATGATATTATTTTTGGTTCTTTGGATGAATCACTATGTGAATCTTTTGCCAAGTGTATGAGTCATGAATTTAAAATGAGTCTAATGAGAGAATTAACCTTTTTTTCTTGGATTATAAATTAAATAATTTAGTAATGACATATTCCTTAATTAATCCAAATATACATTAAAATTATTAAAAAGATTTAACATGGATGGTTCAAAAGCCATAAATACTCCTATGAGTACTTCCACTAAGTTAGATTTGGATGAAAGTGAAGAAAATTTTGATCAAAAGACATATAGGGAAATGATATGTAGCTTGCTCTATCTTACCGTAACTAGACCAGATATCATGTTTAGCGTAGGACTTTATGCGAGATTTCAAGCTGATCCTAACCTATCTTATTTTAAAGCCATTAAAAGAATTCTTAGATATCTTAAAGGTACTCCTAATCTAGGATTATGATATCCAAAATCTGATAACATTGATTTAATAGCTTATACGGATGTCGATTTTGGTGGACGTAGAATAGATAGAAAAAGTACATCTGGAACATATCAATTCTTAGGACATGCACTTGTTTCTTGGACTTCTAAGAAATAAAACTCGATTGCTTTATCTACGGCCGAAGCTGAATACATAGTTGCAAGTGCATATTGTGCTCAGGTCATTTGGATGAAAAATACATTAGAAGATTATGGAATTCATTTAAATAACATTCCCATAAAATGTGATAATACAAGTGCTATTTGTCTAACCAAAAATCCTATTCAACACTCTAGAACTAAGCATATTGACATAAGACATCACTTTATATGAGATCATGTCAATAGTAATGATGTCACTCTTGAATTTATTGATATAAAACATCAATTAGCAGATATTTTTATGAAACCCTTAAATGAAGAAAAATTTGACTTCATTAGAAGGGAATTAGGCATGTTGAATTTTCCTCGTGAATGAGCAGCATTATATATATTTTTTTTTCAACTTTCATGGATTTTATGAAATTTCGGCTCTCGTAGATTTGCCTCCCGCATTCTAATTTTGTATTTTAAAGAGTGATCTGAGATAACATCTCATCTCAATTCAACACATGAAAACAAAAATTATGTAATAAAAAAAAATTGGTGCTAGTAGTGGCACCGCCAAAACCGACAGTAGCACCGCCTGGGCGCTCGGCTCCTAGGCGGTGGCACTGCTTGGTTGGCAGTGGCACCGCCCGAACACCCCCATATTTATGGGGGGTGTTAGGGTCGGCGGTGGAACCGACGCCAACCCTTTTTTCTTAGCTCCTCTTCCTCCTCCAACCCCTTTAATCCTCTCCTCTCCACATCTTCTTCCTCTAAAAGGGCTAACAAAGGTTTTCTCTTGAATCAAGCTCCTCACCTCCCTAGGAAACTCAAAGAAGGTAAAATCTATAATTTTCTCTTCTCTTCTCATTTATTAGTCTTTTCCTTATTGTTTCTTTTTGTTCCATCATCATGAATAGATATGGCTCCTAAGAAATCATCAAGAGGCAAAGGGAAAAGGTTGGAAGGAGATTCATTTGACTCAATTCTCTTTAGATCTAATAAGGTAGCTCTAAGGTACCCAAATTTTGAATCTAAAGCCATACATAAGGGAAAACATGTTGATCTAGGTGAACTAGAAAACCTAGAACCCATTAGATAGTTTGCTAATTTAAATGTCTTACCTATCTTGCAAATCGATGAACCAATCTACCCTAGGTTGGTTAAGCTTTTTTACATAAACATGAGTATTGAAAATGATGGATTGACTACCTATATTTTGGGTACCGAAATTCAGATTTTTTATCATACCATATGTGAGATAATTGGAATTGAAGAAAAGAATAGAGGATGTTATTTCAAAGGCCAATGGGATATGGATATAGTCAGAGCAACCCACTCCGAAGCCTTAGAGATGATTTTTGCAAATCCTAACCTAGGCATCATTCCTAAAAGTTGTGAGCACTTATTACCTTTCAATTCCAAAATACTTCATCACATCATCATAAGCATTCTTCTTCCGAAACGATTTCACCATGATGAGATTAGTATGTTAGAATTAAGCACCATGTATTGGATCATGACCCGACAAAATAACTGCTTTGGATACTTGATTAGATAGCACATGATGAAAATTTTCTCTAAAGACTTAATGTTATCATATGGCGGGTTGATCACTAGATTAATAATTACACATGATATTTGTGTGTCACCCGATGAGGAAATAATGCAGGTCGATAGATATAACATAATAAATAGAAGTCTCTTGAAGAGACTTAGATGCACCTTTAGAGATGGCCTATGGATTAGGCAACCTAGAAGGATTGATCTAGTTCCCCCACCAGTAGAGCGACCTAAAACACCAATTTTTAGGGGAAGTGAATCTCCTCCGCCTAGTCCCTTTGGTCCAGCACCATCTGAGTCAGCTCCTACTCCATCCACTGAAGATCCAATTATGCTAGCTTTAAATCAAATAGCATCACAGCAAAATCAAATCAACTTGTAGCAAGCTGAAATTTTAAAAGAAGTGCAACAGATGAACCGTAAAATAGATCACTTGTATAGGCATTTTGGAATTCCCCCTGAGGAATAGTGGTTGTCTTTAACTCTTGACTTGTTATCCTTATGACTACTATGGATGATGTTGTATGCTTCTAAGTATGATGTTACTTTCATTTCATCTACTCAGCCTATGAATGAATTTTTCGTTCAATCGTAATTTTTGGATGGCGCTTTCATATTTTGTATGATTTGATATCTTCCTCGAATGATTTTATACTCCCTCCATGGCTTGATAATTAATCGAATTTTTGATGATTAATCGAATTTTGGCTTGATCAATGAGGATTTTTCCTTCGGAGTAATGCATGATTTCTTCATCTCTTTTTTATTGATGACAAAGGGGGAGAAAAATGTAAAATTGATATGATGGAGTGAAAAATGAATTAATTGTATCGCATCGTAAATGCTTAAAATATAAATTTTCTTAAGATAAGTTATTTCTTCATTTGATATCATACCTTGATATTGAACACTCCTTGTGATATCATTTGATCCTTGTCATATTTGAATTAATATTTCTTATCATTATAGGTGTAATACCTTGACATTGTTTAAAATATGAAGTTTTCATATTTATGCTTAAGTTTGCTTATTAAGCTTGATGTTAAATGAAATTTATCAGTTTTGGCTTGAATTCAAGAGATTGAATTCAAGTGTTTTTACTTTCTCATGATATGACATATAGATAGGGGGAGTTAAGAGTAACTCCATCATCAATTAATTGTCATCATTAAAAAGGGGGAGATTGTTGAATCTCGGATTTTGATGATGAAGTTAATTGGTGAAATATTTGTTCTGATCTATATTGTCGAGATCAGTGTGCAGGATTAACTACGATGGGATGAAAACATAAAACGATTTACCAAGGTCAAGTCCGTCAGGAGTTCAAGAGTTTATCGGAAGTCCGAAGGATCGTCGAAAGTGTTGCCGGAACTAACCGAGATCGAATCAGGGACTTACCGAAGTTTTTGAAAGTTTATCGCAAAGATCATCGAAGGTTCACGGAGTTTACCGAGAAGGTTTGGAAGCTTGCCGAAGACTCGTTGAGCTCGCCATACAATTGAGAGCATGCTAGGAGTCCGCCGGAAGAAATCCGAGAGAAGTGTCGGAAGTCCACTGGAATCTCGTCGTAAAGCTCGTCGGAAGTAGACTTAAAGAATGTCGGTTTAAATCACTTTGAATTATGTTTCAATTTTGTGGTTGGCACATAATTAGGGTAAGAATTTGGAAATAATTATGTTTTAGCCTAGTAGGAGCCAACCGGGCTCTTATTGGGCCTAAAACAGGGCCTATTCAGCTTTGCTGAATGGGCCAGGCGATGGAACTGCCTGTGCCAGGCGGTGGAACCGCCCAGCAGCCAAGCGCTAGACGGTGGCACCGCCTAGCCTGGGGCGGTGGCACTGCCCAACACCAGAGTGCAGCGGCAGTAGCACCACTACCTTGGGCGTTGGAACCACTTGTGCACTGTTAGTCTAACTGATAGGCGATGGCACCGCCAGCACCGGAAAACCCAAACAGAATTCAAATTTGGAACTCAAATTTGAATCCTCTTTGAATCTATAAATGCCCCCTCCCCTTTTTCACCTGAAAGGGTACCCTTTTGAGAGTTAGATGTTAGGGATCGAGCAGCACTAAGAGGGGGGTTGAATTAGTGCAACGGTAAAGAACGATAGATTTTCGGTGATTTAAAACAATTTCGGAAACTTCGTATGATAAAAATCATATTTTTGACTAAAATCGATTTTGATTAAAGCGTAATGGAAGATGCTTAAAGTAGGGAGTATTTAGAGAAGAAGAAGGCAGCGATGAGTAAGTTACGCAGCGAAGAAAAGGAGGTTTGCAAAAAGGTAAATGCAAGAAAATAAATGCAAACTATTTTTATAGTGGTTCGGTCATCCGACCTACATCCACTCCCGATTCCTCTTCGCTTGAGGCCACCGGCTTTCCACTAGCTCTCCTCCTTCCAATGGGTGAGGATGAACTCCCTTACAACTTCTCTCCTTTTGATGGGTTTAGGAGATAACCCTTACAAGCACTCTTACCCCTCTCTTGGACTAGAACACTCTTCAAACTAAGAGGGAAGATTTTGAACACTTTCAAGAGAGTTTCCCTCTTCTTTTTTTCAGTTCTAGACTACATTTCATCCATGAATGAGAGGGGTATTTATAGGCCTTAAAGTGATTCAAATTTGGAGCCCAAACTTGGAGCCAAAATTTGAACCATTTTTAATTTTTCGGTGCTGGCAGTACTGGGCGGTGCCACTGCCCAAGGCAATAGTACTACCGCCGCTGCACACAGGCGCTAGGCGGTACTACCGCCCAGGTCATTTTCAGCATAGTAGTTTCGGCTGAAAACTCGATCGAAACAGGCCCAAATGAAGTCCGAATTGGCCCAAATTTGGTTTATATGATTAACACCTAATCCTAAACCAAATTATGTGCTAACTATGAATTTTAAAGATATTTTTAAGCTATTTCAAAGTCCACAAGACAAGACTTCTTTCAATAAGCTTTCGGCAAACTTCCGGCGGTCTTCCGGTGAACCCTCGGAAACCATTCTGCGTACTCCCGGTAAGCTCCTGGACTTCACGATAATCTTGGCGAGTTCTAAGGAGCTTCGTTGGCAAGCTCCGATCTTTCTTGGCAAGCTCCGTGAACGTCCGACAAACCTTTTAGTGAACTTCCGAAAACCCTTCGGCAAGCTCCCTACTCGTTCTCGGCCGCTTCCGGCAACACTCCCAACGAATCTTTGGACTTCCGTCGAACTCTCGAACTCCCAACAATCCATCAGACTTGTCTTCTGGCATTTTGTTTCACGGTATGTCTTCATCGTCATCGTAGTTAATTCTGCACACACACAAACAAATATTCTACTTCGATCTAGACAGTTATTACAATGCAAATTAACATTCAGTTGCCCGGCATGTCATTGGCTTATCGGCGCTTCGTCCGATTCTTCGACACATCATCCTCTCTAGCGATCCATTGCCCAATTGACGGTTGACCTCCGTAACCCCGATATCCTTGGCGCAACATGATCTTCTAGGCCCGATGCCCGATGTACAAAGCCTTCCACTGATTGTCGACCGAACCTCCGGCTCGACATCCAATATCCAGACGTGATCACCCGGCGCAACGTCAATTCCTCTAGCGTCAATTGTCTAATCCTGATCGATAGTAGACCTGCGTAACTCAAAACGCTGTTAGACCACAAAACATAATTAATTAGTTTCATAATCAAAATCTGAGATTCAACAATCTCCCCCTTTTTGATGATGACAACTAATTGATGACTAACGGAGTTAACCATAACTGCCCAGAGTTTAACCAAACTCCCCCTATCAATATGCCAGTGATAGAACCCTTGGATTATCCTAAATCCAAGCAACATCATCATAATGTTAAGAGAAAACATTTAAACCATCATGTAAATATATAAAATATTTAATACAATGCATAAAGTCATCAATCTACTTCCCCTATGTCATCAACAAAAAGGAGAAGTTGCATCATAGCTATTTTTCAAGGATATGCAAATTTACACTCATACTAGCTATCAATCAAGATATTCAACATACATCATGGCAAAATTTTTTTTTAAAGATGTCCAAGCATGGCAAATGAACACTTGCTTCTTGTGCAAGTTTGCACTTTGATTTTCTTAAATTTGCAAGATAGCAATTTTTGATATTTCAAGATAGCAAGTTCTTTTCCTCTTTTGTAGGCAAGCAAGATAGCAATTTTCTTCCTCTTGAATGAGCTAGCAAATTTTTCATGCAAGCTAGCAATAAGCTTTCTCCACCTTTATCAATGTCAAAAAGAAAGGGAAGATCAAATACTTCAAATAATATTGCATGAGATTCAACAATAATTTGTAACAAAAATGTAAGCAATTTTGTTGAAAAAGTGAAGTTGAGCAAGATTTTTGCCTCTCTTGAGATAGCAACTTTTTGCTTCTCAATGTTTAAGCTAGCAAATTTTTCTTTGCGATACATAAGATGGCAATAAATCTTCTCCCCCTTTGTTTTGTCAAAAAGTGGAGTACAAATAGTCAATGCTTTGATCATGACAAAATAACAAATTTACAACATGAATTTTCAACATATTAAGTCATGAATTCAAGGGAGTCAAAAATCATGATATGAGAGAAAAAGATGATAAGCAAGCAATCAATAATGATAAGCAAGCTAACATACTTTGCGACATGCAAGTTAGCTTCCTTTCAATTCTTCTCTTTTGTAACTAAGTTTCACCTTTGCAAGCTATCAACTTTTTGTTTGCAATGAGCTAGCAATTATGTATAATCACTTTAAACATATATGCTAACTTTTCATTAAACATACAAACATAAAGGCATGACAAGTGTAACATTCCAAAATTTTGAAGTTTTACATTTTGCTTCTTTTGAGATAGTCAAGATAGCAATATTTGCATCCTTTGAGATAGCAATCCTTAACTTCTTGTAAAATTGTAAGGTAGCAATTTTTCTCCCCCTTTGTCTTTGTCAAAAAGAAGGGAGGACTAAATGGCTAAAAATTTCAATCATTATACAAGCCATTTTTCATATCAATTATAAATTTGCATCAATAAAAATATACATCAATTGTTCAATCATTACATGATGCAAATAAGATAACAATGCAAAGAAATCATGTCATGAAGGATATCAATATGTAAATTCATCAAGGATCAAAATCAAAAGATATCATTCATGATTCATAACTTTCTTTTTAGCAAGATCAAAATTCATATTTATCAATTTTTAATTCAAGATAAATGTCATACATCCAAGAATCACGATATATAAAAGCACATCAATATTAAGGATCAAATCATGATTCATTGATTCATTATAAGGCAAATATCAATTTTTCAATTGCCACATAAGGCCTACAAGCCAAAGAATTCTTGTAATTTTAATATCATACAAGTATGATGTCAAGGCTCATGATTCATTTGAAAAGATATAGCACAAAGAGCAACTTGATTCATGCATAGGAATTCTCATCAAGATTACATTTCATGAGAAGTTTCAAGTATCAAATATCAAGTATATGAATTCATTCAAGTACCAATTATCGAGATATCAAGACTTAGATTATATTCCTCTTTAGTTAATGGTAAAAAGAAAGCAATCATAGAGGAAAATATTTTGATTCGCAAAGATATCTCAAGTCAAGAATTCAAAGTAATGATTTCAAGAGATCAAGAGATTCATATAAATAAGTTCATTAATCTTTGATTAGATTGAAAATTTAACACTTCATCAAAATCTCATTCATAATTCAAGTGATTCACAAAATATCATAATGAATTCATCACTTGTCTTTTATGAAAAATAGAAAACTTTAGAGATAGAAAGATGTTCAAGAAACATATATTTCTCTTTTAGTGATTTGCATTGATTTCATATGAACATGCCTTTGTCCTTTTTATGTCGAATAAAAATAAGCATAAATGTTCAAGACATAAAGGCTAAATCTCATAACACAAATTATCAAGCATGATTCATTTGAAAGGCTCTCATTTTTAGTAAGTAAAAAGGAATTATAGGAGAACAAAATGAATTAAGGGAGATAGAGAATGATTCATATTTAAAATGTATCTTATGTCATAAATACGAATCAAGCATTTTTCAAATCTGAAATCATTCTCAAAAATCACATTCAATAAATTCATACATGACAAGCATAGATTTATTGAAGAATAAAAAAGATAGAGGATTGCATTTCGTTCTTGTAAATTTCTATTCATATGATTTGCTTCTTATAAGCATGCCTTTGCCTTAAAACAAAATGTCAACATTCAAGATGGAAAGACAAATTTCATCATAATGATCATTAAGTCAAATCACATTAAGTATGTGGTATTTTCTAAAAGATTTGATTCAAAAAATTCACATGGAATCATCAAAATCGAAAGTCAAACTTTATCATAAAAATTGTCAAGGCAAAAATACAACATATTATTCCAAGACATGAGATTCAATTTATCATGATAATGTGTTTCATTTTGAGTTGTTTATTTCATATAAGTGTACTTATGTTTCAAAAGATGAGTATCAAATTTTAAAACCGAAACATGAGTTTGTCATCAAGATATAACACCTTTAAATTCTCATGATATCATAAAATCATTAAGCACGACAACAAACTTTCATTTCATCATTATCAATGATGATTTCATAAGATATGTTCAAATATTTATATGAAAGTCATCATTATATTAATTCAAAATACAAGTTTGTCATTAAGCCCATTAAGATCAAATGCATCAAAATCTTTCATTCGAAAATTTTAATAAAAGCAACATAAATTGATTACATGTGAGCATGCATCAACTTTTCAAAGCAAGACATAAGTTTGGTCATAAATACCGTTAAGACCAAACACATCAAAAATAAAACATCATGATTAAAATATTTTAACTTTTGTGTTTTATTTTATGTGGTTGATCTTGTATATATGCATGTTCAAATTTTCATATAAAAATGAAATTATCAATATGCTTGCTTCTATCTTTTAATCATATTTGGTGTGCAAGCATTATCTTGAAACATGCTATTAATTTTTTTATCAAAAATCATGCATCTTGTTTGAAATAAAAAATAATGTAAAATCATCAAGATTCATGAATTTATCATGATCATACGTATGGAGCATTTTTATTTATCAAGTATGATACAATCATTAAGTATGTTTTCATGATACATCATCAAAGTCATTTTAATTCTTTCTTTCATTTGTTATAATAAGATGATCAATGCTCAAACTTTTGCTAAAATTATACATCATTTTAAAAATCTTAAAAAATAATTTTCGTCATGAAAACCATTAAGTCCAAATATAACACAATGCAATATCAAAACTATATTTCTTTCATTTTGAAAATTTGTGAGTTAGGTCTTTTAGTTTTGCAATTGATTTCATGAAGACATGCATCATTTAAAAACTTCATCATAAGAAGGATTAAGATACATTAATCCAAGATGGATGTTTTTAAATCAACATTACTTCAAATCCTCGTTGCATGAAAACCAAAGTACACAATCATGGATTAACCCTATTAAACATAATCATGCTAAATAACTTTTGTGTTAAACCATGCATCGACAATATGGAAATTATAAGCTAAGTAATCATCATTCATAATCATTCAAAGTTTTGAATCATAATATGCATGAAACTTTAACAATATAGTTTTTCATGATTATTTTTATAATTTTTCAAAATTGCTAAAAAAGAAGCATAATATAATTTTCGAAAATAATTTTTATTTCCTATCAACTAAATTAAGCACTCATGAAAGTATCATGTAATTTCAAAATAAGGTAAAAACAACTTGGGTGAGTTTCTTACCTCATTGTCGAAAACCGTCAAAGCCCATTTCGCCTCCTTTACTTATTCTTCTTTACAATCCTTCTTCTTCTTCTTTGGTGGCCTCTTCCTCCATTCAAGTTCATTGTTATTTTTAGATTCTTATTTAATGAACTTATTAAGATTCATTAAAAGTTCAAAGTCCTCTTTATTGTCCTCATCACTTGAGTCATCACTCAAGTGGCATTTCATAGTTCGGAGTTTTAAAACCTTCTTGTTCTTTAGAAGGTGGTTCAAATGTTCATCATGTTCAACATGTTCCAAGAAACTCATTTCATATATCATTAAGGATCCAATGAGTTCTTCAATAGAATAATCATTTAAATCTTTAGTTTCTTCTATCGCCGTTATTAAGGATCCCACCTTTTTGGAAGGGATCTTAAGATCTTGTTAGTGAGTTCAAAATTTGAAAAACATTTACCAAGACTTATTAAGCTATTGACGACATCTGTGAAATGGGTGTACATATCATCGATAGTTTCGCTTGGTTTCATTCGGAAGAGCTCAAAATCATGCAATAAGAGGTTTACTTTCGAGTCTTTGACTCTACTAGTTCCCTTATGCGTGATTTCAAGTGTCCGCCAAATATCAAAAGCCGTTTCACACATAGAAATTCGATTGAATTCATTCTTGTCCAAAGCACAAAATAAGGCATTCATAGCGTTTGCATTTAAAGAAAAAGATTTTTTCTCTAAGTCCGACTATTTGTTCGTCGGTTTAGAGGAAGGTTGAAAGCCATTTTCGATGATGTTCCACAAATCTAAATCCATTGAAAGCATGAAAACTCTCATTCGAGTTTTCCAATATGTGTAGTCCGAACTGTTAAAGAATGGTGGACGAAAAACCGAAAAGCCCTCTTGAAAGCCATTTAGAGCCATTTCTCACGAGTGTAAATCGGAAAGAGAAAGAACGTTACTCTGATACCAATTGTTAGGGATTGAGCGGCACTAAGAGGGGGGGGTGAATTAGTGCAGCGATAAAGAACGATAGATTTTCGGTGATTTAAAACAACTTCGGAAACTTCGTATGATAAAAATCACGTTTTTGACTAAAACCAATTTCGATTAAAGCGTAATGGAAGGTGCTTAAAGTAGGGAGTATTTAGAGAAGAAGAAGGCAGCAATGAGTAAGTTACGCAGCGAAGAAAAGGAGGTTTGTAGAAAGGTAAATGCAAGAAAATAAATGCAAACCATTTTTATAATGGTTCGGTCATCCGACCTACATCCACTCCCGATTCCTCTTCGCTCGAGGCCACTGGCTTTCTACTAGCTATCCTCCTTCCAACGGGTAAGGATGAACTCCCTTACAACTCCTCTCCTTTTGATGGGTTTAGGAGATAACCCTTACAAGCACTCTTACCCCTCTCTTGGACTAGAACACTCTTCAAACTAAGAGAGAAGATTTTGAACACTTTCAAGAGAGTTTCCCTATTCTTTTTTTTAGTTCTAAACTACATTTCATCCATGAATGAGAGGGGTATTTATAGGCCTCAAAGTGATTCAAATTTGGAGCCCAAACTTGGAGCCAAAATTTGAACCATTTTAAATTTTCCGGTGCTGGTAGTACTTGGCGGTGCCACCGCCCAAGGCAGTGGTACTACCGCCACTGCACACAGGTGCTGGGCAGTACTACTGCCCTAGGCTGGGTGGTACTACCGCCCAGCACTCGGCCTCTGGGCGGTGCTACCACCCAGGTCATTTTCAGCACAGTAGTTTCGGCCGAAAACTCAGCCGAAACAGGTCCAAATGAAGTCCGAATTAGCCCAAAGTTGGTTTATAGGATTAACACCTAATCCTAAACCAAATTATATGCTAACTATAAATTTTAAAGATATTTTTTAAGCTATTTCAAAGTCCACAAGACAAGACTTCTTTCGATGAGCTTTCGGTGAACTTCCGACGGTCTTCCGACGAACCCTCAGAAACCATTCTGTGGACTCCCGGCAAGCTCCCGGACTTCACGATGATCTTGGTGAGTTCCAAGGAGCTTCATTGGCAAGCTCCATGAACTTCCGACAAACCTTTCGGTGAACTTTCGAAAACCCTTCGGCAAGCTCCCTACTCGTTCTCGGCCGGTTCCGGTAACACTCCCAACGAATCTTCAGACTTCCGTCGAACTCTCAAACTCCCAACGATCCATCAGACTTGTCTTCCGGCACTTTGTTTCACTTTACGTCTTCATCGTCATCGTAGTTAATCCTACACACACATAAATAAACATTCTACTTCGATCTAGACAGTTATTACAATGCGAATTGACATTCAGTTGCCCGGCACGTCATTGGCTTATCGGCGCTTCGTCTGATTCTTCGACACATCGTCCTCTCTAGCGATCCATTGCCTAATCGACAGTTGACCTCTGTAACCTCGATATCCTTGGTGCAACATGCTCTTCTAGGCCCGATGCCCGACATACGAAGCCTTCCACCGATTGTCGACCGAACCTTCGGCTCGACATCCAATATCCAGACGTGATCACCCAGTGCAACATTAATTCCTCCAGCGTCAACTGTCTAATCCTGATCGATAGTAGACCTGCGTAACCTAAAACATTGTTAGACCATAAAACATAATCAATTAGTTTCATCATCAAAATCCGAGATTCAACATTAGAAATTGAGCAAAAGTCTTGGCAAAGTTTTGTTTTCAATAGCTTGTGTTCACCTCTTTCTTTCCCTTTGGAAAATCTTTAAGAGTGTGAACTTCTTGTAAAAGGGTTGTAAGAGGGGTGTTTGGTCCTTCCCCTTTAAAAGGATTTGCTAGTGGAAGTTGGGAGCCTCATCAGAGAAGGCTTCAAAAGTGAATGTAGGTCACTTAACCGAACCACTATACATCGTGGCATTCTTGAATGTGTGAGTGTTTAAATTTCTGAATCATTCCTTTACTTGGCTACAAATCCTTCAGGTTTTCATCACCTTTACTCAAGCAACTTCAATCAAGTCATCTTTCGTCGAATCAAAATTTTCATATGAACTAGCTATTTACGAAATCGGTTTCAAACTTACGATTTTAATCCACTGCACTAATTCACCCCCCCCCCCTCTTAGTGCCTCTATGATCCTAATACTTTCTTAGTTACTCTTCTGTTTCTAAAGCTTTTTATGTTTTTAATAAAAGAACTTTAGTTATAAAAGAGTCTATTCATGTAGTTTTTAATGAAGATTCTGAACTTAAGAAAAATAATTTTGATGATGATCTTGGTTTTGATGGTATAAATTTGAATAAACCCTCTCCTCAAAATAGCAACTTGGATGCATCTTCTTCTGAATTTTCCTTACCTAAGGAATGGAAGTATGTAGATGCCCATCCTAAGAAGCTAATTATAGGAGACACATCAAAAGGGGTTCAAACTCATTCCTCTTAAAAATTTTTGTGCCCATGCCGCTTTTTTTTCTCAAATTGAACCTAAGTGCATTGACGATGCCTTGAACGATGATTCTTGGGTTATCGTAATGCAAGAAGAATTGAATCAATTTGAAAGGAATGAGGTATGGAAGCTTATTCCTAGACCTAGTAATCATTTAGTTATTAGTACTAAATGGGTCTTTAGAAATAAGCAAGATGAATGTAGTATCCTGATTATAAACAAGGCTAGATTAGTGGCCAAAGGTTTCAACCAAGAAGAAGGTATCGATTACGAAGAGACCTTCACTCCTGTGACAAGATTAGAAGCCATTAAGATGCTCCTTGCCTATGCTAGTAGTAATAATTTTAAATTATTTCATATGGATGTCAAAAGTACTTTCTTAAATGGCTATGTTTCCGAAGAAGTATTTATTGAACAACCTCCCGGTTTTGAAAACTCTTCTTTTTCTAATCATGTGTTTAAATTAACTAAGGCTCTCTATGGATTAAAACAAGCCCCTAGAGCTCGGTATGAGAGGCTTAGCTCTTTTCTTATTTCAAATAATTTTACTAAAGGCAAGGTTGATACTACATTATTTTTTAAATATTTTGAAAATAATTTTCTTATTGTTCAAATCTATGTTGATGATATCATTTTTTGTTCTTTGAATGAATCACTATGTAAATCATTTGCCAAGTGTATGAGTCATGAATTTGAAATGAGTCTAATGGGTGAATTAACCTTCTTTTTAGGATTACAAATTAAACAACTTAGTGATGGTATATTTCTTAATCAAATAAAGTATACATTAGAATTATTAAAATGATTTAACATGGATGGTTCAAAAGCTATAAGCATTCCTATGAGTACTTCCACTAAGTTAGATTTGATGAAAGTGGAGAAAATTTTGATCAAAAAATATATAGGGGAATGATAGGTACTTTACTTTACCTCACCGTAACTAGACCGGATATCATGTTTAGTGTAGGTCTATATGCAAGATTCTAAGTTAATCCTAAGTTATCTCACCTTAAAGCCGTTAAAAGAGTCCTTAGATATCTTAAAAGAACTCCTAACCTAGGATTATGGTATCCAAAATCCAATGACTTTGATTTAAAAGCCTATGCGGATGTCGATTTTAGCGGATATAAAATAGATAGAAAAAGCACATCCGGGATATACCAATTTTTAGGACATGTACTTGTTTCTTGAACTTCCAAGAAACAAAATTCGGTTGCATTATCCACGGTGGAAGTCGAATCATAGCCACAAGTGCATGTTGTGCACAAGTTGTTTGGATGAAAAATACTTTAGAAGACCATGGAATTCATTTAAAAAAATATTCTGATAAAATGTGATAATACAAGTGCTATTTGTTTAACTAAGAATCTCATTCAACACTCTAGAACTAAGCACATTGACATTAGGCATCATTTTATACGAGTTCATGTCAATAATAATAATGTCACTCTAGAATTTATTGATACAAAATACCAATTAGTAGACATCTTCACAAAACCCCTAAATGAAGAACAATTTGACTTCATTAGAAGAGAATTAGGCATGCTAAATTATTCTAATACATGATGTTGTATGTTTTCTTTTTTAAAATTTCTCAACTTCGGCTTTCATTGTCTCATCTTGATATTATCTTCTTGTTTTCGGATGACATCTTTACAATATCATCTTTTGAGTGGAGTTCTCATTTTTGTCCTTCGATCATAATATTTTGATTCTCCTCTTCGATTGATGAATTTTTGAGTTGTCACACCTTTTGATGAAATGGTAAAATCAGTTTTGATAAATCTCAACCTTGATATTATTTTGGATGATATATTTACACTCTCATTTTTATCCTTCGATTGTAATATTTTAATGAAGCTATTATTTTTTATCGTAATATTTTTAAAGCATTCATGATGTTGTAAAAGTTTTGGATGATTTGGTATCATGATGTTGCTTTCCTCCTTCTTTGAATGATAAATCTTAATGATGTAGTAAAATTGATTTTATGCTCTCTCCACCACCTCTAAGCATGACTAAAGATATTAAATATCATGAATTTTGCTTTAACAAAAAATCAAGCTCTTAAATGTTCATTTCAGATTTTTACAATTCGAAGCTTTAAAACTTAATGTCTTCCCCCTCATGAATCATTATAAGAATGCCATGTTGAATCTTTCTATGAAATTTTTGATATTAATTCGTAAATGCCATATTGAAGCTTTATGAATTTTGACATCACTTTCTCATGGATTTTATCTTAAAATTGATATGAGATGTTTGATGAATGATTTATCTTAAGCCTTACATCCTCTTTCATGAATGAATCTTTGATGATTTATCTTTTTTCGGATTTCATAAACATGAACAAAAATGATCAGAACATTTTTCAGATTTATTCGTCGAGGATGACATATCATGTGTGTTTGATATGATATGTTTGATAAATGATATGCATGATGATACCTTTTGATGATCATTTTTATCAAATTCACCTCCTTTTTGTTGATGACAAAGAGGGAGAAGAATATACAAATAAATTGATGACATGTGCAAATGACTTGATAAAACGTCTTGCATGCATTGTATATAAAATGTCTTGTATGCATCATATTGAGAAGAATATGACAAATAAATTAACAAATGACTTATATGTTATGTATTGCAATATGATGGATTGAAAATGTCTTATATGTTTAAATATTACAATTTAATTGCTTTTGCCGTGCTTTATAATTGAAAATTGGTTGATATTTTTAAAAGCATCGCAATAAAATTTGTATCGTATCGTAATGTATCACATGTATCGCAAATGTTTCTTTAAAAAAAATTGCTATCATATCATGTTTAATAATTGGTATCTTTCATTGATATGATAAGTAATCATTCAATGATGTATCGTTTAATGATATCATGCCTTGCATTTATGGTTTTTATATCGATATCATTTGATACATATTATATTTCAAACTATAATTGGTATCTCTTGTCGAAATGATGAATGTCGACTTGAAAATAGGTGTTATGACATTGTGAAAAATATGAAGTTTCATATTTATGGATGAAAGAATATGCTTGTTACGCATGATGATAAGTTCAATAGATGAAACTTATCAATTTTGGTTTGAATTCAAGGAAATTGAATTCAAGTGTTTTCTTTCTCATAATATGACATATAGATAGGGGGAGTTAAGAATAACTCCGTCATCAATTGATTGTTATCATAAAAAAGGGGAAGATTATTGAATCTCAGATTTTGATGATGAAGTTAATTGATAGGTTATTTGATCTAATCCATATTATTGAGTGTGCAGGATTAACTACGATAGCATGAAGACATAAAACAAATTACTAGAGTCAAGTTTTTGGGAGTTCAAGAGTCCACCAGAAGTCCGAAGGATCATCAGAAGTGTTGTCAGAACTAATCGAGAAAGAATCGGGGACTTGCCGAAGGTTTCAGACGTTCGTCGGATAGATCGTCGGAGGTTCACAGAGATCACCGAGAAGGTTCGAAAGCTTGCCCAAAATTCGTCAAACTCGCCACAAGTCCAGGAGCCTACTGGGAGTCCGTTGGAAGAAATCCGAGGGTGCATCGGAAGTCCGCCGGAAGATCGCCTGAAGCTCGCTAGAAGAAAATTCATTGTTGTTGGTTTAGTCTTTACTTAGAATTATGTCTAAATTTCATAGTTAGCATGTAATTAGGATAAGGATTAGGTAATAATCTTGTTTAATCCTGTTAGGGGCCAACTGGGCCTTAATTAGGTTGAATTGGGCCAGAGTCAAGGCCCATTCAACTATGCTGGAATAGTCTGGCGATGGCACCGCAAGACCCAGGCGATGGCACCACCCCAGGAACAAACCCCCAGGCATTCTGGGCAATAGTATCGCCCTAGGTCAACGGTGGTACCGTCGACTTAAATACTTGGCAGGCGGTGGTATCGCCCTAGGTCAACGGTAGTACCGTTGGCACTTATTACCTACCAGCGGTGGTACTGCCAGACCACAGAGCCCGAGGACTCTGTCAGGTGGTGGTACCGTCAGTACCCAGTAAACCCGGGATGTCACACTTTTTGGCTCTATTTTTGAAAGCCAAATTGAGTCTATAAATACCCCTCTTTTCTCAGTTGTTTCAGTAGCTTAAGTGTTCACCTCCCTCTTTCTTAGTAAAAAATCTGTAAGAGAGTGAACCACTTGTAAAAGTTTGTAAGAGGGGTATTTGGTCCTTCCTCTTCAAGAAATTTGATAATGGAAGTTGGGAGCCTCATCGGAGGAGGCTTCGGAAATGGACGTAGGTCTTTCGACTGAACCACTATACATCACTGCGTACTTTGGTTGAGTTTTAAATATTCTGCATCTTTTCTTTACTTAGTTGCAAATCGCTCGATTTTCTTCTCCGTACTCTCAATTGCATTCACTCAACTATTTTAGTTGAATTTCATCGGATCGAAATTTCCATACGAATCAACTATCTCCAAAATCGGTTTCAAGTTTACGAGTTTTAATCCATTACACTAATTCATCCCCCCTATTATTGCCGCTTAGATTCTAACAGAAAAAACTCTAAACATTTCCCACTTAAGAATTATGCAAAAGGCAAACAATACATTCTGAAGAGGTTTTCATTAAATGAACCAAGCGAGTGACAAAAGTAGATGCCATCTTGCTAGAGAGGAAGCGGCTTTGCTGAGACTTCATTACAAGAACAGAGGTCAGCCAGTACCTTTAGCAGGCAACAGTATACTAGTCCAACCAGGACGGGCTGAGTGACCCTCAATAGTAGGTGGTGCCGGCTCAATCTCCTCCCATGCTAGTCATAAGTGCCATATAAACTAATCATGTGAGTGATGGCACGCGTGACACACTGTATAATCTTTTTTACTTATTATTATTATTATTGACGTTATCTCACTTTATATTGCCTGCTTGATATATTGTGATGTCTTTGGATTCGTACAATGGAAATTGGATCATGATGAGATCATGATAGTGAGACCAATTTGCCTATAAACTCAGATCCTAAATATTCTCGATCATAGGCTACTTGAGAAGGCCATCAAGATATTTAAGCAGATCAATGTACTGTATGCCCATCCATATTGATAGAGGTGACTAGTTTCATAACTGCTTGTGTGAGGACACTAGGGATATAGTATAGGTGCTCATTGAAAAATGAGTTCATTGATTGATCCACTCATGGAATGCTAGATGGCTAATGATACATAATCATTAGGCAATAGTTTCATGGTCCCAATTGTGTGTATGGTCCTTAGACTTAAGACACTAAGGATGTTATGTATGAGTACTCCACTCTTTGATACCGGATTTATAGGTCTGGAAGTTCAAGATCTAACACAACCGGCCATCAGGAATGGTAGCCAACCTTATGAGAGTAACTAAGGGTCAATAGAGAATCATCCGCTCTTAGTGTTATGAGAGGAATACCTTATGTGTTCTTAGGTAAATTCTTGGCTAAGGTCATTCAGATTAAGAGAGGAGAATCCGATTAGAACGAGACTTGAGTAGATTCCATATGGGCCTGATAGTACTATGCCCATATATAGTATTTGGGATATTAGATATATGAGGGATTGTAGATACATGATAACTAAGGGCAGACATGTCTAATAGATTGGATTCCCCTGTATTATTTGGGGAATATAGTGTAGTGGCCTAATATGTCTATAGTCAATGAATCAAGTCAATTATTATGGGGATAATTATTCACTGAGTCAGAAGGAGTTCTGATAGGTGTGACTCACAACCAGCTCGATATTGGGCTTAGTGAGTCACACATATATGATAGGTATTACAATGAGTAGATGTTTGGATATGAGATATCCGTTAAGCCCTTGTCTTGTTATATGTCGAATAAGCCCTTGGATTATTGGATCTTTTGGGTGAGACCCAATAAGAGCAAATAGTGATTATTAGATAGAGATCGATTAATTTGAAAGGTTTGGGTCGTTAGATAGAGATCTAGTACCCAATAGGATAGAATCTATTAGGGTTAAGTTGATAGGGATCTCTATAAATAAGAGGGAACCAAATGGGTCATAAGCTAGACTTTTTTTTGTTGTCATCTTCTATTCTCCCCCCTCCTCCTTCTCAACCGATAGCCCTCTTGGTGGTGCCAGAGGATAGTAAGAAGGGACTGGCCCTTCTTCATCTCTACTGTGAGGTGGTGCATAAAGATTACGAGGATTCGTGCTGTAAAAGGGAGGTGTGTTGCCACTTTATCTGTCATGTGGACCACTACTAGAGATGAGGATATTTGACCTCCTTTATCCAGGTAGTTAGATTTGTATTTTTGGGAATATACAATCTCCCATAGGTAAATCATCTCACACGTGTTATGCGATTTTCGGTTTTATGATTTTTGCACACCAATCTTTACATGACGATCCGATATTGAATCTTTAGAAACTAGTTTTGTTTTTTATTTTTCTGCTACATATGTGATATTTTATTAAGGTTTTCCAATACTGGCATCAGAGCTAGATAATTGGCTATAAATTGTGTTATGATGAATCATATTTTATGCATAGTTGTTGTGATTTTTTTTCATAGTTTTTAATTCTGGATAGCACTTCTTCTCATTGTTGAAAGGTACTTTAGATCAATGTTTTGTCATTAAAATATAGGTATAAGACATAGGATAAAGGGTAGCAACTATTGCTGCCCTAGAAGTCGGTCAAAGGCTACTTGCAACCTTAGTCGAGAGCAATGGATAGTGCTCTTAGCTTGGCCAAGGGTTGGAAAATCGAGAGCAGCCTTGCTACTCTCAGCTTGGCAGTGATCTCTATGTTAGGGGTGGGGATGAATTAGTGCTTTTGAAATAAAGTTTTGATTTGATAAATTTCGATCGAAAAATACATATCTGAAATGCGTTTAACATAGAATGTGAGTAAGGGAATTGAGCAACTAAATCAATTAGTAATAGTAAGGAAAAGCATAAAGAGAAATAGAAACCAGATTTATAGTGGTTTGGTTATCCCAACTTACGTCCACTCCCGATTCCTCTTCCTTCGAGATTATCGGCTCTCACTACCGATCTTCTTTTCAATGGGTGAAGATCAACTTCCCTTGTTATAACTCTTTTTCCTTTTCATAGGCTTAGGAGAAAACCTTCACATATCTCTTTTATAAGGAAATCTCACACCTTCCTTAGAATGACTTCTAAATTTAAAGAGGAAGAGACTCGACACTTTTTCAAGTGAGTTTATACACTTCAAATAATAACTTTTCATGCTTTAACCAAGCAAGCATGAGTGGAGTATTTATAGGCCCCAAATAGCTTAAAAAATAGAGTCAACAATTTAAATTCTTGGTTTTTCAGGATACTGATAATACTACCACCTAATAGAGCTTAGGAACCTAGGCTCTGGTAGTACCATTGCTTGCATGGGTGCTACTATCACTTGATAAAGCCTGGGAATCTAGGCTTTGGTGGTACCACCACTTGCTTGGGTAGTACTAACACCTAACAAAGCTTGGGAAACTAAGCTCTAGCGGTACCATCTCCTGACTAGGCAATACTATCATCGGGATTTTTGAAAAAGTAGAATCCATACTTTCCAGCTCCCAAGTGGTACCAACGCTTGGGCCTAGCGGTACCACTACCTAGCCCAACCCCAAGTTATTGAATTGGCCTTCCAACAGGCCCAATTTGATCTTGGTTCAAGCCCAATGGTCTCCTAACCAAGTTGACATGGTTATACCCCAAAACAAACTCAATTAGACTCTAAACGACTTTGATAAAGACTTGATCAACTCTAATTATATCATGAAGCCTTTAGCACGTTGTCCGACATGTCATCTATTCATTTGGTACTTCGTCCGAATCTTTGGTGCATTGTTCTTTCCTTCGGCGTATTGCTCGATCCATCGGCATGTTGACCTCCCATAATGTCTGAACTTCTTAGCGCAATGCCTGATCCTTCTGGCCCGATGCCCAATCTCTGATATAATGCTCTCTGACCCAATGTTTGATTCTCCTACTTCAACGATTCAAGTCTATGATCGAAGTTTCTCCTATGTCACTTATATCAAATACTTATTAGTCGATAAACTCATCAATTGATTTTATCATCAAAATCCGAGATTCAACAATCTCTCCATTTTTTATAATGATAACAATTAATAATGGAGTTTTAACTAAACTCCCCTAGTCTATATGTCATTTTGAAATAAACTTGAATTCAAAAAAATGATAACCTTGCAATGTAACCCTTTGAATTCAAGTCAAAATAATTTTTAATAAAAAAATCAGAGTGACTTTCATTAGAGTGTTGAATAGGGTTCTTTCATAAACAAATTGTACTAGAATTATCATATTTTATAGGAATATTCTTCAGATAAAGTCCATAATTTTTCAAGGTATACTTCATCCAAATTACTTGTACATAGTATGCACTTGTTGCTACATATTCTGCCTCGGCTATAAATAATACAACAGAATTTTATTTCTCGGAAGATCAAGAAATAAGTGCATGACTAAAAAACTGACATGTTCCAGAAGCATTTTTCTATCTATTCTGCATCCTGTAAAGTCAACAGCAGCATATGCAATCAAATCAAAATTTTCAGATTTTGGATACCATAATCCTAAATTAGGAGTCCCTTTTAAGTATCTAATTTTTTTTTAATTATTTTATAATGAGATTTTTTAAGATTGAATTAAAATCTTGCATAAAGTGTAATCACTGATGATGTCTCCCTTAACATAAATTAATTACTATAAATAATATATTATTTTATTATTAAGTTTGTGTATTATAGTTAAAGAAATAATTAAATTTGATTTCCTTAATCACGTGGATCAGTTAGAAATCTTACTAATCAATTAGATTATTGATTAATTTATTTTCTAATAAGTGATATGATTTTTAGGAAGTAAATAGTATATATTTCATTTTTATATGTGAACTATAATAAATGAATATTATATTTCTATCTTTATATGTGAAAGTAAAATAAAAAAAATTTAAAATAAAACTTAAATATTTACTTATCTTTTGAGGGAGATCTCATCTTCTCCAATATAAATAGGCTCCTCTTCCCTCATTCCTCATCAAGCCTAACAATGGGAGGATCGAGGAGAGGACTTCCCGAGGAGATGATCTTGAGGAAAGGATAGTCGAGGAGAGGCAGAGGAGATGATCTTGAGGAAAGGATAGTCGAGGAGAGGCAGATCCTTTCTTTAGCTTTGATTTATGTTTTAAAATCATGATATTGGGATTGTTATAATTTTATGATGCATAATAACGTTTTAATTTCGAAATTTTATGATTTATAAATAATAATAATTGATTTATGATATTATAATGATTATTTGATTGATATTGGTCTTTTAAGTTTAAGTGAGTTTTAAAATTGATTTAACTATTAAAATTCTTATCTTTAGATTAATGGTTCTAATTTATTTAATTAGATATGTCTTTATTTTAATAATTATTTATGAATTTGTATGATTTAATTAGTTTAAATTTAAGATTATGAATTTAAATTCTTTAATTCATGGATTTGAGTTATTTTGTGATAATTTAGATTTTTGAAATCTAATTTGATAAGAGGAGTCTAATTGGGGTTTGACTTGAGTGAAGTTGATCTGTCAGATTAGATCGACTTAGCCCATGTGGTTACATATGACCCAGCCCATGT
This sequence comes from Musa beccarii, assembly GCA_024322285.1. Lineage (NCBI taxonomy): Eukaryota > Viridiplantae > Streptophyta > Magnoliopsida > Zingiberales > Musaceae > Musa > Musa beccarii. Next base: position 9,738,479 of record CM044402.1, on the reverse strand, counting down.
GGCTAGGTACAGTCAGCCCATGTGACTAGGCATGACCTAGCCTATGTGACCAGGTAGGAGCCAGCCCATGTGGTAAGGTATGACCTAACCCATATGGCCAAGCATCACCCAACCATACGGTCAGGTACGATCCAGTCCATGTGACCATGTACGACCTAGTTCATGTGGCTAAGCATAAACTAACTCATGCAGCTAGGTACAACTTAGTCCATATGGTCAGACACGACCCTAAATCATGCATCTAGGCATGACCTAACTTGCGAGTCAAGCATGACCCAGTTTAGTGGTAAGGCTCAGCTCAACTTATGAGTGGGGCTTGGCCTAGTCCATTAAGCTAATCATGCCTAGCGATGCGATTGGCATTAAACATATCGTCACTCCTCAATCTAGCCCGTTGTACCTCAACTTAACATATTTCTTGGGACAAGCATGTGCAGCGCATGTGACCCAAGACTTATTGGGAAATCGAGAGATTCGACATCTCATGTGTAGCGAAAAATAAAAATAAGACCAGATTTTCCATAGTTAGGTACTTAACCATCGTGTGACGATTGATGCGCAAAAATCGAAAATCCAAAAAATTCGCATGTATCATGTTAGAAGTGTTACCTAGGGAGATCGTATATCCCCAAAAATTTTAGATCCGATAGAAGATGAAGGAGCACTAGCGTACTCCTCTTTAGCGATAATCCACATAGCGGATGCAACAACGACACTCCTCATATCATTGTGGGATCTCTCTCTACGTACACCACAAGGCTGCTAGAGCCAAGGAGGAGGAGAGAAGACTGAGGAGAATAGGAGGATGACTATCAAGAGCTCTCAGCCTATGAACTAGGAGGTTCCTCCTATTTATAGAGGTGAAGGAAGCTTATCCTTAATAGATCCTGTTCATACTAGATCTCTATCTAGTTGGATCTCATTGGATCTTATCTACAGGATCCAATTTGATCTCACCCAATTGGATCTTATCCAATCATTTAATTGGATCTCATCTAATTACCCAGTTAGATCTCATCCATAGGATCTAAACTAGGGGCTTCACAGATATCTTATATTCGCACCTCTACTCGTCACAACATCCACCTTATGTGTATGACCCTCTAGGCCCGATACCAAGCTGGCCGTGAGTCACTCCTGTTAGAACTCCTTTTAACTTAAAACACCTTCTGATATAGTGAATTATTATCTCTATAATAATTCACTTGACTTATTGACTATGGACATACTAGGCCACTACGCCATAGTCCCTAGATAGTACAGGGGAATCTAATCCATCGGATCTGTCTGTCCTCAGTTACCATGTATCTATAGTCCCTCATCCATCTAATATCCCAAAGACCGTATATTGGGCATGGTAAAGTCAGGCCCATATGGAATCTTGTTCGAGTCTCGCTCTAATTAGATTCTCCCGAAGAACTCCTCTCTCAATCCGAAAGACCCTAGCCAAGGATTTTGCCTGAGCGAGCACACACAGAAAATATCTCTCACAATACCAAGAGTGGATGATCCTCTATGGACACGCAATTGCCTTTATAAGGTTGGGTACCATTCTCGAGAACCGACTATACTAGATCTGAAACTCTCGAAACCTATAAGTCCGGCGCCAAAGAATGGAGTACTCAAATTGTTGAATCTCAGATTTTGATAATGAAACTAATTGATCGGGTTTTGTTTATCTAATTATGTTTTAAGTCATGCAGGTCTACTCTCGATCAGGCTTAGACAATTGACACAGGAAGAATCGATGTTGCGCTGGAGGAAAACACGTCAAGAGATTAGACGTCGAGCCAGAGGTCCGATCGACGATCGACAGAAGGCTTCGGATAAAGAAATCGGGCATCGGGCCAACAAGAGCGGAGTTGTGCCAAGAAGATCAGGGTTGCAAGTGTCAACTGTTGATTGGGCAACAGGCCGTAAGAATGGACGATGTGCCGAAGAAACGGACGAAGCGTCGATGTGCCAATGATGTGCCAGGCAATATTTCGATTAAGCATTGTAATAATTATCTAGATTGAAGTAGGATTAAGGACTAATTGGGTTATAATTGGGCTAACCCAGTTAGGGGGTAGATGGGCCCATACCCGAACAAGTTTGGGCCGGACTCAAGGCCCAAATAGGGTTGTTGAACTCTATTTGGCGATGGCACCGTCAGACTAGGGTGGTGGTACTGCATAGGTTCAGTCTCCCAAGTGGTCTAGGCGGTGGTACCGCCTAAATCGGATAGTGGTACTGCCCAGTACATTGACCGTGTTAGTATGTCAGGCAGTGGTACTGCCTAGTACACTAATAGAACTAGAGTGTCAGGCGGTGGTACCGCCAGCACCCGGAAACCCAGGATGATTCAAATTTTGGCTCCAAATTTGAATCACCTTGAGGCCTATAAATACCCCTTTCATCTATGGTTGAAAAACACATAAATCCTGAGAAAGAAAAAGGGAATATTATGTTGTAATAGTGTCAAAATCTTTCCTCTAAGCTTTAAGTGTGATTTAGTCCAAGAGAGGGGTGAGAGGTTTGTAAGGGTTATCTCCTAAGCCCGTCAAAAGGAGAGAGCATTGTAAGGGAACTTTTCCTCGCCCGTTGGAAGGAGGATAGCTAGTAGAAAGCCGGTGGCCTCAAGAGAAGAGAAATCGGGAGTGGACATAGGTCATATGACCGAACCACTATAAAATCAGGTTTGCATTTTCTTATTGTCATTTACATTGCTGCAAGCTTTTACTTACTTGCTCCACTTCCACTTCATCATCCTACATATGTGTTTAAGTTAAACGCAATTGAAATACTTTTAATCAAAATATTGCTTTGAATCGTATGAAGTTTTCGAACTTGTTTTAAATCATCAAAATTTATCGTCTTTATCCGCTTCACTAATTCACCCCCCCTCCTCTTAGCGCCACTCTCGATCCTAACAATTGGTATTAGAGCCTCGTTATTTCTCTTTTGGATTCACACCCGTGAGAAATGGCTCTTCATGGCTTTCAAGAGGGTTTTTTGATTGTTCGTCCTTCGTTGTTTAATGGTTTGGACTACACTTATTGGAAAACTCGAATGAGAGTTTTCTTAATTTCTATGAATTTGGATTTATGAAATATTATTGAAAACAGTTTTCAACTTCCCTCTAAACCGATGAACAAATGGTCGGATTTGGAGAAAAAATCTTTTTCTTTAAATGCAAAGGCTATGAATGTCTTATTTTGCGCTTTGGACAAAAATGAGTTTAATCAAATTTTTATATGTGAAACAGCTTTTGATATTTGGCGGACACTTGAAATCATGCACGAGGCAACTAGTAGAGTCAAAGACTCGAAAGTAAACCTCTTATTGTATGATTTTGAGCTTTTTCGAATGCAACCAAGTGAGATTATAGGCGACATATACACCCGTTTCACGGATGTCGTTAATAGTCTAAAAGCTCTTGGTAAATCTTTTTTAGATTTTGATCTCGTAAATAAGATTTTAAGATCCCTTACAAAAAGGTGGGATCCTAAAGTAATCGCAATATAAGAAGCTAAAAATCTAAATGATCTTCCGATAGAAGAACTCATTGGCTCATTAATAACGTATGAAATGAGCTTTTTGAAACTTGATGAACACTTGAACCACCTTCCAAAGAACATAAAGGATTTGAAACTTCGAACAAATGAATACCACTTGACTGATGACTCAAGTGATGAGGACATTGAACACATAACAATGAATGTTAACAAGTTCATTAAACAAAAATCTAAAATCAAAAATAAACTTAAACGGAGGAAGAGGCCAAAGAAAGGGAAGACACCCAAGGACAAATCAAGAACTTCCGAAAGGCAAATGACAAATTGCGCTTTTACGGGCTTCGACTACAAGGTAAGCAACTTAATTCTCTTGAACTATTTTGAAATTACTTGAAATTTTTCATGAGTGCTTAATTTAGGAATAAAAATTTTAAAATTATTTTAAAAAATTGTATCATGCTTCTCTTTTTAGCGGTTTTAAAAAAAATTAAAAAAATTTGATCATGAAGATTATATTGTTAAAGTTTCATGTATGTTATGACTCAAAATTTTGAATGATGTATGTAATATTATGGATGATAATTACATGATGTGTGATAATGCAATTTCATGCATATGATTTTCGTATCGGTTTTCGGTTTCAATCTTGATGTATAGTTTTGACCTAATAAATCAATTAGCATGATTATGTTTGTACACCTAATAGGATTAACCCATAATTGTGTATTTCAATTTTCATATTTTTATGATGTCATGCATGAGGATTTGAAGGTATTATATTTTGACAATGAAACTCATGTTTTGGTCTTAAACATGATACTCATCTTTGCATATTCTAAATCTCTTGAATTAAATTATCATTGGAATTAAAATGATGATATCATGCTTGATGTTTATGATTGCAATATATTCTTTTGAAAATACCCTTCGAATATAATGCTAGTGATATATAATTTGAATCATGTTTGATGATCTTTCACCTATCTTGAAATAATTTATGATAAGTAATGCAAGGTATTCCTTCACCCGATCTCTAAATATCTCAATGCCTAATCTAAGATAATGTGAGGAAGATATCGTTTGTTTGAGTCTTACCTTCTTCACGATGAAAAATTGATCATTATCGATACACAAGTCCTTATAACCTTCGTAAATTTTTTTTATTTATCATTTAAAAATTTCCTATATTTATATTCTCTCTCTATCCACTTAAAAAGATTATTTTCAATGTCTCTTGATAACAACACTTCATAATTCAGTGAGTCATTTCTTTTTATCACATAATTATCATGTGATTGGAAGTAATAGAATGACATCACTCTATAAAAAATATAGTGATCACATGAATGGGAAACAACAAAGTAATTTAATCAAAATAAAGTGTTGTAGCTCTCCCTGAAAAGTTTAAGTCAGGTGCCAGCGGTGGCATCACCCAAGAGCCCTCTTTTATAAAAGGGGACTTAGGGCCGATGGTGGAACCACCCCCAAGTCTTGAGGCTGCTTCCAAAATCATCTCTCACCCTCTCTAAACTTCATCTTCCCTCTCAAGAAGACCAAGAGAGGCTTCTATCCCCTTAAATCTTGGATCAAGACATTCACTTCTCAAGTAACCTCATCCAAGGTAACATTTGATTCTCCCTCGTTTTCTCAATACATGGCTGCCTTCTTAAAATTTCTATGTTATATCATCACGTTTAGATAAATGGCTCCTAGGAGATCATCTAAGGACAAAGGAAAGAGGAGGGAAGGAGATTCATTTAACCAATCCCTCTTTAGCTCAAATGAAATAGCCCTTAGGTACCATAATCTTAAAGCTAGAACCATACACAAGAAAAAATATGTTGATTTAGGTGAACAAGGAAACTTAGAGCCCATTAGATGGTTTGCCGAATTAGATGTCTTGCCCATCTTACAAATCAATGAACCAATTTATCGTAGATTAGTTAGGTTGTTTTATGCTAATTTGAGCTTAGATGATGATGACAACATGTCAACCTACCTTTTAGGAAACAAAATTTGAATTTTGAATAGCACAATATGTAACCTAATCAGAATCTCCGAAAAGGATAGAGGCTGCTACTTTAGAGGACAATGGGATATGGATGCAATCGGAGTAACCTACTCCGAGGCTTTAGGGACCATTTTCGAAAATCCTAACCTAGCTCTAGTTCCTAAAAGCTGTGAGCACTTCTTACATTTTAGCTCTAAGATCCTCCATCACATCATCATAAGTATCCTTATTCCTAAATAGTATCACCACGATGAGATTAGTCAAATTGAGTTAGGTACCATGTACTGGATAATGTCTGGGCAAAATACTTGTTTTGGATACCTGATTCGGCAATATATGTTAGAAAGACTTGTTTTCTAATTTGACAATACCTGATTCGGCAAAATACTTGTTTTCTAAAGACTTAATATTACCATATCGGAGATTAATCACTAGAATGCTATATGTATATAATATTAGAATACCACCTGACGAAGAAGTGATAAAAGTAGATAGATATAACACGATAAATAGAAACCTGCTTAAGAGAATGAGGTGCATTTTTAGAAATGGAATATGGACTAGGCAGCCTAGAAGGATCGATCTAGCTCCCCCATAGTAGAACAACCTAAAACACCAGTTTTTAGGGGTAGTAAATCTCCTCCTCCTAGTCCCTTTGGTGCAGCACCATCAGTACTAGCACCTATTCCAATTACTGAAGATCCGATCATGTTAGAGATAAATCAGATCAAATTATAGCAAGCTGAAATTTTGAGTGAAGTACGACAGATGAATCGGAAGTTAGATCACTTGTATAGGCACTTTGGTATTCCACCTGAGGAATAGTTATTGTAATGTATCTTTTGACTTTTGTTTTGTAAACCTCTATGCTATTGTGGTACACTTTTAAGATTATCCTAATACATGATGTGGTATATTTCTTTTCAAATTATTTAAACTTCGGTTTTGATAGTCTCAACTTGTTATTATTTTTGGATTTTTGATGACATCTCTTCGATATCATATTTTGAATTCATTTTTATCCTTCGATCGTAATATTTTAATGAAGCTATCATTTTGATAGTAATATTTTTAATCTTGATGAAGCCTTTATGATGTTGTAATATTTTGGATGATTTGGTATTATGATGTTGTTCTCCTCCTTAAAATGATGGATCTTAATGATGTAGTAAAATTGATTTTATAACTTGCATTTCATATGAAGTTTAACAAATGCATAAATTAATGACATGAATTTTGCTTAAAAATTAAACTCTTAAATGTTCATTTTGGATTTTTATTCTTGTGCTAATCTCTACAATTCGAGGTTTTAAGACTTAATATCTTTCACCTCATATTTTATATGAGAATGCCAAGTCGAATCTTTTGATATTGATATGTTTCACTTCATGGATTCATAAATACCAAGTTAAAGCTTTATGAATTTTGACATCTCTTTCTTACGGATTTAATCTTACAATTGATATGAGATATTTGATGAATGGTTTTACTGATCTAGCCTTCCACTTTATAATTTTATCCTTGGATTTTCAAAATTGCTAGCATGCTAAGGAATCAAAACTTGCAAGCTTGCACTTCTCAAAAGAGAAGAAACAAATTGCAAAGTTGAAATTTTTTTTAAGCTTGCATGTTTAAAGTGATATAAATTTACTAGCTCATTGGGTACAAAAATTGCTAGTATAAATATCGTAAAGAGAAGCAAAAAGTTGCTATCTCTCAAGTTATAAATATTGCTAGTATTACTTGCTATCTCGAACATTACAAAAATTACTATCTTGCCTACCATGAGAAACTAAGTGCAAACTTGCATGTCTCAAGAAGCAAGTAAAAATTATCATGCTTAATCTTATAAACTTGCTATGATTGAATCTTGATAGTGTGTTGTAAAATTTGGACATCCTTAAAACTAGCTAAGATGCAACTTCTCCTTTTTGTTGATGACAAAGGGGGAGAAGTAGATTGATGATTTCATGCAATAAATAAAGTATTAAATATTTTATATGTTTGCATGATGGTTTGATGTTTTTTAGTACATGCTGCTTGGATTTGGGATAATCCAAGTGTTCTATAAATGACATATTGGGATTATCCCCCTTGGGATAATCCAAGGGGGAGTTTGGCTAAACTCCGATGAGTTAAGGTTAACTTCGTCAGCCATCAATTAGTTGTCATCATCAAAAAGGGGGAGATTGTTGAATATCAGATTTTGATGATGAAACTAATTGATTGTATTTTGTTTATCTAAGTGTGTTTTAAGTCACGCAGGTCTGCTCTCGATCAGGCTTAGACAATTGACGCAGGAAGAATCGATGTTGTGCCGGAGGAAAATACGTCAGGAGATTAGACGTCAAGCCAAAGGTCCGGTCGACGATCGACAGAAGGCTTCGGACAAAGAAATCGGGCATTGGGCCAGGAAGAGCGGAGTTGTGCCAAGAAGATCAGGGTTACAAGCATCAACTGTTGATTAGGCAACAGGTTGCAAGAATGGATGATACACTAAAGAAACGAACGAAGCATCGATGTGCCAATGATGTGTCGAGCGATATTTCGATTAAGCGTTGTAATAATTATCTAGATTGAATTCAGATTAACGACTAATTGGGTTATAATTGGGCTAACCCAGTTAGGGGCCAGTTGGACCCATACCCAAATAAGTTTGGGCCGGACTCAAGGCCCAAACAGGGTTGTTGAACCCTGTTTGGCAGTGGCACCGCCATATTGGGGTGGTGATTCCGCCTGGATTCAGTCTCCCAGGTAGTCTAGGTGATGATACTGCTCAGACTGGGCGGTAGTACTGCCCTAGGGCAAAGTGCCTAGGCGGTGACACCGTTGGTTGGGCGATGGTATCGCCCAGTACATTGACCGTGTCAGTATGTCAGGCGATGGTACCGCTAGACTGGGCGGTGGTAGAACTAGAGTGTCACTACCAGAACTAGAGTGTTAGGCGGTGGTATCACCAGCACTTGGAAATCCGGGATGATTCAAATTTGGGCTCCAAATTTAAATCAACTTGAGACCTATAAATACCCCTCTCATCCATGGTTGAAAAACATACAAAACCTGAGAAAGAAAAAGGAAATACTTTATTGTAATAGTGTCAAAATCTTCCCTCTAAGCTTTAAGTATGATCTAGTCCAAGAGAGGGGTGAGAGGCTTTGTAAGGGTTATCTCCTAAGCCCATCAAAAGGAGAGAGCACTATAAGGGAACTTGTCCTCGCCCGTTAGAAAGAGGATAGCTAGTGGAATGCCGGTGGCCTCAAGAGAAGAGGAATCGTGAGTGGATGTAGGTCGTATGATCAAACCACTATAAAATCGGGTTTGCATTTTCCTATTATCATTTACATTGCTGCAAGCCTTTACTTTACTTGCTCTACTTCCACTTGATCATCCTACGTATGTGTTCAAGTTAAACGTAATCGAAATACTTTTAATTGAAATATTGTTTTGAATCATACGAAGCTTCTGAACTTGTTTTAAATCATCAAAATTTGTCGTCTTTATCAACTGCACTAATTCACCCCCCCCCTCCCCCCTCTTAGTGCCACTCTCGATCCCAACACAAATAAGGCATCTTTGGTGCCTCAAGTCTAAGGACCATATATACTACTAGGACTACGGAATCGCTATCTGACATTAGGTATCATTAACTATACAGTATTTTGTAAGCGGATCAATCACTGAACTCATTCTCTAATGAGCACCTACACTGTACCTCTAGTATCCACACGCAAGCGACTATGAGACCAGTCACCTCCATCATATAGACGAGTATATATCGCACTAGTCTATCTGGTTATCTTGATGTCCTCATCGAGTAATCTATGACTAGGATGATTTAAGATCTGTGTTTAAAGGTATATTGGTCTAATTATCATGATCTCATCATGATCCGATTCCCATTGCACAGATCCATGGATATCACAATATTCATCCAGATAATGTGAGAAAAATATCAATAATAATATGCGAAGAGATCGACACAATATGTCACAAGTGCCATCACTCACGTGATTGGCTTGTAGGGCACCTATAACCAACAATCTTTGATCTAAAGCTAATTACCTACGTGTTTGATCTCTATCAGACTCCTGTGACGCTCAAATATAATTTGAGTCAACGACTTTGTCAGTGGATCTGTAATGTTATCTTCGGATGGAATTCTTTCCACTACTACATCTCCTCGGGCCATGATCTCTCTTATCAAATGGAACCTCCTCAGAACGTGCGTAGACTTCTGATGAGACCTAGGTTCCTTTGCTTGATCGATCGCCTTGTTATTGTCACCCTATATGGGAATCAGTTTCACATTGCCTGATACGATTCCTAAATCCATGATGAACTTTTCATCTAGACTCCCTCTTTTATTGCCTTTGCCACAATAATGTATTCTGCTTCTGTGGTCGAGTCAGCAGTAGTATCTTGCTTGAAAATTTTCCAATATACTGCTCCTCCATTCAGGGTGAAGATATACCCTGAATTCAATTTGCTATCATTGACATCGGACTGGAAGCTCGAGTTCGTGTAGCCCTCAACTCTGAGGCTACTACCTCCATATACCAATAAAAGATCCTTAGTCCTTCTCAAGTACTTAAGGATACACTTTACTGTTTTCCAATGCTCCAAGCCTAGATCTTCCTAAAACTTGCTCATGACACTCAAAGCATACGCTATGTCAGGCCTGGTACATAGCATAGCATACATGATATACCCTATCGTTGAGGCATATGGTATTCTATCCATGTGTGCCCTTGCTTCAAGAGTCTTTGGGGACATACTCCTAGAAAGTGATATTCCATGTCTCACAGGTATGAGACATCTCTTGAAATTTTTCATGCCAAACCTTTTGACAATGGAGTTTATGTACATGGACTAGGACAAGCCAAGCATCCTCTTGAATCTATCTCTATGGATCTGAATCCCTAGAATATAGGATGATTCCCCTAAGTCATTCATAGAAAAGTGTCTAGATAGCTAAGCTTTTACTGTGGAGAGCATTCCTACATCATTCCCAACTATTAAGATGTCATCCACATATATTACCAAAAAGGTGATAGCGCTCCCACTTATCTTCCTATACACATAAGGCTCATCTTCGTTTTTAACGAAGTCATAAGATCTGATCACCTAATCAAATCTTATGTTCTAACTTCGGGAAGCTTGCTTTAGTCCATAAATGGACTTAAGCAATCTACGCATCTTATCTAGACTGTGCTTGGACATGAACCCCTCATGTTGTATCATATACACTTCCTCTTTGAGATTACTATTGAAGAATGCAGTTTTCACGTCCATCTACCAGATCTCAGAATCATAATATGCTGTAACAACCAATAGAATTCGGATGGATTTCAGCATAGCTACGGGTGTAAAGGTTTCGTCATAGTCAACACCTTACCTCTAACGATACCCCTTAGCCACTAGCCTTGCCTTATAGGTCTCCACCTTCCATGTACCCCGATCTTCTTCTTGAAGATCCATTTACAGCTAATGGATATGATACCCTCAGGTGCATCAACAAGGTTCCAAACCTTGTTGAAGTACATGGATTCCATCTTAGAATTTATGGCTTCTTGCCATTTCCCGGAGTTTATGCTCATAATAGCCTCCTCGTAGATCTGAGGATCAATGTCCTGAATGTCCTCTCCACTAATATGTCTCACATATCTTTCAGGAGGTTGTGACACTCTACCAGTCCTGCGCAAAATTGGAACTTGTGTGTTAGGTACCTGAACAGACTTGATCTCTAGAATGGTGCTGGAGCTAGGTTCTCTAACCTCGCTCAATTCTATCATGTTCCCACTGTCTCCGCCAAGAATGTGTTCCTTCTCAAGAAACACTGCTCTCTTGGCAACAAAGACCTTTTGGTCCTCAAGGTGATAGAAATAATAACCACAAGTTTCCTTGGGGTATCCCATGAACTTGTATCATTCCGTCCTGGATTCCAACTTATTGGGTTCGTGCCTTTTAACGTGGGCAGGGCAGCCCCAAATTTTAACAACCTTAAGATCAGGCTTCTTCCCTCTCCATATCTCATATGGTGTAGACACTACCGATCTAGATGGAACTCTGTTTAGAAGGTAAATTACGGTCTTTAGGGCATGTCTCCAAAATGAGATAGGTAGGTCAACGAAACTTATCATGGACCGCATTATATCTAATAGTGTGTGATTCCTCTTTTCTGATATATCATTGAGCTGTGTTATATAAGGAGGTGTCCATTGGGATAAAATCCCATAGTCCTTGAGGAACTGACTGAATTCGATACTCAAGTATTCTCCTCCTCGATCTGATTGAAGAGTTTTAATACTCTTTCCAGTCTGGTTCTCTACTTCATTCTTATACTTCCTGAATTTCTCGAAGGTTTCAGACTTATACTTCATCAAGTACATATGTCCATACCTAGAGAAATCATCAATAAAAGTAATGAAATAGGAACAACCACCTATGGCATGAGTTGACATAAGACCACATACATCACTATGTATGAGTTATAGTAACTCAATGGCTCTGTCTCTAGTTCTACTAAATAGAGAGTTGATCATTTTTCCATGAAGGCAAGACTCGCAAATTGTATGACTCATAGTCAAATGGATCTAAGTATCCATTTTTCAACAACTTTTGAATTCTTCCCTTATGATATGACCTAGCCTACAATGCCACAAATATGCATTGTTCACCTCTTCTCGTTTTGTTTTCCCTTGGCCATGCTTACATTCATGATGTGTGAAGTAGGATTTAGCATAAACAAACCATTATACAATGTCCCTCTAGTGATGATCTTATCATTTTTACTGATTGAACAATAATTATTCTCAAAAAACACTTTATAACCATTTAATGTCAAACATGAAATGAAAATAATGTTTTTGATAATAGAGGGAACAAAATAACATGCATCTAATGTAATAATAGCTCCATCAGGTAGATGTAGAGTGACCTCGCCGACAGCAACAGTAGCAACTCTTGCTCCATTACCTATCTTGAGGTCCATCTCACCTTTTGTCAATCTCCTATGTCTTATCAAAACCTGCAATGAATTACAGATATAATAAGCACTACCAGTATCCAATACCCATGCATTATCACAAGAATCTGACACATGGAGACTGATCATGAAAGTACCTAAAGCTTTTTCAAGTTTTTGTTTCACTTTTTCTGTAAGATACGCCTTGTAGTTCCTCTTCCAATGCTCATATTGACCGTAGTGGAAGCATTAGCCTTTGTCCTTTGCTGGGTCAATTTTGGCAACCTTTACCTTACCCCATTTGTCCTTGCCCTTAACCTTCTCAAGAGTCTTCCCAGTCTTCCTTTTCCTTTTGGTCTCACTAACATATAGAACTAATTTCTCTTTCTTAATTATGCTCTTTGCCTCCCTCAACATATTGAGGAGCTCAGGGAGAGATACCTCAAGTTTGTTCATATTGAAATTCATGATGAACTGAGAAAAGAAATCTAGTAGGGACTGAAGTATAAGATCAATACACAGGTTATCATCTAGGACCATTCATAGGCTTGTGAGTTTTTCAATCCACTCTATCATCTTCAGGATATGGTTCTGAACCGATGTCCCCTCTGTCATCTTGGCATGGAAGAGACTTTTGGATATCTCATATCGTTGAGTTCTTCCCTATTCCTCAAACAGTTTACAGAGGTGCAGGTTATGGAATGAACATTCATGTTTTCATGTTGTCTTTGTAACTCAGGAGTCATAGAGGCTAACATGTAACACTAGGCAAGAGTGGAATCATCTATATATTTCGCATATTGGGTAAACTCTTCCTGAGGTGCTTCTACCTCAGGTTGGGCCATGACCGTATCTAGAACATATGCAATTTTCTCTGCTATAAGAACTATTCTTAGGTTGCGGAGCCAATCAGTTTAATTTGGACCAGTGAGGCGGTTGGTATCAAGTATGCCTCATTGAGGGTTTGATGACGACATGTTTCTAATAAATAGGAGATATAGCATAAGCGAATAACACATAGATTTCATAAAAATAAACAATCAAGATATGGACTTCTATCTTAACATGCTCCTACTAATTTTTCTAGCGAGTCACATGACACTCTCATGCATGTGAAACGGAAGTCTCCGGCGGACTTCTAGTGGGGATCGGGATCCAATCGACATCTTAGTGTAACCTCGAGGGACTCGACCAATCACACTAAGCCTAAAAGGTAGACAACTCTTGCCAATCATAACTCCTTATGATTCCTGTTATATTTGGTCTCTGAACCACTATGGCCTCAAGGGACTCGACAAACCATGATATCCAGTTAAGTCATCGCCATCATTACAAGATGAGTCTGATTCGATGATATGCTCTCGAGGGACTCGACCAAGCATGCCATGTCCTCAGGTCATCGGTGACATCTCTATGTCAAAGATAAGATAGCGAGACACGAAATAGGTGAGCCTCGAGGGACTCGACTAACTCAGCCTATATCGGGAATCAGTTCCCACCTCTAATGATGGAAGGCCACGTGGGTCAATCTTATTGCCTCACACTTATCAACTTAATATTATCATAGGAGGGGTTTTAGGTTCGATCTCGTGATATGACGTGTCACACACACATATTTAATATATTTACATCGCATGTAAATATATATATATATATATATATATATATATATATAATATATATATATATATATATATCTTATCTAATAGGTGTATAGCATTCACATGCACAAGCACACTAGATGATCATGGACTCCAACATAATATGATTAGGCCTGAGCCAGTAAGCCTAATCACTTACATCAGGATCTATGTCTATATCAGTGCATCTCTATGCACGGTGATCATCCATCTCGTCATCGTCGGATCTGCTGGCACCTTAACGTATCTCCATGCGTCACGATCATCTAAATCGGCCTCAGGGGTCCTGCTACCACCTCCAGGCTTCTGCCGTGCCTCTAGGATAATTACAACATAATTACAAGTACGCAGGCCCGATAATCAATGAAAAATGAAGGCTCGCAAGCCCCAATAATCATATATACACATCACAAAGTCCATGATCATCTTCCCACATCACATAACATCACATTTATATATCATGTAGGATTACTAGATAAATAATAATAGTTACTTAAACCTTTTAAATAACTAAAATTCTTAAATCAGGGACATGTAGGGAATTTTTCAGAAATTTTGAGGGGTATTTTGGTTATTCTGTCATAAGGGATAAAATTAGAATTTCTAAAATTATGAGGGGTAAAACTATCTTTTGATCGAAAATCGTAATTCCCATTCCCTCTGCTTTCTATAGCGTAGTGGTTGCGGCCACCGCTAGCCTGTCGACGAGAGGGGGAGGGGGGGTGGTGGGGGAGCGCGAGGGCGGGGGCGGGGGCAGGGGCACCGCCCATGCCTGCGAGTGGCTTGCCTACGGGTGATGCTGCTGCTGCTTGCGGGCGTAGTGCCCGTAGGCGTTGCCTCTGCGGTGCTGCCCTCCCTTGCGAGTAGGCCGCTCGCGAGCTCAATGCCTGCAAGCGTCGCCCGTACTGTGTGCAACGTTGTCTCTGCGGGTGGCGCCCGCCCCTATGGGCTCCTTGTGCATATGCAGCCAGTGCTGCCACTACAGGCAGATGGCCACCGATGACCCTACATGCACGGCCATGGCTACAAGTAGCTTTGGACAAATTATGAGGGCAACAACAATTGCTGCCCTCTCTCGTCTTTTGCGTCAATGATTTTGGCATCAAAAGTACATCCAAAACACAACATATGTAGTTTATAAGCCAATCATCACACAACGACCCTAGCTCTGATACCACTATTGGGAAATCAAGAGATTTGGCATCTCATGCATAGCAGAAAACAAAAATAAGATCAGATTTTCCATAGTTACATACTTGGCCGTCGTGCGATGATTGGTGCATAAAAATCGTAAATCCAAAAAATCCGCATGTATCATATCAAAAGCGTTACCTGGGGAGATCATATATCCTCGAAAATTTAAGATCTGATGAAGAGTATGAAGGTGCACTAGTGTACTCCTCTCTAGTGATAATCCACACAGCGGACGCAGCAATGACGCTCCTCAGATCACCGCGGGATCTCTCTCTACATACATCATAAGGCTACCGGAGCCAAAGAGGAGGAGAGGAGACTGAGGAGAATAGGAGGATGACTACCAAGAGCTCTCAACCTATGAACTAGAAGGTTCCTCCTATTTATAGAGGTGGAGGAAGCTTATCCTTAACAGATCCTATTCACATTGGATCTCTATCTAGTTGGATCTCATTCGATCTTATCCACATGATCTAATTTGATCTCATCCAATTGGATCTTATCCAATCATTTAATTAGATCTCATCCAATTACCCAATTGAATCTCAACCAATTACCCAATTGGATCTCATCCACAAGATCCAAACTAAGGGTTTCGCATATATCTTATATCTGCACATCTATCGCAACATCCATCTTATGTGTGTGACCTCTAGGCCCAATACCGAGCTAGCCATGAGTTGCTCCCATCAGAACTCCTTCTAATATAGTGAAGTATTATCTCTATAATAATTCACTCGGCTCATCGACTATGGATGTACTAGGCCATTACGCCATAGTCCCTAGACGATACAGGGGGATCTAATCCATCGGACCTATCTATCCTCAATTACCATGTATCTATAGTCTCCCATCTATCTAATATCCTAGAGATTATATATTGGGTATGGTAAAGTTAAGCCCATATGGAATCCTATTCGAGTCTTGCTCTAATTGGATTCTCCTGGAGAACTCATTCTCTCTTAATCCGAACGACCCTGACCAAAGATTTTGTTTGAGCGAGCACACGCGGGATATATCTCTCACAATATCAAGAGTGGATGATCCTCTATTGATAAGCAACTACCTTCATAAGGTTGGCTACCATTCTCGAGAACTGGCTATACCAGATTTGGAGCTCTCCAAATCTGTAAGTTCGGTGTCAAATGGAGTACTTAAATAAGACATCTTTGATGCCTCAAGTCTAAGGACCAGATACACTATTGGAACTACAGAATTGCTGTCTAACATTAGGTATCATTAACCATACAACATTTTATAAGCAGATTAATCAGTGAACTTATTCTCCAATGAGTACCTGCATTGTACCTCTAGTGTCCCCACACAAGCGACTATGAGACCAATCGCCTCAAACATATAGACGAGTATATTGTGTACTAGTCTATCCGGTTACCTCGATGTCATCATCGAATAACCTATGACCAGGATGATTTAGGATCTATGTTTAAAGGTATATCGATCTTATTATCGTGATCTCATCACGATCCAATTCCCATTGCATAGATCCATGGATATCACAATATTCATCCAGATAACGTGAGAAAAATGCCAATAATAATATGCGAAAAGATCGACGTAACATGTCACAGGTGCCATCACTCACGTGATTGGCTTGTAGGGCACTTACAACCAATAAGACTCAGGTGGGTTGGTTTAGTTTAGGCTAGCACTATATGATAAAGTTTGATTTTCTCTTCCTTTATTGGTTTGAGCTCTTTTGACTAAATCAAACATGTTTAATCGGTTAAGGTCAGTTTAGGATGATTCCAAACTAACTTGACCAATTCGAACCTACTTGACCTAATCGAGATCAATCAAATCTAAATTAGACCAGTCTAGGGTGATTCCAAACCAGTTCTATAAGGATTTGATATTGGTTTTATTATGTCATAATTGAATTGAATTTAGTTTAAATCAATTGAGCTATTCCAATTAAGGTTTTGGTTGATTGAAGACTATTGAGATATTGATGTTTTAAGCCTTTATGATTTGATGAATTTAAAGGTTTTATTTGAAGATGTCATTTGAAAATGATTATTGGTTTTCTACTTTTCTTAAGTTTATGATATTGAGATGATCATTATCATGTTCTAGATGTAACTAGGCTAATGGTCCACATTGGAAATATAACCTGTGAAAGGAGCTACGGGTCTATCACAGTGTGGAGCCACCAATGGTCATAGTCTAGTAGATAGTACATAAAACATGTTCTCTTATAATATTTGATTATACTATTTCTTGGATGCATGTGTGAATGAATGAATATAAATGAATAATCATGGATGTTTATGTATCCCTACTAAGGGTAGGTATGGTGATTCCCTTTTGGGATTAACGGACTGTTGGACATGATGGTTAGACGGTTCCTCCATCCGTTGTTGGGAGAAACGTGTCTCTACTTGGGCGGGTGAGGGATACCACTCCATCCGTTGTTGGGAGTGCGATATGGATTATCTCCATCTGCTGTTGGGAGAAATCCATTCCGTGGAGAATGCCTCTCCATTCGCTGTTGGGAGAGTGCACCATCGGATGTGATGTATGCCTTTGTTATTTAGTTGTTATGTACGTGTTGCATGTGGCTGATGTATGATTTTGCTAAAGAAATTATCATCATTTTTCTGATGCATAAGTTTTATAATGAATCGATACATTATTATTTATTAAATTATTAACATTTATTTTATGAATGTTAAAGATTATTTTTATGATTTTTTCGAGGGTCCTACTAGCATGTATGGTTGCTAATACGTTTTAATCTTATATTTATTTTCAGTGTAATCTACAACTTTGTAATAGATCTGAAGCTTGGGTAGAAGAGACTCGTGACTCTACTTAGAAGCGTAGTCTTTTTTTAGTTAATAGAATATTTATTATTATAAAGATAAGAAATTGAATTCAATGATAAAAAAAGGAGTGTATTTTATAAATTACGAATAATAAAATGATGATTTATTATATTTTATAAATCTAGAATGTGATAATTTTAATGGTATCAGAGCAATGATTTTAAGGACCTGTTGAAATATAGGATTCTAGGATTAGAATATTAGATGACCTAATTAGTTTTTGAGATGTAGTTCTTAAGAATTACATAGTAATACAACTAAAGCATGATTTTAGGCGTTTAGGATTATTTTATTGAGCTAAATATAATTTAATTTTGATAAAGAATTCATTGATTAAAGATATTACACAAAAATGATCTCGTTAAATTACTTGTAATGGGATTATTGAGTAAAAGGGGAAAATTTTATTTTTCTCTTAGTTAAATTAAATAGTGTATTAGTTTATCTTAAAAAAAATCCCATAAAGTTTTATATTTTGAATATAATTTTGTCATGACACTCTTGTCTTCTTTTTTAAAAAAAATAGATAAGAATTGTTAATTTGATTATAGAATTTTTTTATAGATACATATAGTCAATAAATAATATCAATTGACTTAGTTATTCATGAAGATGCACATATTAGATTTATATCTAATACTTAAAATAAAAATAAGTTGGCAATCTGACTAAAAATATTTCATGATGCTTATGTTTACTGTAAAATATTTAGATTTTTATTTTATAAATAAATTAAGTTTATTGCATAAGTCTTATAGTATTTATTATTTTGACCATGTCATTTTCATGTTGGGAACCAAAAATTTATTCAAATAAATTTGTTATAAATTTAAAATAGATGATACATGAATGAAGTTTGATAAAATTTTTATTATAGTTTGACATATTATTTTGTTAACCTTTGTTCTAAAATATTATTTTATCTATAATTATAAATATGATAAATTTAATAAAACATATTTGTTACTTATTGTGTGGTTTCTTCAGGATCAATGATTAATTTTTATTTTTTAGTTTTGTCTTACATTATGAATGCTCATAGTTAACATAGCTAGTTTTACTAATTGAAGATTTTACTAAGTTATTCTCTCGGATATAAAAGTTTTGATAATTTTACGTGCAAAAATTTTATAGAATCTTTTTAAAATATATAAATTGAAAAGCATTTACCTTTATAATTTTATTATCCTATATTATTCTTAAAATTAAAAATTAAATTTGACATGTGTTATGTTGGTTTGTAGAAGTTCTTTTTGACATTAATAATATATGTGATTTGTAGCTGAATAAATTTGATCGTGTATTGATATTTAAACTTAATTATATGAGTAATTGTTTTCAATGGAGTTTTGATTTAATGTTAAATTAATTATAAGATATTATTTTTTTAATGTAATGACGAGAACTAATGAGAATTAAATATGATATTATTTCTCGACACATATAATATATAAATCATTTGAAATTATAAAAAAATATATATTGAATAGTTGGATGAATTTTTAATATTTTAATTACTTTTATTTGTTGAGTTATACCTCAACTTATATTTTTGTCAACAATCAATTAACTTTTAAAACTTAAAAATTTCATCGATTTATTAGATATAGAATTTGATATACGTATTATGAGTAATCTAAAATCAAATTTATTCAATGAATTTCATTAATTTATCATTTATTTTATGTTAAAAAAATATCTTTTAACTTAAAGTTTTAAGTGGTATATTTAATCTAATCTAAATATTTTTCAAATTTGTCTTTTAACTTAGTATTTCAAGAGCTAACTATCTTGATTAATATTATTTTTAATCAAATTTGAGGACCAAATTTCTATTAAGTGGGGGAGAAATATAATCACTGATGATTTCTCCCTTAACATAAATTAATTACTATAAATAATATATTACTTTATTATTAACTTTTATGTTTGTGTATTATAGTTAAGATAAGTGATATGATTTTTTAGAAGTAAATAGTATATATTCCATTTTTATGTGTGAAATATAATAAATAAATATTATATTTCTATCTTTGTATGTGAAAGTAAAATAAAATAAATTTAAAATAAAACTTAAATATTTACTTACCTTTTGAGGGAGATCTCATCTTCTCATATATAAATGGGCTCCTCTTCCCTCGTTCCTCGCCAAGCCTGATAATAAGAGGATCGAGGAGAAGACTTTTTGAGGAGATAATCTCGAAAAAAGGATAATCGAGAAGAGGTAGGATCCTTTCTTTAGCTTTGATTTATGTTTTAAAATCTTGATATTGGGATTATTATAATTTTATGATGCATAATAATATTTTAATTTCGAAATTTTATTATTTGTAAATAATGATAATTGATTTGTGATATTATAATGATTATTTGATTGATATTGATCTTTTAAGTTTAAGTGAGTTTTAAAATTGATTTAACTATTAAAATTCTTATCTTTAGATTAATAGTTCTAATTTATTTAATTAGATATGTCTTTATTTTAAGAATTATTTATGAATTTATATGATTTAATTAGTTTTAAATTTAAGATTATGAATTTAAATTCTTTAATTCATGGATTTGAGTTATTATGTGATAATTTATATTTTTGAAATCTAATTTGATAAGAGGAGTCTAATTGGGGTCTAAATTGAGTGAAGTTGATCTGTCAGATTAGATCGACTTAGCCCATGTGGCTAGGTACAGTCAACCCATGTGACTAGGCATGACCCAGCCTCTGTGGCCAGGTAGGAGTCAACCCATGTGGTAAGGTATGACCTAACTCATGTGGCCAGGCATCACCTAATCATGTGGCCATGTACGATCCAGTCCATGTGGCCATGTATGACCTAGTCCATGTTGCCAAGCATAGACCAACTCATGTGGCTAGGTACAACTTAATCCATATCATCAGACACGATCCTAAATCATGTGTCTAGATATGACCCAACTCGCAAGCCACGCATGACCCAATTTAGTGGTAAGGCTCAGCCCAACTTATGAGTGAGGCTTGGCTTAGTCCATTAAGTTAATCATGCCTAGCGATGCGATTAGCATTAGACACATCGTCACTCCTCGGTCTAGCCCGTTGTACCTCAACTTAACCTATTTCTTGGGACAAGCATGTGCAGGGTATGTGACATGTCCAAGACTCAGGTGGGTTGGTTCAATTTGGGCTAGCACTAAATGATATAGTCTGATTTCCTCTTTCTTTATTGGTTTGAGCTCTTTTGACTAAATCAAATATGTTTGATCGATTAAGGTCAGTTTATAGTGATTCCAAACTAACTTGACCAATTCGAACCTACTTAACCTAATCAAAATTAATCAAATCTAAATTAGACTAGTCTAGGATGAGATTAGTTTAGACTGGTTCTATAAGGATTTGAGATTAGTTTTATTATGTCATAATTGAATTTAATTTGGTTTAAATCAATTGAGCTATTCTAATTAAGGTTTTGGTTAATAGAAGACTATTGAGATATTGATGTTTTAAGCCTTTATGATTTGATAAATTTAAAGGTTTTATTTGAAGATGTCATTTGAAAATGATTATTGGTTTTCTACTTTTGAAGATGTCATTTGAAGATATCTTGGATGCATGTGTGAATGAATGAATGTATATGAATTATCATGGATGTTTATGTATCTCTACTGAGGGTAGGTATAGCGATTCCCTTTGGGGATTAGTGGACCGTCAGACGTGATGGTTAGACAGTTCCTCCATCCGCTGTTGGGAGGAATATATCCCCACTTGAGCGGGTGAGGGATACCACTCCATCCATTGTTGGGAGTACGATATGGATTATCTCCATCCGCTGTTGAGAGAGTGCACCATCGGGTGTGATGTACACCTTTGTTATTTAGTTGTTATGTATGTGTTGCATGTGGCTGATGTATGATTTTGCTTAAGAAATTATCATCATTTTTCTGATGCATAAGTTTTATGATGAATCGATACATTATTCTTTATTAAATTATTGATATTTGTTTTATGAATGTTAAAGATTATTTTTATGATTGTTTCGAGGGTCCTACTAGCATGTGTGGTTGCTGATACGTTTTTATCTTATATTTATTTTCAGTATAATCTACAACTTTACAATAGATCTGAAGCTCGGATGGAAGAGACTCGTGACTCTACTAAGAAGCGTAGTCTTTTTCTAGTTAATAGAATATTTATTATTATAAAGATAAGAAATTAAATTCAATAATAAAAAGAAGAAGAAATGTATTTTATAAATTATGAATGATAAAATGATGATTTATTATATTTTATAAATCTGGGATATGATATAAAGTTCAATACTAAATATTATATCAGGTCTAATTCCAATAAGGTATAGTAAGCTATCTATAATACCTCTATAAATTTATTTGATCAAAGCATTCTCCTTCATTATCTATATCTAATTTGATAAAAATACTCATAGGCGTGTTAATAGCCTTAGTACTATCAAAGTGAAACCATTTTAGTAGATTCAAAGTATACTTAGTTTAACTAATAAAAGTTCTATCACTTTGTTACTTAATTTGCAATCTTGAGAAAAATGTCAATTCACCTGTTAAACTCATTTCAAATTCTTAGTTCATAGTTTTGGCAAATGATTCACAAAAAGTTATATCTGTAAAACCAAAAATAATATTATCAACATAAATTTAAATAATAAAAAAATTATTTTTAAAATATTTAATAAATAATGTGGTATTGACCTTGTATTTAAAAAAAATATTTTGAATAAACAAAGAACTGAGCCTCTCATGCCAAGCCCTAAGAGCTTGCTTTAACTCATAGAGAGCCTTAGATAACTTATAAATATGATTTGGAAAAAGAATATTTTCAAATCTGGATGGTTGCTCAACATAAACTTTTTCAAAAATAAAACCATTAAGAAAAGCACTTTTGATATCTATTTGAAATAACTTAAAATTTTTAAAACATGCGTAGGTAAGAAGTATCCTTATGGATTCAAGTCTTACCAAATGAGTAAAGGTTTCTTCATAGTATATACATTCTTCTTAGTTAAAACCTTTGGCCACTAACCTAGCCTTATTACGAACCATGATATCTTGTTCATCTTGCTTATTCCTAAAGACCCATCGGTGCTAATCACAAGATGACCACTAGGTTTAGGAACAAGCATCCAAACTTTATTTCTTTTAAATTGATTTAATTCTTTATGCATTGCAAAAACCCATGAGTCATCTTTGAGAGCATCATGAATATAATTAGGTTCAATTTGAGACAAAAAACCAGTATTTGCATGAAAATTTTTAAATATTGAACGAGTTTGAACATATTTTGATGTATCTCTAATGATTAGCTCCTTAGGATGTGCATCTGTATACTTCTATTCTTTGGGTAAGGATTCTTTGAAAATAGATGTATCCAAGTTACTTTAGAGAGGAAATTCTCATTCAAATTCAATATATCAAATTCAAAATCATCATCAAAATCATTTTTCTTAAATTTAGAAGACTCATTATAAATAATATGGATATATTCCTTACTAACTAAAGTTCTTTTATTAAAAACTCGATAAGCTTTAAAAGTAGAGAAATATCGAAGAAAAATTCCTTCATTAGATTTTGCATCAAATTTTCTTTAGGTATCCTTTTCATTTAAAATAAAATATTTATAACTAAAAATTTTAAAATATAAAATATTGAGTCTTTTATTATTCCACAATTCATAAAGAGTTTTAGATAGTAGTGGTCTTATGAAAACCATACTCATGATATAGCATGTCATGTTAATAACTTTGCCCAAAAATATTTGAATTGACTATATTCATTAAGCATGGTTCTTTCCATCTCTTATAAACTCATTTTTTTTCTTTCAATAACTCCATTTTGTTATGGATTTCTTAGAGTAGAGAAATTACGATCATACCCATTTGAATCACAAAATTCTTGAAAATCATGGTTTTTAAATTCACCAACATGATCACTACGAATAAAAAAAATCATAAAACCTTTTCATTTTGAACTTATTTATAAAACTTTGAAAACATTTCAAAATAATCACTTTTATGTGCCAAGAAGTATATTCAAGTATATCTACTATAATCATTAATAATCACAAAGTATATTTCCTACCTCCTAGACTTGTGATGTCAATTGATCCAAATAAATCCATATGAATTAATTGTAATAGTCTAGAGGTACTCACTTGATTTTTAGATTTAAAGCCACTCTTTATTTGCTTACCTAGTTGGCATGCATCATAAATTTTATCTTTAACAAATGTAATTCTAGGCATTCCTCTTTTAAGTTCTTTGGTTGAAATTTGTGAGATTAATTTCATACTTGCATGACCGAATCTCCTATACTAAAGCCGTGCATCATCATTTAAAATCAAAAAATAAGTTTTATCATGAAAATCATCAAGATTAATAATATATATATATTATTACTCCTTAAGACAATCATTAGAGATCATGTTAATAATCATGATATATTTTTAAAGTTTATTGATACAAAACATCAATTAGTAGATATTTTTATAAAACCATTGAATGAGGAATAATTTGATTTTATTAGAAGAGAATTAGGCATGTTAAATTTTCCAAATGTATGAATTCTTCATATATATTTTTCGAATCATTATCTTGATTTCTCAATTTTTATGACTTGTCTTTTCTTTGAATCAAGATCATTTCCTATGATTCCTTCCTCTTGCTATTTATAAAAAAAAAAGATTTGATTCATAGACTTTTGGTATTCCTTCCTATGATCTTTTCATGTGATGATTGTTTCCTATGATTCATTCCTCTTACTATTTACAAAAGAAGATATTTGATTCATGAACTTTCGATATTCCTTCCTATGATCTTTTCAAGTGATGATCATTTCCCATGATTCCTTCCTCTTCTTATTTACAAAAGAAAAGCTTTGATTCATATATTTTTTTGGTATTCACATCTTGATCTTTTATTTTTTATGTGATAATTAGAATATTGATGTAATTTTTTTTATCTTTCTCTTCTTATGTTTTTGATGACAACAAAGGAAGAGAAAGATAATTGCTAACTTGCATATCTCAAAAGAGAAGCAAGAACTACTTGTACATCTTAAGAAGCAAAAATTGTTATTTTGTACATCTTAAAAGAAGCAAAATTGGTAACTTATAGATCGCAAAAACTTACTATCTTGTATATCTCAAAAGAAGGAAAACTTATTAGCTTACACATCTCTAGAGAAGCAAAACTTGCTAAGCTTGTATATTTCAATAACTTGCTAGATGCACTTTTCTCCTTTTTATTGATGACAAAGGGGGGAGAAGTAATGATGATTTGAAGATTTAAAAATTTTCATGTTTTTGTATCATGCTTGATGATTTTATATTATGCATAATGAATTGAAAATAATGATGAAGTAATGATGAATGAGTTAAAAATAATGATGAAGAAATGATGAATGTAAATATTTTTTAACATGCTTGATGATTTTATAATGAATTGAAAATAATGATGAAGAAACGATGAATATTAATGTTTTTGTATCATGATTGATGATTTTGAAATTATGCATGATGATTTGGAATGATGCATGTAATACTCATGATTTTATAATTCTCATGATTTTATTTGAATTCAAGCTTCTCTCAATATGGCATATAGATAGGGGGAGTTTGTTTAAACTCCATCATCAATTGATTATAATTATCAAAAAGAAGAAGATTATTAAATATCATATTTTGATGATGAAATCAATTGATGAGTTTATGATCTAATCTATGCTTTGAGATAAGTAATGCAGACTAATTTTGATAAAAAAAAAAAGTTAAAACAATTAAAGCAAGAAGAATCATATGTTGGACCAGAGTTAGAAATTGAGCATCGGGCCGAAAGAATTGGACATTATACCAAGATCGAATGTTGCGAAAGTCAACATGCTGATGGATCGGATGATACACCGAAGGTTCAAATGACAGGTCAGAAGTTCATCGGGAGCTTGGATGAACCAATGACATGTCGGACAACTTAGATTCATGTCTTGCAATTGTTTAGGTCTTAATTATTATAGTGAACTTTTAAATTAAGTTAATTTCTGGTATAAACTCAATTAAGTACCTATTAGGTGTAAACTAAGGCTAATTTGGGCTTATTAGGAGGCCTATTCGGTGACCTATAGATTGGGTCAGGCGGTGGCACTGCCAAACTAGTGATAGAACCACTTATGAGGACCTATTAGACATAAACTAGGGCTAATTTGGGCTTATTGGGAGGCCTATTTGGTGACCTTACTAACTCAATTAAGGACCTATTAGGCATAAACTAGGGCTAATTTGGGCTTATTGGGAGGCCTATTCGGTGACCTATAGATTGGGTCTGGCGGTGGCACTGCCAAACTGGTGATAGAACCACCTATGAGTTAGAAGAGTCAAAAATGCACTTTTCTAAGTTGTCAAGCAGTGGTACCACCCAGTTTGGGCGGTGGTGCTATCAGCATTAAAGTTGGCAGGTAGAGGTATCACCTAGGCTTGTGGTAGTACTGCCAGAACTACTATTTTCAAGATTCTACAAGCGGTAGTACTGCCTAGTGTAAGCGATGGTACCGCCCATACCTGGAAGACCCAAAAATTTGAATTTTAGTTTTATTTTTAAAGATATTTAGGGCCTATAAATATCTCACTCTTTTCTACTTGAAAAAGCATAAAAAGAGAACCAAAAACCTTGAGATTCTAAGCTATAAAATTATGAAAAGTGCAAAGTGTCCCCCTCCACCTCTTTAAGTTTTAGGTTTATTCTAAGAGAGGTGTGAGACTTGTAAAGGTTGTCTTCTAAACTTATAAAAATAAGAAAATAGTTGTAAGAGAGTAGCTGGTCTTTGTCCATTGAAAGAAGACCGTTAGTGAAAGTCGATAGCCTCGATGGAAGAGGAATCAAGAGTGGACATAGGTCGCGACGACCGAACCACTATAAATCAATTTACATTTCTATTTATGTTTTAAATTCTTATTACTCACTGATTTATTTATCTACCACTCTCACTTGCTCTCTAAATTCAAAAGCATTTTTGATACAATTTTATCAAATGAAGTTTTCTAAATCGAAGTAATTTTATGAAAGCACTAATTCACACCCCAAACTACAACCCTAACCCCCTCTGGGTGCAACGATAGTGAACTTTCTGATGCTAGGGGCATTATGATAAGTTAAGAGATGTTTACTAGTTCTAGTGGTGATAGTTGTTATTGTTGTGGAGTTTGCATAGTTATGAGTTATGCTAATTGTGGGAAGAAGGAGATAACAAACTATATTATCTTGGTTAGTGCTTGCACCTATTATGTTAGGTCAAAGAAGGTTTTGGTTCCAAATTCAGGATCATTAAATAACTTGGCAATGGAATAAAGTGTGGGTGGACCTAAAAGTGTCGGGGAGAAGGGAATATATATTCTTGTATAGTGTTAGTAAATCTACGGGTGACATTACATACGCAGCAGAAGAACAAA
Organism: Musa beccarii; assembly: GCA_024322285.1. Taxonomy (NCBI): domain Eukaryota; kingdom Viridiplantae; phylum Streptophyta; class Magnoliopsida; order Zingiberales; family Musaceae; genus Musa; species Musa beccarii. The sequence continues at coordinate 9,710,888 of CM044402.1, read as the reverse complement.
AAATAAAATATTTTATATTTTCACAAAAAAAGGTTTTATCATCGTGCGAAAATCGGTGAACAAAAATAAATCCGCGAAATAAAAAACTACGTATGTAAGAAAGATAGTACCTAGGGAGATCGTATATCCCTGAGATTCCTACAGTACCATTGGAAGGATGAAGGAGGTTAAGCATCATCCTATCTAGCAGTGATCCATACAGTAGAGGCTGCGAAGATGCACCTCACTAGGGAGAAGAGAATAGGCTGCGAAGATGCACCTCACTAGGGAGAAGAGAATAGGAGATGGCCATTAGGAAGCCCTAGCCTATGGACTTTTGGTTTCCTCTTATTTATAGGAGCTCCCTATTAACCCTAATAGATCCTACCCTATTAGGTACTGGATCTCTATCTAATTACCCAAGCCTCTTAGATTAATGAGTCTACCCAATAATATCTTATTAGCACTTATTAGATCTCATCTATGGGATTCAATAATTCATGAGCTTATTGGATATCTAATAAGATAGGAGCTTCGGTGGATATCTCAAATCTAAACCTCTACTCATCGTAATACTTACCATATGTATGTGACTCTCTAGGTCCAATATCGAGCTGACTATGAGTCATACTTGTTAGAACTCCTTTTGACTCAATGAATTATTATCTCTATAATAATTCACTCGACTCATTGATTGCAGATGTACTAGGCTACTACACCATAGTCCTCAAACGATACAGAGAAATCCAATCCTTTGAACATATCTGTCCTTAATTACTATTACATATAGTCCCTCATTAATCTAATATCCCAAAGACCATATATCGAGTATGGTACTGTCATGTCCATACGGTTTCCACTCGAGTCTCACTCTAATGAGATTCTTTTAGAGAACTCTTTCTCTCTCAATCCGAATAAAGCCAGGAATTTGCCTGAGCAAGGATACATGGGATATTCCTCTTATGATATCGAGAGTGGATGATCCTTTATTGACACTCAATAGCCCTCATAAGATTGGCTGCTACTCATAATAATTGGTTGTATTAGATCTAAAACTTCTAAACCTATAAGTCCGATATCAAAGAGTGGAGTACTCATACAGAACATCCTTGGTATCTCAAGTCTAAGGACCAGATGTACTATTGGGACTACGAAATCACTGTTTAACAATAGGTATCATTAACCATCCAACATTTCATAAGATGATCAATCAGTGAACTCATTCTTCCAATGAGCACCTGCACTGTATCTTTAGTGTCCCTCCATGAGTAGCTATGAGACCAGTCACCTCTATCATATGGATGGGTATATAGCACATCAGTCTGTCCAGTTATCTCGATGTTCCTCTCGAGTAACCTATTACCAAGATTATTTAGGGTTTGTATTTAAAGGTGAATCAGTCTCATTATTATGATATTATCATGATCCAATTCATATGACACAAATCCAATGACACCACAATATACATAGATAATGTAAGAAAATATTAATAATCATAAGCAAAGAGATTAATACAACGTATTACAGATATCATCACTCACATGATTGACTTCTAGGACACCAATAATTAATATATAGTTGGTGAAAATATTATAAATGAGAAGTGAGACATTTATATATAGTTGGTGAAAATAGTTGGTGCATTAACGGGATGATACACCTACAATATGTTAGTCATTTTTCTAATATTAAAATAATCGAGAGAAAATTAGTGGCCGACGTGGAACATGCAACCAGCCCAACTCAGTTTGGACTTAACTTGTTCTAGGAGTCCTTTGGTCAATTTCATATGCCTCTTGATGCTTGATGTAGGACTGACTCACACTCAAGATTAATGTCAAGTGAGGTTTCCAATATATGATTTCTCCGATGTCTAACTTAGATTCTCAAAGCAGATTGAACATAGGTGGGGGTGATAAGAGTCATACCTCATAATTATACCATAGGTTACCTTTTCAGTGGTCGAGAAATATTTTGTATAATAAAAGATATTTTTAAAATATTTTTTTTTTTTATGAATGCTAATGTAGCAGGTCAATGATCGAGGACTTTTGTCTTTCATCTATTACTAAGATGACATGTGTTGAGTTATGATTGGAGATGAATATTTTTTATATATCATGGAATACAAATTCTTGATATCCTAAATGCCAACATTAGAGGTGTTCAAAGATGTTGGAACCAAATACTTAAAGGCTAAAACAGAACCAAACTGAAAAAAATGATTCAGTTTAGTTAAAGCAAGGTACTTTGAGCCGGAACCATTTCGGACTTACCAAATCGAACCGATTAATCTAGTTAATTGATTTTAAATTTTAAGTATATATATATATATATATATATATATATATATATATATATATATATATATATCGTTTGGTTCAGTTTGGTTCGATGAACCAGTTCAGCTTATTTGAACCAAATCTGAATTTTAAACCAATTGGACCTACATTTTCAAAAAGTTTATATCATTATTCTAAATATTATAAGCAGTTAAAGATTCCTAGAGAACTGACGACTTGTAGTTTTTTTTTTCTTTGATAACGGGATCTGCAGTGATGTATACAAATTAACAAGAGATTATTAACGAAAAAGATTGACAAAAACACAAGATTGATAGTTGAGACGGGAGAGCCAAAGCCAAGAAGGGGCCTAGGAGAAAGAGTCGAAAAGAAAGGGGACTAGGAGAAAGAGTCGAAGAGACCAAAAAAAAAAAAAAAAAAAAAAAAGCGATGATCTTACTGAATTTGGGAAGAGATTTTAGGAATTGGAGGCCTTGGGTTGAGTTAGCATAGTTAGCATTTTTTTTTAAATTAAAATTAGTTTGGTTTAGTCCAAACTGGTTAACTGAATCGAAGAAGAGTAACTTTCCAAATTGGAACGAATGATAATTTTCAAATCACATTATATATATATATATATATATATATATATATATATATATATATATATATACATATGCATATACATATGTATATATATATATATATATATATATATATATATTTATATTTATATATACATATATATACATTTATACACACATATATATATATATATGTATATATATTTATACATATACATATGTATATATATACATATATTTATATATATATATATATACATATATAAATATATACATATATATATCCATATATATACACATATTTATGCATATATATACATAAATATATACATAAATATATACATACATATATATATATACATACACATATATATACATATCTACATATATATATATATATACATATATATACATATATATATATATATATACATATATATATACATGTATATATACACATGTATATACATGTGTATATACACATGTATATACATGTGTATATATATATGTATATATATATATATATATATATATATGTATATGTATATATATATATATATATACACATATATACATGTGTATATGTATATATATATATGTATATATATATACATATATATATATATATATACACATATATATACATATGTATATATATATATATATATATATATATATATATATATATATATATATATATATATATATATATATATATATATATATATATATATATATATATATATATATATATATATATATAGTGGTCTCGATTGTCACGACCTATATCCACTCCCAATTCCTTCTCCCTTGAGGTCATCGGCTTTCACTACCGATCTTCTTTTTAACAAGCAGAGATCAACTATCCTTGTTACAACTCTTTCTCCTTTTCACAGGCTAAGGTGAGAACCTTCACACCTCCCTTTTACAAGATAACATTACACTTCCTTTGGAATGCCTTCTAAACTCAAGTAGGAAGAGACTTAATACTTTTTAAGATAGTTTACATATTTGTAATCATAAGTTTTCATTGTTACACCAAACAAGCATTAATGGGGTACTTATAGACCCCAAATAGCTTCAAAAATAGAGCCAAAAATTTAAATCTTCAAATTTTTAGGGTATTAACACTAGGCGGTACTACCGTTGACATTGGCGATACTATCGTCTGGTTTCTCAAAAAAGTACAATCTATACTTTTTAGCTTATAGGCAATACCACCTCTTGGACCTAGTAGCGCCATCGCTTGGCCCAACCCTAGATCACTTATTAGCCTTCCAACAGGCTCAATTTATCCTTGGTTCAAGCCCAATGAGCTCCTAATCAGGTTGGCCTAGTTACACCCCAAAACCAACTCGATTAGACTCTAAATGACTTCGATCAAGACTTAACAATTATATTGTCCAGCATGTCATCTGTTCATCCGGCACTTTATCCGAACCTCTGGAGCATCATCCTTTCTTTTGATGTATTATCCAATCCATTGGCATGTTGACCTTTCACAACATCTGATCTTCTTGTGCAATGCCCGATCCTTTCAGCCTGATGCCTGAACTCATGGCACGAAGTCCATTTTCCAACACATCGACCAATCCTCCAGCCCGACGTTCAATCTCTAACATGATGCTCTCTAGTCCAATGTCTGATTCTCCTACTTCAACGATTCAAGTCCATGATCGAAGTTTTATTGAATCTTGGATTTTGATGATGAAACCAATTGATAAGTGTTTGTGATCTAACTATGTTTTGAGTGACGTAGGACTACTTTTGATCAGGATTAGACAATTAATATAGAAAGAATTGATGTTGTGCTAGAGGAAAATATGTTAGAAAATTGGACGTCGATCAGAGAATCGATCGACGTATCGGCATAAGGCTTCGGACAAAGGATTCGGGCATCGAGCCAAGAAAAGTGAAGTTGCGCCAAGAAGATCGGAGTTATGGAGGACAACTATCGATTGGTCAACAAGCCATAAGAGAGGATGATGCACCGAATAATCGAACGAAGCACCGATGAACGAAGCATAGATGGACCAAGCACCGAGGATAAGTACTTTCAAAATAAAATTCTGATTTAAAAATTTTGATCGATGAAATGCGTATTGGAAAAGGTATTTAATTTAGAATGTAAGAGTAATGAACAACTAAATTAATTAGTAATAGCAAGAAAAAGCATAAAGAGAAATGCAAACCTAATTTATAGCGGTTCGGTCATCGCGACCTACATCCACTCCCAATTCCACCTCCCTTGAGGTCATCGGCTTTCACTACCGATCTTCTTTTTAATAAGCGAAGATTAACTACCCTTGTTACAACTCTTTCTCCTTTTCATAGGCTAAGGAGAGAACCTTCACACCTCCCTTTTATAAGATAACATTACACTTCCTTTGGAATGCCTTCTAAACTCAAGAAGGAAGAGACTCAACACTTTTCAAGATAGTTTATACACTTGCAATCACAAGTTTTCATTGTTGCACTAAGCAAGCATAAGTGGGGTATTTATAGACCCTAAATAGCTTCAAAAATAAAGCCAAAAATTTAAATCCCTAGGATTTCAAGGTATTAATACTAGGCGATACTACCGTTGACATTGGCAATACTATTGTCTGGTTTCCTAAGAAAGTACAATCTATACTTTTTAGCTTATACGCAGTACCACTGCTTGGACCTGGTAATGCCATCGCTTGGCCCAACCTTGGGTCACTAAATTAGCCTTCCAACAGGCTCAATTTATCCCTGGTTCAAGCCCAATGAGGTCCTAATCAAGTTTGCCTAATTACACCCCAAAACCAACTCAATTAGACTCTAAATGACTTTGATCAAGACTTAACAATTACTTATGTTGTCCGATATGTCATCTATTCATCTGACACTTTGTCCCAACATCTGGCGCATCATCCTTTCTTTCGATGTATTGCCCAATCCATCAGCATGTTGACCTTTCACAATATCCGATCTTCTTATGCAATGCCCAATCATTTCGGTCTGATGCCTGAACTCATGGCACGAAGTCTATCTTCCAGCACATCGACCAATCCTCTAGCCCGACTTCCAATCTTTAACATGATACTCTCTGGTCTATTGTCTGATTCTCCTACTTCAATGATTCAAGTCCATAATCGAAGTTTTATTGAATCTCGGATTTTGATGATGAAACCAATTGATAAGTGTTTGTGATCTAACTACGTTTTGAGTGACGTACGACTGCTTTCGATTAGGATTAGACAATTGACATAGGAAGAATCGATGTTACACCAGAGGAAAATATGTCAGAAGATTGGACGTTGACCGGAGAATTGATCGATGTATCGTTATAAGGCTTCGGACAAAGGATTCGACCATTGAGCCAAAAAGAGCAAAGTTGCGCTAAGAAGATTGGAGTTGCAGAGGACAACTGTCAATTGAGTAGTAGGTTGTAAGAGAGGACGATGCACTGAATAATCGAACGAAGCACCGATGGACCAATGACATGTCGACCAACAAATTCGATTAAAGCTTTGTAATAATTATCTAGATCAAAGTAGGATTAGGTCTAATTGGGTTGGAATTGGGCCAACTCAATTATGGACCAACTAGGCTCGAATTAGGACTATGTTGGGCTAGATGAAAGGCCCAAACAATAACCTGGTGCCATGTCAGGTGGTGGCATCGCCAAGGTTGGCGTGGAACTGCTTGAAGGCTCAACCTCTGAGGCTGAGTCTGGGTAGTGGTACCACCCAGATTGGGCGGTGGTACCACCCAATGTCAGGCTACCTGGGTGGTGGTACCGCCCAGGTATAGTAGTCGAGACTCTGCTTGAGTATTAGAGTCAACTGCTTGACTAGACGGTGGTACCACTCAGTATTAGAGTCAACTGGCGATGGTATCGCCAGTACCTTGGAAATCAGAGTGATTCAAATTTGAGCTCCAAATTTGAATCCCCTTAGGCCTATAAATACCCTTCTTATCCATGGTTAGTACATACACTAACTGAGAGAGAAAAGAGGGAAAAACTCTATTGTAATTTTGTCAAAATTTCTCTCTTCTAGTTTAGTATTAGTTAAAGTCTAAGAGAGGGGTGAGGGGGCTAGTAAGAGGTTAACTCATGAACCTTTTAAAAGGAGTAGAGAGCTGTAAGGGTGGTTGGTCTTCACCCATTGAAGGAAGACCGATAGTGAATGCTGGTGGCCTCGATAAAGGAGGAATCAGGAGTGAATGTAGGTCGGACGACCGAACCACTATAAAATTAGTGTGTCTCTCTATCTATTCTGCTATTTATTGTTGTATGCTCCTTATTACTGCTCTCTTTCATTACAGATCCTTTTAAGTTAAAGCTCAATTGAAATCAATTTTCATCGATAAGACTTTCATCGTACGAAGTTTTTAAAATCGTCGAAATTGAAATTGATGTCATTTTTAACCACTGCACTAATTCACCACCCCCCCCCCTAGTGCTGTTCTTGATCCCATCAATTGGTATCAGAGCCTCAGTATTTCTCGTTTGGATTAACACCCAAAAGAAATGACTCTTTTCGGCTTTCAAGAGTGTCATTCTATCATTCATCCTCCCGTATCCAATGGGATGGACTACACTTATTGAAAACTCAAATGAGAATTTTCTTATTTTCTTTAGATTTGGATTTGTGGAACATCATTGAAAATGATTTTCAAACACCCTCTAAACCCATGAATGAATGGAACAATTTTGAAAAAAAATCGTTTTTATTAAATGCAAAGGCTATGAATGCTTTGTTTTGTGCCTTAGACAAGAATGAATTCGATTGAGTTTCTCTTTGTGAAAAACATTTGACATTTGGTACAAACTTGAAATTATGCACGAAGGCACAAGTAGAGTTAAAGATTAAAAAATAAACATTTTGATGCACGATTTTGAACTTTTTCAAATGACACTAAGTGAGACTATTAGTGACATGTACACCCGTTTCATGGATGTCATCAATAGTTTAAAAAGTCTTGGTAAATATTTTTTTAATTTTTGAACTCATTAATAAAAATCTAAGATTCCTTCCAAAGAGTTGGGATCCGAAAGTAACGGCTATACAAGAGACTAAATATTTTAAAAAAATTTTACTGAAGAACTTATCGGGTCATTAATGACCTATGAGATGACATGCTTAGAACATGATGGACATGAGAATCACCTTCTAAAGAACATGAAGGTTTTGACACTTCGAATAAAAAAATATTACTTAAGTGATAACTCAAGTGATGATGATGATGAGGATGATGACCTTGAACTTTTGACTATTAAATTTAAAAAATTCATTAAACAAGAATCAAAGAATAAAAATGAACTTAAAAAGAATACAATCTCTTGTTATGAATGCAAGAAGTTGGGGCGCTCTAAAGATGAGTATATAAAAGTGAAAAAGAAAGCATGGAAAGAAGAATCGAGTACATTCGAAGATGAAGACGGGAATTGTGCTTTGACGTCTTTCGACAATAAGGTAAGTAACTCACCTGAAATATTTTTAAATTATTACGAAATTACTTGATCTTTTCATGAGTTGCTTAACTTAGTTTATAGGAAATAAAAAAGTTATAAAAATATATCATGCTTTTCTTTCTACTGATTTTTAAATATTAAAAATTATGAATGATATTTGCATGATTTGTGATAATGCTTGTATACCTAATAAGATTAATCCATGTATGTATATCTTAATGTTTTGATGATGCTTTCGGTTCTAAATATGATGCTTGGCCTTTGCATGAAAAATTTAAACATGCTCACTTAAATTGAAACATATAAAAAAAGAAAAAAATATATTATCATGATGAATCAAATCTTTTGTTTGAAGATGGTTTATGTGTTTGGTCTTAATCATTTTTATGACAAATTTTTTGGTGACGTGTTATATTTTTGGCTTTGATGACCTTTTTGACGAAATTTGCCTTTTGGTCTTGAACATTGATACTTGTTTAGCAAAGGTATGCTTATGAGAAGTAAATCACATAAATTGAAACACAATGTATTTTCTATTTTTATCTTATCGACTTTTTCAATAAGAGATTAATAAATTCATATTTGATTTTGAATCTCGAAAATGATTTTGATGATTTGATGATGAGTTTGGAGTTGATGAATTGAATTTGAATGAGATTCTTTTAATTGATTCATGACTTTTTCTTTTGATTTCTCATAATCATAACTTGATTTTTATAAATCATGATGAATTGATATATATATATATATATATATATATATATATATATATATATACATATAATGCATGAATCAAGTTCTCCAAGGTTTTATTTTGTCATAAAGAAATTTTATTAAAATCATGATCTTGATAATTATAACTTGAAATTCTTTATAAATCAAGATCGTATACCATGATTATTTCATTTATCGATAGAGAATTCTCCAAATGAAATATGACTTGTCTCTTGATTTCTTAGAATTATATACTAAATTTTTTTTTTATGAAATGTGATCTTGATGACTTGAGATGTTTTATGCTTGAATCGAGAGTTTTTCTCCTATGTTTCTTCTTGTCTAGTAAATGGAGAACTTTCTAAATGTATTATGAATTTTTCGGAATCATAACTTAAATTCATTATGATTCATGATAAATTGATAGATATTATGCATGAATCAAGATCTCTTCTTTGATTTCCTTCCGTTTTGCTATTTACAAAAGAATAGACATATCAAAATGAATCATGATTTGATTTCTCGTAATCATTGATATTGATATCTTTTATATCATGATTCTTTTATATTGGTTGCATACCTTTTGTGACGATTTGAACAATGACGTAAAACAAAATTTGTATTCTTTCCTTTCCCTTCATTTCTTTCTTTAAAAAACAAAAGGGAAAAAAAGAAAATTGCAAGTATCTTAAAGAGAACCTTAAGTGTTAGCTTAAGTGTTAAATTGCTTTTCATAACTTGATTTTGATGAATGAATTTAATGCAAAATTTTTGATGTCCCATTAATCACTCTTGATGAATATTTATCTTTATTGATTGTCATGATTTGAAAAGTCATGTAAAGGGAAAAGAATTATAATATTGTACTCTTCCCTTCTTTTTGACATTTCAAGGAAGCTTAAAAATTTGCTAGCTGGCAAAGGCAAAACCTGCTTACACTTCTTAAAAGAAAAGAAACAATTTGCTAGCTTGAAGCAAAAATTTGCTAGTTTGCATATCGCAAAATTTGCTAGCTTGCATACTTCAAAGAGGAAGCAAAAATTACTAGTTCAATCATTGCAAAAAAAGAACTTGCTACCTTGCACTTCTCAAAAGAGAAGTTGCTATCATGAACACCACCAAAAATTGCAAGGTTACTATCTTAAAAGAAGCAAAAAGTGTAAACTTGAAGAACTTGCAATCTTGCACATGTTTGAAACTTGATGATCATAAATATTATAAAGTGATGTGAATCTTGCTGGTATATTATAAAACTTGCATATCTTTAAAACTAACAAGATGCAATTTCTCCTTTTTATTGATGACAAAGGGGGAGAAGTATGATGATCATGCATTGTATGATATATTAAAATTTTGATTTTGCATTATGTTTCATGATTGATTTTTTATTTCTATTAATATAATAATATTGATAGGGAGAGTTAAGGTTAACTCTGTTATCAATTGGTTGTCATCATAAAAAAGGGAGAGATTGTTGAATCTCAGATTTTGATGATGAAACTAATTGATAAATATTTATGATCTAACTGCATTTTGAGTGATGTAGGACTACTTTCAATCATGATTAGATAATTGAAGCAAGAAGAATCGATGTTACGCTAGAGGAAAATATGTCAGAAGATTGGACGTCGATCGGAGGATCGATCGACGTATCGACAGAAGGCTTTGGATAAAGGATTCAAGCATCAGGCCAAGAAGAGCAGAGTTATGCCAAGAAGATTAGAGTTATGAAGGACAACTGTCAATTGGGTAATAGTTTGCAAGAGAGAACGATATGCCGAAGAATCGAATGAAGCGCCGATGGACCAATGACATGCCGGGCAATAAATTCGATTAAAGTTTTGTAATAATTATCTAGATCGAAGTAGGATTAGGTCTAATTGGGTTAGAATTGGGCCAACTCAATTAGGAGCCAACTTGGCTTGAATCAGGGATGTGTTGGGCTGGATGAAAAGCCCAAATAGTGACCTGGTGCCACGTTAGGCTATGGCACCGCCAGGGTTAGTGGTGGAATCGCCTAAAGGCTTAGCCTCCAAGGTTGAGTCTGGGCAATGGTACCACCTAGTGTCAGGTTGCTTAGGCGATAGTACCACTCAGGTCTAGTAGCTGAGACTCTACCTGGGTAGTGGTACTGTTAGATTGGATGGTGGTACCACCTAGTGTCAAAGTCAACTGACGGTGGTACCGCCAACACTGACGATGGTACTGCTAGCACCTTGAAAACTGGGGTGATTTAAATTTGGACTACAAATTTAAATCCCTTTGAGGCTTATAAATACCCCTCTTATCCATGGTTAGTGGATACACTAACTAAGAAAGAAAAGAGCAAAAAACTCTATTGTAATCTTGTCAAAATTCCTCCACTCTAGTTTAGTATTGGTTAAAGTCTAAGAGAGGGGAAGGGGGCTTGTAAGAGGTTAACTCTTAAACCTTTTAAAAGGTATAGAGAGCTGTAAGGGTGGTTGGTCTTCACTAATTAAAGGAAGACCGATAGTGAAAGCCGATGGCCTTAACGAAGGAGGAATCGGGAGTAGACGTAGGTCGGATGATCGAACCACTATAATTTTGGTATGCCTCTCTATCTATTCTACTATTTATTATTTTATACTCCTCATCATTACTCTTTTTCACTTATGAATCCTTTTAAGTTAAAGCGTAATTGAAATCAGTTTTCATCGATAAGGCTTTCATCGTATGAAGTTTTTCGAAATTGTCGAAATCAAAATTGATATCATTTTTAATCACTGCACTAATTCACCACACCCCCCCCCCCCTCTTAGTGCCATTCTTGATATCATCAAGTTTCTCCTATGTCACTTATTTAAACACTTATTGTCCATAAGCTTATCAATTGATTTCATCATTTATCAAATTAGGAGCATAAGATTGTTAGATGCTTTAATTAAGAAGTCTACTTCTTGAATCATTGATTTATAATAATTCATTGTAATAATTCATAAAAAATGATAAAATTTCTCAAAAAATAAATTATACTTAACCTTAGAATTTATCTAGATTTCACTATCAAAATTTATAATAATTTACTTTATAATCAAATTAACTAGTAGCATTAATTAAACTATCACACTATTCTACGAAGAAATTTTACTTTATTATTCTAGCTAACCAAACTATCTTGAATTGTTATAAAATTTTATAAAAATTTAGGAAACATATATAATTAAGTATATACCTGAATTCAACTTAAAAATGAATCATTTAGAGGCTAAACTACCATTCTAATTCAACTACTAGTACCTATTATATTATGGTGAAACTGGGTTCGGATTATCTGAATTTATAAATCTTATATTTTAGTAGACAAATTTGGTATTCACTTAATTCCAAATCTTACATAACACTAAGGGAATATTTTAAAATATATTAAAAGGCCAAAGCTTAGTCATATCACTAAAAGGATTAATTCAACTTGAATTAAATCCATTCTCAGAAAATAGAAGATTCTGAGTACTTCAGATTGAGACAATAATAACTCTATGTATTAATCTCAAATTAAAGTTATACTAAAAGCTTCAGAACCATAAGAGAACTCAAAATATATCCAAAAATTAAAAATAAATTTGAAGTATAGATTACTCAAAAGTAGCTAAAAAGATTAGCTTATAATTTGAAGGATTGTGTTTTTTAGGGTTTTCTATCTTTTATGAGAAAAGTTGGGAGAATAGCTAAAACAAAAGAATCATAGGTTATTAAGTTAGTAAAAAGGAGGCCAAAACAAGGTAGATAAACTTAGAAGGTTATTTAAGGTATAGGGTTCAATCCCATTAGGTCTATTTTTTTTTCACTAATATAATTCTGATGTTATATCTCTACCAAAATAAGGTAGAGGTACTTAGGAGGTTACTCTCAAATTTAAGATTCAATCTCATTAAGCTTTATTTAAAGTTTTTTTAATAATATAATTCTAATGTTATAATAACTTTCATTGAGTTTAATTTGATTTGATAAAGATTATATTTTTATCTAAACTCATCCTTCAATCTCACTTGTATATTTTAACATTTACTATAATATTCCTCTTTGATTTATACTTTTATTTAATTTTTTATTATTTCATTAATGATTAAGTAACTTATGACACTCCATATATACATTGTTTAAAATTCAAACTTTTTTATATTAGTCATGATCAAATTTATTACATACAATCATCACTCTTAGTTATTATATACATATTTATTACCATAACCTAATCTCATATTCAAATTTGCTAACACATATTTTGTTGCATTATGCTTAACACAAAATATATATATATATATATATATATATATATATATATATATACATACATATATGCATATATATATATATATATATATATATATATATATATATATATACATATATATATATATATACATATACATATATGTATGTATGTATGTATATATATATATATATGTATGTATATATATAAATATCTATATATATATATGTATATGTATACGTATATGTATATGTATATGTATACATATACATATACATATATCATATACATATAAATATGTATATATATATACATATACATATACATATACATATACATATATATACATATACATATACATATACATATACATATACATATATATACGTATATATATATATATATATATACATATATATATATATATATATATATATATATATATATATATATATATATATATATACATATACATATATATATATATATATATATATATACACATATATATATATATATATATATATATATATATATATATATATATATATATATATATATATATATATATATATATATATATATATATATATATATGTGGCGAGATCAGGTGTTTGATATTTACTCCCAAAAAATGTTCCTAAACCTTAAGTGCGCCAAACCCCGCCACCTCTGCGAGCTTCTTAAACGATTCTCCTTCGGCGCCGTTTCCTTTGACGTGCACAGCTTAGCCCACTTCCTCGACGCTTGCATGTACGACGCAACCGCTGCCCACGCCTGCCTGCTTAAGTCCCATGACTTGGCCGGTTGTTCCTCGCCGTGGAACAAAATCCTCAATCTTTACTGCAGAAGCGGCCTACTTCGACGGGCTCAGCAGCTGTTCGACGTAATTCCCAGCAGAGACGTCGTCTCTTATAACACGCTGATCTCTGCTCACGCTCGCCAGGGTCGTGCTACCTTTGGGTCTCTGCGACTCTATTCTCGGATGCTGTGCGAGAACATCAAGCCCAACCACGTCACCCTATCGATGTTGCTTGCCAGTTCGAGTATGTTGGTGGAGCAAATCCACTCCCATTCGACCAAGATGGGTCTCAACTCGAATGCTTTCGTTGGGGGAGCCTTGGTCAGCGGCTACGAGAGATGTCGAGGGCTGGAGGAAGCAATCCGCACATTTGAGGAGATCGAGGAGATGGATGCGGTCTCCTGGAACATACTGATTGATGTGTGCGCTCGGAGAGGGAGCAAGCGGCATGCCGTGGACATGTTCTGCCGGATGCGCAAGGAGGGTGGTGGTGCCTTTGACTGCTTCACCTTGACGAGCGTCTTGAAGACATGCTCGGAGAGAGGGGATCTGAGCCTTGGTATGCAGCTGCATGGGTGTTCCTGGAAGGCTGGCTTGGTGCGTGATACCCCGATTGGGAATGCTCTTATTACTATGTATATGAAATGTGGAGGAGGATTGGATTCTGCGGTTGAAGTCTTCCGGACAATTTTGGACCCGAATATTATTTCGTGGACTGCGATGATTGCTGGATTAGTGCAGAATGGCCTGGCCAAAGAAGCAGCGAGCTTTTACTGTGAAATGGTGTATTTAGGCATGATGGAGAATGAATTTTGCTTTACTAGTGTTTTACCTGTTTTCGGTATGTTGGTGAGCCTTGATCATGGGAGAATGATCCACTCAAGAATCATTAAGTCGGGGTTCTGTTGCGATGTAATGGTGGGAAATGCACTGATCGATATGTACTTCAAGTGTGGTAGTGCAGAAGATGCTCAAATGGCTTTTGAGACCATGAGAAACCATGACACAGTGTCATGGACCATTATGATTCTGGGATTTGGTCAGCATGGAAAAGGAGAGGAAGCTCTTCAAATCTTCAGAGCACTTGAAAGAAGTGGCACCAGCCCTGATTCGGTTACTTTTCTTGCACTTATATCCACATGCAGTCATGGAGGTCTTGTGGAGGAGGGGATTAAGATCTTTCACTCTATGGTTAATGATTACAACATCAAGCCAAAGAGGGAGCATTGTGCTTGTGTAATTGATATGCTGGGTCGTGCTGGTAAATTGAGTGAAGCTGAGAAGTTCATCCAGGAGATGGGTATAGAAAGGGATCCATTGGCATGGGAATCTCTTCTCGGAACTTGTGCGATACATGGAGCAACTGAATTGGGAGAGAGATCAGCAGAGAAGGTTATGGAATTGGAACCACATAAAGATGGTCCGTATGTCTTGCTATCAAATATCTATGCTGCACAAAAAATGTGGGAGGAAAAGGTGAAATTGAGAGGAAGATTGGATGCTAGTATGTTGGCAAAAGATGTAGGATACAGCTGGTCTTCAGGTTTTAAAGCATGAGAAACCTAAGTTGATATTCATCAATGACAACACTTCAACTAATTCAGGATCATGTTTCTATATAGGCTTCATTGGTCATGCAAATGATCCCTTCATGTGATGTGCAACATATCCTGCTGTCCTTGCTGGAATCAACTGGTGCTTAAATATAAACTTAGTTATCAGCATGTGAACCTGATCATGCGAATATGTGCTCTATAATATGATTGGAAGGTAATCAAGTTTGAAACATCATGGTTGGAAGAAACAGACTTAAGATGCAGCAGGATGACAACTCTTTATCTTCCAAATCAGGGGAGATTTTTTTGCTTGCTGCATATCCAATATCTGACTCTATTACTCATGACAGTAGATGGTATCAGTCACATCAAAGGTACAGACACTTACCTTGGAGTTCAATTTTGTGTTTTCTTCATCCTGGTGCTAATGAGAGACAATTTCTATCAGAGGTAAATATAAATATATATAAAAACTTTGCAAAGAACAAGGATTTTGTGGTTGAACACTATAAGAGAGATCATCTCCCTTGAGTTATCATTGGACCATTTTATTGGGCACACCTAAAACCAAATAATATCTTTTGGCCTTTTTTCAGCTGCTTACTCTAGGCTCCTGAAGTTCTCACGTGAGACCTAGGACATAAAGAACCAAACCACAAGAATTCATCTATCTGTCAACCTTGAAATATCATCTTTCTAAAATATTGCTAAAGTCAGTAGCCTATCTTTTCAGGACATTCTTCTGGCCTCGAATATTAGGAAAATTGCACTTTGTATCTTGTTTATTTGGCTTCATGAACTCTTGAAAGCAATCTGAATACAGTGGAAGTTCTGGCATATAAAAATTTTGGAACCTCCAGTAAACTAGGTAAATTTTGTTGTATTCTTTAAGCAAGATATGGTGATCACTGTCTGAAGGCTGAAATATCGAAAAGATACTTTTCCACAATCAGTGGAGAGGATTGTGGAATTGGATGCTGCATGAAGAATGTGGGAAACAAAAGAGGAAGTAGGGTATGTCAGGACACACACATACTAGAGAGGGGATTGGATTCAGCTAGTTGTGCAGGTATTATTGTTTGGAAGTTCAGGTGATATTCGTCAACAATATTTTTTCAAATGAGTTTAAGGAGCATTCTTATATGGCCTTCTCTTCCCACTTGCCACAAATGACCACGAAATGCAAAGGAAGCTTTCCACTGGCCTTCACAGAATGGGCCCATATTTATGGATGTTCATTAACCAGCTTATGAAGCCTACTCTAAGAAGCATATGCTAAAAGGTATGAGCAAAATAGTTATAAATGCAAATAATCATTTGACCATGAGCTTTAATGCTAGAAAAGGCATACTGTTTGGAGAGAAGACCTTAAAGACCTTAAATACAACAGTGGATGACATGAAAATATAAGACTTGAGTACAATTTGGAAAATAAATGAGTTTTCTTTCTGCATAACATGAATGGAAACAATTTGAAATCTGGCGGCTGTGGTGTCATGTTTTCTATAAGATATATGGCATCTTTATTGGTAATGTATTCATGATTCATATGCTGGGAACAATAGTCTTTCCTGCTTAGTTTTGATAACTCTTCCAGGTTATGTAGTTTGCTCCATAGAGAAGCATGATATTGTTTGCTTTCCACCATAAACCTATCAAAGCAGCTCACATGTTGGATCTATAATCTTTATGAACTTTAATTTTGCAAAACTTTACATATTATTGTTGCCAATGTTGACAATATGTATACTGTGTTTAGCCCTCTCTAAACCTCAGATAAAAAATAACCTATTTATAAGATTATAAATAGGTATCAGATCAAAACAGCATCCTTGGTTGTGTTTACAAGATTAAAATTCTGAACAAAAGAAACATTAGTCTCCATTTAGTCCTGATATCGTAAGTTTTCCTGCATCAGATAAAAACATTGACTACCTGATTTCAGCTTCTATCATGGTTTTTTTATTTTTCTGAATTTCTTTTCTTCTGTTCATATTAAAATACCACAAGTTCATTCACTTGTCCATGTTTTGTTAGCTGCAGAGACCCTCCTCATGTTGCAGTTTACATTCTGATCTGATACTTGTCATTTTTCATTTATAGCCAGTTTTTTGACAATGAAAGTGAAGTTTACTGATGCAAATTCTTAGATGAATATTTCTTGTCCATGTTTACAGTTTACTTGAGCTTCCAATAGTGAACAGAGATAGATGAGCAAAACTTAGTTTACAAAATCCATGCCCTTTGGCCTTCCAGATATCATAACAATTATTTATTTCCCTTCATTGATTGTCAGAGACATGCATTTAAACTCCAATAAATCCAGGAAAATGGTTAAATCAACATGGCTTCATCAGAGAAAAATAATGATTGTGTGCATCTAAAAGAAATAAAATTCAATTTTGTCCTGGATCAGGTTTTTACATGCATTAACTACTTATGATTGGTTATGGAGATTTTTTTCATCAAGAAGAAAACAAATCAAGTGGAGCATGTTTGGTCAGTATATTCATCATATGATTTTTTTTCCTTTTATTTTTTCCGTCTAAACCAATGTGAACTGATACCTTCTCATGTGTCTCAGTTATTTACCTATAGTGTTGAGCTGTGTGGGCGAACCCAGTGTGCGAAAATGCCAGCATTGTGGGGTCTGGAGTGAGTAGAGTTGAGCTATACATCATATAAAATTTTATGAAGACCCCCACCATTAAGAGATACAGCACCTGCAAATAGATGTGACTATGTAAAAATTTTGTTTGAGCTATGTATCAAATGAAATTTTTACAGTCACATTTATTTGCAAGTGCAGTAGTATCTCTTGATGTGGGGGTCTCCATAGCTATGTGTAGAATAGTTGCAAATATCTCTGAAAAATCCTGCTGTTGTATGAATTGAAGTTCTATGAAAAATTAAGAAATTCTAACTTAATCCATGCGTAAGTGAGAAATTATTCCAAATTAATATATGTATATACATATATGCTTAATTTGAGATATATGCTTAGATCTAGATATCAGATATACTGTTTCTCCATCTTTAAACAGATATATGTTGGGAATCTCATCCACAAAGTCATTGTTTGATACGTTGAAGGAAGCAAGGGATGGTAGGAGGAGAGCCGGTAGCGAGCCACAGAAGTGGTTGTCCTCCAAGTCTAAGAGGGCAGTGGCTTTCGACAAGGAGTAGGGGATCTCGCCGGTGAAGGAGTTATCACTGAGCTACAACTTCTAGAGGTGAGTTATGTCATCCAAGAAGTCTTTGTTAAATATTAGATTTTGATGATGAAATCAATTGATAATGTTTTATTATATAACTGCGTTTTGAGTGATGCAAGTCTATTTTCGATCAGGATTAGACAATTGAAGCAGGAAGGATTGATGTTGCACCGAGAAAAATATGTCAGAAGATTGAATGTCAATCGAAGAATCGATTGACGTATCGGCAAAAGGCTTCGGACAAGAGATTTGGACATCAGGCCAAGAAGAGCGAAGTTGCGCCAAGGAGATCGGAGTTGCGGAGGACAATAGCCGATTGGGTAACAGGCTGCAAGAGAGGATGATGCGTCCGGATGAAGCGTCGATGGACCAATGACATACCGTATAATCATCGATGATTTCTCCCTTAACATAAATTAATTACTATAAATAATGTATTACTTTATTAATAACTTCCATGTTTGTGTATTATAGTTAAGGAAATAATTAAATTTGATTTTCTTAATCATATGGATAAGTTAGGAATCTTACTAATCAATTAGATTATTGATTGATTTATTTCCTAATAAGTGATATGATTTTTAGGAAGTAAATAGTATATATTTCATTTTTAAGTGTGAATAATTATAAATGAATATTATGTTTCTATCTTTGTGTGTGAAAGTAAAATAAAAATAAATTTAATATAAAATTAAATATTTACTTACCTTTTGGGGAGATCTCATCTTCTCCTATATAAGGGGCTCTTCTTACCTCATTCCTCACCAAGCATGACAATGGGAGGATTGAAGAGAGGGCTTTCCGAGAAAATGATATCGAGGAAAGGATAGTCGAGGAGAGGTAGGATATTTTTTTAGCTTTGATTTATGTTTTAAAATCTTGATATTGGGATTGTTATAATTTTATGTTGCATAATAATGTTTTAATTTTAAAATTTTATGATTTATAAATAATGATAATTAATTTGTGATATTAGAATGATTATTTAATTGATATTGGTCTTTTAAGTTTAAGTGAGTTTTAAAATTGATTTAACTATTAAAATTCTTACTCTTAGATTAATGGTTCTAATTTATTTAATTAGATATATCTTTATTTTAAGAATTATTTATGAATTTATATGATTTAATTAGTTTTAAATTTAAGATTATGAATTTAAGTTCTTTAATTCATGGATTTGAGTTATTATATGATAATTTAGATTTTTGAAATCTAATTTGATAAGATGAGTCTAATTGAGGTCTTGAGTGAAGTTGATCTGTTATATTAAATCGACTTAGCCCATGTGGTTATGTACGACCTAGCCCATATGTTTAGGTATAGTCAGCCCATGTGACTAGGCATGACCTAGCCTATGGGACCAGATATGAGCCAGCCCATGTGGTCAAGCATGACCTAGCCATTTGGCCAGGTATGATCCAGTCCATGTGGCCGTGTATGATCTAGCCATTTGACTATGTATGACCCAATCATGTGGCCAAGCATAGACCAACTCATGCGGCTAGGTACGACTTAGTCCATATGGTCAAACACGACCCTAAATCACGTGTCTAGGCATAACCCAACTCGCGAGCCAAGCATGACCTAGTTTAGTGGTAAGGCTCAACCCAACTTATGAGTGAGGCTTAGCCTAATCCATTAAGTTAAGCATGCCTAGCAATGCGATTGGCATTAGACACATCGTCGCTCTTTGGTCTAGCCCGTTATACCTCAACTTAACATATTTCTTGGGACAGGCATGTTCAGCGCATATGACACGTCCAAGACTCAAGTGAGTTGGTTCAATTTGGGCTAGCACTATATGATATAGTCCGATTTCCTCTTCCTTTATTGGTTTGAGCTCTTTAATTGACTAAATTAAATAGGTTTGATCGGTTAAAGTTAGTTTAGGGTGATTCCAGACTAACTTGACTAGTTCAAATCTACTCGACCTAATCGAGATCAATAAAATCTAAATTAGACCAATCTAGAGTGATTCTAGATCGGTTCTATAAGGATTTGAGATTAATTCTATTAGGCTATAATTGGATTGAATTTGATTTAAGTCAATTGAGCTATTCCAATTAGGGTTTTGGTTGATTGAAGACTATTGAGAGATTATTATTTTTAAGCCTTTATGATTTGATGAATTTAAATGTTTATTTGAAGATGTCATTTGAAAATGATTATTGGTTTTTTACTTTTCTTAAGTTTATAATATTGACATGATTGTTACTATGTAGTAGATGTAACTAGGCTAATGGTCCATATTGAAAGTACAACCTATGAAAGGAACTACGGGCACATCATAGTGCAGAGCCACCAATAGACATAGTCTAGTAGATCATACATAAAGCATGATTTCTTATAATATTTGATACATGTGTGAATGAATCAATGAATGTAAATGAGTGATCATAGATATTTATGTATCCTTGTCGAGGGCAAGTATGACGATTCTCTTCGGGGATTAGCGGACCATTAGATATGATGGTTAAACTATTTCTCCATCCATTATTGGGAGGACCGTGTCCCCGCTTGGGCGGGTGAGGGATACCACTCCATTTGCTGTTGGGAGTGCGATATTGATTATCTTCATCCGTTGTTGGGAGAAATCTATCCCGTGGAGAATGTCTCTCCACCCGCTGTTGGGAGAGTGCACCATCGGGTGTGATGTACGCCTTTGTTATCTAGTTATTATGTTTGTGTTGCATGTGGCTGATGCATGATTTTGCTTAAGAAATTATCATTATTTTTCAGATGTTTAAGTTTTATAATAAAATAATATATTATTATTTCTTTTTAAATTATTGATATTTGTTTCACGAATATTAGCTTATTTTTATGATTTTTTTCGAAGGTCCTACCAGCATGTGTGGTTGCTGATATGATTTTATCTTATATTTATTTTCAGTGTAATATATAATTTTGCAATAGATCTGAAGCTTGGGTGGAAGAGACTCGTGACTCTACTAAGAAGATGTAGTTTTTTTTAGTTAATAGAATATTTACTATTGTAAAGGCAAGGATTTGAATTCAAGGATGAAAAGAAAAAAAAAGAAAGAAGTGTATTCTATAAATTATGAATAATAAAATGATGATTTATTATATTTTATAAATCTAAGATATATAATATTAATGGTATCAGAGCAATGATTTTGAGGATCTGTTGGAATATGGGATCGTAGGATTAGATGACCTAATTAGTTTTTGAGAGGTAGATTTTAAGAATTACATAACAACATAACTAAACATGATATTAGGAGATTAGGATTATTTTATTATAATTTGATAAGAAATTAATTGATTAAAGATGTTACACAAAAATAATCTCTTTAAATTACTTTAGATTATTGAGTAAATGGGGAAAATTTTATTTTTCTCAAAGTTAAAATAAATAGTGTATTAGTTTATCTTAAAAAAAACTCCCA
Source organism: Musa beccarii (assembly GCA_024322285.1). Classification (NCBI taxonomy): domain Eukaryota; kingdom Viridiplantae; phylum Streptophyta; class Magnoliopsida; order Zingiberales; family Musaceae; genus Musa; species Musa beccarii. The sequence goes on along the minus strand of CM044402.1, from coordinate 9,688,669 downwards.
TAAAGTTTTATATTTTGAATATAATTTTGTCATGACACTCTTGCCTTCTTTTTAAAAAGTAGATAAGAATTGTTAATTTGATTATAGAATTTTTTTTTATAGATATATAGTCAATAAATAATATCAATTGACTTAATTATTCATGAAGATGCACATATTAGATTTATATCTAATACTTCAAATAAAAATAAGTTGGCAATCTAATTAGAAATATTTCATGATGCTTATGTTTATTGTAAAATATTTAGATTTTTATTTTATAAATAAATTAATTTTATTGCATAAGTTTTATAGTATTTATTATATTGACCATGTCATATTCATGTTGGAGACCAAAAATTCATTCAAATAAATTTGTTATAAATTTAAAGTAGATGATACATGAATGAAGTTTGATAAAATTTCTTTTATAGTTTGATATATTATTTTGTTACCTTTTGTTCTAAAATATTATTTTATCTATAATTATAAATATGATAAATTTAATAAAACATATTTGTTATTTATTGTGTGGTTTCTTTGGGATCGTTGATTAATTTTTATTTTTTTAGTTTTGTCTTACATTATGAATGCTTATAGTTAATATAACTAGTTTTAGTAACTGAAGATTATACTAAGTCATTCTCTCAGATATAAAAGTTATGATAATTTTACATGCAAAAATTTTATAGAATCTTTTTAAAATATATAAATTGAAAAACATTTACCTTTATAATTTTATTATTCTATATTATTCTTAAAATTAAAATTAGATTTGACATGTGTTATGTTAGTTTATAGAAGTTATTTTTGACATTAATAATATATGTGATTTGTAGCTGAATAAATTTGATCATGTATTGATATTTAAACTTAATTATATGAGTAATTATTTTCAATGAAGTTTTGATTTAATGTTAAATTAATTATAAGATATGATTTGTTTAATGTAATGATGAGATGTAATGAGAATTAAATATAATATTATTTCTTATCACATATAATATATAAATCATTTGAAATTATAAAAGAATATATGTTGAATGGTTGGATGAATTTTTAATATTTTAATTACTTTTATTTGTTGAGTTACACCTTAACTTATATTTTTGTCAACAATCAATTGACTTTTAAAACTTAAAAATTTCATTGATTTATTAGATATAGAATTTGATATACTTGTTATGAGTAATCTAAAATCAAATTTATTCAATAAATTTCATTAATTTATCATATATTTTATGCTAAAAAAATATCTTTTAACTTAAAGTTTTGAGTGGTATATTTAATCTAAATATTTTTCAAATTTATCTTTTAACTTAGTATTTCAAGAGCTAACTATCTTGATTAATATTATTTTTAATCAAATTTGGGGACCAAATTTTTATTAAGTAGGAGAGAAATGTAATCACCGATGATTTCTCTCTTAACATAAATTAATTACTATAAATAATGTATTACTTTATTAATAACTTCCATGTTTGTGTATTATAGTTAAGGAAATAATTAAATTTGATTTTCTTAATCATGTGGATAAGTTAGGAATCTTACTAATCAATTAGATTATTGATTGATTTATTTCCTAATAAGTGATATGATTTTTAGGAAGTAAATAGTATATATTTCATTTTTAAGTGTGAACAATTATAAATGAATATTATGTTTCCATCTTTGTGTGTGAAAGTAAAATAAAAATAAATTTAATATAAAATTAAATATTTACTTACCTTTTGAGGAGATCTCATCTTCTCCAATATAAGGGGGCTCCACTTCCCTTATTCCTCGTAAGCATGACAATAAGAGGATTGAAAAGAGAGCTTCTCGAGGAGATGATCTCGAGGAAAGGATAACCGAGGAAAAGTAAGATCCCTTCTTTAGCTTTGATTTATGTTTTAAAATCTTGATATTGGGATTGTTATAATTTTATGATGCATAATAATATTTTAATTTCGAAATTTTATGATTTATAAATAATGATAATTAATTTATGATATTAGAATATTATTTGATTGATATTGGTCTTTTAAGTTTAAGTGAGTTTCAAAATTAATTTAACTATTAAAATTCTTACTCTTAGATTAATGGTTCTAATTTATTTAATTAGATATGTCCTTATTTTAAGAATTATTTATGAATATATATGATTTAATTAGTTTTAAATTTAAGATTATGAATTTAAGTTCTTTAATTCATGGATTTGAGTTATTATGTGATAATTTAGATTTTTGAAATCTAATTTGATAAGATGAGTCTAATTGGGGTCTGATTTGAGTGAAGTTGATCTGTTAGATTAAATCGACTTAGCCCATGTGGTTATATACGATTCAGCCCATGTGATTAGGTACAATCAGCCTGTGTGACTAGGTATGACCTAGCCTATGTGGCCAGGTAAGAGCCAGCCCATGTGATGAGGTATTACCTAACCCATGTGACCAAGCATGACCCAGCCATTTGGCCAGGTATGATCCAATCCATGTGGCCATGTGCGACCTAGTCCATGTGACCATGTATGACCCAATCATGTGGCCAAGCATAAACCAACTCATGCGGCTAGGTACGACTTAGTCCATATGGTCAGACATGGCCCTAAATTATGTGTCCAAGCATGACCCAACTTGCAAGTCAGGCATGACCTAATTTAGTGGTAAGGCTTAGCCCAACTTATGAGTGAGGCTTAGCCTAGTCCATTAAGTTAAGCATGTCTAGCGATGCGATTGGCATTAGATACATCGTCGCTTCTCGGTCTAGCCCGTTATACCTCAACTTAACATATTTCTTGGGACAAGCATGTTCAGCGTATATGACCTATCCAAGACTCAGGTGGGTTGGTTCAGTTTGGGCTAGCACTATATGATAGTCTGATTTCCTCTTCCTTTATTGGTTTGAGCTCTTTAATTAACTAAATCAGATAGGTTTGATCGATTAAAGTTAGTTTAGGGTGATTCCAAACTAACTTGACTAGTTTAAATCTATTTAACCTAATCGAGATCAATCAAATGTTAATTAGACCAATCTAGGATGATTACAGATCGGTTCTATAAGGATTTGAGATTGATTCTATTATGTCATAATTGGATTGAATTTGATTTAAGTCAATTGAACTATTCTAATTAGGGTTTTGGTTGATTGAAGACTATTGAGAGATTGTTATTTTAAAGCCTTTATGATTTGATGAATTTAAATGTTTATTTGAAGATGTCATTTGAAAATGATTATTGGTTTTCTACTTTTTTTAAGTTTATGATATTGATATGATTGTTACCATGTAGTAGATGTAACTAGGCTAATGGTCTATATTGGAAGTACAACCTGTGAAAGGAGCTATGAGCACATCATAGTGCAGAGCCACCAATGGACATAGTTTAGTAGATCATACATAAAGCATGGTTTCTTATAATATTTGATGAATGTGTGAATGAATGTAAATGAGTGATCATGGATGTTTATGTATCCCTACCGAGGGCAGGTACGACGATTCCCTTTGGGGATTAGCGGACTGTCAGACGTGATCGTTAGACAGTTCCTCTATCCGCTGTTGGGAGGAACGTGTCCCCACTTGGGTGGGTGAGGGATACCACTCCATCCGTTATTGAGATTGCGATATGAATTATCTTCATCCGTTCTTAGGAGAAATCCATTCCGTGGAGAATGTCTCTCCATTCGCTGTTGGGAGAGTACACCATCGGGTGTGATGTACGCCTTTGTTATCTTGTTGTTATGTATGTGTTACATGTGGCTGATGCATGATTTTGCTTAAGAAATTATCATTATTTTTTAAATACTTAATTTTTATGATGAAATGATATATTATTATTTCTTATTAAATTATTGACATTTGTTTCATGAATATTAGCTTATTTTTATGATTTTTTTCGAGGGTTCTACCAGCATGTGTGGTTGCTGATATGTTTTTATCTTATATTTATTTTTAATGAAATCTACAACTTTGTAATGGATCTGAAGCTTTAGTGGAAGAGACTCGTGACTCTACTAAGAAGATGTAGTCTTTTTTTAGTTAATAGAATATTTACTATTGTAAAGACAAGAATTTGAATTCAAGGATGAAAAGAAAAAAAAAAGAAAGGAGAGTATTATATAAATTACGAATAATAAAATGATAATTTATTATATTTTATAAATCTGGGCTGTGACATGCCGGGCAACAAATTTGATTTGCTTTGTAATAATTGTCTAGATTGAAGTATGATTAGGTTTAATTGGGTTGGAATTGGACCAACCCAGTTAGGGGCCAATCGGGTCTAAATCAAGGCTGTGTTGGGCTAGATGAAAGACCCATACAGTATCCGAATGTCATGTCAAGCAGTGGCACCGCCACGGTGGGCGGTGGAACCGCTTGAAGGCTTAGTCTTCTAAACTAAGTCTGGGCGGTCGTACCGCCCAGTGATAGTGTGTTTGGGTGGTGGTACCGCTAGACTAGGGCGGTGGTATCGCCCAATACACTGTTAGGCCAATATGCCAGGCGGTGGTACCGCCTAGTGACAAAAGGCTTGGGTGATGGTACCGCCCAGCACTGGTGGTGGTACCACTAGTACCCAGAAGACCTAGGATGAGATTGGTTTTGGCTCAAAGTTTGAATCCATTTAGAGCCTATAAATACCCCTCTCATCCCTAGTTAGAACACATAAGCATAGAAAATTTGAAAGTAGAAAAATACTATAAAAATTACTTGAGAAATCCCTCCTCTAACCTTAGTTTGATTTTTGTTTAAAGAGAGGAGTGAGTGCTTGTAAGGGTTCTCTCTTAAGCCTGTCTAAAGGAGAAAGAGCATGCTGTAAGGGTGTTTGATCTTCGCCCGTTCGAAAGAAGATTAATAGTTAAAGTCGGTGGTCTCGACGAAGGAGGAATCAGGAGTGGATGTAGGTTGGTTGACCGAATCACTATAAAAACCTGGTTTGTATTTACTTCTTGCTATTTATCTTTGTTGCAAACCTTTTACTCTACTTGCTTCACTTCCTCATCACTTTCTTACAATTGCTTTCAAGTTCAACATATTTCTGATATGCTTTCATCGAAATGAATCTTTTCGTACGAAACATTTTTTCGAAATTGTGAATTTGACGTAATCTTTACCGTTGCACTAGTTCACCCCCCCCCCCTCTTAGTGTCGAACTGATCCTAATAGTTAGTATCAGAGCACAGTATTTCTCATTTGGATTTACACCCCAGAGAAATGGCTCTTTTTAGATTTTAAGAGGGCTTTTCTATCGTTAGTCCTCTTATGTTCAATGTGACGGACTACACTTATTGGAAAACTCGAATGAGACTTTTCTTACTTTCTTTGGATTTGGATTTATGGAACATCGTTGGAAATGAATTTTAAACATCCTATAAGCCTAGGAATGAATTTGAGAAAAAATTATTTTTGTTAAATGCAAAGGCTATGAATGTCTTATTTTGTGCGTTAGATAAAAACGAGTTTAATTGGATTTCTATTTGTGAAGCGACTTTCGATATTTGGCACACTCTTGAAGTCACACACGAAGACATTAGTAGAGTCAAAGACTAAAAAATAAATCTTTTATTGCATGATTTTGAGCTTTTTCGAATGGAACAAAGTGAGACCATTGGAAACATGTACACTCGGTTTACGGATGTCATCAATGGTCTAAAAGCCCTTGGTAAACTTTTTCGAGTTTTGAATTTGTAAACAAAATTTTAAGATCCCTTAAAAAAAGGTGAGATCCGAAAGTAACGATGATACAAGAAACAAAATATTTAAATAATTTTTCTATTGAAGAACTCATTGGCTCATTGATGACATATGAAATGAACTTCTTGGAATATGATAAACTTAAGAATCATCTTCCAAAGAACAAGAAGGATTTGAGACTTCGAACTATAGAAGACCACTTGAGCAAAAGCTCAAGTGATGACGACCTTAAACACATAACAATAAAATTTAAAAAGCTCATTAAACAAGAATTGAAGAATAAAAATGAACTAAATTCAGACAACCTCTTGCTATGAACGCAAGAAACCGAGGCACTTCAAAGGCAAATGTTCGTAACAAAGGAAGAAGAAGGCAACCAAGGACGAATCAAGTGATGAAGTTGCAAACTGTACTTTGACGGCCTTTAACAATGAGGTAAGTAACTCAACCAAAATGTTTTTACATTATTACGAGATTACTTGATCTTTTCATGAGTTGCTTAATTTAGTTTATAGGATATAAAAATTATTTTGTAAAAATATATCATGCTTTTCTATTCTAGTGTTTTTGAAAATTAAAATGATATTTGCATGATTTATGATAATGCTTGTACACCTAATAGGATTAATCCATGAATGTGTATCTTGATGATTTTGTATTGCTTTTAAAAATGATGCATGTCTTTATTTGAAAGACTTTAGCATACTTGTATGAAATCAATTACAAAACTAAAAGACTTAACCCACATTCCTTTCAATAAATTTTTCGAATGAAAAAAAAGTAATTTTCGATTTTAAATATGATACTTGATGATTTTATACCATGCATGAGTATTTGAAGTAATGATGACTTGAACTCCTATGTTTTGGAATAATGTGTTTTTTGGTCTTGATAATGAAACTTGTATTTCGAATTTATACGATGATGGCTTTCGTATGAAAAACTTGAATAAGCTTATATGAAACAAATAACTTAAAATGAAACACATAAAAAGGAAAGTGTATAATCATGATGAATCCATGTTTTGTGAATTTAGATGATTTTGTATTATTTTCGGTTCTAAATATGATGCTTGGCTTTTGTATAAAAAATTTGAACATGCTCACTAAAATTGAAACACATATAAAAAGGAAAAATGTACTATCATGATCTTTAGTTTGAAGATGCTTTGTGATTTCTATGATGAAACTTGTGAATCGGTCTTAAACATAGATGCATGTTTCTACTTGATTTGGCATAAAAGAAAAAGGTATGCTTATATAAAATGAATCACTTAAAAAGAAAATACATTTCTTATCCTATCGAGATTAAAAAATTTATTTATGATATTTTATGAATCTTGTGAATCTCTAGAAAATGATTTTGATGATTTGAATTAGTTTTATGAATCATGATGAGTTAAGATTTCTTATGTATAAATTAAATTCTCATATGATTCTTTTACAAATGAGATGATATATTCAAATAAATCATTTATCGGTATTTACGATTGCGATATATTTTACATGAAGTATCCTTCTTGATTCTCGTATGATTCAATCCTTTATTAGAATATTTATCTAATCACGAACATAATATCTCGATATTTGATTCTTGAAACTTTTTGAATTGAGATATATATTGCATGAATCAAGTTCTCAAAGGTTTCACTTTGCTATAAAGAAATTTTATTGAAATCGTCATCTTAATAATTACAACTTGAAATTCTTGACAAATCAAGATCGTATACCGTGATTATTTTGTTTATCAAAAGAAAAATTTTCAAATGAAATATGACTTGTCTTTTGATTTCTCGGAACTATATACTTGATTTTTTATGAAGTCATGATCTTGATAATTGATGCTTGAATTTTTTTTTTTATGAAATGTGATCTTGATGACATGAGATATCTTATGCTTAAATCAAGAGCTTTCCTCCTATGCTTCTACTTATCATTTACTAAAAAGGAAGAACTTTCTAAATGTCTCATGAATTTTTTAAAATCATAACTTAAGCTTATTATGATTTATGATAAATTGATAGATACTATGCATGAATCGAGATCTCTTTTTTGATTTTATAAAATTTCTTTTTACTATTTACAAAAGAAGAGACATATCAAAATGAATCATGATTTAATTTTTCATAACTGTTGATATTGATATCTTTTATCATGATTCTTTTTTTATTGGTTGTATACCTTTTGTCATGATTTGAAAATTAATGTAAAAATCTTGCAAACATTGTACTCTTCCCTTCTTTTTGATAAAAACAAAGGGGGAGATAGTTTGTTAGCTTACGCAATGCAAATGAAAGCAAAATTATTAGCTCGAACATCACAAAGAAAGGCAAAATTGCTAACATGCAAAGGAAGCAAAAAAAACTTACTAGTTTGCACTTCTCAATTTGAACACCTTTGAAAATTATTAGTTTGTATGTTTAAAGTGATGTATGTTGTAAAATTATTAGCTTAAAAATTGAACATCTAGATTGATAGCTAGTATGCTGTAAAAACTTGCATATCCTTAAAATTAGCTAGATGCAACTTCTCCCTTTTGTTGATGACAAAGGGGGAGAAGTATATTGATGATTTCATGCATTGTAATGATGTGTTTTGAAATATTACATGATTTTTTTTATGATATGTTGTTTGGATTTTTTGAAATCCAAAGTTTCTATCAATATAGCATATTGATAGGGGGAGTTTGTTTAAACTCCAGGAGTTTGTCTAAACTCCGTCATCAATTAATTATTATCATAAAAAAGGGATATATTGTTGAACCTCGAATTTTGATGATGAAATCAATTGATAATGTTTTGTGATATAACTTCGTTTTGAGTGACTTGGGTATACTTTCGATCAAGATTAAACAATTGAAGCAAGAATGATTGATGTTGTACTGGAGGAAAACATGTCAGAAGATTGAATGTCGACCGGAGGATTGATCGACGTATTGGTAGAAGGCTTCAAATAAGAGATTCGGGCATTGGGCCAAGAAGAGCTGAGTTGCGCCAAAGAGATCAAAGTTGTAGAGGACAACTGTCGATTAGGCAACAGGCTATAAGAGAGGACAATGCGTCGAAGAATCGGATGAAGCATCGATGGACCAATGATTCGCTTTGTAATAATTGTCTAGATCGAAGTAGGATTAGGTTTAATTGGGTTGGAATTGGGCCAACCCAGTTAGGGGCCAACTGGGCCCGAAATAGGATTGTGTTGGGTCGGATGAAAGACCCATATAGTACCCGAATGCTACGTCAGGCGATGGCACTGCCAGGGTGGGCAGTGGAACTACCTAAAGGCTTAGTCTTCTAGATTGAGTCTGGGCGGTACCACTGCCCAGACTAGGTAGTGGTACCACCCAGTACACTATCAACCTAGTGTGCTAGGCGGTGGTACTGCAAACTGGGCAATGGTACCACCTAGTACACTATCAGCCCAGTGTGCTAGGCAATGGTACTGCCAGACTGGACGGTGGTACTATCTAGTGACAGAAAGCCTGGGCGGTGCTACAGCCCAGCACTAGTGGTGGTTGCTAGTTATAGGTGCTATGCAAGCCAATCACGTGAGTGATGGCACTTGTAACATGCTATGTCAATCTCTTTGCTTATGATTATTGACATTTTATCACACTATCTGGATGTATATTGTGATGTTCTTGGATCTATGTAATGAGAATTGGATCATGATAAGATCACGATAATGAGACCGATTCACCTTTAAACACAGACCGTAAATAATCCTGGTCATAGGTTCCTCGAGAGGGACATCGAGATAACCTGATAGACTGGCGTACTGTATACTCATCCATATGATGGAGGTGGCTGGTTTCATAGCTACTCGTGTGGGGACACTAAGGATACAGTGCAGGTGCTCATTGGAGATTGAGTTCACTGATTGATCCGCTTACGGAGTGCTAGATTGTTATTGATAACTTATGTTAGACAGCGATTTCGTAATCCCAGTAGTGTATCTGGTCCTTAGACTTGAGACATCAAGGATGTCTTATATGAGTACTCTACTCTTTGATACTGGACTTATAGGTTTGGAAGTTCCAAATCTAGTGCAACCAGTTATTGGGAGTGGTAGCCAATCTTACGAGGGCTATTGAGTATCAGTAGAGGATCATCCACTCTCGGTATCATGAGAGGAATATCCCATGTATTCTTGCTCAGGCAAATCCCTGGTCAGGGTCATTCGGATTGAGAGAGAAAGAGTTCTCTGGAAGAATCCGATTAGAGCGAGACTCAATTGGAAACTGTATGGGCCTGACAGCATGATGCCCAATATATGGTCTTTAGGATATTAGATGGATGAGGGACTATAGATACATGGTAACTGAGGACAGATAGGTCCAAAGGATTGGATTCTCCTATATCGTCTGGGGACTGCGGCGTAGTGGCTTAGTACGTCCGCAGTCGATGAGTTGAGTGAATTATTATATAGATAATAATTCACTGAGTCAGAAGGAGTTCTGAGAAGCATGACTCACGGCCAGCTCGATATTAGGCCTAGAGGGTCACACACATATTGTAGGTGTTGTGACGAGTAGAGGTTTGGATATGAGATATCTGCTAGAGCCCCTATCTTATTGGATATCCAATAAGCCTCTATATTATTGGATCCCATGGATGAGATCCAATAAGAGCTAGATTATTGGGTAGAGACCCATTAATCTAAGAGGCTTGGGTAATTAGATATAGATCTAATACCCAATAGGGCAGGATCCATTAGGGTTTACAAGGGATCTCTATAAATCGGAGGGAACCAAAGCTCCATAGGCTAGGGGTTCTCTTGGTAGTCATCTCATGTTCTCCTCTCCCCAAAGAGGAGCATCGTCGCAGTCCCTGCCGTGTGGATACCGCTAGAGAGGAGGATGCTTGACCTCCTTCATCCACCCTACAGATCTGTAGGAATCCCAATGATATATAATCTCCCTAGATATTATTGTTCTTTTTATACACATAGTTTTCGGATTCGTGAATTTGTTTTGACGCACGATCTTCGCATGACGACGGAACCTTTCGTGGAAATCAAGGGGGTTTTGTTTTTATTTTCTTTCGCTACGCATTGATGCTGCCCCCTTGGATTTTCCAACAGTGGTATCAGAGCCAGGTTGTTCATGCGAAGATCGGATTTTAATTGCGTGTGTTGTGTTTTGACGTCAAAATCATTGACGCAAAAGTGGAAAAGGGCAGCAACTATTGCTACCCTTGTGGATCCCAGCCCTTAGGCTGCCATCTCATCATGCGCGCAAGAGCCGGGCGGACGACGGCTGCGTCGCGAGCGATAGTCGGCTAGCGAGGCCTGTTGCTCGCTCGTAAGGGGCGGCGACGCTGCATGGGCAAAGACCGCTGTGGGCATTGCACTCGCGAGGGCAGCGGTGGCTATGAGCGCTACCCCACAGCCCACGAGCAGAGGCACCCGTAGCGGTAGTGCTCGCCCGCGAGCAAAAGTGCTTGTTGCGGTGGCGCTTGCCTTGGCATCCACAAGGCCTACTACGGTGGCGCCGCCCGCGGGCATGGGCGTCGTGGTGGCCACAACGCAAATAATGAGGGAATTAGGGCTTTCTGGGCAAAAGATAATTTTGTCCCTTGGAATTTCAAAATTTTCAGTTTTATCCTCTCTTACCGAATGACCAAAATACCCTTAGGAATTTTAAAAATTCCCTATATATCCCTAATTTCAGAAAATATTAGTTAATTAAAATGTTTAATTAACTATTATTATTTATCTAGTAGTCCTATAAAGTAACATATACATGTGATGTATGATGTGGACAAATGATCATGGATCGTGTGATTTGATGTGTGTACATGTGATTATTATAATTGGGGCTTGGGAGTCTCTATTTTTCTCGTTTATTATCGGCCTACATGCCTGTAATTTATTGTAATTACATGAGGAGGCACAACGGGAGCATGGAAGCGATAGCGGGACCCACGAGGTCGAGATAGACGATTCAATGCATGGAGATGCATTGAGATGCCGACGGAACCGACGAAGCGAGATGGACGATCACAGGGCATGGAGATGTGCCGATGCACACATAGATCCTGATGTGAGTGATTGGGCCCATTGGCTCGGGCTTGATCGCATTAGGATGTGGTCCATGATCATCTTGTGTGATTGCTCATATGATGTGTGATTGGTTATAAGATATGTATATATATTTACATACGATATAGATAGATATATATATATATATATATATATATATATATTAAATATGTATGTGTGTGACACGTCATATTAGGAGACTAAATCAAAAATTTTCTCAATTAATAATATTAAGTCGATAAACGTAAGGTAATTAGATTGATCCACGTGCCCTTCCATCATTATAGGTAGGAACTGATTTCCGGTGTAGGTTGAGTTAGTTAAGTCACTCGAGACTCACATATATTATATTTTGCTATCTTATCTATGACATAGGGATGTCACCGGTGACCTGAGGATATGATATGCTTGGTCGAGTCCCTCAAGGGTATATCATCAAATCAGACTTATCTTGTAACGATGGTGATGACTTAACCGAACATCATGGTTGGTCGAGTCCCTTGAGGCCATAGTCGTTCGGAGGCTGACAGGACGAGAATTATAAGGAGTTGTGATTGACAAGAGTTGCCTACCTTTTGGGCTTAGTGTGATTGGTCGAGTCCCTCAAGATTACACTAAGATGCTAATTGGATCTCGATCCCCACTAGAAGTCTGTCGGAGACTTTCGTTTCACGTGCTGAGGGTGCCGTGTGACTCGCTAGAAAAATAGTGAGAGTACATCAAGATAGAAGTCCATATCTTGATTTTTGCAAAATATGCATGTTATTTATTTATGCTGCATCTTTAGTTTTTGAAAATGTCGCTATTACACTCTCTACATAACATACTTGATGTTAACCACCTCACTGGTCAAAACTATGTAGATCGACTCCGTAGCCTGAGAATAGTTCTCACAACGGAGAAAATCGCATATGTCCTTGAAATAGTGATGCCTATACCCAAGGAAAGGGCAAGCGAGGATGAGATCGCTCGTTATGTGAAGTATGTAGATGACTCTACTCTTGTTTAGTGTTACATGTTGGGCTCCATGACTCCCGAATTATAGAGACAATATAAAAGGATGGATAGCAGATCCATACTCCTACATTTTTTCAAATTATTTGAGGAACAGGGAAGAACTTAACGATATGAGATATCGAAGAGTCTCTTCCATGTTAGGATGACTAAGAGGACATTGGTTCAGAACCATGTCCTTAAGATGATTGAGTGGATAGAGACACTCAGTTCTAGGAATGGTCCTAGAGGATAACCTGTGTGTGGATCTTGTGCTTCAGTCCCTACTTGATTCCTTTTCACAGTTCTCTATGCTGATAAGACCAGAAAGAAAAGGAAGATAGAGAAGTCCCTTGAGAAGGGTAAAGGACAAGGGTAGATCGGGTAAAGCAAAGGTTGCAAAGAAGATCCGGAAGAGGACAAAAGCCAGTGCTTCCACTGTGGCAAAGACGGGTATTAGAAGAGGAACTACAAAGAGTATATTGTAGAGAAGGCAAAATAGATGCTTAGAGAAGCTTCAGATATGTATTTATGATTAGTCTCTATCTGTCAGACTCATATGATAACACATAGGTATTGGATACCGATATTATTTATCATATCTGTAATTCATTGTAGGTTCTGGCAGGACCTAAGAGATTGATGAGAGGCAAGATGGACCTCAAGATGGGCAATGAAGCAAGAGTTACTACTATTGCTATTGGCGAGGTCACCATCTGCTTAGTGGAGCTACTATTGCATTATATGCATCTTATTTTGTTCTCTCTATTATCAAAAATATTATTTCCATTTTATATTTGACATTGAATGGTTATAAAGTAGTTTTTGAGAACAATAGTTATTCAATTCTTAAGGATGATGAGATCATCACGAGAGGAACTTTGCATAATAGTTTAATTATGCTAGACTCTACTCCACATATCATGAATGTAAGTGTGTCTAAGAGGAAATGAGATGAGGTGAACAGTGCAAACCTATGGCATTGTAGGCTAGGTCATATTTATGAGGGAAGGATTCAAAAGTTGCTGTTAGATGGATACCTAGATCCATTTGACTATGAGTCATATGTGACTTGTGAACCTTGCTTTCGTGGAAAGATGACCAACTCTTCATTTAGTGGAACTATAGAGAGAGCCACTAATTTATTGGTACTTATACATAGTGATGTATATGGTCCCATATCAACTCAGGCCATTAGTGGTTATTCCTACTTCATTATTTTTCACTGACAATTTCTCTAAGTATGGACACATGTACTTGATAAAGTACAAGTCTAAAGCCTTTGAGAAATTCAGAGAGTATAAGAATGAAGTAGAGGTTCAGATTGAAAAGAGTATCAAGACTCTTTGATCAGATTGATGGGGTGAGTACTTGAGTACAGAGTTCACTCAATTCCTCAAAGATCAAGGGATTCTATCCTAATAGACACCTCCTTATACACCATAGCTCAATGGTATATTCGAAAGGAGGAATCGCACACTGTTAGACATGGTGCAGTCCATGATGAGTTTCGTCCACCTACCCGTCTTATTCTAGGGATATGCCATATAGCCCGCAACTTATCTTCTAAATCGAGTTCCAACTAAGTCGGTAGTGTCTACACTATATGAGATATGGAAAGGGAAGCCCGATCTTAAGGATATTAAGATTTGGGGCTGCCTTGCCCACAATAAGAGACACATACCCGATAAATTAGAATCTAGGACGGAATGGTGCAAGTTCATGGGATACCCTAAGAAAACTTGTGGGTATTATTTTTATCACCCCATATTTGTAGCTAAGAGAGTAGTGTTCCTTGAGAAAGAACATATTCTTGGTGGAGACAATGGGAGCATGATAGAGTTGAGCTAGGTTGGAGAACCTAGTTTAAGCACTATTCCATAGCCAGAATCTGTTCAGGTACCTAACACATAAGTTCCAACTTTATATAGGTGAGATAAAATATCTCATCCGCCTAAGAGTATATGAGACATATTAGAGGAGCATATATTGAGGATATTGATCCTTAGAACTACGAGGAGGCTATTATTAGCATAGACTCCGGGAAACGACAAGAAGCTATGAATTCAGAAATGGATTCCATGTACTCCAACAAGGTTTGGAACCTAGTTGATGCACCCGAGGGTATCTTACCCATTAGCTACAAATGGATCTTCAAGAAGAAGATCGGAGTAGATGGAAAGGTAGAGACCTATAAAGCAATGCTAATGGCTAAGGGGTATCGTCAAAGCCAAGGTGTTGACTATAACGAAACCTTCTTACCCGTATCCATGCTAAAATCCATCTGAATTCTATTGACTATTGTACCATACTTTGATTATGAGATCTAGCGGATGGACAAGAAAATTGTATTCCTCAACGGCAACATCGAGGAGGAGGTGTATATGATACAGCCTAAGAGATTCATATCCAAGGATAGTCCAGATAAGGTGTGTAGGTTGCTTAGGTCCATCTATGGACTGAAGCAACCTTCCCGAAGTTGGAACATAAGATTTGATGAGGCGATCAGATCTTATGACTTCATTAAGAACGAAGATGAGCCTTGTGCGTACAGGAAGGTAAGTGGGAGCACTATCACTTTTTGGTGTTGTATGTGGATGATATCATAATCATTGAAAATGATGTTAGGATTGCTCTCTACGCTTAAAGCTTGGCTATTTAGACACTTCTCCATGAATGACTTAGGGGAAGCATCCTACTTATTGGGGATTCGGATCTATAAAGATAGATCCTAGAGGATGCTTGGCTTGTCCTAGTCCAGGTACATAGACACACCATTGTCAAAAGGTTTGACATGGAAAATTTTAAGAGATGTCTCATACAGATGAGACATAGACTATTACTTTCTAGGAGAATATCCCTAATGGCTCCTAGAAAGAGCACATATTGATAGGATACCCTATGCCTTAGCGTTATAGCCTATCATGTATGCTATGCTATGTACTAGGTCTGATATAGTGCATGCTCTGAGTGTCACGAGCAGGTATCAGGTAGATCCATCCAAGCTTAGAGCATTGGAAAGCAGTAAAGTGTATCCTTAAGTACTTGAGAAGGACTAAGGATCTTTTATTAGTATATGAAGAAAGTAGCCTCAGGATTGAGGGCTACATGGACTCGAACTTCTAGTCCGATGTCGATGATGACAAG
This sequence comes from Musa beccarii, assembly GCA_024322285.1. NCBI lineage: Eukaryota > Viridiplantae > Streptophyta > Magnoliopsida > Zingiberales > Musaceae > Musa > Musa beccarii. Next base: position 9,672,838 of record CM044402.1, on the reverse strand, counting down.
TCTAATTTATGGTATGTATTCACTCTGAATGGAGGAGTAGTATGTTGGAAGTGTTCCAAGCAAGACACTACTATTGACTTGACTATAGAGAGGCGAAATATATTACTACGATAGAGGCAGCAAAGGAGAGAGTCTGGATGAAGCAGTTCATCACAGATTTAGGAGTCGTGCCGAGCAGCAAGGAGCTAATTCCCTTGTATTGCGACAACTATCGGAAGTGTTTTGAGGAGGTTCCAGCTTATTAGAGATATCGTGGCCCAAAGAGATATAGCAATGGAAAGAGTTCCATCCGAAGATAATATTGTAGATCCACTAACAAAGCCATTGACTCAGATTGTCTTTGAGGATCACAAAGGCCTGATAGAGATCAAACACGTAGGTGATTGGCTTTAGGTCAAGTGAGAGATTGCTAGTTATAAGTGCCATGCAAGTCAATCACGTAAGTGATGGCACCTGTAACATGTTGCGTCAATCTCTTTGCTTATGATTATTGGCATTTTCTCATATTATCTGGATGTATATTGTGATGTCCTTGGATTTGTACAACGGGAATCGGATCGTGATGAGATCACGATAATGAGACCGATTCACCTTTAAACTGTTGGGAAATCCTTCAGGGGAGCGACATCACATACGCAGCGAAAGAATAGAAAACAAAACCCCAGATTTTCCATAGAAAGTTTCCATCGTCGTGCGAAGATCGGTGCGTCAAAAACAAATCCATAAAACTGCACATGTAAAAGAAGATACCTAGGGAGATCATATATCCCTGAATTCCTACAGATCTGTGGGAGAGGATGAAGGAGGTCAAGCGTCCTCCTCTCTAGTGGTATCCACACGGCAGGGATTGCAACAATGCACCTCTCTCTTTGGAGAGAGGAGAACAGGAGGTGGCTACCAAAAGAAACCCTCAGCCTATAGAGCTTTGGTTCCCTCCTATTTATAGAGGCCCCCTGAAAACCCTAATGGATCTTTTGTCATATTGGGTATTGGATCTCCATCCAATTACCCAAGCCTCTTGGATTAGTGGGTCTCTACCCAATAATCTCTTATTAGCAATTATTGGATCTCATCTCAGGATCTAATAATTCAAGGGCTTAATGGATATCCAATAAGATAGGGAGTTCAGCGGATATCTCATATCCGAACCTCTACTCGTCGCAACACCTACCATATGTATGTGACCCTCTAGGCCCAATATCGAGCTGGCCGTGAGTCATACTTGTTAAAACTCCTTCTGACTTAGTGAATTATTATCTCTATAATAATTCACCCAACTCATCGACTGCGGACGTACCAGGCCACTACGCCACGGCCCCTAGACGATACAGGGGAATCCAATCCTTTGGACCTATCTGTCCTTAGTTACCATGTATCTATAGTCTCTCATCTATCCAATATCCTAGAGACCCTATACTGGGCATGGTGCTGTTAGGCCCATACGGTCTCTTCTCGAGTCTTGCTCTTGTCGGATTCTCCCGGAGAACCCTTTCTCTCTCAATCCGAATAACCTTGGCTAAGGATTTGTTCGAGCAAAAACACATGGGATATTCCTCTCATGATACCGAGAGTGGATGATCCTCTATTGACACTCAATAGCCCTCGTAAGGTTGGCTACCACTCCCAATGACCGGCTGTACTAGATCTGGAACTTTCCAAACTTATAAGTCCGGTATCAAAGAGTGGAGTACTCATACAGGACATCCTTGGTGTCTTAAGTCTAAGGACCAGATATACTACTGGGACTACAGAATCGCTGTCTGATGTGAGGTATCAATATCCATCCAGCATTCCGTAGGCGGATCAATCAGTGAACTCATTCCCAAATAAGCACCTGCACTGTACCCTTAGTGTCCCCACACGAGTAGCTATGAGACCAGCTACCTCCATCATATGGATGAATATACAGCATAGCATCTATCTGGTTATCTCGATGTCCTTCTCGAGTAACCTATGACCAGGATAATTCAGGGTCTGTGTTTAAAGGTGAATCGGTCTCATTATCATGATCTCATCACAATCCGATTCCCATTGCACAGATCCAAGGACATCACAATATATGCAACAAGTAAGATAAAGTGATAAAACACCTAATAATAAGTAAAGAGAAAAAGTGCATATCAAGTCACAAGTGCCATCACTCATGTGATTGGCTTACAGGGCACATATGACTAACAATCTCCCACTTGACCTAAAGCCAACCACCAACATGTCTGATCCCCATCAGACCTCTGTGATGCTCAAAGACCATCTGAGTCAATGGCTTTGTTAGTGGATCTACAATGTTATCTTCGGATGGAACTCTTTCCATTGCTACATCTTTTTGGGCCATAATCTTTCTAATAAGTTGGAATCTCCTCAGAATACTTCTAATGAGACCCGGGTTCCCTTATTTGAGTAATCATCCCATATTTGTCACAATTTAAGGGAATCATATCCTCGCTGCTCGACATGACTCCTAGGTCTGTGATGAACCTCTTCATCCCGACTCCCTCCTTTGCTGCCTCTGTCACAGCAATATATTCCGCCTCTATGGTCGAGTCAGTAGTAGTGTCTTGCTTGGAACTCTTCCAGCATACTGCTCCTCCATTCAGGGTGAACACATACCCTGAATTAGACTTGTAATCATCGACATCAGACTGGAAGCCCGAGTCCGTGTAGCCCTTAACCCTAAGGCTACTACCTCCATATACAAGTAAAAGATCCTTAGTCCTTCTCAAGTACTTAAGGATACTTTTTACTACTTTCCAGTGCTCCAAGCCCGGATCTACTTGATATCTGCTCGTGACACTTAGAGCATGCGCTATATCAGGCCTGGTACATAGCATAGCATATATGATAGATCCTATCGCTGATGCATATGGTATCATATCCATGTATGTCCTTTCTTTAAGAGTCTTTGGGGACATACTCCTAGAAAGTGATATTCCATGTCTCATTAGTATGAGACCTCTCTTGGAATTTTCCATGCAAACCTTTTGACAATGGTGTCTATTTACCTGGATTGAGACAAGCCAAGCATCATCTTGGATCTATCTCTATAGATCCATATCCCCAATATGCAGGATGCTTCCTCTAAGTCCTTCATTGAGAAGTGCCTAGATAACCAAGTCTTTACTATGGAGAGCATTCCTACATCATTCCCAATGATCAGGATATCATCCACATATAATACCAAAAAGGTGATAGTGCTCCCACTTAATTTTTGTACACACAAGGTTCATCTTCATTCTTAATGAAGTCATAAGATCTGATTACCTCATCAAATCTTATGTTCCAACTTCGAGAAGCTTGCTTCAATCCATAAATAGACTTAAGCAACCTACACACCTTATCTGGGTTATCCCTGGAAACGAATCCCTCAGGTTGTATCATATACACCTCCTCCTCGAGGTTACCATTGAGGAATGCAGTTTTGACGTCCATCTGCCAGATCTCATAATCATAGTGTGCTGCAATAGCCAATAGAATTCGAATGGATTTTAGCATGGCTATAGATGAGAAAGTTTCGTCATAGTCAACACCTTGCCTTTGACAATACCCCTTAACCACTAGCCTTGCTTTATAGGTCTCTACCTTTCCATCTACTCCAATATTCTTTTTGAAGATCCACTTGCAGCCAATGGGTACAATACCCTCGAGTGCATTAACTAGGTTCCAAACCTTGTTGGAGTACATGGAATCCATTTCTGAATTCATGGCTTCTTGCCATTTCCCGGAGTCTATGCTCATAATAGCCTCCTCATAGGTCTGAGGATCAATATCCTTAACATCCTCTCCTTTGATATGTCTCACATATCTCTCAGAAGGATGAGATACTCTATCAGACCTACGTAAAGTTGAAACTTGTGTGTTAGGTATCTGAACAGATTCTGGAATGTTGCTTGAGCTAGGTTCTCCAACCTCGCTCAACTCTATCATGCTCCCACTGTCTTCATAAAAAATGTGTTCCTTCTTAAGGAACACTGCTCTCTTGGCTACAAAGACCTTTTTAGTCCTCAAGGTGATAGAAATAATACCCATAAGTTTCCTTAGGGTATCCCACGAACTTGCACTGTTCCATTCTGGATTCTAACTTGTTAGGGTTGTCTCTTAACGTGGGTAGGGCAGCCCCAAATCTTAATAATCTTAAGATCAAGCATCTTTCCATTCCATATCTCATATGGATTAGACATCATTGACTTGGTTGGAATTCTGTTCAGAAGGTAAGCTGCGGTCTCTAGGGCATATCCCCAGAATGAGATGGGTCGGTTGGCGAAACATATCATGGAATGCATCATATCTAACAGTGTGCAATTCCTCCTTTCTGATACACTATTAAGCTATGGTGTATAAAGAGGTGTCCATTGGGATAAGATCTCATAGTCTTTGAGGAATTGGGTGAACTCTGTACTCAAGTACTCACCTCCTCGATCTGATCGAAGGGTTTTAATACTCTTTCCTATTTGGTTCTCTACTTCATTTTTATATTCCCTGAATTTCTCAAAAGCTTTAGACTTGTACTTCATCAAGTACACATGTCCGTATCTTGAAAAATCATCAGTGAAAGTAATGAAGTAGGAATAACCACCTATGGTATGAGTCGACATGGGACCGCATACATCACTATGTATGAGTTCTAGTAACTTAGTGGCTCTCTCTTCAGTTCCACTAAATGGAGAGTTGGTCATCTTTCCCTGAAGGCAAGGTTCATATGTCACATATGACTCATAGTCAAATGGATCTAGATATCCATCTTTTAGCAATTTTTGAATCCTTCCCTCGTGGATGTAACCTAGTCTACAATGCCAAAGATATGCATTGTTCACCTCTTCTCGTTTCATCTTAGACTCACTTATACTCATGATATATGGAGCTATATCTAGCATAAATAAACCATTATGCAATGTTCCTCTCGTGATGATCTGATCATCTAATATTATTGAATAACCATTATTCTCAAAAACTAATTTATATCCAATAACTGTCAAACATGAAATGGAAATAATATTTTTGATAATAGAAGGAACATAATATCATGCATCTAATGCAATAATAGCTCCACCAAGCAGATGTAAGGTGACTTTGCCAACAGCCATTCCAGCAACCTTTGCTCCATTGCCCATCTTAAGGTCCATCTCGCCTTTGTTCAATCTTCTAGGTCCTGCCAGAACCTGTAACGAATTGCAAATATGATAAGCACTCCCGGTATCCAATACCCATGTGTTATCAAAAGATTCTAACAAATGAAGACTGATCATGAATGTACTTGAAGCTTCTGCAAGCTTCTGTTTCGCCCTCTCTGCAAGGTACTCTTTGCAGTTCCTCTTCTAGTACCCATCTTTGCCACAGTAGAAGCACTGGCCTTTGTCCTTTATTGGGTCTTTCTTGGTAACCTTTTGCCTTACCCATTTTGCCCTTGCCCTTGCCCTTCTTAAGGGTCTTCTCAGCCTTCCTTTTTCTTTCTGGTCTCACCAGTATAGAGAACTAGCTTCTCTTTGATGGTGCTCTCTACTTCTCTCAACTTATTGAGGAGCTCTGGGAGGGTCATTTCAAGTTTGTTCATATTAAAATTTATTATGAACTGAGAAAAGGAATCTGGTAGGGACTGAAGCATAAGATCCATACATAGGTTATCCTCCAGGATCATTCCTAGACCTGTGAGTTTTTCGATCCACTTAATCATCTTAAGGACATGGTTCTGAACTGGTGTCCCCTCAGTCATCCTGACACGGAAAAGACTCTTTGATATCTCATATCGCTGAGTTCTTCCCTGTTCCTCAAAGAGTTTATGGAGATGCAGGAGTATAGAATTAGCATCCATTTTTTTCATGCTATCTCTATAACTCAATAGTCATAGAGGCCTGCATATAACACTGAGCAAGAGTGGAATCATCTAAGTACTTCACATAACGAGCGATCTCATCCTCGCTTGCTCCTTCGTCGGGCGTAGAGATCACTGTATCAAGGACATACATGATTTTCTCCGCTGTGAGAACGATTCTCAGATTGCGAAGCCAATCCGTATAATTTAGACTAGTGAGGCGGTTGGCATCAAGTATGCCACATAAAGGATTTGAAAGCGATATTTTTCTGAAATTAAAGATGTAGCAAAAATAAATAACATGCAGACTTTGTAGAAATTTAAATAATTAAGATAAGGACTTCTATCTTAATGTATTCCCACTAATTTTTCGCGAGACACACAACACCCTCCGGTATGTGAATCGAAGACCCCCGATGGATCTCTAGTGGGGATCAGGATCCAATCGGTATCTTAACATAACCTTGAGGGACTCGACCAATCATGTTAAGCCCGTAAAGGTGGGTAACTCTTGCCAATCATAACTCCTTATGATTCCCGTCTTGTTCGGCCTCCGAACCACCATGGCCTCGAGGGACTCGACCAACAATGATGTTCGGTTAAGTCATCACCATCATTACAAGATGAGTCTGATTCGGTGATATACTCTCGAGGAACTCGATCAAGCATACCATGTCCTCAGGTCACCGGTAACATCTCTCTATTGTAGATAAGATAGCGAGACGCGATATAGGTGAGTCTCGAGGGACTCGACCAACTCAACCTACACCGGGAATCGGTTCCTACCTATAATGATGGAAGGCCACGTAGGTCAATCTAATTGCCTCACATTTACCGACTTAATATTATAAATGGAAAGGATTTTTGATTTGGTCTCCTAACATAATGTATCACACACATACGTATTTAATATATATATATATATATATATATATATATATATATATATATATATATATATCTACGCCGCATGCAAATATATATATATACATATCTAGTAGGTGTATATCTAATCACACATCACATGAGCAATCACACCAGATGATCATGGACCACATCCTAATGTGATCAGGCCCGAGCTAGTGGGCCTAATCACTCACATCAAGATCTGTGTACTTCGACGCATCTCTATGCCCTGTGATTGTCCGTCTCGCTTCGTCGGATCCATCGGCATCTCAACGCATCTCCATGCATCGGATCGTCCGTCTCGACCTCGTGAGTCACGCTACCGCTATGCCTCCTCATGTAATTACAACATAATTACAGGTACGCAAGCCCGACAATAAATGAGAAAAGAATAGAGGCTCGCAGGCCCTAATAATAATAATCACATGTACACACATCACATCACAAGTTCATGATCATCTGTCCACATCATACATCACATGTATATGTTATTTTATAGGACTACCAGATAAATAAAATATTAGTTAATTAAACTATTTAATTAACATATTTATTTTTTTTGAAATCAAGGACATAAAGGAATATTTTGAATTCTCATGGGTATTTTGGTAATCCAGCCAAATTGATATTTTGGTAATTCTATCAAAAGGGGACAGAATCTAGAATTTTTAAAATTCTAAGGGGTATTTTAGTAATTTTATCAAAAGGGACAGAATCTAGAATTTCTGAAATTCCGAGGGGCAAAACCATCTGTTGCCCTAAAACCCTAACTCCTCACCCCTAGCTGCCTGCGTTGTAGCTGCGACCACCGCCACCTTGTCGGCGGCGGCCCCTGCACGCGGGGAGGGCGCCGGGGTGGCGGCGCCTGCCGTCCATGCAGGCAACACCACCGTTGCCCTACGGGCATAGCGCCCGCAGGCGCTGTCCCACGGGCGTAGTGCTCGCAGGCGCTACCCCGTAGGCAACTCGTCGACGCCCCTGCGACCAAGAACTCCAACTTTGCCGGTTGGCGGTGCTCAGGTCTGACGCAAGACAGGCCGCAAGCGACCTTGTAGCCGCCACGAAACACAAAGCAAGGGCAGCAAAAGTTGTTGCCCTTCCTGGCCCTTTTGCGCCAACGATTTTGGCGTCAAAAGCAAATCCAAAACACAACAAACGCAGTTTAAGATCCGATCTTCGCATGAACAACCTGGCTTTGATACCACTATTGGGAAATCCTTAAGGGGAGCGACATTACATGCACAACGGAAGAACAGAAAACAAAACCCCAGATTTCCCATAGAAAGTTTCCATCGTCGTGCAAAGATCGGTGCATCAAAATAAATTCGTAAAATTGCACGTGTAAAAGAAGATACCAAGGAGATCGCATATCTCTGAATTCCTGCAGATTTATGGGAGAGGTTGAAGGAGGTCAAGCGTCCTCTCTAGTGGTATCCACACAATAAGGATTGTAACGATGCACCTCTCTCTCTAGGGAGAGGAGAACAGGAGGTGGCTACCAAAAGAAACCCTCAACCTATAGAGCTTTGGTTCCTTCCTATTTATAGAGGCTCCCTGAAAACCCTAATGGATCTTTTGCCCTATTGGGTATTGGATCTCCATCCAATTACCCAAGCCTCTTAGATTAGTGGGTCTCTACCTAATAATCTCTTATTAGAAATTATTGGATCTCATCTCAGGATCCAATAATTCAGGGGCTTAATAGATATCCAATAAGATAGGGGGTTCAGCGGATATCTCATATCCGAACCTCTACTCGTCGTAATACCTACCATATGTGTGTGACCCTCTAGGCCTAATATTGAGCTGGCCGTGAGTCATACTTGTCAGAACTCCTTCTAACTTAGTGAATTATTATTTCTATAATAATTCACCCAACTCATCGACTGCGGACGTACCAGGTTACTACGTCGCGGCCCATAGACGATACAGGGGAATCCAATCCTTTGGACCTATCTATCCTCAGTTACCATGTATCTATAGTCCCTCATCCATCCAATATCCCAGAGACCCTATATCGGGCATGGTGCTGTCAGGCCCATACGGTCTCTCCTCGAGTCTTGCTCTTGTCGGATTCTCCCGAAGAACCCTTTCTCTCTCAATCCGAATAATCTTGGCCAAGGATTTGTTCGAGCAAGAACACATGTGATATTCCTCTCATGATATCGAGAGCAGATCATCCTATATTGACACTCAATAGCCCTCGTAAGGTTGGCTATCACTCCCAATGACCGGCTGTACTAGATCTAGAACTTTCCAAACCTATAAGTTCGGTATCAAAGAGTGGAGTACTCATACAGGACATCCTTGGTGTCTCAAGTCTAAGAACCAGATACACTACTGGGACTATAGAATTGCTGTCTGACGTGAGGTATCAATAACCATCCAGTATTCCATAGGCGGATCAATTAGTGAACTCATTCCCTAATGAACACCTGCACTGTACCCTTAGTGTCCCCACACAAGTAGTTATGAGACCAGCTACCTCCATCATATAGACGGGTATACAACACACCGGTCTATCTTGTTATCTCGATGTCCTTCTCGAGTAACCTATGACCAGGATAATTCAGGGTCTGTGTTTAAAGGTGAATCGATCTCATTATCGTGATCTCATCACGATCCGATTCTTATTGCACAGATCCAAGGACACCATAATATATGTAACACGCAAGATAAAGTGATAAAACGCCTAATAATAAGCAAAGAGAAAAAGTGCATATCAAGTCACAAGTGCCATCACTCATGTGATTGGCTTGCAAGGCACATATGATTAGCATAAACACAGACCCTAAATAATTTCGGTCATAAGTTACTCGAGAGGGACATCGAGATAACCAGACAGACTGGTATACTGTATACTTGTCTATATGATGGAGGTGGCTGGTCTCATAGCTACTCGTGTGGGGACACTAAGGATATAGTGCAGGTGCTCATTGGAGAATGAGTTCACTAATTGATCCGCTTACAGAGTGCTAGATGGTTATTGATACCTTATGTCAGACATCGATTTCGTAGTCGCAATAGTGTTTTTGGTCCTTTGACTTAAGACACTAAGGATGTCTTGTATGAGTACTCCACTCTTTGATATCAGACTTATAGGTTTGGAAGTTCCAGATCTAGTACAACTAGTTATTAGGAGTGACAATCAATCTTACGAGGGCTATTAAGTGTCAATAGAGGATCATCTGCTCTCGGTATCATGAGAGGAATATCTCATATGTTCTTGCTCAGGCAAATCCCTGGCCAGGGTCATTCAGATTGAGAGAAAGAGTTCTCTGGGAGAATCCGATTAGAGCGAGACTCGATTGGAAACCGTATGGGCCTAACAGCACCATGCCCAATATATGGTCTCTGGGTTATTAGATGGATGAGAGACTATAGGTATATGGTAACAGAGGACAAATAGGTCCAAAGGATTGGATTCTCCTATATCGTCTGGGAACTGCGGTGCAGTGGCTTAGTACGTTCGCAGTTGATGAGTTGAGTGAATTATTATATAGATAATAATTCATTGAATTAGGAGTTCTGATAAGTATGACTCACGGCCAGCTCAATATTAGGCCTAGAGGGTTACACACATATGGTAGGTGTTGTGATGAGTAGAGGTTTGGATATGAGATATCCGTCGAAGCTCTTATCTTATTGGATATCCAATAAGCCCCTATATTATTAGATCTCATGGATAAGATCCAATAGGAGCTAGATTATTGGGTAGAGACCCATTAATCTAAGAGGCTTGGGTAATTGGATGTAGATCTAATACCCAATAGAGTAGGATCCATTAGGGTTTACATGAGACCTTTATAAATAGGAGGGAACCAAAGCTCCATAGGCTGGGGGTTCTCTTAGTAGTCACCTCCTGTTCTCCTCTCCCTAGAGAGGAGCATCGTCGTAGTCCTTATCGTGTGCATACTGCTAGAGAGGAGGACACTTGACCTCCTTCATCTACCCCACGGATCTGCAAGAATCCAAGGGATATACAATCTCCCTTAGTATTATTGTTCTTTTCATACACAGTTTTCAGATTCGTGAATTTGTTTTGACACACCGATCTTCGCATGACAACGGCACCGATCTTCGTACAACAATGACACCTTTCATGGAAATCTAAGGGGTTTTGTTTTTATTTTCTTCCACTGCACATGTGATGTCGCCCCCTTGGATTTTCCAACAGTAGTACCACTAGTACTCGGAAGACCTGGGATGGGATTGGTTTTGGCTCTAAGTTTGAATCTATTTGGAGCTTATAAATACCCCTTTCATCCCTGGTTAAACACACAAGCATAGAAAAATTGAAAGTAGAAAAACGTTGTTAAAATCACTTGAGAAATCTCTCCTCTAGCTTTAGATCGATTTCAGCTTAAAAAAAGGAGTGAGTGCTTGTAAGAGTTCTCTCTTGAACCTGTTAAAAGGAGAAAGTGTTATAAGGGTCTTTAGTCTTCGCCCATTGGAAAGAAGATCGATAGTGAAAGCTAGTGGCCTCGACGAAGGAGGAATCGGGAGTGGACATAGGTCGATTGACCGAACCACTATAAAAATCTGGTTTGCTTTTGCTTCTTGCTATTTATCTTTGCTGCAAACCTTTTACTTTACTAGCTTCACTTCCTTATCACTTTCTTACAATCGCTTTCAAGTTCAACATATTTCTGATACGCTTTCATCGAAATGAATCTTTTCATATGAAACAGTTTTTCGAAATTATGAATTTATGATTTTTTTATCTTTTAGCTTTTTCTATTTCTCTTTTTCTTCTTCTTTTATCACGATATCTATAATTGCTATTCTACCTTTATCTTTATTATTGTGTTTCTTGTGTTATTACTATACTTCATTATTTTTTTTTCTTTCCCCTCACTTTATAATATAAAAAAATAAAAAGTCAAAAAAAGGTGGGTGAAAATCAAAAGTAAAAACAAGAGAGAGAAAATCAAAAGTAAAAAAAAAGAGGCAAAAAATTAAAAGTAAAAAAAAGAGAGAGAAAATCAAAAGTAAAAAAAGGAGAGGAAATCAAAGATCAAAGATCAGAGAGAGAGAGAGAGAGAGAGGAGAAGATCAAAGGTCAAAAAAAAAAGAAAGAAGGAAAGAAAGAAAGAAAGAGATCAAAATTTAAAAAAAAAATTATGAATTTGGGGACTTCTTGCAAATTATAGAATTCTATCTTCATTATTTTGAATTCTTGTTTCAGGTTTAGAAATCTTTTTTTTTCATTTCAGAAAATTTTCTTTATTAATTTTATACTTGAATTCAAATCTTTGCTTATGATTGAAGTGCATTACACACACACCTTTAAATTGGTTTACCTTTTATTTACTTTTATGCCCAATTTCAATATCCTTGAATTGTCATAATTTGAATTTGTTTAAGTTTCTTAGTTAATCTAAGAACTCAAAGAACAAAACAAGAGAGGTAAAAGGTAAGAGTGGTGAGATCAATATCGACAAAAGTCAAATATTGTGTGAAAACACGAGTGGAGTAAATTAAATCTTGAGTGAAACACATGAGGGAATGTTGGTGAGGCTATTCTAACTTTGTTTTTCAAGTTACAAACATGTCTAAAGATAAAGAAGGGAGTTCTTTATCAAATAATCATTTGCTTCAAGCAATGCAACAATAATTTAAACGTATGTTCAAAGTGATAGGAGATGTAAGAGATCATCTAGAAAGGCATGATGATGTAATTAATAGATTGCAAGGTGAACCACAGCGCGGGAGATAATCAGCCTTCATCCACGATGAATATGATGGTGGAGATGACATCGACATTGACCAAGTCACTCTAATTAGTTAAGATGTTAATCCTAGGAGACAAACTAGGATAGGATGTTTTGATGGTGTGGACAGAAACATAGGCAACATCAAAATGAAAATTCCTTCTTTTCAAGGAAAGAATGATCCAGATACTTATTTGGAGTGGGAACGAAAAGTGGAGTTGATCTTTGAATGTCATAACTACTCCGAAGAGAAAAAGGTAAAATTAGCCGCTGTTGAATTTTATGATTATGCTATAATTTAGTGGGATCAATTATATAAAGACAAGCGTAGAAATGGTGAAAGGCCCGTAGAGACTTGGTTGGAGATGAAACAAATCATGAGGAGGAGATTTGTCCCTAGCCATTACTATAGAGATTTGCATTAATAGCTACAAACTTTAACATAAGGTTCCATGAGTGTTAATGAATATCATAAGGAGATGGAGATAGCCATGATAAGGGCTAACATGGAGGAAGATCGTGAGGCTACCATGGCTTGATTCCTAAGTGGATTAAACAAGAACATTGCTGATCTTATAGAGTTACAATATTATGTGGAGATTAAGGATATGGTGAATATGGTCATAAAGATTGAAAGGTAACTCAAAAGAAAAGACACAAGGTATGATTCAAAACCTTATTTGGGTTCTTCTTCTTCTTGAAAATCGAATTAGAGTAAAAAAGATGATAAACCCATTGTTAAGCCTAAAATTGATGGAATTAAAGGCAAAAATGAATTAGGTAGTAAGGGTAAAGGTGAGAATCAACCTAATCAAAGTAGAAGTATCAAGTGTTTTAAGTGCCTTGGGCATGGACATGTAGCATATGAATGTCCTAATAAGAGAGTATAATCATGAGGGATAGGATTGTGGAATCTGAAAGTGAGAAAGAGGATGATGATGACATTCCAGAGGATGCTAGTGATGTAGAGTATGCTAAAGGTGAAATTTTATTTATTTAACGCACACTTAGTTTGCAAAGCAAAAAAATGATGAATATGATGAACAACGTGAAAATCTGTTTCATACTCATTGTTTGATTGCTAACAAGTTGTGTAATGTGATTATTAATAGCGGAAGTTGTATAAATGTGGCAAATACATTGCTCGTGAAAAATCTGAAATTGCCTACTATCAAACATCCAAATCCTTACAAGTTACAATGGTTGAATGATAGTGGTATAGTAAAGGTAAATCGGTAAGTGTTAGTTTTGTTTTCAATTGGTAGATATAAGGATGAAGTTTGGTGAGATGTGGTACCTATATACACTAGTCACATGTTGTTGGGGAGACCATGACAATATGATCGTAGGGTAATACATGATGGGTTTAAGAATCGTTATTCCTTAATCATGGATGGACAAAAATATCAACTTGGCCCTTTGCCTCCGAAGATAATTTTTGAAAACCAAATATGCATAAAACAACAATATGAGGAGCTTAAGTCTTCATTAATCAAAACTTTGGGGATGGAGCAAGAAAGAGAAAAAAAAAGAAAAGGATGAGATAAGTGATAAAAATGAGAGTATTGAGAAACACAAGGGAAGAGAAAACAAGAAAGACTTGAGTGAAAGAAAAATTAGTGTTTATGCCAAAATGAGTGATGAGAAAAAAACCTTAACCATGAGGCAACCCTTACTTGTACTTATGTACAAGGATGTTTTGATTTCTTGTAACAAAATTGACAAAAGTTTGCCTAGTGTTATTGTTGATCTTTTGTAGGAAAATGAGGATATCTTTTCTGAAGAAGTTCTGAATGGTTTGCCACCAATTAGAGGAATTAGAGGAATTGAGCATCAAATTGATTTTATTCCAAGTGTAAGCATACCAAATAGGCCAGCATATAGATGCAACCCCGAAGAGATCAAGGAGATCCAAAAGCAAGTAAGTGAGCTTATGAAAAAGGGGTATGTGTGTGAAAGCATGAGTCCATGTGCAGTTCTTATTCTGTTGGTGCCTAAAAAAAATGGATCTTGGAGAATATGTGTTGATTATGGAGCCATCAACAAAATCACGGTAAAGTATTAACATCCTATTCCTAGGTTAAATGACATGTTGGATGAATTACATGGTTCTTGTCTATTTTCAAAAATTGATTTGAAATCTAAATATCATCAAATAAGAATATGTGAAGGTGATGCCTTTTGGCCTAACTATTGCACCTAGCATCAAATAAGAAAACTGCTTTCAAAACTAAACATGATTTATACGAATGATTAGTGATGCCTTTTGGCCTAATTAATGCACCTAGCACTTTCATGAGATTGATGAATCCTATTTTGTGTTTACATTAGAAAGTTTGTAGTGATTTATTTTGATGATATACTTGTGTACAACAAAAAGTTAAATGAGCATGTAACACATTTAAAAACTGTTTTTGAAGTGCTTAGAAAAGAAAAGTTACATGCTAATATAAAGAAATGCACTTTTTACACTAATGAAATTACTTTTCTTGATATGTTGTTAATGATAAAGTGATACATATTGATCAAGAAAAAGTAAAGTAATCAAGGAGTGGCCAAAACCCACTAGTGTTAGTGATGTTAGAAGTTTTCATGATCTTGCTAGCTTTTATAGAAGATTCATTAAAGATTTTTCTACAATTGCCACACCATTAACTAAATACATAAAAAAGAATATAGGATTTAGATGGGGTAAACTGTTAGGGATCGAGTGACACTAAGAGGGGGCGGGTGAATTAGTACAGTGGTAAAGAACGATAAATTTCTGCGATTTAAAACAAGTTCGAAAACTTCGTATAATTAAAATCACGTTTTTGACTAAAATCGATTTCGATTAAAACGTAATGGAAAGTGCTTAAAGTAGAAAGATGAGAGTAGTGAACTTAGCAAAGTAAAGGTTTCAAAAAGATAAATGCATGAACATAAACGCAAACCGTTTTTATAGTGATTCGGTCATTTGGCTTACATCCACTCCCGATTCCTCTTTGCTTGAGGCCACCGGCTTTCCACTAGCTATCCTCCTTCCAACGGGCGAGGATGAACTCCCTTACAATAACTCTCCTTTTGACAGGCTTAGGAGGTAACCCTTACAATGCCTCTCAACCCTCTCTAAGGCTAGATCACACTTTAGAATAAGAGGGAAGTTTTTAACACAATTTCAATAAAGTTTTCCCTTCTTCTTTCTCAGTTTTTGTGTGTATTTGATCCAGGGGTATTTATAGGTCTAAAGAGGATTTAAATTTGGAGCTCAAATTTGAATCACTTTTGGTTTTTCCAGTGCTGGCGGTGCCACCGCCTGTCAGTTTGTCATTGACAGTGGTATCTTGGGCGGTGCCACCGCTGGGCTTCTTTGCCCGATGGTACCATCGCCCAGCCAATGGTGCCACCGCTTGGGCTCTCAGGTCGTAGGCGATGCCACCACCCCAGCTTGGGTGGTGCCATTGCCCGAGCTCTCGAGTCCTGGGCGGTGCCACCGCCCGGCACATTCTAGCTCACTAGTTAAGCCTTAAACTCAACCCAAACCAGTCCGAAACAAGGCCCATATGGCTCCTACTTGGGTTATAGGATTAACACATAATCCTAACCCAAATTATCATGCTAACTATGAAATTAAAGACATTTCCTAAGCTATTATAAAGTTTGACAAGTCAAGACTTCTTCTAGCGAGCTTCCGGTGAACTTCCGGTGGTCTTCTGACGAACCCTCTGAAACCATTTTGCAAACTCCCGACAAGCTCCTAGACTTCATGATGATCTTGGCGAGTTCCAACGAGCTTCTTTGGCAAGCTCCGATCTTTCTTGGTAAGCTCTGTGAACTTCTTACGAACCTTTCGACGAACTTCTGAAAACCCTTCGGTAAGCTCCCTACTCGTTCTCGGCCAGTTCCGGTAGCACTCCCAACGAATCTTCGGACTTCTGTCGAACTCTCGAATTCCCAACGATCCATCATACTTGTCTTCCGACACTTTGTTTCGCTTTACATCTTCAGTGTTATCGTAGTTAATCCTGCACACACACAAACAAAAACTCTACTTTGATCTAGATAGTTATTACAACGTGAATTAACATTCAGTTGCTTGGCATGTCATTAGTCGACGCTTCGTCCGATTCTTCGGCGCATCGTCCTCTCTTGCGTTTTATTGCCCAATCGACGGTTGGCCTCCATAACCCCGATATCCTTGGTGTAACATGCTATTCTTGGCCCGATGCCCGACGTACGAAGCCTTCTGCTGATTGTCGATCGAACCTCCAGCTCGACATCCAATATCTTGACGTGATCACTTCCGGCGCAACATCAATTCCTCCAACGTCAATTGCCTAATCCTGATTGATAGCAGTCCTGCATCACTCAAAATGCAATTAGACAATAAAACATAATCAATTAGTTTCATCATCAAAATCCAAGATTCAATAATCTCTCTTTTTTTTATGATGACAACTAATTAATGACTAACGGAGTTAACCATAACTCCCCGGAGTTTAACCAAACTCCCCCTATCAATATGCCATTGATAGAACACTTTGATTTATCCTAAATCCAAGCAACATTCATAACATGTTATGAGAAAAACATTAATTCATCATGTAAATATATAAAATATTCAATTCAATGCATGAAATTATCAATCTACTTCTCCTCCTACATCAACAAAAAGGAGAAGTTGCATCATAGCTAGTTTAAAAGATATGCAAGTTTTAGAACACACTAGCTATTAATCACATCATACAACATTTAAGCATAACTTTACGATACAACATCCAATCATACCATTCAATCATAGCAAGTTTAAAGATATGTAAGATAACACTTGTTGTGATGGTATTCATGATCTCAAGTTTTTCTATTCTCCTTTGAGAAGTGCAAGGAAATAGTATTTAAAGATGTGGAAGATGCACTTTCTTTGGTTCCTTTGCGATATGCATGTAATTTTGTAATTTCTTTCTTCTCTTTTGAGAAGAGCAAGCTTGCATGTTTTACTTTCTTTTTCAATGCGCAAGCTAGCAATTTTTCTCCCCCTTTATCATTCTCAAAAAGAAGGGAAGATGCAATATTGTAATTGATTTCCCTTTTCATCAAAATGGTAAATGAGATATTAGAAACAAATATTGACATCAGTGTTTCTATTATCAAAATTTAAGTCATGAGTATGAATTCATTATTCAAGCCAACAAGCTAGCTATTTTGCTTTGTGATGCACATGCTAGTAACAAATCTTCTCCCCCTTTGTTTTTGTCAAAAAGAAGGGAAGAGTGTAATTCTTTTCCCTTTACATGAATTTTGAAACTATGACAATCAATAAAGATAAAAAGAAGGTTTATATCTATGAATTCATCAAGCAAATTTCATTCAAGAATAAGACATCAAGATCACGATATATATAACAATTTTCTTAAAAGGATTTTGATTAAAAAAGAATTCAAGTTGTTAATCCAAGAGATCAAGATCATGAATTGTAAATATTCTCTTTAGCATCAATTTTCAATTCATGATAAAGGGTATACAACCAAGAATCATGATACAAATAAAATATATCATTCTCATAGATCAAGTCATGATTCAATGATTCATCATAAAGTAAATTTTATTTATATCAAATATTCAATTTACCACACAAGGCAAAGAAATCATGTCACTTCAAGGATATAATATCAAGGCTCAAGAAGAATATGATTCATTTGAGAATGGATAGCACAAAGAGCATTTTGATTCATGCATAAGAATTTTCATCAAGATCACATTTCATAAGAATCAAGATATCAAGATCACGAATTCATAAAAATTTAAGTATTGAATTCCAAGAAATCAAAAGACAAGTTACATTTCATTTAAAGAATTTTTTTTGATAAAACGGAAAGAGCATGGTAAACGATCTTGATTTATAAAGAACTTCAAGTTATAATTGTCAATATCATGATTTCAATAAAATTTCTTTATAGCAAAATGAAATCTTTTAGAACTTGATTCAAGCATTAAATACATCTTACAAGTCATAATTCGAAAAGATTCAAGAATTACTAAAAGAAAAATCATTCAAGTTCAATTTGACTACTTCATACTTATCATTAAAATCATTTTCATAAATTCATATAGATGGATTATTTAACACATCATCAAAATCTCATTTATAATTCAAGTGATTTACAAAATATCATAAATGAATTAATCACTTGTCTTTTATTTGAAAATTCCAAAACTTAAAAAAAAAAAGAGATGTTCAAGAAACATACATTTCTCTTTTATGATTTGTATTGATTTCGTATAAACATGTCTTTGTCTTCTTTTATGTTGAATAGAAACAAGCATGAATGTTCAAGACATAAAGGCTAAATCTCATAAAGTAAATTGTCAAGTATGATTTTAAATATTAATTTTCAAGCCATGATAAAAAGAGTAAGTCAAAGATTCAATCATCTCATGTCATGAATTCCGAAAGGCATCACATTAAAAAGGATATTTCAAAAAAAAATATCGACAAGTAATTCATTTGTATCATTTCATTTGAATTCATGATTCATTTGGAAAGTTCTCCTCTTTAGTGAATAAAAAGGAATTATAGGAGAATAAAATGAATTAAGGGAGATAGAACATGGTTGAAGCATTGAATATGATTCATATTTAAAATGTATCTTACGTCGTAAATATGAATCAAGCAATTTGTCAAATCCAAAATCATCATCAAAATTATATTCAATAAATTCATACATGACAAGTATAGATTTATTGAAAAATTGATAAGATAGATGATTGCATTTTATTTTTATAAATTTCCATTCATGTGATTTGCTTCTTATAAGCATGCCTTTACCTTAAAATGAAATGTTAACGTTTAAGATGGAAAGGCAAATTTCATCATAAAGATCATGAAATTGTAACTCATTAAGTATGCGGCATTTTCCAAAATTGGTTCAAGAGATTCATTAATTTTAATAGGATAGAAAATACATTTTCATTTTATGATTTACTTCATGTAAGCATGCCTTTGTCTTTAATAAAAATGAGTATCACATTCAAGAGTGAAAAGGCAAATTTTTTAAAACAAATCATTGAGCATGATTCCATAACTTTTAAGTATGATAACATCCTTTTAATATTTTCATTTCATCATTATCAAGAATGATGTCATAAGGTGTGCGCAAGTCTTTTATGAAAATATGTTTCAACATTTAAAAAACAAGACATAAGTTTCATCATAAAACCGTCAAGACCAAATACATAAAAAATGATAGCACATTTTCAATTTTTATGTAAAAGGCCATGCATTATGTTGAAAGCAAAATCATCAATATGCGTGCTACTATCTTTAATCACATTTTGTGTGCAAGCATTATCATGAAACATGCCATTATCATGATGATGCATTTTTTGTATAACAAACAATGCATCTTGTTTTGAAAACAAGATCAACATGAATTCATCACGATCATACATTTTTTTTTTTTACATGTTTCATATTAGGTTGAGTATGTTCAAGAGATGTTTATGAAAGTGTCAAGCATCATGTTTAGAGACAATGTAAAACATCAAGATACACATGCATGGGTTAATCCTTTTAGGTGTACAAACATTATCATAAATCATACAATCATCATTTATATTTTTAATTTTTAAAAATTATTAAAAAGAAAAAGCATAAAAAAATTCCTACCAACTATGTCAAGCAACTCATGAAAGGATCATATAATTTCAAAATAAGGTGAAAGCATTTCGGGTGAGTTACTTACCTTGTTGTCGAAAACTGTCAAAGCATAGTTTGCGTCTTCATCCTTTTTGTGCGCTTTCCTCTTCTTCATTTTTGTGTGCTCGTCTTTGGACTATTCCAGTTTCTTGCGTTCATAGCAAGAGTTGGTGTTCTTTTCATTTGTATTCTTTAACTCATGTTTAATGAACTTTTTAAATTTTAATGTCAAAAGTTCAACATTCTCAACATTGTCATTATCACTTGAGTCATTACTCAAGTGACATTTTATAGTCCTAAGTGCCAAATCCTTCCTGTTCTTTGGAAGATGGTTCATATGTTCATCGAGTTCATTGTGTTCCAAGAATGTCATTTCATAGGTCATTAAAGACCTAATGAGTTCTTCAAGAGATAAGTCATTTAAATTTTTAGCTTCTTGTATAGCCATTACTTTTGGATCCCACCCTTTTGGAAAGAATCTTAAAATCTTATTTACTAAATCAAAACTCAAAAAATATTTACCAAGATTTTTCAAACTATTGACGACATCCGTGAAACGGGTGTATATGTCGCCGATAGTTTCGCTTGGTTTCATATGAAAAAGCTCAAAATCGTGCATCAAAATGTTAACTTTCGAGTCTTTGACTCTACTCATTCTTTCATGTATGACTTCTAGTGTGTGCCAAATATCAAAAGTCGTTTTGCACATAAAAATCCGATTGAACTCGTTCTTGTCCAAAGCGTAAAATAAGGCATTCATAGCCTTTGCATTTAAAGAAAAAGATTTTCTCTCTAAATTCGACCATTCGTTCATCGGTTTAGAGGGAAGTTAAAAATGGTTTTCAACAACATTCCACAAATCCAAATCCATTAAAAGCAAGAAAACTCTCATTTGAGTTTTTCAATAGGTATAGTCCGACCCGTTAAACAATAGAGGATGACCAACCGAAAAGCCCTCTTGAAAGCCATGAAGAGCTATTTCTCATGGGTGTAAATCTGAATAAGAAATAACAAGGCTCTGATACCAATTGTTAGGGATCGAATGGTACTAAGAGGGGGGGTAAATTAGTACAGCGGTAAAGAACGATAAATTTCTGTGATTTAAAACAAGTTCGAAAACTTCGTATGATAGAAATCATGTTTTTGACTAAAACCGATTTTGATTAAAGCGTAATGGAAAGTGCTTAAAGTAGAAAGATGAGGGTAGTGAACTTAGCAAAGTAAAGGTTTGTAGAAAGATAAATGCATGAACATAAACACAAACTGTTTTTATAGTGGTTCGGTCATCCGACCTACATCCACTCCCAATTCCTCTTCACTTAAGGCCATCGGCTTTCCACTAGCTATCTTCCTTCCAACGGGCGAGGATAAACTCTCTTACAACACCTCTCTTTTTGACGGGCTTAGGAGGTAACCCTTACAAGGCCTCTCAACCCTCTCTAAGGCAAGATCACACTTTAGAATAAGAGGGAAGGTTTTGATACAATTTCAACAAAGTTTTTCCTTCTTCTTTCTCAGTTTTTGTGTGTATTTGATCCATGGATGAGAGGGGTATTTATAGGCCTCAAGAGGATTCAAATTTGGAGCCCAAATTTGAATCACTTTTGATTTTCTCGATGCTGGCGGTGCCATCGCCTGTCAATCTATCACTGACAGTGTACTGGGCGGTGCCACCGCCTAGCCAAGCGATGCCACCGCTTGGGCTCTTGGGTCTGGAGCGATGCCACCGCCCCAGCCTGGGCGGTGCCATCACCTGGGCTCTCGGGTCTTGGGCAGTGCCACCACCCGACACATTCCAACTCATTGGTTGGGCCTTAAACTCGGCCCAAACCAGTCCGAAACAAGGCCTATGTGGCCCCTACTTGGGTTATAGGATTAACACCTAATCCTAACCCAAATTATCATGCTAACTACAAAATTAAAGATATTTCCTAAACTATTATAAATTTCGATAAGTTAAGACTTCTTCCAACGAGCTTCTGGTGAACTTTCGGCGGTCTTCTGACGAACCCCCAGAAACCGTTCTGCAGACTCCCGGCAAGCTCCTAGACTTCACGATGATCTTGGTGAGTTCCAACGAGCTTCTTTGGCAAGCTCCAATCTTTGATGGCAAGCTCCATGAACTTCCGACGAACCTTCCAGCGAACTTTCAAAAACCATTCGGCAAGTTCCCTACTCGTTCTCGGCCAGTTCCTGTTGGGAAATCCTTCAAGGGAGTGACATCACATGCGCAGCGGAAGAACAGAAAACAAAACCCCAAATTTTCCGTAGAAAGTTTCCGTCGTCGTGCGAAGATCGGTGCGTCAAAAATAAATCCTCAAAACTACACGTGTAAAAGAAAATACCTAGGGAGATCGTATATCCCTGAATCCCTGCATATCTGTAAGAGAGGATGAAGGAGGTCAAGCGTCATCCTCTCTAGCGGTATCCATATGGCAGGGATTGCAACGATGCACCTCTCTCTCTGGGGAGAGGAGAATAGGAGGTGGATATCAAAAGAAACCCCAGGCCAATAGAGCATTGGTTCCCTCCTATTTATAAAGGCCCTCTGAAAACCCTAATGAATCTTTTGCCCTATTGGGTATTGGATCTCCATCCAATTACCCAAGCCTCTTGGATTAGTGGGTCTCTACCCAATAATCTCTTATTAGCAATTATTGGATCTCATCTCAGGATCCAATAATTCATGGGCTTAATGGATATCCAATAAGATGGGGAGTTCAGCGGATATCTCATATCTAAACCTCTACTCGTCGCAACACCTACCATATGTGTGTGACCCTCTAGGCCCAATATCGAGCTGGCTGTGAGTCATACTTGTCAGAACTCCTTTTGACTTAGTGAATTATTATCTCTATAATAATTCACCCAACTCATCGATTGCAGACGTACCAGGCCACTACGTCGCTGCCCCCAAACGATACAGGGGAATCCAAAACTTTGGACCTTTCTGTCCTCAGTTATCATGTATCTATAGTCCCTCATCCATCCAATATCCCAGAGACCCTATATCGGGCATGGTGCTGTCAGGCCCATACGGTCTCTCCTCGAGTCTTGCTCTTGTCGAATTCTCCCGGAGAACTCTTTCTCTCTCAATCCGAATAACCTTGGCTAAGGATTTGTTTGAGCAAGAACATATGGGATATTTCTTTCATGATACTAAGAGTGGATGATCCTCTATTGACACTCAATAGCCATCGTAAGATTGGCTACCACTCCCAATAACTGGCTGCACTAGATCTGGAACTTTCCAAACCTATAAGTCCGGTACCAAAGAGTGGAGTACTCATACAGGACATCCTTGGTGTCTCAAGTTTAAGGACCAGATACACTACTGGGACTACGGAATCGCTGTCTGACATGAGGTATTAATAACCATCCAGCATTCCGTAGGCGGATCAATCAGTGAACTCATTCCCCAATGAGCATCTGCACTATACCCTTAGTGTCCCCACCTGAGTAGCTATGAGACCAGCTACCTCCATCATATGGATAGGTATACAGCACACCAGTCTATCTGGTTATCTCGATGTCCTTCTCGAGTAACCTATGACCAAGATAAATCAGGGTCTGTGTTTAAAGGTGAATCGGTCTCATTATCATGATTTCATCACGATCCGATTCACATTGCACAGATCCAAGGACATCACAATATATGCAACACGTAAGATAAAGTGATAAAACACCTAATAATAAGCAAAGAAAAAAAATGCATATCAAGTCATAAGTGCCATCACTCATATGATTGGCTTACAGGGCACATATGACTAGCAATCTCCCACTTGACCTAAAGCCAATCACCAACATGTCTGATCCCCATCAGACCTTTGTGACACTCAAAGACAATCTGAGTCAATGGCTTTGTCAGTGGATCTGTAATGTTATCATCAGATGGAACACTTTCCACTACTATATCTCTTCGGGCCATGATCTCTCTAATAAGTTGGAACCTCCTTAGAACACTTCTGATGAGACCCGGGTTCCCTTATTTGAGTAATCATCCCGTATTTGTCGCAATATAAAGGAATCGGCTCCTCGCTGCTCGGGACGGCTCCTAGATCCATGATAAACTTCCTCATCCAGACTCCCTCCTTTGCTGCCTCTGTCGTAGCAATGTATTCCGCCTCTATGGTCGAGTCAGTAGTAATGTCTTACTTGGAACTCTTCCAGCATACTGCTCCTCCATTCAGGGTGAACATATACTCTGAATTAGACTTGCTATCATCGACATCAGACTGGAAGCTCGAGTCCGTGTAGCCCTCAACCCTGAGGCTACTACCTCCATATACCAGTAAAAGATCCTTAGTCCTTCTCAAGTACTTAAGGATACTTTTTACTACTTTCCAGTGCTCCAAGCCCGGATCTGTCTGATATCTGCTCGTGACACTCAGAGCATGCGCTATATCAGGCCTAGTACATACTATAGCATATATGATAGATCCTATCGCTGATGCATATGGTATCATATCCATGTATGTCCTTTCTTTAAGAGTCTTTGGGGACATACTCCTAGAAAGTGATATTCCATGTCTCATTAGTATGAGACCTCTCTTGGAATTTTTCATGCCAAACCTTTTGACAATGGTGTCTATGTACGTGGATTGGGACAAGCCAAGCATCCTCTTGGATCTATCTCTATAGATCCATATCCCCAATATGCAGGATGCTTCCCCTAAGTCCTTCATTGAGAAGTGCCTAGATAACCAAGTCTTTACTGTGGTGAGCATTCCTACATCATTCCCAATGATCAGGATATCATCCACATATAATACCAAAAAGGTGATAGTGCTCTCACTTACTTTCCTGTACACACAAGGCTCATCTTCGTTCTTAACGAAATCATAAGATCTGATCACCTCATCAAATCTTATGTTCCAACTTTGGGAAGCTTGCTTCAATCCATAAATGGACCTAAGCAACCTGTATACCTTATCTAGGTTATCCCTAGACACGAATCCCTCAGGCTGTATTATATACACCTCCTCCTCGAGGTTACAATTGAGGAATGCAATTTTGATGTCCATCTGTCAGATCTCATAATCATAGTGTGCTGCAATAGCCAATATAATTTGAATGGATTTTAGCATGGCTATAGGTGAGAAAGTTTCATCATAGTCAACACCTTGCCTTTGACGATACCCCTTAGCCACTAGCCTTGCTTTATAGGTCTCTACCTTTCCATCTGCTCCAATCTTTTTTTTGAAGATCCACTTATAGGTAATGGGTACAATACCCTCGGGTGCATTAACTAGATTCCAAACCTTGTTGGAGTACATGGAATCCATTTCTGAATTCATGGCTTCTTGTCATTTCCCAGAGTCTATGCTCATAATAGCCTCCTCGTAGGTCTAAGGATCAATATCCTCAACATCGTCTCTTCTGATATGTCCCACATATCTCTCAGGAGGATGGGATACTCTATCGGACCTGCGTAAAATTGGAACTTGTATGTTAGGTATCTGAACAGATTTTGGAATGGTGGTTGAGCTAGGTTCTCCAACCTCGCTCAACTCTATCATGCTCCCACTATCTCCACCAAGAATGTGTTCCTTCTCAAGAAACATTGCTCTCTTAGCTACAAAAACCTTTTGGTCCTCAAGGTGATAGAAATAATACCCATAAGTTTCCTTAGGGTATCCCAAGAACTTGCACCATTCAGTTTTGGTTATAACCTAGCCTACGATGCCACAAATATGCATTGTTCACCTCTTCTCATTTTCTCTTAGACTCACTTACACTCATGATATGTGGAGTTATATCTAGCATAAATAAACCATTATGCAATGTTTCTCTCGTGATGATCTGATCATCTAATATTATTGAACAATCATTGTTCTCAAAAACTAATTTATATCCAGTAACTATCAAAGACGAAATGGAAATAATATTTTTGATAATAGAAGGAACATAATAGCATGCATCTAATGCAATAATAGCTCCGCCAGGCAGATGTAAGGTGACCTTGCCAACAGCCACTATAGTAACCTTTGCTCCATTGCCCATCTTAAGGTCCATCTCGCCTCTATTCAATCTCCTAGGTCCTTCCAGAACCTGCAACGAATTGCAGATATGATAAGCACTCTTGGTATCCAATACCCATGTGTTATCATAAGATTCTGACAAATGGAGACTGATCATGAATGTACCTGAAGCTTCTCTAAGCTTCTGTTTCTCCCTTTATGCAAGGAATTCTTTGCAGTTCCCCTTCTAGTACCCATCTTTGCCGCAATGAAAGCACTGGCCTTTGTCCTTTGTTGGGTCTTTCTTGGCAACCTTTGCCTTACCCATTTTACCCTTACCCTTGCCCTTCTTAAGGGTCTTCTCAGCCTTCCTTTTCTTTCTGGTCTCACCAGCATAGAGAATTGGCTTCTCTTTCTTGATGGTGCTCTCTACTTCTCTCAACATATTGAGGAGCTCTGGGCAAGTCACCTCAAGTTTATTCATATTAAAATTCATTATGAATTGAGAAAAGGAATCTGGTAGAGACTGAAGCACAAGATCCACACACAGGTTATCCTCTAGGACCATTCCTAGACCTGTGAGTTTCTCGATCCACTCAATCATCTTAAGGACATGGTTCTGAACCCGTGTCCCCTCAGTCATCCTGGCACGGAAAAGACTTTTTAATATCTCATATCGCTGAGTTCTTCCCTATTCCTCAAACAGTTTGTGGAGATGCAAGAGTATAGAATTAGCATCCATTTTCATGCTGTCTTTGTAACTCAGTAGTCATAGAGGCCAACATATAACACTGAGCAAGAGTGGAATCATCTAAGTACTTCACATAATAAGCGATCTCATCCTCGCTGCCCCTTCGTTGGGCGTAGGGATCACTGTATCAAGGACATACGCGATTTTCTTCGCTGTGAGAACGATTCTCAGATTGCGAAGTCAATCCGTATAATTTGGACTAGTGATGTGGTTGGCATCAAATATGCCACGTAAAGGATTTAAAAGCGACATTTTCTGAAATTAAAGATGTAGCAGAAATAAATAACATACAGACTTTGTAAAAATTAAACAGTTAAGATAAGGACTTCTATCTTAATATACTCCCACTAATTTTTTGCGAGACACATAACACCCTCCGGTATGTGAATCGGAGACCCCCAACAGATCTCTAGTGGGGATCAGGATCTAATCGGTATCTTAACGTAACCTTGAGGGACTCGATCAATCACGTTAAGCCCGTAAAGGTGGGCAACTCTTGTCAATCACAACTCCTTGTGATTCCTATCCTATTCGACCTCCAAACCACCATGGCCTTAAGGGACTCGACCAACCATGATGTTCGGTTAAGTTATCACCATGGTTACAAGATGAGTCTGATTTGGTAATATACTCTCGAGGGACTCGACTAAGCATATCATGTCCTCAGGTCACCGGTGACATCTCTATGTCATAGATAAGATAGCGAAACATGATATAGGTGAGTCTCGAGGGACTCGACCAACTCAACCTACACCGGGAATCAGTTCCTACCTATAACGATGGAAGACCACGTGGGTCAATCTAATTACCTCATGTTTACTGACTTAATATTATTAATGGAGAGGATTTTTGATTTGGTCTCCTAACATAATGTGTCACACATATACGTATTTAATATATATATCTACATCGCATGCAAATATATATATATATACATATCTAGTAGGTGTATATCTAATCACACATCATATTAGTAATCACACCAGATGATCATGGACCACATCATAATGTGATCAGGCCCTAGCTAGTGACCCCAATCACTCACATCAAGATCTATATGTACTTCGGCACATCTCTATGCCCTGTGATCGTCCAACTCGCTTCGTCGGATCCGTCGGCATCTCAACGCATCTCCATACGTTGGATCATCTGTCTCAGTCTCGTGAGTCACGCTACCGCTGCGCCTCCTCATGTAATTATAACATAATTACAGGCACGCAAGCCCGACAATAAATAAGAAAAGAATAGAGGATCGCAGGCCCCAATAATAATAATCATATGTACACACATCACATCATAGGTCCATGATCATCTGTCCACATCATACATCACATGTATATGTTATTTTATAGGACTACCAGATAAAGAAAATAATAGTTAATTAACCTATTTAATTAACATATTTATTTATTTTGAAATCAGGGACATAAAGGAAAATTTTGAATTCCTAAGGGTATTTTGGTAATTTGACCAAAAGATATTTTGATAATTTTATCAAAAGGGACAGAATATGGAATTTCTGAAATTTCAAGGGGTATTTTGGTAATTCTATCAAAAGGGATAGAATCTGAAATTTTTAAAATTCCGAGGGGTAAAACCATCTTTTGCCCTAAAACCCTAATCCCTCATGCTTACTGGGCCTGCGGCCACCGCCACCCTATCGGCGGTGCCCCTTGCGTGTGGGGAGGGCGGCGGTGCCCGTCGGTGCGGGCGCCCAGCGCCGACGCCTCCGCGGCGTTGGATTTCCCAACAATTCCGACAGTACTCCTAACGAATCTTCGGACTTTCGTCGAACTCTCGAACTCCCAACGATTCATCACACTTGTCTTCCAGCACTTTGTTTCGCTTTACGTCTTCATCGTTATCGTAGTTAATTATGCACACACAAACAAAAACTCTACTTCGATCTAGGCAGTTATTACAACGCGAATTGACATTCAATTGCCCGGCACGTCATTGGTTGGTGCTTCGTCCGATTCTTCGACGCATCGTCCTCTCTTGCGTTTTATTGCCCAATCGGCGGTTGACCTCCGCAACCCCGATATTCTTGGCGCAACACACTCTTCTTGGCCCGATGCTCGACGTACGAAGCCTTCTACCGATTGTCGATCGAACCTTCGGCTCAGCATCCAATATCCTGACATGATCACTTCCGGTGCAACGTCAATTCCTCCAACGACAACTGTCTAATCCTGATCGATAGTAGTCCTGCATCAATCAAAATGCAGTTAGACAATAAAACACAATCAATTAGTTTCATCATCAAAATTCGAGATTCAACATAAACAGCAAGATGATGCTTTTAACTTATTTAAAGACAAACTCAATTTAGCACCTTTGCTTACTTTACCTAACTTTGCTAAAAACTTTTGAGATTGAGAGTGATGCAAGTGGAATAGGTATTGGAGGAGTCTTAATGCAAGAAGGCAAACCCATTGCATTCTTTAATGAGAAGCTAAGTAGAGCATGTCTTAACTACTCAACATATGATAAGTAATTTTATGCTCTAGTTGGAGTGTTAGAGACATGATAGTACTATCTTTGGTACAAGAAATTCATTATATACACCAATTATGAATCTTTGAAATATCTCAAAAGACAACGAAAACTAAGTTGTAAGCATACAAAATGGGTAGAGTTTATTGAATCCTTTCTATATATCATCAAGTACAAACACGGTAAGGAAAATGTGATTGTCGATGCTCTTTCTAGAAGGTATGCTCTAATTTCTAAACTTGATGCAAAATTATTGGGTTTTGAATATATTAAAGATTTATACAATTCTGACTATGATTTTGCCAATATTTATGGGGCACATGAGCAAGTGGGTTTGATAAGTTCTTCAGGCATGATGGTTTTCTTTTCAAAGAAAATAAGCTGTGTTCCTTAATGTTCAATGAGAGAATTACTTATGAGAGAAGCACATAGTGGAGGTTTAATGGGACATTTTGGAGTTAGAAGAACTTTAGATGTGTTAAATGATCTTTTTTTTTTTGCCATGCATAAAAAGAGATGTTGAAAGATTGTGTGATAAATACATCACTTATAAACAAGCTAAATCTAAAGTAATACCTCATGGATTGTATGCACCCCTTTCTATAGCTAGTGAGCCTTGGATTGATATATCCATGGACTTTGTCTTAGGTTTACCTAGGTCAAAGGAGAGAGAGATTCTATTTTTGTTATTGTTGATCGATTTAACAAGATGACACATTTCATTCCTTGTCACAAAACAGATGATGCAATATATGTTGCGGGGCTGTTCTTAAAAAATGTGAGATTACATAGAATCCCAAGGACAATTGTGAGTGATAGAGGTGTGAAGTTCCTTAGCCACTTTTGAAAAACACTTTGGAGTAAGTTAGGTACAAGGTTGTTGTATTCAACCACAAACAGATGGACAAATAGAGGTGATAAATCGAACTTTATCAACACTTTTGAGAACTATAATTTAAAAGAATTTAAAAAATTGGGAGGAATGTTTGCCACATGTGGAGTTTGCTTATAATAGAAATATGCATGCTACAATAAACCATTCCCCATTTGAAGTTGTGTATGGGTTCAATCCATTAACTAATTTTGTGCATGAAAAAGTCAGGACACAAATTGAAAAGAAAACTCTATAAAATGATAAATAACATAATAAAGGCCGAAAGTAAGTAGTATTTGAACCTAGTGATTAGGGGTAGGCATGTTGAGATCTAGAGCGGCACTAAGATGGGTGAATTAGTGCAGTGGTAAAGAACGATAAACTTTCGACAATTTAAACACTTGTTTAGAAAACTTCATACGATAAAAAATGATTTCGATTAAATCGTATTGGAAACGTGTTTAGCTTGAAAGTATTAAGAGAAGAAGGATGGTAGTGAACAAGTAAAGTAAATAGGTTTGCAGAAAGATAAAGAGCAATAAAGTAAATGCAAATTGATTTTATAGTGGTTCGGTCATACGACCTACGTCCACTCCCTATTCCTCTCCTCTTGAGGCCACCGACTTTTCCACTAGTTGTCTTCCTTCTAAGAGTGAAGACCAACTCCCTTACAATACTCTCCTTTTGACGAGCTTAGGAGGTAACCCTTATAAGGCCTCTTACCCCTCTCTTAGACTAAATCATACTTAAAGCTTAGAGGGAAGATTTTGACACTATTACAATAGAGTTTTTCCTTTTTCTTTCTTAGGTTTTGTGTGTTCTTCAACCATGAATGAGAGGGATATTTATAGGCCTCAAGGTGATTCAAATTTGGAGCCCAAATTTGAATCATCTTGGATTTTCAAGTTACTAGCGGTACCACCGCTAGTGTTGGGCAATACCATCACCCAAGCTTTTTGACCTTGTCAGTGTATTGGGTGGTACCACCGCTTGACACACTAACATGGTTAGTGTGTTGGACGATACCACCGCACGAGCCAGTGGTGCCACCGCCTAGGGCACTCTGCCCCAAGCAGTACCACCGCCCAGATCACTTGGGTTGCTAGACCTAAGCGGTGCCACCGCCCCAATCTGACGGTGCCACCGCCAGACAGATCCAGCACACTTGGTTGGGACTTAAACTCGACCCAAACCAGTCCGTTATTAGGCCCAATTGGCCCCTACTTGGGTTATAGGATTAACACCTAATCCTAACCCAAATTAGTATGCTAACTATGAATTTTAAAGACATTCCTAAGCTATTACAAAGTCTGGCAAGTCAAGACTTAGTCCGGCGAGCTTTCGGCGAACTTTCGGTGGTCTTCCGATGATCCCTCGGACACCATTCTACGGACACCCGACAAGCTCCTAGACTTCACGATGATCTTGGCGAGTTCCAACGAGCTTCTTCGGCAAGCTCTGATCTTTCTCAATGAGCTCCATGAACTTTCAACGAACCTTCCGGCAAACTTTCGAAAACCCTTCAGTAAGTTCCCTACTCGTTCTCAACCAGTCCCAATAGCACTTCGACGAATCTTCAGACTTCCATCGAACTCTCGAAATTCTAACGATTTCATCGCACTTGACTCCAGCACTTTGCTTTGCTTTATATCTTTATCATTATCATAGTTAATCCTACACACACAAGACAAAACTCTAATTCGAGCTAGACAATTACAATGCGAATTAACATTCTGTTGCCCAACACGTCATTGGCCTATCGGCGCTTCGTCCGATTCTTCAGCACACCGTCCTCTCTTGTGATCCGTTGCCCAATCAACGATTGACTTTCGCAACCCCGATAACCTTGGTGCAACCCACTCTTTTTGGCTCGATGCTCGACATCCGAAGCTTTTTGCCGATTGTCGATCGGACCTCCGGCTCGACATCCAATATCCTAACATGATCACTTCCGACGCAACGTCAATTCCTCGTATGTCAACTATCTAATTCTGATCGATAGTAGACCTGCGTAACTCAAAACGTAGTTAGACCACAAAACACAATCAATTAGTTTCATCATCAAAATCCGAGATCTAACAGTCTCTCCCTCTTTTATGATGACTGACGGAGTTAACCTTAACTCCTTAGAGTTTAAACAAACTCCCCCTATCAATATGCCATTGATAGAATACTTAGATTATCCCAAATCCAAGCAACATGTTATGAAAAAATATCAAATCATGATGCAAACATATAAAATATTCAATCAACATTCATTGCATGAACTCATCAATCTACTTCTCCCCCTTTGTCATCAACAAAAAAAAGAAGTAATATTTAGCTAGTTTAAAAAATATGTAAGTTTTATAATCATACTAGCTATCAAGATATACATCGTAGCATGTTCTTTCGAGCTAGCAAATTTGGGTGTGCAAGTTAGCAAAAACTTTCTCCCCTTTTGTTTTTGTCAAAAGGAAGGGAAGAGTACATTTCTTTTCCCTTTACATGAATGCTTCAATCATGACAAAATAACAAATTTGTATCATAAATTTTCAACATATCGAGTCATGAATTCAAGGGAGTCATAAATCATGATATGAGGGAAATTTATGATAAGCAAGCAAGGAATAATGATAAGCAAGTTAGCATACTTTGTGATACGCAAGCTAGCTCCCTTTCAATTTTTCTCTTTTTGTAACTAAGTTTTGCCTTTACAAGCTATCAACCCCATTTTTTGCAATGAGCTAGTAATTTTATAAAATTTACAGCATTTTAGACATGCAAGCTCATGAGTTTAAAAATAATACAACTTTACAATTTCTTTCTTCTCTTTTGAGAAGAGCAAGCTTGCAAGTTTTGCTTTCTTTGTATGCTAGGAATTTTGCATTCATTTGCAATATGCAAACTAGCAAAACCCTTCTCCCCCTTTATTATAGTCAAAAAGAAGTGGAGGAATACAAGATTTGTAAGATCAACTTTTCATATCAATTCTAAATTTGCATCAATGAAAGTTTTACATTAATCTTTTAATCAAATCATGAACAAAGATCAATATCAAAATATATCATTCACAATTCATAATTATTCTTTTTAGCAAGATCAAGATCATGATTTTAAAAACAAATTCTAAACATATAGTTCCGAGAAATCAAAATCATGATTCACAAAGATTTTCTTTAGCGTCAATTTTCAATTCATGATAAAAGGAATACAACCAAGAATCATGATACATAAAAACATATCATTCTCATAGATCAAGTCATGATTCTTTGATTCATCGTAAAGCAAATAGCAAAGAGAACAACTTCATTCATGCATAAAAATTCTCATCAAGATTTCACAAAAACAAATTCCAAGTATCATGATACCAAGATCACATTATGTACAAAAGTTCAATTATCAAGATATCAATATCATGAATTCATAAAAATTTAAGTTTTAAGTTTCGAGAAGACAAATTGTATTTCATTTGAAAATTTTTCTTTTGATAATGGAGAGAACTTCATGTTATAATTGTCAAGATCATAATTTCAATAAAATTTCTTTATAGCAAAGTGAAATCTTTTAGATCTTGATTTAAACATTACAAATATCTCAAAAAGTCGTGATTCTTATAGATCAAGAGAAGAGTCAAGAATCATTAACAAATCATATTCAAATTCATAAAAGATATCAAGAAGAATAAAATTTCTTTTACTTCGATATTCAAACCATGACAAGTGATATATCAAACATTTGCATTAATATTTCAATCATCAAGTCATGTGTAGAAATAAGTATTGAAATGTAGGAAAAAAATAAAATTATGCATACAATGTCTCACCCATTAAAGTACATTCTCTCAAGTTGAGTATCGAAAAGTCAAGAGAAAACAATTTATGATTCATTTACATTTTTCTTCAATAACATTGGAGAATCATAAAAGAGTATGAAGTAAGAGATCTTAAAAAAAAGTTATCAAGATCACGATATAGATAAAACTCATTCTAGTTCAATTCATCAACTCCAAACTCATAATCAAATCATCAAAATCACTTTCATAATTTATGAAATTCATAAGATATCATGAAATCATTAATCTCAATAAGATGGAAAAGGCATTTTCTTTTTTTTAAGTGATTTTTTTAACACCATCAAAATCTCATTCATAAGAGATTCATAATGACAAATGGATTATTGATAAAATCATCAATTTCATGATTCATTTGGAAGGTTCTCCTCTTTAGTGACTAAAAAGATATATAGGAGAACAAAATGAATTGAGGGAGATAGAACATGATTGAAACATTTAACATGATTGAAGCATGATTCATATTTAAAATATATCCTACATTATAAATACAAATCAAGCATTTGTCAAATCCGGAATCATCCTCAAAATTACATTCAATAAATTCATATATGACAAGCATGGATTCATGAATTTTCTATAGAAAAATTGATAAGATTGAGGTAGAGGATTGCCTTTCGTTTTTATATGCGATTTACTTCTTATAACCATGCTTTTTCCCTTAATAAAAATAAATATCAATATTCAAGATGAAAAGACAAATTTTGTCATAAAGATCATTAAGTCGAATCACATTAAGCATATGACATTTTTCAAAAGATTCGATTCAAGAGATTCACATGGATTCACCAAAATCGAAAACTTTAGAGATAGAAAAATTTTCAAGAATCATGCATTTCCTTTTTATGATTTACTTCAAATAAGCATGCCTTTGTCTTTTAATGTCAAATTGAGACA
Organism: Musa beccarii; assembly: GCA_024322285.1. Taxonomy (NCBI): domain Eukaryota; kingdom Viridiplantae; phylum Streptophyta; class Magnoliopsida; order Zingiberales; family Musaceae; genus Musa; species Musa beccarii. The sequence continues at coordinate 9,637,930 of CM044402.1, read as the reverse complement.
GTCATAAAAGTTCAAGACGTAAAGGTAAAATCCATCAAGTTTTTTAAAGTCAAAAGATATAACACGTCATATAAAAATTCATCGTAAAAACGATTAAGACCAAATACACATTAGTTCAAAATGTGAGTCACTCATCATACATAATGTGTTTTATTTTAAGTTATTTATTTCATATAAGTGTGCTCATGTTTTAAAAGATGAGTATCAAGTTTAAATCCAAAACATGAGTATTGTCATCAAACTCATTAAGATCAAATGCATCACACATAAATCATCATGATAGTACATTTTCTCATTTTTATGTGTTTCAATTTAAGTGATGTGATCTTTCATAGGAATGTTCAAATTTTTCATATGAAAATGTCATGCATCATATTTAAAATCGAAAACATCATCAAAACCATTAAGATTCATGGCTTCATCATACACATTATTTCAAAATATGAGATTTCAATTTTCATTACTTCAATTCCTCATTAAGCATGATACAAAAATTTAAAGATCAAGCATAATACCATAAAGTATCTTCAAAATTTTTATATGAAAGTCAAGCATTAACACATAAGATTCGCTCATCATGCATAGTTTTAAAATATAAAATCATCAAGATAGATGTTCATTGATTTTATCTTATTAGGTGTACAAGCATGAGATGCAATTATCATTAAGACACTTTCAAGAATAACATACATAGATATGCATTAAGTTTAAGACCGAAATCCGATACGAAAAGCATACATGGAATTTATGCATTATCACAAATTACGTAATTATCATTCATAATTTTTTACTTTTCAAAAATTCTAGAAAGAAAAGCATAATATAATTTTTAAAAATATTTTTTTTTATTTTCTATCAACTAAATTAAGTACTCATGAAAAAGTCATATAATTTCAAAATAAGGTAAAAGCATTTCGGGTAAGTTACTTACCTCGTTGTTGAAACCCGTCAAAGCCCAGTTTGCCTCTTCTTTATTTGATTCGCCCTTGGGTGCCTTCCTCTTCTTTGGCCTCTTCCTCCATTCAAGTTTATTTTTTATTTTAGATTTTTGTTTAATGAATTTATTAAAATTAATTAAAAGTTCAATGTCATCTTCGTTGTCCTCGTCGCTTGAGTCATCACTCAAGTGGCATTTTATAGTCCGAAGTTTCAAATCCTTCCTGTCCTTTGGAAGGTGGTTCATGTGTTCATCGGGTTCAAAGAAACTCATTTCATAGGTCATTAATGACCCGATTAATTCTTCCAAAGGAAATTCATTTAGATTTTTAGTTTCCTATATCGCCGTTACTTTAGGATCCCACCTTTTTTGAAGAGATCTTAAGATCTCGTTAGTGAGTTCAAAATTCAAAAAATATTTACCAAGACTTTTCAAGCTATTGATGACATCCATAAAACGGGTGTACATGTCGCCGATAGACTCACTTAGTGTCATTTGGAAGAGCTCAAAATCATGCAATAAAAGGTTTATTTTTGAGTCATTGACTCTACTAGTTCCCTCGTGCATGATTTCAAGTGTTCGCCAAATATCAAAAACCGTTTTGCATGTAAAAATCCGATTGAACTCTTTTTTATCTAAAGCGCAAAATAAGACATTCATAGCCTTTGTATTTAAAGAAAAATATTTTTTCTCTAAATCCGACCATTCCTTCGTCAGTTTAGAAGAAAGTTGAAATCCATTTTCAACGACGTTCCATAAATCCAAATTCATAGAAAGCAAGAAAACTCATATTCGAGTTTTCCAATAAGTATAGTCCGATCCATTAAAGAACGAAGGACGAACAATCGAAAAACCCTTTTGAAAGCCGTGAAGAACCATTTCTTATGGCTGTGAATCTAAAAGAGAAATAACGAGGCTCTGATATTAATTGTTGGGATCTAGAGCGACACTAAGAGGGGGGGTGAATTAGTGCAATAGTAGAGAACGATAAACTTTCGACAATTTAAACACTTGTTCAGAAAACTTCGTATAATAAAAAATAATTTCAATTAAATCATATCGGAAACATGTTTATCTTGAAAGCATTAAGAGAAGAATGAGAGCAGTGAACAAGTAAAGTAAATAGGTTTGCAGAAAGATAAAGAGCAATAAAGTAAATGTAAACTGATTTTATAATGGTTCAGTCATACGACCTATGTCCACTCCTAATTCCTTTCCTCTTGAGGCCATCAGCTTTTTCACTAGTTATCTTCCTTCCAAGGGTGAAGACCAACTCTCTTATAACACTCTCCTTTTGACGGGCTTAGGAGGTAACCCTTACAAGGCCTCTTACCCCTCTCTTGGACTAGATCACACTTAAAGCTTAAAGGGAAGATTTTGACACTATTACAACAGAGCTTTTCCTTTTTCTTTCTCAGGTTTTGTGTGGTCCTCAATCATGAATAAGAAGGGTATTTATAGGCCTCAAGGTGATTCAAATTTGGAGTCCAAATTTGAATCATCCTGGATTTCCAAGTTACTAGCGATACCACCGCCAGTGTTGGGCAATACCACCACCCAGGCTTTTTGACCTTGTCAATGTATTGGGCGGTACCACCACCTAGCCTGGCAGTACCACCGCCTAATACACTGACATGGTAAGTGTGCTGGGCGGTACCACCGCCCTAGCCAACGGTACCATCGCCCAGTTTGGGTGGTGCCACCACCTAGACCACTTGGGTTGCTGGACCTGGGCGATGCCACCACCCCAGTCTGGTGGTGCCACTATCAAACAGGTCTAGCACATTTGATTGGGCCTTAAACTCGGCCCAAACCAGTCCATTATCAGGCCCAGTTGGCCATTACTTGGGTTATAGGATTAATACCTAATCCTAACCCAAATTAACATACTAACTACGAATTTTAAAGACATTCCTAAGCTATTACAAAGTTTGATAAGTCAAGACTTAGTCCGGCAAGCTTTTGGCGAACTTCCGATGATCTTTCAACGATCCCTCGGACACCATTCTGCGGACACCCGACAAGCTCCTAGACTTCACTATGATCTTTGTGAGTTCCGACGAGCTTCTTCGGCAAGCTTCGATCTTTCTCGGTGAGCTCCGCGAACTTCCGACGAACCTTCCGATGAACTTTCGAAAACCCTTCGGCAAGTTCCCTACTCGTTCTCGACCAGTTTCGGTAGCACTCCGACGAATCTTCGGACTTCCGTCAAACTCTCAAACTCCCAACGATTTCATCACACTTGACTCTAGCACTTTGCTTTACTTTATGTCTTCATCATTATCATAGTTAATCCTGCACATACAAGACAAAATTCTAATTCGATCTAGATAATTACAATGCGATTTGATATTCTATTGCCTGGCATGTCGTTGGCCTATCGGCACTTCGTCCGATTCTTCGGCTTGTGGTCCATTGCCAAATTAGCGGTTGACCTCTACAACCGCAATATCCTTGGCGCAACCCGCTCTTCTTGGCCTGATGTCCAACGTCCGAAGCCTTCTATCGATTGTCGATTAGACCTCTGACTCGGCATCCAATATCCTGACGTGATCACTTCCGGCTCAACGTCAATTCCTCCTGCGTCAATTGTCTAATTCTAATCGATAGTAGACCTACGTAACTCAAAACATAGTTAGACCACAAAATATAATCAATTAGTTTCATCATCAAAATTTGAGACCTAACAAGGTACACTTAAGGAAGGAAAGATTTCCTAGTCATAGGAAGTTTAAATTAATGACAAGAGGAGATGGTCAATTTCAAGTCTTTTAAAAAATCAATGACACTACATACAAGCTGGAACTATTAGGTGAGTATGGCAATATTAATGCAACATTCATGTTTATGATTTATCTTTCTTTGATGTAGGTGATGGAGGCGCTAATTCAAGGATGAATCTTTTCGAGGAAAGGGGGAATGACATGAACTAGCAAGTTGATCATAATTCTATTAAAGACCTTTTAACTATTCATGGATGACTAATGGCAAGTGCTAAAGCTAAGAGGATGAAAGAAGCTTTAACTTATTTATTGGAAAGCATTTGGAAGGATCAAGCTAGTCAAGACTCGGTCAAGGTTTTATGGTTGCAAAAAGAGCCTAAAATGATCAGTATGATCATGAAGAGAGAAAGACAAATTTGAAGACCTTATCTTGAAGAATAAAAGTCCATTCAACCATATTGGACAAAATTCATGAATTAGGAATATGAATATCATTTAATGCATTCATTCCCTTTGTATGTAGTCTCATACTATATAAACGAGGCTGACTCCTATTGTAAAAACATAATTTAAAAAATATAATAATTATTCAACATCGATGAGTGTTTTGTTTTTAAATTCTTGCATGAACTTTGGAACTTATCAGACTTTTACTGTTTATGGCATTCAAAACCAAATATTTGTTTTTCCTTTCAACTTATCAAACTTATTAGTTTGTGACGTTTTAAGGGAATCAAAGTGCTATTCTAATTATTTCATCAATTTTCTATTAATAAGTGATTAGAATATTTTTCCTTCAATTTTTAACGATACGCCTTGTTTTAAATTCGTTGGAGAGTGTCAATTTTCATTCCATATGTATCATAGCTCTTTAGCTATCGGGGTGTATGGTTGGTAAGTTGATGATTTCTATCAAGAGAGGCTCAAAGGGTCATAGGTTGGACCCTATAGCGCCACTCTCCTAATCTCTTCCCTCCTTCTTCCTCCTATCATCAACCCCCTCTCTAATGTGAGAAGACAACAAGAGGGAATGATCTCTCCTTGTTTACAACTACGTGGTGATGCACGATAGTGAGGAAAGAATGTGCTGTACAAAGAGGTGCATCATTGCTGTCTATCATATGGATCACCGCTAGAGAGGAGTTCGTGAGAGCTCCTTTATCTATGAACTAGGATATGCGGTCTTAGGGGATATACGAGTTCCCATATGTGAGAACATTTTACACTTCTTATGTGATTTTTGATTTTTTGAGTATTACACTCCTGATCATCACACAATGATTCGATAATATATTTTAGAAAATCAGTTTTATTTTTTTTATTTTTTATTGTGTATGTGATGCTCCCCAAGGTTTTCCAACATCTATATATTATAACATGCAGTATGAGAGTACACGTATATATTATGACATATGGTGTGTGAGTATAGGTATATATTATTATATGCGGTGTAGAAGTGTATATATACATTACGATAATGTGTAGTGTGAGAGTGCACGTACATATTATGTTATGAAGAGTAGAAGTACATGAATTTACTATATTTCCTATATGTGTATATAAGATTTTTGAATTATTTTGATGTAAATTTTTACATCTTTATTTTGTATATATTATGTTATAGGGTTATGCTTGCTAAGAAGTGAGGTGTTTATCGTTAAATATCTTTTATTGATGATTTTAAAATATTATATGTATGATATGATATATGTTCACTTAAATAAAGCTATAAAAATTTATACTCACTAAATGATTACTCACTATAAATTCTATTTTGTAGGTAAATATATCGATATCTCACCCAAGTGATTAGGCCGAGAAGTAAGTATGTACAAATCTGTGTGCAAGCATTTGTATATCTATAACTTTTGGACGTATCATGTGAGTGTTTTTATTTAAGATTATAATTATGTATATATGCCAAAATTATTATGCATCACAAGAACCTTATTATTTTATTTAATAAATTAGTATATTTTTCTTTTAAGTTTACCTAATTTTATGTTATACTTATGACTAGTTAATAGAAACCTCCTCTTAGTTAAGAAAGTTATTTATGCCAAATATATATTTTATATCCTAAACCAAGATAAGCTTCTTTGGATTGATATTTTTCTCTCTAAATATAAAAGTTTGCACCTCTGGGGCTTTTTTATCTTTCAATGGATCTTCCAACTCATGTGAAGTACAACGTCATCTTTAGTAAATGATGTACCTTCATTGGGGTTAAGGATATGAAGTATTATCTTTGGCTTCTGATATGATTTCTAATAGTTAATAAAAATTTTTAGTGGATTCTTTTTTTTTTAATCCCTTTTTGGTAGAATGAAAAAAAATCTTTCACCTCCCCATAATCCCAAGGATGACGTTTAGATTTGGATATTGACCATTTGGTTTTCCCTGTGGATGGGATGGAGGGCTATTTGATAACTTAAGATTGCACCTAAAATTAATTTTTTTTTAATTCTTTTAGAATAGATTGTGTACTTCTAGATATATTCTAGCATCATCATCTCTCTTATACATAGTTTCTATGGAATAGACTGTAAGTACACTCTTGCCACATCTATCATCTCTCTTCGGTTCTCCTATGTGTATTTTCCATGAGTGTCTTTTTGTTCGTTCATTTTGGAATTCTATTCAAGAAATTTTAAGCTTTTCTTTTATTTTTCTCAACCTGGTACAACGAAGATCGTCTCTTCAAAGGTTCCCACCTGGATAGCTTACAAGGAAGATTGGCTCTTTGAAGGTTCCCACCTAGATAGCTCTTCCCCATCGTACTTGTTCAATCCTATAGCTGTCTCCTTCTGCCTTCTTTGGATCAATCAAACCAAGCCAACCATACTTGCTTTGAGGCTTCCTTACCCATTAATAATTTCATTAATATGTCCCAAGTCTAAGAGAATGGCGCGGGAGTTAAGGGGTGGGGTGTTCCTGAGGACAGGGAGGTAAGCGCCCCTTATATTCGTCTCATAGATGACTTAATTATTTCTTCCACCTAACCTGTATGTAGGCTTCGATTTTCTATTAAAAGCTGCAGACGGTGAACTCTTTTTGGTTAGGAGGCAACTGTTGCATGACATCGAGTCCCTTGATGGCAGATGCCATTGCTTTTTTTTTTTTGGAGGGACTTAAGGCTCTATTGAAATAAATCAATACAGACTTATTCCTTGGTTCCTCATAAACATATTTTTGGACATATTCTCTCTTTTTATTCCTTTCTAGGTCAAGCAATTTTGTAAGCCGCTCTTCAATTTGTAACTAATGAATTTTTTTTTTCAAGTATCAAAATTATGTGGAGTAATGTTATTGGAAGATAGATTTGAAAAAGGCCCATCATTTTAAAAATTTGTGCACCTACGTAAAGTGGAGAATGATGGCAAATCCAGTGGTTCTTCCAAAAACAAATCAAAGAATAAAATTAAGGATACATTGGATGAATAAAAATGATGGTAATATATGCAGCCCAGTGATTGAGAATGTCATAAGTTGGTTTGAAAAAAGATGAACTTTTGTGGATTGAAATCCTGGATAAAAATGAGGGATAGGAGCACAGAATATCTCCAAACACTTGAACTACACAGTTGGACTAGGAAACATCGTTGTCTCCGTCAGGTAAGCTTTGTGGTGCACTTCATCTCTCGTGTGGCGTGGTGGCAAGTCACATTCAAATAGGCATCACCACCGAGCATGATGCATGACAGTTCATGTCCCATCTAATTGTAGAAGAGCATGGGAGAGCGTTTCCTTTTCACCGAGGTCTCGTAACAAAATCTCACTTGGGAATTTAGCACTTATTGTGATTTCTCTCTCCCTCATTGGAATCAATTGTTTATAACTTGAAATAGGCTTTGAACCAAACAAACACTACAAATATGGGGCCTTTCACAAACCAACAGTTATAAATTGCAAAATATGTGCAAAAGAAAGTTATTTTCCTACCCTATAATGAACTGTAAAGAAATAGTTGTCTAAATATTCATTCTATTGGCAATTTTTTATATAACTAGAAAGAAATAGGAAGATTTCTAGGTTTAAGCAAGTAATCATTTTCTAACTCTTTAATAATAATCAAGGGATGGTACCACTAAATTGTAACAATTATATTTGTGCTTCTTGTGCTAAAAATGTAATAACTAACCAACAACTAAGAAATGAAGCTAAAAGAAAATTTTCTCTATTAAAAAGAACAACTAAAAAGACGTATAAATTAGTTTTATTATGTTAAATGAAACATGCATGGCACTATGAGCCGTTAAAAGGAAAAAATATTTTGATTGACTACTTAATCATCACAGTAGCGAACTACCGGGCAATAAAGAGCATAATAATCCGAAAAAAATTCAGTTTTGACATGAGTACCTGATTAAGCAAGATCACAAACATCTTGTGATCTCCAATCTTAAAGCGGAAAAGTCATCATGACTGAGAAACCCAACTATATACATACAAAAATAAAATAAAAAAGAGATTCTAATATTATATAATTAGGTTTTCCATATATATATAAATTTATGGCGGACGAAAGAGATATTATCCTACTTATTATTATTAATTAAGAGAAGAAAAAGAGAGGAAAATATATGGTTAGGGGCGGGCATAGTAATGGGGGTGGCAGTTAACGGCGGCGACGGGGAGGAAGGAGGCGGCGAAGTAGGACTCCATCATGATCCGGGATTGGACGGCCTCCATCGAGGCGGCACCCTCTATCACGTCGCGCACAAGCGCCGCGTGGCACGCCCACAACCGCTTCAGCGCCGTCCGGTACTTGGTGGCCAGCCACCGGAGCCTCATCCGGCGGAGGAGCCCCGCCAGGAGGCGCCGCCCGCGCCACCGCCAACCCCGACGCGAGCCGAGCCGTATCACCGCCATCTTCCTCCGCCGCGGGCGGAAGAAAACGGGGCGACGGTTGAGGAGAGGGTGGTCACTTTCTTCGGCCGCTCGCATTCTGGTGGTCGGTCGTCGTGGCGTTCAGGCGATCGGAGGACTGCAACTTGCTTGAGAGAGAGGGAGAGAGAGCGAGAGAGAGAGAGAGAGAGGAGGAGAACGGAAACGAGATTTAAAGCAGAAAGGCTGCGTTCTGCTGACTCGCGGGTGACATTTAAGTCAAAAAAACCTCCGGACATCATATAACCGGCAAAATTACAGTTTGAAGCTGTTCCTTTTTTATGAATTTAAATCTAATATATATTTATAAAATATAAGGAGCATTAATGAGACATTAATACCCATCAAAACCTCTCATGATGTGAAAATATCATAGCTACTTTGTGTTCATATATATATATGCATATATATATATATACATATTTAAATTTATCACAGAAGTTTACTTTGAGTTTATTGGATGGAAGGAGATACCAGACAATATTTTGTGCTTAAAGATATATGTATACACTATATTGAAATTTGTATATGGGAGAACTACTGTTTGTATTTCTTCTATTTTTATTTTCATCATGCTTTCCAAAGTTGTTGCCAAATTTAATAGGAACGAACAACAATAAGGGATACAAATTACGATCAACATGAAGTATTATAATTTTTAGGTTACCAAACAATGTTTGTTTGGGAGAATTAATGGGCTACGGAACGAGCTTAAGTTGTGGCGCAGGTGAAGGAGACAGAAGAGAGTTGACCAATGGGAAGTACGGTGCCGAGTGGGACCGACGGTCTCTCCGGCGCATGGCCCACGTGATGAGGTCCGGGATTCCCTCGTTGCCAACTCCTATACATATCCTGCTTTTTCTTTTCTGTAATTAAATTAATAATTTGATACAAATATAAAACCGATCGAATTTATGGTATCCGAATATGAAACCAACAAATTACTTCCCTCGCAAATCCATCCCAGACCCAATTCAAGTGTATTGAAACTTAATCTAAATGTATTAAATAAACGTAGACGATGATAATGACGAAGAGAATGATATACTGAGAAAATAGAGGAAAAAAAGACAAAAAAAACAAGCATGGAGTACCAATAAAGTATAATTTAGAGGTTTCTTTTTTTAGATTATATGTTTTGTTTACTGGGAAAGTAATAAACCTGCCAATTAAACTGTTAAATTATTTGTGAAGGTAATCGTTGCGCAGATTGATTGACGAAACTTTAAGTATTAAATTATTTTTTCTTCTGAATGGATCAATGCTCTGATCCTTTTCTTGCATTTTTACATTTTGATGCCAGGTTTTAATCACCTTATTTCTAAATAAAAAATAATTTTCATTTAAAAAACTGCTAAATTATTTTGGATTTTATTTGTGTTTGTTACAATCATTCTTTTTGTTTTAGGTCTGTACCTGAGCTCCGTCTCAAATCAGTCGTTATCATTTGCATCTCTATCACACTAACCAAAATGACATACTCTGCAGTTGCACCATAAGCTTTCCATATTGCATATTTCATGCAATCTTTTCTAACCATTGACGTGTAATTTTCTCTTACTCAGCATATTCTTACTCATCAATGACAAGGACTTGACATAATCATCTCCAACATAGAAATCCAAATGCAATAAAATGAACGGTGAGTACATAAAGACACCCACCAATTCAAAGTCTAAAGACGGGAAATCAAATGACAGCAGACTAAAACTTTTTTATACTAGTCATTCTTGGTTGTTGATTGCACACATCTTATTTATTCTTTATTATTTTTGATTAAGTGCTAAATATATTGGAAGATTGTTTCAAGCATAATTCACATGCTTCACATGCACATAACCTGACAAGCAACATCTTTTTTTTTTTTTGGATTATCAGATCAAGTTTACAGCAGCTTCAAAAAAGATTCTCCACATGAATTGAAAAATAAGATTGCTGCGATCCCAGAATCAAGAGTTATTTGCTTACAATATTTTATTTCATTAATTGCTGCAATGTCTATTTTCTCAGCTGGATCAGTCTACTATAATAATAATGATAACAATAATAATAATAATAATAATAATAATAATAATAATAATAATAATAATAATAATAATAATAGTTGGTGAGTGGTGAATAATTTAGTATTAATTTGATAAAAAAAATAAAATTATTAAATCTATTTAAACAATTTGTGATTTTTTAATCATGCATGGGTATTAATCATGTAAATTTTAATTGTTGAAGTTGGGATAATTCAGATCCAACTGAGATTTATTTCAAATCAGTCTTAGTCCAAGTGATAATTATCTCAGGCACCAATCTTGCAAAGACTAAGTCAAGAGAGAGGGGTTTCGGGTCCGTATGTTGTTTTGGATAAATACTTTTTCGATGATCAAATTAGTTTGTAAGTTCATATTAATTAGAATAGTCAAAACAATCGAACTCGTCAGGTGACGTTGTAAGCTAAAAAAAATATGTTAGAGAACATATACAGTTTTGGGTGAAGGTATGACATGATATTCATCGTACCTGAAACTCATACTAACTGTCTATGTTAATCATAGATTTTGGATAGTTGAACATTTGGCCACAAACGGCTTGCAATGACCACGTGTCTTTGGATCCGACTATCATGTGTAGGGCATGCCTAATCGATGAATCTTCAAACGATCAGCTTGTCGGTCATGTGTTACATAATGGTAGTTTACATGTTTTCTATATCATTCCTCACCTACCACTAACCTCCTTACTCTAGGGTTGCCATGTCACAGAGCTATCAATTCCTAGTGCACATAAGATGGCAATTCTAGCTCCCATGACAAATTAACATGGCAAATCATCAAAATGCATATGTGACTCATAGGCCATTCACAAGAAGACATGTTGATCCTGCAGACTGTGTATTATCAAAATACATATTAATTATTCATAGAAAGACACATTGGACCCGTAGATCGTATATTATCGAAATACACGTTTGGCCCACACATAGCTCGTAGAAGGTATGTTTGACCCATAAACTATGTGTCATTGATTCGACCAATTTGCGAGAAGGAAGGCCACACTTCGGTTGTTCGGTAAGTCAGCCAAATGACCTAGCCTTTGATAGATTGACCATTCCGCTTGTGGGGTCATGTGCTTGATAGTTTGATCACTTGGTTAATGGGCCATGTGCAGGACATGTGCCCTACCTGCAAGGGATCTTCTTCCCTTGTGGAATTGTGACACATGGATCTATGCGCATCGCCCTTGCCTTGATCTCCGGTGGTCGTGTCAATTCAGCTACCCAACAAATATAGTTGGATTGGGTTCCCATCAATTTGATTGCCATAGGGGGTGATGTGGCGTTTGCAAGGCTGTCTATGTATAGATTGCATGCACCATCGAAGATTCGGGAAATCACAATGATTTCAATTGATTGGCTTCGACCAATAGTAGACTACCATATCTCATATTACTCAAAGCGTCAACCAAAAAGGCGATTAGGGAAAAGGTCACTTAAGCACTATAAGTAGCTCCCCAAGCCATTTGTACATTTTGTGCCTTTAAACATTCTCTGAGCTTTTGGACCATTAGTTGTTTGAACTTTTAGTTCTTCAGTCTTCAAGACCTTCATATTTTCAAACTTAAATAAGTTTGGATGTCTTCCTTATTGGGATCATCTCCCTCGTTCGATCATGAGCCACATGGTTCTCCGTTCCCATCATCACCTTCTACATCAATTTCTACAACTTCCCCCTCCAATGAAGGGGTCAAAGTCATCACGACGAGGGAAACTGCCTCTTTAGAGGTGAACCCCTCGAGTGATCAGATCTTATAGATTGTGTCAAGGTTGTATAATTTCGACCCTTGAACCTCTAAGACTAACTTGATATACATCAAGGAAGCTTTCAATATTCCTATTGAGTTTGAGATAATCACTCCTTGACCTAGTGATCGACCATATGAGTCATACCATTTTTACTACACTTCCCTTGATGCCTTAGAGGTGAGGCTCAGATCCCCCATGCATCTAGTTTTTGTTGAAATCCTAAACTTTTGAAAGTTTTCTCATACCTAGGTGGCGCCAAACTCCTAACATAATTTGGTTGCCTTTGTCAAGGAGTGTCAAAAGCTTAATATCTCCCTATTGGTAATCTGCTACAGGATTGCTTTCTTATAAGTTTTAGGGATTTAGTTTATTTTTTTCTCTATTCATCCCAGTTCCCGAGTCTCGGGTGCACCTTCTTCCAACAAGGGTTGGAAGAAGAGGATTTTTTTTTTGTTTTTTCATGAAGGGGGTAGCCCATCAACCTAACATGGTTGACCAAGAAGTTTTGGAACTCGATTTCGAAGTTAGGCAGATTGAAGCTAGAGCAACACCAATAACTATCTACTGTTATGTCTAAGTCCACAACAATCCTTCAAATGAGCGAGGCTTGGCTTAAGGAAGCTAGGATCAACCCCTCTCCACAAGGTTAGTATCTGACTCTTTCCCTCCACTCTTTTGTGTGTAAGACTTAGATTGATGGGTTTTTTCCATGTAGAGATGGACCTACGTGGTAATGTCTTCCGCACTACTAAGGCATCCAAAGCCACTTGCCATCATGGAAGAAAGTGGATGACTAACAGGTGGCCCCTAACCCAATGGGCCGAGGCAATAATCTAAAGCTAAAGGAGGGACAAGCTGATAGGATAAAAAACTTATATACGAATAAATACGAGTAGGTCATAACACGCAGCGAAAAAATTAAGCAAAAATTACAATAATATATAACACCAAGATTTATATGAAAAATCCCTCCAACTTGAAGGAGAAAAACCATAGGGTAAGCTAGAGAAGCAAATCTACTATAGAAATAATAAACATACAAATCTTGGGGTCTCTTGCCTAAAACCTAAGTAACAATCACAAGAGAATAATAAGGATACAAGGATTACATCACTATATGCAATATCCAAGCTCTTCCCAAGTGATCACAGCAAGAATCCATTATAAATCTGATTAAACTTAAGACTAGAACACTGTATGTATAATTGAGAACGGTCTCTACGTTATCTTCCCTTTTCTTCTTTTCTTGTTCCTCTACCCTTAACCGTCATTGCTACGGTTTCTATTTTTTCAGCCATGCTCATAGCCCTCACTGCCCCCTTTTTTTCTTATCTAGGTTAAAAGAGAAGGGTCAAATAACTGCTCTGGGCTACTGGTTATTAAGGCCCACTATAGGTTGAATAAATGAGCCATGTGCCCAACATAAGTTGCCTCCAAAAGTGTGCGAGGTAGCCTATATGTGGTAACAAACAACCAGGATCAGATGATTGTGGTCGAGGCTCTGCTCGATAAACATCCTATGATGACCACTCCACCACCATTGCCGAGTTAATGCTAGAGGGGGTCCAAGGTGCCCTCATCCTCCTAAGCGATTGAGAGCTCCCAAGAGAGTAGGAGTTGGGATGGACATCATCAGGTGACTGGTCAACCTCCACCCCATCCCCATGCCTAGTAGGAGTCGACCCGAACAATATGTTCAACATCTACCCCATTGATCGACCATCCTTCTAGTATGAAGCATTTCCTCTATGGACATTGGTCGGGCTTGAGAAATTTTCCAAGAGGTCACAATATGTAGCTAGCCAAGGGCCTACTAAAAGCCTCATTGTTGATGCCCACAAATCCTTTGTCATGGTGAGTTTTGGCTTTGTAGTTTGATTCCTTGATGGTTTTCTTCGACACTTCTAATCATGAGCTTTGCTTAAAGGGGCATCATCTAACGATGGCCATTATGGATAGGGTCAGGGAATCATTAACCACCCTTACATAAGTCTTGAAAGAGAGGGAGGACTTCACAATGAGGGCCATAGATAGGAATTCCTAGGTTGACAAGGCCGAACAACTTTGAGTCCAAAAAATGGACTTAGAGAGGAAGCTGGTGATGAAGCAATGCACTCAGCACTTATCCAAGCTGGCGGGTGAGCTGGATGCCACCATATGGTCGACAAATGAGGTGAGGGCCAACAAGCTCTACCTTAATGATGCACTCCTGAAGTTAGTGCTAGTTATAGGTGCCCTACAAGCCAATCACGTGAGTGATGACACCTGTAACATGCTGCATCAATCTCTTTGCTTATGATTATTGACATTTTTTCACATTATCTAGATGTATATTGTGATGTCCTTGGATCTGTACAATGGGAATCGGATCATGATGAGATCACAATAATGAGACTGATTCACCTTTAAATACAAACCCTAAATAATCCTGGTCATATGTTACTCAAGAGGGACATAGAGATAATCGAATAGACTAGTGTATTGTATACCCATCCATATGATGGAGGTGACAGTCTCATAGCTACTCGTGTGGGGACACTAAGGGTATAGTACAGGTGCTCATTGGAGAATGAGTTCTGATCCTTTCACGGAATGCTGGATGGTTATTAATACCTCACGTTAGACAGCGATTCTGTAGTCCCAGTAGTGTATCTGGTCCTTAAACTTAAGACACCAAGGATGTCCTATATGAGTACTCCACTTTTTGATACCAGACTTATAGGTTTAGAAGTTCCAGATCTAATACAACAGTTATTGGGAGTGGTAGCCAACCTTATGAGGGTTATTGAGTGTCAATAGAGGATCATCCATTCTCGGTATTATGAGAGAAATATCCCATGTGTTCTTGCTCAAGCAAATCCCTAGTTAGGGTCATTCAAATTGAGAGAGAAAGAGTTCTCTAAGAGAATCCGATTAGAGTGAGACTCAATTGGAAATCATATGGGTTTGACAACACCATACTTGATATACGATCTCTGGGATATTAGATGGATGAGGGACTATAGGTACATGGTAATTAAGAACAGATAGGTCCAAAGGATTGGATTCCCCTGTATCGTCTAGGGACTGCGGCGTAGTAGTCTAGTACGTCCGCAGTCGATGAGTTGAGTGAATTATTATGAAGATAATAATTCACTAAGTCAGAAAAAGTTCTAATAAGTATAACTCACGGTCAGCTTGATATTGGGCCTAGAGGGTCACACACATATGGTAGGTGTTACGAAGAGTAGAGCTTCGGATATGAGATATCTACCGAAGCCCCTATCTTATTGGATATCTAATAAGCCCCTGAATTATTGGATCCTATGAATGAATCCAATGAGAGGTAATAAGAGATTATTGGATAGAGACCCATTAATCTAAGAGACTTGGGTAATTGGATAGAGATCCAATACCCAATAAGGTTAGATCCATTAGGGTTGATAGGGGCCCTCTATAAATAGGAGGGAACCTAAGGTCCATAGGCTGGGGCTTCCTGGTGGCTACCTCCTATTCTCCTCTCCTTAGAGAGAGAGGAGCATCTTCATAGTTCTTGCCGTGTGGATCACCGCTAGAGAAGAGGACGCTTGACCTCCTTTATCCTTCCCCATGGATTTGCAGGAATCTTAGAGATATACAATCTCCCTAGGTACTATCTTTCCTGCATATGTAGTTTTCTGATTCGAGGATTTATTTTTGCATACCGATCTTCGCATGATGACGAAACTTTTTTTGTGAAAATCTAGGATGTTTTATTTTCTATTCTTCCGCTGTGCATGTGATGTCTGTTGGGAAATCCATAGGAGGCGACATCTTATGCGTAGTGGAAGAACAAAAAAACAAAACCCTTGGATTCCTACGAAATTTTATCGTCGTGCAAAGATCGATGCATCAAAAATAAATTTGTGAAAACTGCATGTGTAAAAGAAAGTACCTAGGGAGATCGTATATCCCTGAATCCCTACAGATCTGTAGGAGATGATGAAGAAGGTCAAGTATCCTCCTCTCTAGTAGTATCACACGATAGGGACTACAACGATGATCCTCTCTTGGGAGAGGAGAATAGAATGTGGTTATCAAGAGAACCCCTCAGCATGGAGCTTTGATTCCCTCCTATTTATAGAGGCCCCTTGTAAACCCTAATGGATCTTACCCTGTTGGGTATTAGATCTCTATTCAACTACCGACGCCTCTTGGATTAGTGGGTCTTTACCCAATAATCTCTTATTAGCTCTTATTGGATCTCATCTTAGGATCCAATAATTCAGGGGCTTAACGGATATCCAATAAGTTAGGGGCTCCGGCAGATATCTTATATCTGAACCTCTACTTATTGTAATACCTACCATATGTATGTGACCCTCTAGGTCCAATATCGAGCTGGCCATGAGTCATACTTGTCAGAACTCCTTCTAACTCAGTGAATTATTATCTCTATAATAATTCACCCGACTCATCAACTACGGATGTATTAGGCCACTACGCCGCAATCCCTAGACGATACAGGAGAATCTAATCCTTTGGACCTATCTGTCCTCCATTACTATGTATCTATAGTCCCTCATTTATCTAATATCCTAGAGACCCTATACTAGACATGGTGCTGTCAGGCCCATACGGTCTCTCCTCGAGTCTTGCTCTTATCGAATTCTCTCGGAGAACTCTTTCTCTCTCAATCCGAATAACCTTGGCCAAGGATTTGTTCAAGCAAGAATACATATGATATTCCTCTCATGATACCGAGAGTGAATGATCCTCTATTGATACTTGATAGTCCTCATAAGGTTGGCTACCACTCCCAATAACCGGCTGTACTAGATCTAGAACTTCCAAACCTATAAGTCTGATATCAAAAAGTGGAGTACTCATATAGGAAACTAGTTTTATTTTTTTTATTTTTTACTATGTATGTGATGCTCCCCAAGGTTTTCCAACATCTATATGTTATAACGTGCAGTATGAGAGTGCACGTACGTATTATGACCTACGGTGTATGAGTATAGGTATATATTATTATATGCGGTGTAGAAGTGTATATATACATTACGATAATATATAGTGTGAGAGTGCACGTACATATTATGTTATGAAGAGTAGAAGTACATGAATTTACTATATTTCCTATATGTGTATATAAGATTTTTGAATTATTTTGATGTAAATTTTTACATCTTTATTATATATATATTATATTGTAGGGTTATGCTTGCTAAGAAGTGAGGTGTTTATCGTTAAATACACTACTGGGACTACGAAATCGCTGTCTGACGTGAGATATCAATAACCATCCAGCATTCTATAAGAGGATCAATCAGTGAACTCATTCTCTAATGAGCACCTGTATTGTATCCTTAGTGTCTCCACACGAGTAGTTATGAGACCAGCCACCTCCATCATATGGATAGGTATACAGTACACCAGTTTATCTGGTTATCTCGATGTCCCTTTCGAATAACCTATGACCGGGATTATTTAGGAATGGTCTCACTAACACAGGTTATCTTCTAGGACCATTCCTAGACCTGTGAGTTTCTCGATCCTCTCAATCATCTTAAGGACATGGTTTTGAACCGGTGTCCCCTTAGTTATCCTGGCACGGAAAAGACTCTTCGATATCTTATATCGCTGAGTTCTTCCCTGTTCTTCAAACAGTTTGCGAAGATGTAGGAGCATGGAATTGGCATCCATATTTTCATGTTATCTTTGTAACTCAGTAGTCATAAAGGACAATATATAACACTGAGCAAGAGTGGAATCATCTATGTACTTTATATAACGTGCGGTCTTATCCTCACTTGCCCCTTCGTCGGGTGTAGGGATCACTGTATCAAAGACGTATGCGATTTTCTCTATCATGAGAATGATTCTCAGATTGCAAAGCCAATCCGTATAATTTGGGCCAGTGAGGTGGTTGGCATCAAGTATGTCACATAAAGGATTTGAAAGTGATATTTTTTTAAAATTAAAGATGTAGCAGAAATAAATAATATGCATACTTTATAAAAATTAAACAGTTAAGATAAGGACTTCTATCTTAATGTATTCCTACTAATTTTTCGCAAGACACACAATACTCTCCGGTATGTGAATCGGAGACCCCTGACGGATCTCTAGTGGGGATTGAGATCCAATCAACATCTTAACATAACCTCGAGGGACTCGACCAATCATGTTAAGCCCATAAAGGTAGGCAGCTCTTATCAATCACAGCTTCTTATTATTCCTGTCCTGTTTGGCCTCCGAACCACCATGGCCTCGAGGGACTCGACCAACCATGATGTTCAGTTAAGTCATCACCATCATTACAAGATGAGTCTGATTCGATAATATACTCTTGAGGGACTCGACCAAGCATACCATGTCCTCAAGTCATCGGTGATATCTCTATGTCATAGATGAGATAGCAAAACACGATATAGGTGAGTCTCGAGGGACTCGACCAACTCAACCTACACCGGGAATGGGTTTCTACCTATAACGATGGAAGGCCACGTGGGTCAATCTAATTGCCTCACATTTACTAACTTAATATTATTAATAGAGAGGATTTTTGATTTGGTCTCCTAACATAATATGTCACACATATACATATTTAATATATATACATCGTATGCAAATATATATACATATCTAGTAGATGTATAATCAATACAGATGATCATGGACTACATCCTAATGTAATCAGGCCCGAGCTAGTGGGCCCAATCACTCACATCAAGGTCTATGTGTGCATCGACGCATCTCCATGCCCTGTGATCATCCATCTCGCTTTATCGATTCTGTTAGTATTTCAACGCATCTCCATACATCGGATCATCCGTCTCGGCCTCGTCGATCTCGCTATCGCTTCCACACTCTTGTTGTGTCTTCTCATGTAATTACAACATAATTACAAGCATGTAGACTCAACAATAAATGAGAAAAAATAGAGGCTCGTAGGCGCCAATAATAATAATCATATGTACACGCATCACATCACATGGTCCATGATCATTTGTCCATATCATACATCACATGTATATGTTATTATATAAGACTACTAGATAAATAATAATAGTTAATTAAATATTTTAATTAACTAATATTTTTTCTGAAAATAGGGATATACAAGAAATTTTAAGAAATTATGAGGGGTATTTTTGTCATTCTATCAAAAGGGACAAAAACCAAAATTTCTGAAATTCTAAGGGGTAAAACTATCTTTTGCCCGAAAACCCTAATCCCTGACTTCTACCTGCTGCATTGCGGCCACTGCCACCCTGCCGACGGCGGCCATTGCCCGCGGGCACTATGGGTGCCGCCCACCTATGTCGGTAGGCAACCCGTAGGCGTCGCTGCCCCGCAGGCAGCGCTACCGCCGTGGGTGCCGCCCGTAGGGGCCTCACGGGCGCCGCTGCCCCACAGGCAGTGCTGCCGCCGCGAGTGCCGCCCATAGGGGCCTCGCGGGCGTCGCCCGACTTTGTGGGCAAGCCGATGGTCCAAGCGTCGCCCACCTTTGTGGGCAGGCTACCGCACCCAACGTCGCCCGCCCCTCAGGGGCTGCTGTTGGGGTTTGGCCACTGACCACCTGTCACTGCCCGCAGCTTGCCTGCGGGCTCCTTGCTCATAACCGCCATCGTTGTGCGAGCACAGCAAGGGCTGCAACACTTATTGCCCTTCCTCACCTTTTGCTGTAATGATTTTGATGACAAAAATTATTCTAAATCACAATATACATAATTTAAAATCCGATCTTCGCACGAACAACCTAGCTCTGATACCATTGTTGGGAAATCCATAAGGGGCGACATCTCATGCACAGTGGAAGAACAGAAAAATAAAACTCTTGGATTCCCACGAAAGTTCATCGTCGTGCGACGATTGGTGCATCAAAAATAAATTCAGGAAAACTGCATGTATAAAAGAAAGTATCTAGGGAGATCGTATCTCCCTGAATCCCGATAGATCTGTAGGAGAGGATGAAGAAGATCAAGCATCCTCCTCTCTAGCAGTATCCACACGGTAAGGACTGCAACGATACTCCTCTCTTGGGAGAGGAGAATAGAAGGTAGAAGGTGGCTATCAAGAGTGTTAGGGATCGAGTGGCACTAAGAGGGGGTGAATTAGTGCAGCGGAAAAACGATAGATTTTTCAGCGATTTAAATCAACCTTCGGAAACTTCGTACGATGAAAGCAACGATTCGTTTGAAACCGATTTGGTTGCGTTCTAACTTTAAAGCATGCGTACGAAGATGAAAAGGAAGTGGAGCAAGTAAAGTAAAGGCTTGCAGCAAAGTAAAGAGATAAAACAGAAATTTAAACACTCACACAATCAAGACGCAGCGATGTATAGTGGTTCAGTCAAAGTGACCTACATCCACTTCCGAAGCCTTCTCCGATGAGGCTCCCTTCTTCCACTAGCAAATCCTTTTGAAGGGGAAGGACCAAATACCCCTCTTACAACCCTTTACAAGTGGTTCACCCTCTTACAAGATTACACAAGAAGGAAATGAGGTGAACACTTAAGCAAATGAAAAATAAGACTTTCCTAAGACTTATTTTCAAAATCTAACTCTCTAAGGATTACCTTTCAGCGAGAAAAGGGGGGTATTTATAGATCAAAGTGGATTCAATTTGGGCTCCAAATTTGAAATCAAATTAGAGTTCTTGGTTCTGGTGGTGTCAAAGGCGGTGCCACCGCTTATGTCAGTTTGCTGATTGACACACAGGGGCGGTACCACCGCCACCAGCCGTATCTTTCTGCTTGACCAGCGGTGCTACCGCTTTGGCTTTCAGCGCATGGCGGTGCCACCGCCAAAGACATAGTCTGTTGGGTGGTGCTACTGCCCAAAGACACAAGCTGCTGGCGGTGCTACCACCCAGGTTGTCTTTGAATTCTGTTTGGGCCAAAAACTTTGGCCCAAACTAAGGCCCAATGGCCCCTACTTTGGGTTAAAGGATTAACACCTAATCCTCACCCAAATTAATGTGCTAACTACGAAATTAAAGACATTCCTAAGCTATTACAAAGTCTGCAAGTCAAGTATTCTTCCATCGAGCTTCTAGCGAACTTCCGGCGGTCTTCTGACGATCCCTCGGAAACCATCCTGCGGACTCCCGGCAAGCTCTCGGACTCCACAGTGATTTTGGCGAGTTCCCCCGAGCTTCTTTGGCATGCTCCGATATTTCTTGGCAAGCTCCGCGAACTTCCAATGAACCTTCCGGTGAACTTTCGAAAGCCCTTCGGCAAGCTCCCTACTCGTTCTCGGTCGGTTCCGATAGCACTCCCAATGAATCTTTGGACTTCCATCGAACACTCGAACTCCCAACGATCTATCACACTTGACTTCGACCCTTTGTTTTGCTTTACGTCTTCATCCTTATCGTAGTTACTCCTGCATAAACAAACACTCTACTTTAATCTAGACAGTTATTACAACGCGAATTGATATTCAGTTGCCCGGCACGTCATTGGTCGACGCTTTGTTTGATCCTTCGGCACATCGTCCTCTCGTGCGGTCTGTTGCCCAATCGGCGATTGACCTCCGCAATCCCAATATCCTTGGCGCAACACACTCTTCTTGGCCCGATGCCTGACGTATGAAGCCTCCTGTCGATAGTCGACCGAACCTCCGGCTCGACATCCAATATCCTTACGTGATTACCTCCGGCGCAACATCAATTCCTCTAGTGTTAACTATCTAATCCTGATCGATAGTAGACCTGCGTAACTCAAAATGCAATTAGACCACAAATCACAATCAATTAGTTTCATCATCAAAATCCGAGATTCAACAATCTCCCCCTTTTTGATGATGACAACTAATTGATGACTAACGGAGTTAACCATAACTCCCCGGAGTTTAACACAACTCCCCCTATCAATATGCCATTGATAGATACACTTGGATTATCCCAAATCCAAGCAACATTCATCATAATGTTAAGAGAATCAATCAAACCATCATGCAAATATATAAAATATTCAATCAATACATGAAGTCATCAATCTACTTCTCCCCCTATGTCATCAACAAAAAGGAGAAGTAGCATCATAGCTAATTTAAAAGATATGCAAATTGTTTACAACACACTAGCTATTTATCACATCATTCAACATTCAATCATGGCAAGTTTTTCAAGGATGTCCAAGCATAGCAATCCATCACTTGCTTCTTGCAATTCATCATGGCAAGTTTACACATTCTTTGCTTTCTTTGCATATTCTAGCTACCAAAATTTTTCTTTGCAATGCATAAGCTAGCAATAAATCTTCTCCCCCTTTGTTTTTGTCAAAAAAAAGTGGAGTATAAGTAGTCAATGCTTTGATCATGACAAAATAATAAATTTACAACATGAATTTTCAACATATTAAGTCATGAATTCAAGGGAGCAAAAATCATGATATGAGAGAAAAAGATGATAAGCAAGCAATCAATAATGATAAGCAAGCTAACATACCTTACGACATGCAAGTTAGCTTCCTTTCAATTTTTCTCTTTTATAACTAAGTTTCCCTTTTACAAGCCATCAACTTTTTGTTTGCAATGAGCTAGTAATTTTTGTAAAATTTATAACATTTTAAACATGCAAGCTCATGAGTTAAAAAATAATATAACTTTACAATTTCTTTCTTCTCATTTTGAGAAGTGCAAGTTTTGCCTTTTACAAGTTCTAGCTAGCTATGTTTGTCACTTTCACTTGTGATATATAAGCTAGCAAGCTAACTCCCCCTTTGTCATTATCGAAAAGAAGGGAGGAACCAATGAAAAATTTGCATCAATCAATATATCAATCATCACATGATGCATACAAAACATAGATGCAAAGAATTCATGAAAGATATTAATATGAAATATCAATAAGGATCAACACCAAAAGACATCATTCATGATTCATCATAAAGCAAATTTCATTTATATCAAATGTTCAATTTACCACACAAGGCAAAGAAATCTTGTCATTTATATATCATGAAATACATGACATCAAGGCTTATGATTTATTTAAAAAGATATAGCACAAAGAGTAACTTGATTCATGCATAAGAATTCCAAGTATCAAATATCAAAATATCGAAACTTGGATTATGATAAAGCTCATTCAAGTTCGAATCATCAAAATCATTAACATAGTTTATGAGATTCACAAATGACATAAACTTGAATCGTTTTCCTCTTTAGTAAATGATAAAAAGAAGCAATCATAGAGGAGAATATTTTGATTCCCAAAAATATCTCAAGTCAAGAATTCAAGGATATGATTTCAAGAGATCAAGAGATGAATTAAGAATCTTTAATAAGTCTTATTCAAATTCATAAAAGATATCAAGTCAAATAAAATTTCTTTTAAATCAATATTCAAATTATGACAAGTGATATTTTAAGTGTTTGCATTAATATTTCAATCATCAAGTCATGTGTATTGAAACATAAGAGAAAAATCAAATTGTGCATGCAATGTTTCAATCT
Organism: Musa beccarii; assembly: GCA_024322285.1. NCBI lineage: Eukaryota > Viridiplantae > Streptophyta > Magnoliopsida > Zingiberales > Musaceae > Musa > Musa beccarii. Next base: position 9,614,158 of record CM044402.1, on the reverse strand, counting down.
TCAAAACATATTTTCTCAAGTTGAGTATCAATAAGTTAAGAGAAAATAATTTATGATTTATTTGGATTTTTTTTTAACAACATGGGAGAATCATGGTATAAAGTGAGAGATCTTGAAAGACTCAAGTTATCAAGATCACAATATAGTTTAAGCTCATTCAAATCAAATTATTAACTTGGAACTCATAATCGAATCATCAAAATCAATTTCGAGATTCACAAAATATCATGAAATCATTAATCTCGATAAGATAGGAAAAATATCTTCTTTTTAAGTTGTTTGTTTCATACAAGTGTGCTCATGTTTCTAAAATGAGTATCAAATTTATGACCAAAACATGAGTTTGTCATCAAGATATAATGCCTTTAAATACTCATGATATCATAAAATCATTAAGCATGACAACCAACTATCATTATCAATGATGATTACATAAGGTATGTCCAATTATTTATATGAAAGTCATCATTGTATTACTTTGAAATACAAGTTGTCATTTAGCCCATTAAGATCAAAAGCATTACACGTAAAGCATCATGATAGTGCAATTTCTCATTTTTTTATGTGTTCCATTTCAAGTGATTTGATTTTTTATAAGAATGTTCAAATTTTTCATACGAAAATGTCATGCATCATATTCAAAAATGAAAATATCATCAAGATCATTTAATTCTTTCTTACATTAGTTATAACAAGATGATCGATGCTCAAATTTTTGGTAAAATCATGCATTATTTTATAAATCTGAAAAATAATTTTCATCATGAAACCCATTAAGTTCAAATATAACACAAGGCAACATCAAAGCCACATTTCTTTCATTTTGAAAATTTGTGGGTTGGGTCTTTATAATTGATTTCATGAAGACATATATCAATAAAAATTTCATCATAAAAAGGGTTAAAAACCATTAAGCCAAGATGGAAGTTTTCAAATTATAATCAAGATACATACATCTATCATCAAAAGATTTTCAAGAAATTCATACATAGATATGTATCATGTTTAAGATTGAAAACTGATATGGAAAGTATACATGAAATTTTATCATCTCAAAATATCATCTTAATTTGACATGAAAACAATTAGACCAAAAAATACATTAATCCACAACATAGAGTCAAATCAACATTACTTCAAAAACTAATGCATGTTACAAAATCATCAAGCATCATGTTTAGAAACAAAAAGCAATATAAAACATCAAGATACACATGCATGGATTAATTTTAGGCAATATCATAAATCATGCAAATATCATTCATAATTTTTACTTTTCAAAAATACTAGGAAGGAAAAAGCATAAAAAAAATCCTACCAACTATTTCAAGCAACTCATGAAAGGATCATGTAATTTCAAAGTAAGGTAAGAACAACTTGGGTGAGTTTCTTACCTCATTATCGAAAACCGTCAAAGCCCATTTCGCCTCTTCTTTACTTGATTCTTCTTTGCAAGTTTTCTTCTTCTTCTTTGGCCTCTTTCTCCGTTCAAGTTCATTTGTGCTTTTTAATTTTTGTTTAATGAACTTGTTAACATTCATTGTTATGTGTTCAATGTCCTCATTGTCCTCATCACTTGAGTCATCACTCAAGTGGCATTCATTTGTCCGATGTTCCAAATCCTTCTTGTTCTTTAGAAGGTAGTTCATATGTTCATCATGTTCCAAATGTTCGAAGAAACTCATTTCATATGTCATTAGTGAACCGATTAGTTCTTCTAATGAAAAATCATTTAAATTTTTAGTCTCTTGTATTGCGGTTACTTTTGGATCCCAACTCTTTGGAAGGGATCTTAAAATCTTGTTAGTGAGTTCAAAGTTTGAAAAACATTTACCAAGACTTTTCAAGCTATTGACGACATCCGTGAAGCGGGTGTACATATCACCGATAGTTTCGCTTGGTGTCATTCGAAAGAGCTCAAAATCATGAAATAAGAGATTTACTTTCGAGTCTTTAACTCTACTAGTTCCCTCGTGCGTGATTTCAAGTGTTCGGCAAATATTGAAAGCCATTTCGTACATTGAAATCCAATTGAACTCGTTCTTATCTAAAGCGTAAAATAAGGCATTCATAGCCTTTGCGTTTAAAGAAAAAGACCTTTTTCTCCAAATCCGACCATTCGTTCATCGGTTTAGAGGAAGGTTGAAAGCCATTTTCGATGATGTTCCACAAATCCAAATCCATTGAAAGCATGAAAACTCTTATTCGAGTTTTTCAATATGTGTAGTCCGATACGTTAAAGAACGGTGGACCAAAAACCGAAAAGCCCTCTTGAAAACCATCTAGAGCCATTTCTCACGGGTGTAAATCCGAAAGAGAAAGAACGTGGCTCTGATACTAATTGTTAGGGATCGAGTGGCACTAAGGGGGGGGGGGTGAATTAGTGCAGCGGATAAAATGATAGATTTTTCAGCGATTTAAATCAAGTTTCAGAAACTTCGTATGATGAAAGCAACGATTCGTTTGAAACCGATTTGGTTGTGTTCTAACTTTAAAGCATGCGTACGAAGATGAAAAGGAAGTGGAGCAAGTAAAGTAAAGGCTTGCAGCAAAGTAAAGAGATAAAACAGAAATTTAAATACTCACACAATCAAGACGCAGCGATGTATAGTGGTTCGGTCAAAGTGACCTACATCCACTTCCGAAGCCTTCTCCGATGAGGCTCCCTTCTTCCACTAGCAAATCTTTTTGAAGGGGAAGGACCAAATACCCCTCTTACAACCCTTTACAAGTGGTTCACCCTCTTACAAGATTACATAAGAAGGAAATGAGGTGAACACTTAAGCAAATGAAAAATAAGACTTTCCTAAGACTTATTTTCAAAATCTAACTCTCTAAGGGTTACCTTTCAGTTGAGAAAGGGGGGGTATTTATAGATTCAAAGTGGATTCAAATTTGGGCTCCAAATTTGAAATCAAATTGGAGTTCCCGATTTTGGTGGTGTCGAGGCGGTTACCACGCCTATGTCGGGCTGGCTGACACACACAGGGCGATACCACCGCCCACCAGTGGTGCTACTTGCAAGCTTTCCAGCACCAGGCGGTGCTATCGCCCCAACCAGGTAGTGCTACCGCCTGGCTTTCCAGGCGCTGGGCGGTAGCAGTAGTGCTACCTCCCCAGGCTGGGGCGGTGCTACCGCCCGACCCGAAGAATCGCTTGGCGGTGCTACCGCCACCAGGTATCTTCTGCTTTGGGCCAAAAACTTTGGCCCAAACTAAGGCCCAATGGCCCCTACTTTGGGTTAAAAGATTAACACCTAATCCTAACCCAAATTAATATGCTAACTATGAAATTAAAGATATTCCTAAGCTATTACAAAGTCCGCAAGTCAAGTCTTCTTTCGTCGAGCTTCCGGTGAACTTCCGGCAGTCTTCCGATGATCCCTCAGAAACTATCCTGTGGACTCCTGGCAAGCTCTCGGACTCCACGGTGATTTTGGCGAGTTCCCCCGAGCTTCTTTGGCAAGCTCCGATCTTTCTTGGCAAGCTCCACAAACTTCCGATGAACCTTTCAGCGAACTTCCGAAAGCCCTTCGACAAGCTCCCTACTCGTTCTCAGCCGGTTCCGGCAGCACTCCCAATGAATCTTCGGACTTCCATTGAATACTCGAACTCTCAACGATCCATCACACTTGACTTCGACCCTTTGTTTCGCTTTACGTATTCATCCTTATCGTAGTTACTCCTGCACAAACAAACACTCTACTTCAATCTAGACAGTTATTACAACGCGAATTGACATTCAATTGCACGGCACGTCATTGGTCGACGCTTTGTCTGATCCTTCGGCGCATCGTCCTCTCTTACAATCCATTGCCCAATCGGCGATTGACCTCCGCAATCCCGATATCCTTAGCGCAACACGCTCTTCTTGGCCCGATGCCCGACGTACGAAGCCTCCTGCCGATAGTCGACCGAACCTCCGGCTCGACATCCAATATCCTGACGTGATCACCTCCGACGCAACGTCAATTCCTCCAGTGTTAACTGTCTAATCTTGATCGATAGTAGACCTACGTAACTCAAAACGCAATTAGACCACAAATCACAATCAATTAGTTTCATCATCAAAATCCGAGATTCAACAAAGAGAACCCTCCAGCCTATGGAGCTTTGATTTCCTCCTATTTATAGAGACCCCCTATAAACCCTAATGGATCTTGCCCTATTGGGTATTGGATCTCTATCTAATTACCCACAGCTCTTGGATTAGTGGGTCTCTACCCAATAATCTCTTATTAGCTCTTATTGGATCTCATCTTAGGATCCAATAATTCAGGGGCTTAACGGATATCCAATAAGTTAGGGGCTCCGGCGGATATCTCACATCCGAACCTCTACTCGTCGCAACACCTACCATATGTGTGTGACCCTCTAGGCCCAATATCGAGCTGGCCGTGAGTCATACTTGTCAGAACTCCTTCTGACTCGGTGAATTATTCTCTAAAATAATTCACCCGACTCATCGACTGCGGATGTACTAGGCCACTACGCTATATTCCCTAAACGATACAAGGGAATCTAATCCTTTGGACCTATTTGTCCTTAGTTACCATATATCTATAGTCCTTAATCTATCAAATATCCTAGAGACCCTATACTGGGCATTGTGTTGTCAGGCCCATGCGGTCTCTCCTCGAGTCTTGCGCTTATCTGATTCTCCCGGAGAACTCTTTCTCTCTCAATCCGAATAACTTTGGCCAAGGATTTGTTTGAGCAAGAATATATGGGATATTCCTCTCATGATACCGAGAGCGGATGATCTTCTATTAATACTCAATAGCCCTCGTAAGGTTGGCTACCACTACCAATAACCAACTATACTAGTTGAAACTTTCAAACCTATAAGTCTGGTATCAAAGAGTGGAGTACTTATATAGGACATCCTTGGTGTCTCAAGTCTAAGGACCAGATACACTATGAGGACCACGAAATCGTTGTTTGACGTGAGGTATTAATAACCATCCAGCATTTCGTAAGCGGATCAATCAGTGAACTCATTCTCCAATGAGCAACTGTATTGTATCCTTAGTCTCTTCATACGAGTAGCTATGAGACTAGCCACCTCTATCATATGGACATGTATACAATACACCAGTCTATCAGGTTATCTCGATGTCCCTTTCGAGTAACTTATGATTGGGATTATTTAGGGTCTGTGTTTAAAGGTGAATCTGTTGGGATCGAGAGCAGAACTAAGAGGGGGGGGTGAATTAGTGCAGCGGATAAAGACGATAAATTTTGATGATTTAAACAAGTTCGGAAACTTCATACGTTGATAACTTCGTTTCGATGAAATTCGATTTCAATTGAAGCATATCGGAAAGTGCTTAAACTAGAGAGTGTTTAGAGAAGAAGAAGGACAGTGATGAGTAAGTTGAGCAGCGAAAAAAAAGACGGTTTGCTAAAATATAAAAGATAATACGTAAATGTAAACCATTTTTATAGTGGTTCGATCATTCGACCTACATTCACTCCTGATTCCTCTTCGCTTGAGGCTACCGGCTTTCGACTAGCTGCCTTCCTTCCAATGGGTGAAGACAAACTCCCTTACAAACTCTTTTATAAGGTTTCCCTCAACCACCTCACTTAAAACCAACTCTTTAAAGTTTAGGAGAAGGGATTTCTACCAAGAATTACAGAGTTTTTCCTTAGTTTTCTTTCACAATTCTTATTGTCCTAAGCAAGAACATTTGGGGTATTTATAGACCCCAAGAGGATTCAAATTTGGAGCCCAAATTTGAATCACCCCGGATTTCAGGGGTACTGGCGGTACCACCGCCAATGCTGGGCGGTACCACTGCCTAGGCTTTTTGCCCCTGTCAGTATACTGGGTAGTACCATCGCCCAGCCTAGCGGTACCACCACTTGGCATACTGACATGGTCAGTGTACTGGGCGGCACTATCACCCACTAGGGCGGTGTCACCGCTTGGGCACTTTGCCCCAAGGCGATACCACTGCCTAGATGTTCCGGAGAGCTAGACCTGGGCAGTGCCATCGCCCTAGTCTGACGGTGCCACCACCAGACAAGGTCCAACACTTTTGGTTGGGCCTTAAACCCGGCCCAAACCAGTCCAATACCGGGCCCAATTGGCCCCTAACAAGGTTAAAGGATTAACGCCTAATCCTAACCTTAATTATGCGCTAACTATAAAATTAAAGATATTTTCTAAGCTATTATAAAGTCCACAGGTCAAGACTTCTTTCTCTAGTGAGCTTTCGATAAACTTCCGGTGGTCTTCCGATGAACCCTCGGAGACCATTCTACGGACTCCGGACAGGCTCTTGGACTTCACGATTGATCTTGGTAAGTTCCGACGAGTTTCTTCTGTAAGCTTCGATCTTTCTCGATGAGCTCCATGAACTTCCACGAACCTTCCGGCAAGCTTCCAAAAACCCTTGGGCAAGCTCCCTACTCATTCTCAGCTAGTTCCGACAGTACTCCGATGAATCTTCAGACTTCCATCGAACTCTCAAACTCCCAATGATTCCATCGTACTTAACTCCGTCACTTTATTTCGCTTTATGTCTTCATCATTGTCGTAGTTAATCCTATTCACAAGCCAAAACTCTACTTCAATCTAGATAGATATTATAATGGAATTGACATTCTGTTGCCCGACACGTCATTGGCCTATCGGCACTTCATCCGCTTCTTTAGTGCATCGTCCTCTCTTGCGGCCTATTGCCCAATCGGTGGTTGACCTCCGCAACCCTGATATCCTTGGCATAGCATCACTCTTCTTGGCCCAATGCCCGACGTCTGAAGCCTTCTACCAATTGTTGATCGGACCTCTAGCATGACATCCAGTATCTTGATATGTTCCTCTAACGCAACATCAATTCCTCCTGCGTCAACTATCTAATCCTGATCGAGTAGACCTGCGTGACTTAAAATGTAGTTAGATAAATAAAACATAATCAGTTAGTTTCATCATTAAAACCCAAGATTCAACAATCTCCTCCTTTTTGATGATGACAACTAATTGATGACTGACGGAGTTAACCTTAACTCCTTAGAGTTTAACCAAACTTTTCCTATCAATATGCCATTGATAGAACACTTGGATTATCCCAATTCCAAGCAACATGTATCAAAAGTTATGAGAAGAAACTTTCAAAACCATCATGCAAATAAAATATTCAATACAATGCATAAAGTCATCAATCTACTTCTCCCCCTATGTTATCAACAAAAAGGAGAAGTAGCATCTTAGTTAGTTTAAAAGATGTGCAAGTTGTATAATTGCCCAATCGATGGTTGACCTCCGTAACCCCGATATCCTTGGCGCAGCATCACTCTTCTTGGCCCAATGCCCAACGTTTGAAGCCTTCTACCGATTGTCGACCGGACCTTTAGCACGACATCCAATATCTTGATATGTTCCTTCGACGCAATGTCAATTCCTCATGCATCAACTATCTAATCCTAATCGAGTAGACCTACGTGACTTAAAATGTAGTTAGATAAATAAAACATAATCAATTAGTTTCATCATCAAAACCCGAGATTCAACAATCTCCCTCTTTTTGATGATGACAACTAATTAATGACTGACGGAGTTAACCTTAACTCCTCAGAGTTTACCAAACTTTCCCTATCAATATGCCATTGATAGAATACTTGGATTATCCCAAATCTAAGCAACATGTATCAAAAGTTATGAGAAGAAACTTTCAAAACCATTATGCAAATAAAATATTCAATATAATGCATGAAGTCATCAATCTACTTCTCCCCCTATGTCATCAACAAAAAGGAGAAGTAGCATCTTAGCTAGTTTAAAAGATGTGCAAGTTATATAATTATACTAGCAAAATTTACCACATTTAGGCATAGATTTGTAACACAATATTCAATCGTAGCAAGTTTCAAGTTTAAGCATAATAAGTTTTACAAGCTTCTTGTGCAATGTTGCACTTTGCTTCTCTTAAGATTGTAAGTTAGCAATTTGTTGATAGTGTCCATGATAGCAAGTTCGTTTGAGCTAGCAAATTTTTCATTGAATATGCAAGATAGCAAAAACTTTCTCCCCCTTTGTTTTTGTCAAAAAGAAGGGAAGAGTATAATTCTTTTCCCTTTACATAAATATTTTAAAATAACAAATCTGCATCATGAATTTTTAACATATCAAGTCATAAATTCAAGAGAGTCATAAATCATGATATGAGAGAAATTGATGATAAGCAAGCAAGTAATAATGATAAGATAGCATACTTTGCGATACGCAAGCTAGCTCTCTTTCAATTTTTCTCTTTTTGCAACTAAGATTTGCCTTTTTGCAAGCTATCAACCCCCTTTTTGCAATGAGCTAGTAATTTTATAAAATTTACAGCATTTTAGACATGCAAGCTCATGAGTTTAAAAATAATACAACTTTGCAATTTCTTTCTTCTCATTTTCAGAAGTGCAAGTTTTGTCTTTTTGCAAGTTCTAGCTAGCTCGGTTTGCTACCTTTTCTTGTGATACACAAGTTAGGAAGTTTTCCAAGCTAGTAATTTTGCTCCCCCTTTATCATTCTCAAAAAGAAGGGAGGACAAAGTTTTCTTCCTTGTTACATCAACTTTTCATTTTAAAAAAAATCATCAATCAATATCACATAATGCATTCAAATAGTCAAATGACATATCATGATTCAATGATTCATCATAAAGAAAATTGATTTTCAATCATCACACAAGGCATACAAGGCAAAGAAAAATCATGTCAAAAATTCCAAAAAGTATTTCAAGCCAACAAGATCACATTTGAAGGATAAAATATATCACAATCGTAAATATCGATAAGTGATTCATTTGAGTGCAAAACCACTTGATTCATGCATAGGAATTCCAAGTATCAAATATCAAGATATCAAGACTTGGATTGTGATAAAGTTCATTCAAGTTTGAATCATCAAAATCATTAACATAGTTTACGAGATTCATAAATTGACATAAACTTGAATTATTCTCCTTTTTGGTAAATGATAAAAAGAAGCAATCATAGAGGAAAATATTTTGATTCGCAAAAATATCTCAAGTCAAGAATTCAAAGTCATGATTTCAAGTGATCAAGAGAGGAGTCATAAAATCATTCAAACTCATTTTGTCAACTCGAAACTCATAATCAAATCAAAATCATTTGCAAGATTCATAACATGAATGAAGTGGTTATCAACTTTTTAGAGATTGTAAAATAATAAATAGATTTTTGATAAACACTTATTATCAAATCATCAATTTCATAATTCATTTAGAAGGTTCTCTTCTTTGGTAAATAAAAAATAAAATGAATTAAAGGAGATAGAGCATGATTGAAGCATTTAACATGAATGAAGCATGATTCATATTTAAAATGTATCTTATGTCATAAATATGAATCAAGCATTTGTCAAATCTGGAATCATTCTTAAAATTATATTCAATAAATTCATACATGACAAGCATGGATTCATGAATTTTCCATAGAAAAATCGATAAGATTGAGATAAAAGGATTGCATTTCGTTTTTATATACGATTTGCTTCTTATAACCATGTTTTTTCCCTTAATAAAAACAAATATCATCATTCAAGATGAAAAGATAAATTTTGTCATAAAAATCATTAAGTCAAATCACATTAAGCATGTGACATTTTCCAAAAGATTCGATTCAAGAGATTCACATGGATTCATCAAAACCGAAAACTTTAGAGATAGAAAATTTTCAAGATCATGCATTTTCTTTTTATGATTTACTTCAAATAAGCATGCCTTTATTTTTTAATGTCAAATTGAGACAATAATAAAAGTTCAAGACGTAAAGGTGAAAACATTATAAAAACGATTTAGATCAAAAACATATATAACAAGATATAGATTCATCATGTATAGCTTTAAGATGTGAGTTCATCAAACATTATACAAGCTTTCATTGCTAAGACATTTGTCATTCTTTAGCTCATTCAATTTTATAAAATAAATCATCAAAATTATTTTAATTCTTTCTTTCATTAGTTAGTTATAACAAGATGTTTACCATCTTACATGATTCAAGCTTGGTGTGAGATCTCTAGAATCAAACTCAAATATTTTGCTAAAACCATACATCATTTTATAAATCCGAAAAACCATCACGCAACATCAAACAAAAAGTAATAATAATTAAATTTTTGTGTCAAAATAATGCATCTTGTTTGAAACCAATTTCATCAAAACAAATGCATCAAAATCTTTCATTCGAAAATTTTATTAAGAGCAACGGAGATAGTTTACATGTAAGCATGCTCTTATCTTTTTCTTCTAGATTCATGTATCAACAAAAAAAAAAAGACATAAGTTTCATCATAAAACCATCAAGACCAAACACATAAAACACAAAAACATCATGATAGCACATTTTTCATTTTTATGTATTTTATTTCATGTGATTGATCTTATACGAGTATGTTCAAATTTTTCATATGAAAATGTCATGCATCATATAAATTCGAAAAACAATTTTCATCATGAAAACCATCAAGTCCAAATGTCACATAAGAGAACATCAAAACCACTTTTCTTTCATTTAGAAAATTTATGGATTAGGTGTTTTAGTCTTACAATTGATTTCATAAAGACATGTATAAATCCAAAACAAGTTACATCAAAGCCGAAAATACATTATAGCATATCAAATGGTAATGTCAAGCATGATACAAACATTTTCATTAAGACACTTCCAAGAATAACATATTTGATGTATAATCGCTACTACAAATCATTTAATCATCATTCATAATTTTGAATCATAACATGCATGAAACTTTAACAATATAATTTTTATGATCAATTTTTAATTTTTCAAAATTGCTAAGAAGAGAAACATAATATAATTTTTGAAAATAATATTTTATTTCCTACCAACTAAATTAAGCACTCATGAAAAGATATCAAGTAATTTCAAAATAAGGTAAAGACATTTTGGGTGAGGTACTTACCATGTTGACGAAACCCGTCAAAGCCCAATTCGCCATTTGCCTTTCGGAAGTTGTTGATTCGTCCTTGGGTGTCTTTCTTTTCTTTGGCCTCTTCCTCAATTCAAGTTTATTTTTTATTTTAGATTTTTATTTAATGAACTTGTTAACATTCATTGTTATGTGTTCAATGTCCTCATCACTTGAGTCATCACTCAAGTGGTATTCATTTGTTCGAAGTTCCAAATCCTTCCTGTTCTTTGGAAGGTAGTTCAAGTGTTCATTAGGTTCCAAAAAGCTCATTTCATACGTTATTAATGAGCTAATGAGTTCTTCTATCAGAAAGTCATTTAGATTGCTTCTTGTATTACGGTGTGGTTACTTTAGGATCCCACATTTTTGAAAGGGATCTTAAAATCTTATTTACAAGATTAAAATCTAAAAAAGATTTACCAAGAGCTTTTAGACTATTGACGACATCCGTGAAATGGGTGTACATGTCACTTATAGTCTCACATGGTTGTATTAGAAAAACCTCAAAATCATGCATCAAAATATTAACTTTCGAGCCTTTGACTCTACTCGTTCCTTCGTGTGTAACTTCAAGTTTGTGCCAAATATCAAAAGTCATTACACACGTTAAAATCTGATTAAATTTAGTTTTATCTAGAGCAAAAAATAAGGCATTCATAGCCTTTGCATTTAAAGAAAAATATTTCTTCTCCAAATCCGATCATTCGTTCGTCAGTTTAGAGGGAAGTTGAAAACTATTTTCAATAATACTCCATAAATCCAAATTTAAAGAAATAAAAAAAACTCTCATTCGAGTTTTCCAATATGTGTAGTCCGATCCATTAAAGAACGATGGACGAACAACCGAAAAGCCCTCTTGAAAGCCATGAAGAGCCATTTCTCACAAGTGTGAATTCGAATGAGAAATAACGTGGCTCTGATACTAATTGTTGGGATCGAGAGTGGCATTAAGAGGGGGGGGGGTTGAATTAGTGCAACGGATAAAGACGATAAATTTTGACATTTTAAAATAAGTTCGAAAACTTCGTATGTTGAAAACTTCATTTCAATGAAATCCAGTTTCAATTGAAGCGTATTGGAAAGTGCTTAAACTAGGGAGTGTTTAGAGAGAAAGAAGGACAGTGATGAGTAAGTTGAGCAGCGAAGAAAAGACGGTTTGCTGAAATATAAAAGATAATACATAAACGCAAACCGTTTTTATAGTGGTTCCATCATTCGACCTACATCTACTCCCGATTCCTCTTCGCTTGAGGCCATCGGCTTTCTACTAGTTGCCTTCCTTTCAATGGACGAAGATAAACTCCCTTACAAACTCTTTTACAAGGTTTCCCTCAACCACCTCACTTAAGACCAACTCTTTAAAGTTTAGGAGGAGGGATTTCTACTAAGAATTACAGAGTTTTCCCTTAGTTTTCTTTCACAATTCTTACTGTCCCAAGCAAGAACATCTGGGGTATTTATAGACCCCAAGCGGATTCAAATTTGGAGTCCAAATTTGAATAGCCCCAAATTTCAAGGGTACTGGCAGTACCATCGCTCAGGCTTTTTGCCCCCGTCAGTGTACTGGGCAGTACCACCACCCAGCCTGGCAGTACCATTGTCTGGCACATTGACATGGTCAGTGTACTAGGTGGTACTACCACCCATTAGGGCGGTGCCATCACCCGAGCACTCTGCCCCAAGGCGGTACCACTGCCCAGATGTTTTGGGAGCTGGACTTGGGCGGTGCCACCACCCTAGTCTAGCGGTGCCACCACCAGACAAGGTCTAGCACTTCTGTTTGGGCCTTAAACCCAGCTCAAACCAGTCCAATACCGGGCCTAGTTGGCCCCTAACAGGGTTAAAGGATTAACACATAATCCTAACCCTAATTATATGATAACTATGAAATTAAACATATTTTGTAAGCTATTACAAAGTCCACAAGTCAAGACTTCTTTCTCCAGCGAGCTTCCGATGAACTTTCAGCGGTCTTCCGATGAACCTTCAGATACCATTCTGCGGACTCCCGACAAGCTCCTAGACTTCACGATTGATCTTGGCGAGTTCCGACGAGCTTCTTCGGTAAGCTCCAATCTTTCTCGATGAGCTTCGTGAACTTCTGACGAACCTTCCGGCAAGCTTCCGAAAACCCTTGGGCAAGCTCCCTACTCATTCTCAACCAGTTCCAGCAGCACTTCGATGAATCTTCGGACTTCCGTCGAACTCTCAAACTCCCAATGATTCTATCGTACTTGACTCTGACACTTTGTTTTGTTTTATGGCTTCATCGTTATCGTAGTTAGTCCTACACACAAGCTAAACTCTACTTCGATCTAGATAGTTATTACAACATGAATTGACATTCTGTTGCCCGGCACGTCATTGGCCTATCGGCGCTTCGTCCACTTCTTCGATGCATCACCCTCTCTTGCAGCCTATTGTCCAATCGGCGGTTGACTTCCACAACCTCGATATCCTTGGCACAATACCACTCTTCTTGGCCCAATGCCCGATGTCCAAAGCCTTCTGTCGATTGTCGACCGGACCTCCGCCACAACATCCAATATCCTGATGTGTTCCTTCGATGCAACTTCAATTCCTCCTATATCAACTATCTAATCTTGATCGAGTAGACCTGTGTGATTTAAAACATAGTTAGATAAACAAAACACAATCAATTAGTTTCATCATCAAAATCTGAGATTCAACAGAATCGATCTCATTATCGTGATCTCATCATGATCCAATTCCCATTGCACAAATCCAAGGACATCACAATATATGTAGCATGGAAGATAAAGTGATAAAATACCTAATAATAAAAAAAAAAGAAATAGTGTATATCAAGTCACAAGTGTCATCACTTATGTGATTGGCTTGCAGGATATATATGATTAGCAATGTCGCCCCTAGATTTCCCAACAATTAGATGTAGAGTTAGCTACCCTCCGTATAAAAAATTTCAACCTACAACAGGTGGTGGAGGGGGTAACTGAGTGGCTCCTAGTGTAGGAGGCACGAAGGCTAGAGTATGAGGTCGAGGAGTAGTCAAGTACAAAGTATCTAAAGGCTTTGTGAAGGGTTTAGCTTGACAGTCCTTTAACTCTTAGCGCTTCGAGTATCAACTCGTGATATTTCATATGCACTATACCACCTCGTGTTGGAAAATCTAAGGTAACATCACACGTGTAGTGGAAGAATAGAAAACCAAATCTTAGAATTTTCCATAAATAAAAATATTTCATAGTCGTGCAAAAGATTAGTGTGCAAAAACCCATAAAATCAAAAAACTATGCGTATAAGAGAATTGTGTTACTAAATTCCTACAGATCTATGAGAGAAGATGAAGGAGGTCTATTATCCTCCTCTTTAGTGGTGATCCACACAATAGTGACTATGAAGATTCTCCTCAAATCACTACTCAAATCTTCTCGCTACGCGCACCACACAATCAAGAAGGGGCTAACCCTTCTTACTATCCACCCACCCCAAATAGGGGCTAATGGCTGAGGAGGAGAGGGGGAGAGGAGAATAGGAGATGGTAGCAAAAAAAAAAATCTAGCCTATGACCCTTTGGTTTTCTCCTATTTATAGAGGTCCCATATCAACTTAACTTTAATAGATCCTGCTCTATAGGATACTGGATCTCCATCCAACTACCCAAGCCTCTTAGATTAGTGGGTCTCTACCCAATAATCTCTTATTAGCTCTTATTGGATCTCATCCATAGGATCCAATAATTCAAGGGCTTATTAGATATCTAATAAGGTAGGAGCTCTAGTGGATATCTCATATCTGAACCTCTATTTGTCATAGCACCTACCAAATATGTGTGATATCAAGCTATCTGTGATTCATACCTGTCAGAACTCTTTCTAGCTTAGTGAATTATTATCTCCATAGCAATCACTTGACTCATTGACTATTGACGTACTAGGCCACTACGCCGCAGTCTCCAAATGATACAAGGGAATCCAATCCTTTGAACCTATCTATCCTTAGTTATCGTATACTTACAATCCCTCATTCATCTAATATTCCATAGACCATATATCGGGCATAGTACTATCAGGCCCATACGATTTCTACTAGAGTCTCGCTCTAACTGGATTTTCCCGAAGAACACTTTTTCTCTCAATTCGAATGACCTTGGCCAAGGATTTGTCTGAGCAAGAACATATGCGATATTCCTCTAATGACACTAAGAGTGGATGATCCTTTATCGACACTCAATAGCCCTCATAAGGTTCGTTATCATTCCCAATAATCAGCTGTGCTAGATTTAAAACTTCTAAACCTATAAGTCCGGTATTAAAGAATGGAGTACTCATATAGGACATCCTTGGTGTCTCAAGTCTAAGGATCAGGTATACCATCGGGACTATGGAATCATTGTCTGACAAGGAGGTATCATCAACCATCCAGCATTCTATGAGCGGATCAATCACTGAACTCATTCTCCAATGAGCACCTGCACTTTATCCTTAGTATCCCCACACGAGTAGCTATGAGACCAATCGTCTTCATCATATAGATAGGTATATAGTACACTAGTCTGTCTAGTTATTTTGATGTCCCTTTTGAATAACCTATGATCGAGATTATTTAAGGTCTATGTTTAAAAGCGAATCGGTCTCATTATCGTGATCTTATCATGATTCGATTCTCATTGCATAGATTCATGGATATCATAATATATATAATAAGAAATATAAAGGGAGAAAAATACTAAATAAATAATAAGTAAAAAGAATACGTATCATGTCACATGTGCCATCGCTCACGTGATTGGCTTGCAAGACACCTATGACTGGTAATCTCCCACTTGACCTAAAGCCAATCACCTACATGTCTGATCCCTATCAGACCCTTGTGATGCTCAAAGACAACATGAGAAAATGGCTTTGTTAATTAATCTATAATATTATCTTCGGATGAAACTCTTTCCACCGCTACATCTCCTCGGGCGATGATCTCTCTAATCAGGTTGAACCTCCTTAAAATGTGCTTCGACTTTTGATGAGAGCTGGGTTGCTTCACTTGAGCAATCACCCCGTTGTTGTCGTAAGATAAGGGAATGAGCTCCTCACTACTCGGCATAACCTTTAGATTTATGATGAACTTCTTCTTCTAGACTCCCTCCTTTGTTGCCTCTAATGTAGTAATGTATTCTATATCTATGGTCGAGTTAGCAGTAGTATCTTGCTTAGAATTCTTCCAGCTCATTATTGCCCCATTCAAGGTAGACACATATCTTGAATTTGACTTGTTATTATCGATATCAGACTAGAAGCTCAAGTTTGTGTAGCCCTTACCCTGAGGCTACTTCCTCCATATACCAGTAAAAGATCCTTAGTCCTTCTCAAGTACTTAAGAATACACTTTACTGCTTTTTAATGCTCCAAGCTTGGATCCACCTGATACCTGCTTGTGACACTTAGAGCATGCACTATATCAAGCTTAGTATATAGCATAACATATATGATAGACCCTATTGCTAAAGCATAGGATATCCTATCTATGTGTACCCTTTCTTTAGAAGTCTTTGAGAACATACTCCAAGAAAGTAAAATTTCATGTCTCATTGGTATGAGACTTCTCTTGAAATTTTTCATGCCAAACCTTTTGACAATTGTGTCTATATACCTGGACTAAGATAAGCCAAGCATCCTCTTGAATCTATCTCTATAGATCTGAATCCCCAAAATATAAGATGCTTCCCCTAAGTCCTTCATGGAGAAGTCTCTAGATAGCCAAGCTTTTACTGTAGGGAGCATTCCTACATCATTTCCAATGATCGGGATGTCATCCACATACAACACCAAAAAGGTGATAGTACTCCCACTTACTTTCTTGTACACACAAGACTCGTCTTCATTCTTAATGAAGTCATAAGATCTGATCGGCTCATCAAATCTTATATTCTAATTTTGAGAAGCTTGCTTTAGTCTATAGATAGATCTAAGCAATCTGCATACCTTATCTAGACTATCCTTGGATATGAATCCCTCAAGCTATATCAAATACACCTCTTCCTCGAGGTTGCCATTGAAAAACATGGTTTTCATGTCCATCTGCCAGATCTCATAATTATAGTATGCTGCAATAGCCAATAAAATTCGGATGAATTTTTGCATGACTATGGGCGAGAAGGTTTCATCTAGTTAGCATATTGCCTTTGATGATACCCCTTAGCTAATAGCCTTGCTTTATAAGTCTCTACCTTTCTATCTACTCTGATCTTCTCAAGTGCATCAACTAGGTTCCAAACCTTGTTGGAGTGCATAGAATTCATCTCTAAATTCATGGCTTCTTTCTACTTCCTAGAGTTCATGCTTATAATAACTTCCTCGTACGTCTAAGGATCAATATCCTGAGTGTCCTCTCCATTAATATATCTCACATATCTCTTAAGAGGGTGTGACACTTTACCAGACCTGCACAAAGTTGAAACTTGTATGTCAGGTACCTGAATAAACTTGGTCTTCAGAATAGTGCCTGAGCTAGGTTCTCCAATGTTGCTCAACTTTATCATGCTCCCACTATCTCCGCCAAGAATGTGTTCCTTTTTAATGAACACTACTCTCTTGGCTACAAAGTCTTTTTAGTCCTCGGGATGATAAAAATAATACCCACAAGTTTTCTTGTGGTATCCTATGAACTTGCATCGTTCTATCCTGGATTCTATCTTATCAGAGTTATGTCTTTTAACATGGGTAGGGCAACCCCAAATATTAACAACTTTAAGATCGAGCTTCTTCCCTTTCCATATCTCATATGGTGTGGATACTATCGACTTAGTTGGAACTCTGTTCAGAAGATAAGCTACGAATTCTAGGGCATATCCTAAAAATAAGATGAGTAGATAAGCAAAACTCATCGTGGACCACACCATATCTAATAGTGTGTGATTCCTCTTTTCGGGTACACCATTAAGCTGGGGTGTATAAGGAGGTGCCCATTGGAACAGAATCTCATGGTTGTTGAGGAACTGGGTGAACTTTGTACTCAAGTACTCATCTCCTCGATCTGATCGAAGAGTCTTGATACTCTTTCTAGTCTAGTTCTCTACTTCATTCTTATATTTCTTGAATTTCTTGAAGTCTTTGGACTTATACTTCATCAAGTACATATGTTCGTATCTAGAGAAATCAACGGTAAAAGTAATAAGTAAGAGTAACCACCTATAGCTTGAGTTGATATGGGACCACATACATTACTATGTATGAGTTCTAGCAACTTAGTGCTCTCTTTTTAGTTTCACTAAATTGAGAGTTGGTCAATTTTCTAAGAAGACAAGGCTCGCAAGTCGCATTCGACTCATAGTCAAATCTCCTTTTAACAAGTTCAGGAGTTAACATTTTTACAATTCGCCCACTTCTCCTTATACAAATTTCTAAGCTAGAACCGGTGAAGGTGAATTCTTAAAATTATAACAATGTTTTTATAAAGATCTTAGTTTTTTTGTTCATTTTTCTGTGCTTCATAAGCAGAAAAGTGTAGGGTATTTATAGGCCTCAATTAGCTTAAAAAATAAAGCCAAAAAAGGTCTCATCTCAGATTTCCAGGGTACTAGCGGTACCACCACCTGTGTTGAGCAGTACCATCGCTAGTACTCTTTGATATTGGGCGGTACCACCGCCTAGTCTGGTGGTACTATTGCTAAACAAAGCCTCGGCTACTAGACCCAAGCGATACCATCGCTTGGACCTCATGGGAGACTAAGCTCTAGGCAGTTCCACCACCCAGTCTTGGCGGTGCCATTGCCATAGGATCCAGGTTACTATTTGGGCCATCAGTCTAGCCTAAACCACTCCTGATTCGGGTCCAATTGGCCCTTAATTGAGTTAGTGGAATTACCTCCCAATCCTAACTCAAATTATGTCCTAAATATGATAATTAAGACATTAACAAAGTAAATTAAGTTCGATATGTCAAATGTTCTTCCGACAAGCTTCCGACGATCTTTTGGTGGACTTCCAACAAACTCTCGACGATCTTCCGGTAGACTCATGGTAAGCTCTTGAACTCTTGATTATCTTCTCAATAAACTCTAATGAGCTTCTCGGCAAGCTCTTGATGAACTTCTCGGTGAGCTCTAGTGAAATCCCGACGAACTTCTCAGCGAACTCCCGATGAACTTTTCGGTGAGCTCCCGATGAACTTCTCAACAAACCCTAGCAAAACTCCCGACAAACTTCGTGGCAAGCTCCCGACGAACTCTCAGACTCCTAACGAATCATCCGATTTTTGACTCCAATATAATATCTGCTTTATGATTTATTCATTATCGTAGTTAATCCTATAATACTTTTCTTAACATATGGATTATATCAATAATTTATCAATTAATTTCATCATTAAAATATAAGATTTAATACATAGTAAGTGATCATCTCACAAAAATCAAGTGTACCAAAAAGTCCGTGAATGAAACTTCTTCTTTCGTAAGTATTGGGGGGGCGGGGGGATTATTAGAAAAGATCATTAAATGATGGAGTAAGAGTATCAAAAATCCATGAATGAGATAAGAAGAAAAGGATAGAAAATGAACTTGATAAAAGCTCCGTTTTCAAAAATAAAAAAATTTAAAATATATATATATGAGAAACTCATGCATTCAAAAGATTTAACATACTTAATTAAATCATATAGTGTCACAATCATCATAATATTAAGGAGTGCATCATAATATTGATAAAACACATAACGCCATAGAGTACACTAAGATAAGAAGTACAACATAAGGAGTACAGAACGAGTTCTTCCTCAACACGAAGAAAGAAGAAATATGCATGCTATTCATTTTGGGAGTAAACCAAAATGTCTAAACAAGGTATTGAGTTGACAATGAATTTGTCACATTTCAATTAAGATATGATCTTGACGTAGTTCAATTTGATCCAATTGAGTCATTATGGGGTCGGTAGATAAGGAGGGTGCTAGATCCGTCAGAGGTGCTACCTCAAAGGGAATAGTATGAGGAGATTGATTTCCCCTATATATAGGTGTTTCAGGTTCTGGTTCAGGTGGGGGAGGATTCATTCTCCTAGATAGTCTAGTCTAAATGTCATTTCTTATTATACATCTTAATCATCTTAGAAGGTTTCTATTGAGCACATTAAATCTATCTAGCTTTATAGTTTCCTTATCTGGTGGCATCACAATATCATGCGCATGTATTAGTCTAATGATTAAGCCACTATATGGAAGTATAATATCTTTTATTGATAATTCAATCATGTTCTATCATATTAAATATCCAAAATAGTTATCATGTCCTGCTATAATCCAATATATTGTTCCTAATTCCATTTGACTAACTTCATTATGATGGTGTTGTTTTGGAAGTAAAATACTTATTATGATGCCATGAAACACTTTTGTATTAAAGGGTAACAAATGTTTACAACTCTTTAGGACGATAGACAAATTTGGGTTTTCAAAAATAATACCTAAGTCTTCAGAGTATGTGATTCCAACTGAATCTGTGTCCCATTGTCCTCTAAAGTAGCAACCTCTTCATTTCTCAGGAATTCCTATAAGGTTGCAAATTACACTATCCGTAATAGACATGTGATGCCCTAGGAGGTAAAGTCAACACCCTATCATCTTCATCTACATGTAAATTATTGTAAAATAATCAAACAAGTTCAGGATAAATTGGTTCATTAATTTATAAGATGGGAAGGACATCTAGGTTTGCAAACCATTGAATTGGTTCCAAATCTCCTAACTCTTCTAGATCTACATGTTTTCCCTTATGTACACTTCTAAATTCAAAGGTTGAAAAATTAAGGACATGCTCATTAGAATCAAAGCGTATAAGGTCATAGGTTTCATCAAATCTCTCTTCCCTTTGTCCCTTAAGTGTCATAGATCTACTTGTATTGATAATGAAAGAAATGTATATAAACAGAGCAAAATCAAGCAATAAATCAAGGAAGAAGTTTCAAGGATTACCCTTGTAGTGATCTTCAAAAGGGTTAAGATTGATCCTTAGATTTGTAAAAGAGGGAGGATTTCTTAGGCTTCTAAAGGAAGGGAAAGATAACTGAGAGGTAGAGTATTGAATCTCAGATTTTGATGATGTAGTCAATTGATAGGTTATTTGATCTAATCCATATCATTGAGATAAGTGTGCAAGATTGACTACGATAGCAATGAAGACATAAAGCAAATTACCAGAGTCAAGTATGTTGGGAGTTTGAGAGTCCATCGAAAGTTCAAAGGATCATCGGAAGTACTGCCAGAACTGGGCGAGAATGAATCGAGGACTTGCCGAAAGTTTCGAAAGTTCATTGGAAGGATCGTCGGAGGTTCACAGAGTTCATCGAGAAAGTTCGGAAGGTGGCCAAAAGATTCGTCGAACTCACCATAAAGTCCGGGGGGCTATTGGAAGTCCACTAGAAGATATCCGAGAGTGTGTTGAAAGTCCATCGGAAGTTTGCCGGAAAGCTCACCGGAAGAAAACTCGATGTTGTCGGTTTTTAATTTGCTTAGAATATATTTTTAATTTTATAGTTAGCATATAATTAGGGTTAGGATTAGGTGATAATCCTAAATAACCCTAGTAGAGGCTAATTGGGCTGAATTGGGCTGGATTCAAGGCCAATTCACTAGTGCTGACCATGTCTGGCAATGGCACCGCCAGACTGGATGGTGGCACCACCCCAGGAACTAGCCCCCAGGTGGTCTAGGTAGTGGTACTGCCCAAGGTCAACGGTGGTACCGCTGATAGTTATTACCTATCAGCGGTGGTACTGCCCCTCCATATAGTCCGAGGACCCTGTCAGGAGGTAGTACCGCTAGAATTGGTGGTGGTACCACCCAGTACACTAATAGAACAGGTCAACTGGCAGTGGTACTGTCAATACCCGAAAATCTGGGATGTGACTCTATTTAGCTCTAATTCTAAAGCCAATTGAGTCTATAAATACCCCTCTCTTCATAGCTGGCAATGTATAATTGAGAAGTGAAAAAACTGAGTCAAAGTTATAGCAAATTCCATTCGATAAACTTGAATGTTCACCTCCCAAGTTTTACTTTAAAAAAATTCTATAGAGTGTGAACCACTTATAAAAGTTTGTAAGAAGGGTGCTTGGTCCTTCCCCTTCAAAAAGAGTTGATAGTGGAAGTTGGGAATCTCATCGGAGGAGGTTTCAGAAGTGGACGTAGGTCATTTGACCGAACCACAATACATCGCTACGTACTTCTCTGGGTGTGTGAGTTTTTAACTTACTGCATTTCAATTTTTACTTAGCTGTGATCTCTCAATCTCCTCTTCTCTACTTTCTATAGCATTCACTTGAATCACCTTACTGAAATCATTTTCGTTGGACCGAAATTTCTCGACGAACAACTTTTTCTGAAATTGCTTTGAATTTTTAATTTTATCCGCTGCATTAATTCAAACACCGCCTCCCCAACCACCCACACCCCCACCCCACCCCACCCCCCCGCCTCTTAGTGCCGCTCAGATCCTAACAATTGGTATCAGAGTAAGGTCACTCTCATTTGGTTTAAAACCCAAGAGAGATGACATATTCTGGCATGCAAAAGGGTTATTCAATTACACATCTACCCATGTTTAATAGGTCAGATTACACCTATTGGAAGACTCGTATGAAGATTTTTCTTATTTCTATGGATTTTAAACTTTGGAATATTGTTGAAAATAGATTTCAAAGATCTTCTCTTCTGATGAATGAATAGAATGAATTGGAAAAGAAGATTTTTGCTCTTAATGCAAAGGCTATGAATGCCTTGTTTTGCATACTTGATAAAAATGTGTTTAATTGTGTTTCAATTTATGAATCAACTTTTGATATTTAGTACACTTTTGAAATCACTCATGAAGGCACTAGCTGAGTAAAAGAGTCCAAAATCAATCTCTTGGTCCATTCTTATGAATTATTTCAGATGAAACCAAGTGAGTCCATCAGAGACATGTACACCCATTTCACGGATGTCGTCAATGGACTCAAAGTACTTGGTAAAGGTTTTCTAATCTCAAACTTATCACTAAAATTTTAAGATCTCTTCCAAAAAGTTGGAATCCAAAAGTTACGACCATTCAAGAGGCTAAGGACCTAAAAAAAATTTCGCTCGAAGAACTCATTAGGTCATTGATGACCTGTGAAATGACATGCCATACTCATGATGAGCTCGAGAACCCCCTTCCAAAGAACAGGAAGGATATGACATTGAGAACATAAGAAGACCACTTGAAAGATTCTTCAAGTGATGAGGACCTTGATGATGAACTTGCACTCTTGACTCAGAAATTCAAAAAATTTATAAGAAAAAATAAATTTAAAAATGACATTAAAAACAAACTTGAACCTAAAAGAGAACAAGTGATATGTTACGAATGCAAGAAGCTGGGGCACTTCAAAAGTGAATGCCCCCAAGCCAAGAAGAAGCAACCAAGGAGGAAGAATGCTCTAAAGGCAACATGGGACGACTCAAGTGGCTCCAAAGATGAAGAAGCAAATAACAAGGAGGAGGCCAACTTCACATTGATGGCTCTTGGAGAAGACGTATATGAGTTATTTAATAAAGATTTATCCTTCGACGAACTTTTAATTGCTTTTCATGAATTATTTGACGAGTGTAGAGCTATTAGTAAAAAGTTTAATTTATTAAAAAGGAGTATGCTATCTTATTAGATAACTTGAAAGTCTTGAACTTGGAACTCTCTCTTTACCTCCATGCTCTAAGTGTGAACACTTAGAAGTAATCAAAAAGAAGAACTTGCTACTTAAAGAGACCATAAATAAGTTTAAGATTGATAGCAAGGGCTTGGACTTGATCTTTGCAAACAAGGGTCACGTCAGAAAAACAAGTGAAATTAGATTTGTGAGTGGATCTCACCATATTCTAACCACCTTCATTAAAGGACTCACACTACATGTATCATCTCATTTGAAATGCAACTTTTATTGTAAATCCAGACATGTTGTTTACAAATGTCTATTTAAGAAAATTAGTCCACACAAATTGATATGGGTTCCTAAAGGAACTATAAGGAACTCAATGAACAATAACAAGATTAGTAAATCAATATTTGAGATACCCAAGTTTACATGGGTACCTAAAAACCATCCTCTTTTGTAGACACATTCACTCACACAAACTAGGATCAGGTAACGATAAAACTTTTGATCATTATCAAGCTCACTTGCTTAGATAATAAAAGACCCTTGAGTGTTATCCATTGTTTGGTTATGCACCATAATACTTCTATTAAGTCTCTTCAAAAAGAATTTCATTAAAAACATTTGTGTCACCTTACAATTTGAAATCCTATGTTTTGAAATGATATGGTTTTAATGGATTTGACGTAACCTTGTTTCAGAACTATACGATGATACCAGGCCTTCTATAAGAAGTATATATCTTCCTTGAACATTTCTATGAAAAATTGAATACACTTTTGTATTCTCTATCTACTCAAGGTCTATAAATTCATTTATTTTGTGAATCTCATATATGATTCTAATGATGAATTAAGAGTTAATGAATTAAGCTAGAATGAGTTCTTCAAATGATTCATAACTTCTATTCATGACTTATTGTTCATTGATGGCTTGAATGCATTTGAGATGTGAATTATTTTGATGACACGATGTATGAATCTTGTTTGATGATGCATACAAATGAGTTGCTTATCAATAGTTACCATTGAAATATATTCTTTTTAAAATATCTTTCAAAGATGACTCTTAGTGATAAATGTTTTGAAAACATGCTTGATTATCTTTCATATGATAAGTAACACATGAATTGTTGATTCTCAACTCAAATTTCCTTGATTTCTCAAACGTATGACTGAAAATAGTGTGATTTATGATCCCGATATTTATAAATGACATCTTTTGGGTGAATTATACATTCTTCATCATCTCATAAATTGATTGATGTTAGTATTCATAGCTTTCAGAAATCACTACTTTATATCATCCAAGTTCTCTTGTCTTTATGATATTATTCTCTCAAACCGCTTGATGAGAAAGTTTCCAAAGCCTCTTGATTACAACACTTTAATGTAATCAATCGTTTGTAAATGTGATTAATAAAAATTACCTCATAATTAGTATAAGATCGGAATACATCATTTCATCTCAATCCAATACATAATGATCAAATTAGATATTTGAGATAGATTTTAATAAAGGGGACAAATTGATCAAAAATCAAAATATTGTAGCCCTCCCTAAAATTGTCTAAGTTAAGGTGCCAATGGTGGCACCACCAGAATTAGAGGTAACACCACCTGGGCATTATGTTCCTAAGCGGTGGCACCGCTCAGTTGGCGGTAGCACTGTCCGAGAGCCCCCTTTTTTAAAGGGGAGTTAGGGCCGACGGTATAACCACCCACAACTCTTGCAGCTGCCCCCAAACACATTTCCCCTCCTCTCAAATCTTTACCCTCCCTTTCAAGAAGACCAAGAGAGGCTTCTATCCTTTCAAATCCTTGATCAAGATCTCTACTTCTCAAGGAACCTCAACTAAGGTAATCTTTGACACTCCATCTTTGATTTCGATACATAGCTGTCTCCTTGAAATTTTCTTGTTCTATCATCATGTTTAGATAAATGGCTTCTAGAAGATTGTCTAGGGACAAAGGGAAGAGGAGGGAAGGAGATTCATATGACTCATCCCTTTTTAGCTCTAGTGAAAATACCCTTAGGTACCCTAGTTTATAAGAAATGTGCATAAGTGTAAACATGTAGACTTTAGTAAATTAGGAAACCTAGAGCCCATTAGATAGTTTATCGATTTGGATGTCTTTCCTATTTTACAAATCAACGAACCAATTTACCCTAAACTAGTTCGATTGTTTTACACTAATCTAAGCATAGATGATGATGATAACATATCAACCTACCTTCTAGGGAACCAAATTCCAATTACGGATAGCATAATTTGTGACTTAATTGGAATCTCAGAAAAGAGAAGGGGTTGTTACTTTAGAGGACAGTGGGATTTGGATGCGATAGGAGTAACGTACTCTGAAGCTTTAGGGACCATCTTTGGAAATCCTAACCTAGCCATAGTCCTTAAAAGCTATGAGCATCTGTTACCATTTAATGAAAATCCTCCATCACATCATCATTAGTATCCTAATCCCTAAACAGTTTCACTACGATGAAATTAGTCAAATGGAGTTAGGTGTTGAATCTCGGATTTTGATGATGAAATCAATTGATAGGTTATTTGATCTAATCCATATTATTGAGATAAGTGTGCAGGATTAACTACGATAGCAATGAAGACATAAAGCAAATTATCGGAGTCAAGTATGTTGGGAGTTCGAGAGTCCACCAGAAGTCTAAAGGATCATCGGAAATGCTATCGGAACCAACCTAGAATGAATCGGGGACTTGCCGAAGGTTTTGGAAGTTCACCAGAAAGATCGTTGGAGGTTCGCGAAGCTCACCAAGAAGGTTCGGAAGCTTGCCAAATTTTCGTGGAACTCACCATAAAGTCCGGGAGCCTACTGGAAGTCCACTGGAAGAAATCCGAGGGTGTGTCAGAAGTCCGTCGGAAGTTCACCGGAAGCTCGTCAGAAGAAAACTCAATGTGCCGATTTAGTTTTTACTTAGAATATGTTTTCAACTTCATAGTTAGCACATAATTAGGATTAAGATTAGGTGATAATCTTGATTAACTCTAGTAGGGGCCAACTGAGCTTTAATTGGACTAAATTGAGCCGGATTCAAGGCCCATTCAGTAGTGTTGGACTAAGTCTGGTGGTGGCACCACCCCGAGAACTAATTCCCAGATAGTTTGGGTGATGGTACCACCCCAGGTCAATGGTGGTACCATTGATAGTTATTACCTATCATGGGTGGTACCGCTTGATAAGCGGTGGTACCGCTTGACAAGCGATAGAGCCGCTAGTCCACAGAGATCGAGGACCTTGTCAGGCGGTAGTACCGTCAGACTAGGTGGTGGTACCGCCCAGTACACTGATAGAGTCAACTGGCGATGGTACCGCCAGTACCCAAAAATCCAGGATGTAACTCTTTTTTGCTCTAATTCTAAAGCCAATTGAGTCTATAAATACCTCTCTCTTCTCAGCTAGCTAAGTACATTAAGAAGTGATAAAAACTGAGTCATAGCTATAGTAAAATCGCATTCGATAGCTTGAGTGTTCACCTCCTATGTTTTACTTTATCAAAATTATGTAAGAGTGTGAACCACCTATAAAAGTTTGTAAGAGGGGTGTTTGGTCCTTTCCCTTCAAGAAGATTTGATAGTAAAAGTTAGGAACTTCATCGGAGGAGATTTCAGAAGTAGACATAGGTCATTTGACCAAATCACTATACATTGCTGCGTACTTATCTTGATGTATGAGTTTTAACTTTCTGCACTTCATTCTACACTTGTTGTGATCTCATGATTTCCTCCTCTCTACTTTCGATAGTATTCACTTGAATCACTTTGTCGAAATCTTTTTCGTTAGATCGAAAGTTCTCTACGGACAACTCTTTCAGAAATCGATTTCAAAGGTGAAGAATTTTCTCTAACCTGTTTTATCTTTGGCAGGTTTTAAGGGACTATAAAAAGTTTCGGGAAGGTTGACCTTTGTAAATGGATACATAAGGTTACCGCACGACTTAGGCAAAACCAATTAAGTTCATAACAAATAGTTAAATAAAGCATATAACTTAGTGATCTAGATTGAATACCCAAGTGGTAAGTAAAATATTGCCAAACAAAAGATAGATTAAAACTAGAGTCAAATAAAACTTTTACAATTCTATTAGAAACATGAATAATACCTTCGACCACTAACTTAGAAACTCTAGAATCTTATTCAGTGATAGCATACACTCTAGATGGGCTAATAATTTAGGAGAAAGTGACTCTTTTCTTTTATTTAAAAGGTAATCTTTTACTTTATGATCTAAATTTTGATAAATAAAACAAGCTCTAATCACTTGAAAACACTAACATATTTCATGATTTAATCCACATTTTACACATGATTGAATCCTTTATTGTGGCTTTCCTTTCCTAAATCTAGATGTCATAACCCTCTTGTTACCAAATTCTAATTCATTTTCTCTCTTATTATTGTCAGTGAACTTATCCTTATCATTCTTGCACTTAATCTCTTGAATTTCCTTAATATCTCTTTCAATTATCATAGTTCTATCAACCATATTAGCATATATTCTTGGAGCTTTTAAATTGATATCCAATTTTTTATTATTGGCCTTAGATCCCTTTCAAATCTTTTTGCCTTTCTAAATTCATCATCAATTATATAAGTAGCAAATCTAGAAAGTTCAATGAATTTATATTCATATTATACTACTATCAAATTTCTTTAGATAAACTTTAAGAACTCCAGTTCTTTTTTATCTTTAATATAATCTAGAAAGTACTTATCATTAAACTTTTTCAAGAATACCCGCTTAGTGTAGGCTCCTGTCTTATCTAAAAAATTCTCTTAATTATTCTCTATTAGTGCTCAGCCTCTCCTTCAGACATAAAAGGGGCAAGATAAACCTTTTAATTATTAGGATAATTCAATACATCAAATATTTTCTCTATTTACATTATCCATTATTTTGTCACCATTAGATTAGATTTAGCCTTAAAACAAGGAAGACTAAGCTTCTTAAATTTTTCTATTCTTAGTTCATTCTTATTTGATGTCCCTACTCCACTATTTCTTCCTTATTGAAATTGTTATTATATTATATTTCACATACTCTCTAGAGTTTTCATAATTCTACTCAATTAATCAGAAGAAGATACAACAGGAGTACTATATGACCTCGTTATCCTAAATTTTTAAAAGACATCAAAAGAATTTTTTTTAATGATTACTATATAATTTACTATACCTCAATATATTGTATAACCGGCATATCAAATATTTCAATGATCCTCAAATAATACTCTAATACCACTTGTGTCACACCCTCCAAAATAACTCATTCAAGAGGTGTGAATCTATCTTAAATCAAAAAAATTATAATTCATCCATAATCCAAACCTAGGATCCAAAATAATATTTGAGGATATTAAAAAATATTAAAATATTATTCATATCTATAAAACCTATATAATTTATAATTATTCACTACATCACTCGATAACTCTATGAAACTCCAGGCTAAGTCAAAAATCATTAACCACCACTTAAAAATCTGTAAATGTAAGAATTTATATAATCACAAAATCAACCATTTATCATAAGTTCATATCATCATAAAACTTTAACTTAATATTCTAAAATTTTAAATATGAGAAGTCTTTTAACCTTTACAAGACACATCAATTTAGATTTGTTGCAAAGTGTACTTATATAAACAATAGCATCGTGTCAAACCATCAAAGACTTGACCAAAATTTTCTAACATCCACAGCCTCAGCCCAAACCTAATATTTCGACCAGTGACAAGATATAGCTCACATAAGGGTGGTCATTATGCCTACAAATATGCATATAAAAGATATAGCTTACATAAGTTAGTTTGGGTTCCTAAAGGAACTATAAATAACTCAATACTAATAGTCAAAATAGGTAAATCTATTCATAAGGGATCTAAAGTTAAATGGGTACCTAAAAGTAAATCCCCTTTCTTATAGATATGTCTATAATCAAAAGCTATGAGCAAGAGATGATACCTTAATAGTGGATGCTCAATGCATATGACCAAAAATCCAACACATTTTTCTAAGCTCACTAGTCAGGACGAAAGATATATTACCTTCGAAGACAACAACAAAGGAAAAATTATTGGCAAAGGAAATATAAATAACAAATCAAACCTTTTGATTGAAGATATTTTGTTAGTAGATGGTTTGAAACACAATCTACTTAGCATTAGTCAATTGTGTGATAAGGGTTGTAATATCAAATTTGAATCTAATGCTTGTATTATAGAAATACCACGCAAAAATAGATCAATGACTACCTTAAAGACTAATAATGTGTATACTATTGATCTTAATGATTTTTGGAATGAAACTTATTTCTTGGTTGTAAATAATGATGCATGACTTTGGCATAAGAGACTAGGTCATTCTAGCATGAAAATAATCTCACAGCTAAAGAACTCGTAAGAGGTATGCCTAAAATTAAATTTATCAAAGATAAAGTTTGTGATGCATACCAATTAGAAAAATAAACAAAGAGTAGTTTTCAATCAAAGAATCATATAAGTACCTCTAGACCACTACAATTGATCCATGTGGATTTATTTGGACCAATTGATACAACAAGTCTAGGATATAGTAAATATGCTCTTATAATTGTTGATGATTATATTAGATATATTTGGACATACTCCTTAGCATATAAAAGTGATTACCTTAAATGTTTTAAGAAGTTTTATAAACTAGTTCAAAATGAAAAGGGTTTTATGATTTCGCCTATTCATAGTGATACTGATGATGAGTTTAAAAATCATGATTTTTAAGATTTTTATGATTTAAATACGCACAATCATAATTTCTCTACTCCAAGAAATTAATAACAAAATGAAGTTATTGAGAGAAAAAATAGAAGTTTACAAGAGATGACAAAAACTATACTTAATGAACATAGCTTACCCAAATATTTTTGAGCCGAAACTGTTAATACGGCATGCTATATCATGAACAGGGTTTTCATAATGCCTCTCCTATCTAAAATTTCTTATGAATTATGGAACAATAAAAGACCCAATATTTCATGTTTTAAAATTTTTTATTATAAATATTTTATTTTAAATTAAAAAGATGCCTTAGAAAAATTTAATGCAAAATCCAATGAAGACATTTTTCTTGGATATTTCTTAATTTCTAAAGCTTTTTTGTATCTTTAATAAAAAAAATTTGGTTATAGAGGAATCTATTCATGTTGTTTTTAATGAGTTTTTTGAATTTAAGAAAAATAATTTTGATAATAATTTTGATTTTGATACTTTAAATTTGAATGAAAATTCTCCTCTCCCAAGCAACTTAGATGCATCTACTTCCAATGAATCCTTATCCAAGGAACGGAAGTATATAGATACTCATCCTAAGGAGCTAATCATTGGAGATACATCAAAAGGTATTCAAACTCATTTTTCTTTTAAAAATTTTTGTATGAATGTAGCCTATTTATCTCAAATTGAACCAAAATATATTAACGATGCTCTAAAAGATGATTCATAGGTTTTTACAATGTATGAGGAGTTAAATCAATTTGAGAAAAATAAGGTATAGAAGCTTGTTCCTAGACCTAGTGACCATCTAGTAACTAGCACTAAATGGGTCTTTAGAAATAAATAAAATGAACTTGGTATTATGGTTCAAAATAAGGCTAGATTAGTGGTCAAAGGTTTCAACTAAGAAGAATGTACCGATTATGAAGAAACCTTCACTTTTGTGGTAAGACCAGAGGCATAAGGATACTCGTTGCCTATGCTTGTTGTAATAAGTTTAAGTTATTTTAAATGGATATCAAAAGTGCTTTTCTAAATGGCTTTATTTCCAAAGAAGTTTATGTTGGGCAATCATCCGGATTTGAAAATATTCATTTTCTAAATCATATTTACAAGTTATCTAAGGCTCTATATAAATTAAAGCAAGCCCTAAGGGCTTGGTACGAGAGACTTAGTTCATTTCTTATTAAGAATGACTTTTTGAAAGGTAAAGTCGATACTATATTATTTATTAAATATTTTAAAAATAATTTTTTTATTATTCAAATTATGTTGATGATATTATTTTTGGTTCTATGGATGAGTCTTTATGTGAATCTTTTATCAAAAGTATGAGTTAAGAATTCAAAATGAGTTTAATGGATGAATTAATATTTTTCATATGATTGCAAATTAAGCAATTAAGTGATGGATACTTTGTTAGTCAAACTAAGTATGTTTTAGATCTATTAAAATGATTTAATATAGATAGTGTTAAGGCTATTAACACACCAATGAGTACTATAAAATTAGATATGGACTATGATGGAGAATGTTTTGATCAAAAGATTTATAGGGGTATGATAACAACTAAACTTGATATTATGTTTAGTGTTGGACTTTGTGCTAGATTTCAATCTAATCTCAGATAATCATATTTTAAAGCAGTTAAAAGGATTTTTAGATACTTAAAAAGAACTTTTAATCTAAGACTATGATATCTAAAATCTAAAAACTTTGATTTGATTGCATATGCCTATAGGATGTAGAATATATAGAAAAAGCACATTTGGAACATATTAACTCCCATGCTATGCACTTGTTTCTTGATCTTTTAAGTAACAAAATTTTATTACATTATCTACAACCGAGGTTGAGTGTATAGTAGTAGGTGCATATTGTGTACAAGTCATTTGGATGAAAAAATACTTTAGAAGAATATGGACCTTACTTGAAAAACATCCTCATAAAATACGATAATACTAGTACTATTTGTTTAATAAAAAATCTCATACAATACTCTAGAACAAAACATATTGATATTAGATATTATTTTATTAGGGATCATGTTAATAATTATAATATATCTATAGAATTTATTAATACAAAGCATTAATTAGTAGATATTTTTACTAAACCATTGAATGAGGAACAATTCAATTTTATTAAAAGAGAATTAAGCATGTTAAATTTTCCAAATGCATGAATTCTTTTCATATATCTTGGATCGTTATCTTGATTTCTCAGTTTTTATGACTTGAGTTTCCTTTTAAATCAAGATTATTTCCTATGATTCCTTCCTCTTGCTATTTACAAAAGAAGAGACTTGATTCATGGATTTTTGGTATGCACAACTTAATCTTTTATTTTTTATGTGATGATCATTTCTTATGATTTCTCATATTATAATTATTTATGTCTTAATTATTGTACTTAGATCTTAATTAAGTTAAATTTAAATATAATCATATTAACTCAATTAGGGGTTAATTAGGCCTGAATTAGGTTTGAATTGGGCTTGTTGGTTGACCCATTCAATGACCTGTAGTTGGGTCAAGCAATGGCATCGCCGGACCTAGCGGTGGAACCGCTATAAGCTTGGTCTCCTAGGTACTGACTGGGTAGTGGTACCACCCAGACATAGTCTTCTAAGTTATGTCAAGTGGTCGTACTGCTCAGACTGGCGGTGGAATCGCTTGTGTAGGGGTGTCAGGCGGTAGTATCACCTAGTATTGACGGTACCCTGAGAACATAGGATAAGACCTTTTTTAGCTCTATTTTTGAAGTTATTTGGGGTTTATAAATATCCCACTTATCCCTGCTCGGTATAGAACAACTATGAACAAAAACTTATGACTCTAAGTGAGAAAATTCTGTTGTAATCTTTTGAGAGTTTCCCTCTTCTTCTTTAAGCTTAGAATTCTATCTAAGGGAGGTGTGAGACTTATAAAAGTTCTCTCCTAAACCTATGAAAAAGAGAACGTATTATAAAAGGGTAGTTAATCTTTGCCTACCAAAAGAAAATTGTTAGTGAAAGTCAGTGACCTCAACGGAGGAGGAATCAGGAGTAGTATAGGTCATGATGACCAAATCACTATAAATCTAGTATGCTCTTTTCCTTATTGTTTACTTTTATTGCTTACTTAGCTTCTCACTTCACTTTACACTTACTTTAAGTCAAGCTCACTTTCGATATCGATTTTCATCGAACAAAGTTTTTCTAAATCATCGAAGTTTTTAAAATCACTAATTCACCCCACTCTCAGTGCCGATACGATCCTAACAAGAAATACATATCAGATATAATGAGAGAGAGAGAGAGGGAGGCTCCAGGCTCTAATAATAATAATCATATCCACACATCATATCTCATGATCATCTATTCACAATATACATCGCATGTACATAAACATGTAGGACTACTATATAATAATTAATTAAACTATTTAATTAATTAAACTTAGATAAACTCTTAATCCAATTTGGAAAACTAGATCCTTAAGGCTAGGTGCCCCTAGCGGCCAAGAAGCCTTGGTTGCCTAGTACTCTTGGTTCACTAGGAAACTTTGATTACCAAGGTTGCTCCTGCAGCTAAGAAACCCTAGCTGTGGTGGTTGCCTTTGGCTAGGCACTCTTCAACCATGGTAGTATTGGCCACGCCGAGTGCTACTTTGAACTAGAGCTACAAGTAGTCTTTGGCCAAATTTGTAGGGTAGCAACTTTTGCTACCCTTCTGCCTTATCATGTTAGATATCTATGTTGGAAAATCTACAGTGACATCATATATACAGCAGAAGAATAGAAACAAAAATCACATATTTCCTATAGAAAAAGAGGTTCTTATCATTGTGCAAAAATTGGTACGCAAAAACCCATGAAACAAAAAAACTACGTATAAGAAACTTACCTAGGGAGATCGTATATCCCTGAATTCCTATAGATTTATAGGACTGGATGAAGAAGTTCAATTGTCCTCCTCTCTAGTAGTAATCCACACAGTAGGGGCTATGACAATGCTCCTTAAATTCGCTGCTCAAATCTCCTCGTTGCACCCACTATTAAATATTAGGCCCATACGGTCTCTCCTCGAGTCTCGCTCTAATTGGATTCTCCCAGAGAATTCTTTCCCTCTCAATCCGAATGACCTTGGCCAAGGATTTATCTAAGCAAGAATACATGAGATATTCCTCTCATAATATAAAGGGGATGATCCTCTATCGATACTCAATAGCCCTTGTAAGGTTAGCTACCACTGCCAATGACTAGTTGTACTAGATCTACAACTCTAAACCTATAAGTCCAGTATCAAAGAGTGGAGTACTCATATAGGACATCCTTGGTATCTCAATTTTAAAGACCAGATACACTACTAGGACTACAGAATCATTGTTTGACAATAAGATATCATTAACCATCTAGCATTTCGTAAGTGGATCAATCAATGAACTCATTCTCTAATGAGCACCAGTATTATATCCTTAGTATCCCCACACGAGCTGCTATAAGACTAGTCACCTCCATCATATGAACGAGTATAAAATATATCAGTCTATTCTAGTATCTCGATGTCCTTCTCGAATAACCTATGATCGAGATTATTTAGGGTCTGTGTTTAAAGGTGAATCAGTCTCATTATTATAATTTCATCACGATCCGACTCTCATTGCACAGATCTATGGAGATCATAATATATGCAACATGCAAGATAAAGTGATAAAATGCTGTTAGGACTCTAGCTATAAGAGTCCTAATTTAGTTTCATTGAAGGGGGTAAACATGTAAATCCAAAGGGTATTCATGTAAATCCTATCTAGTCGACCCCTATTAAAGAGATGAAGAGGCCTGCTATGTTAGGATTAGTTTGGAGGTTGCTTCTTAGAGAAGCATTAGGAGTTGATTAGAAGTAGGGGTCTTGAGTAGGAGTCCTATTAGGAGTTGGAGTCTTATTAGGAGTTGGTGTTTAGAAACCCTATAAATAGTCATATATTCACCCTCTTTTCATAATGAATAGATCAATCCTTTTAGTAGTCTTTGAGCAGCAACTTGGAGAAAGGAACCCCTATAGAGTTCCAAGGAGGCTAATCCCCTAAAAAGATCAACCCCAAGCCTAGAATCCGTAAGGGTTCTATCACTTGATATCAGAGCAGTATTCTTGGCATCTCATTATCCTTCCATAGCTATCCATCAGCCCGCCATAGCCACCCAAAG
Source organism: Musa beccarii (assembly GCA_024322285.1). Taxonomy (NCBI): domain Eukaryota; kingdom Viridiplantae; phylum Streptophyta; class Magnoliopsida; order Zingiberales; family Musaceae; genus Musa; species Musa beccarii. The sequence continues at coordinate 9,578,600 of CM044402.1, read as the reverse complement.
CAATTCCCACAATTGCTTAAAAAATCATCGCTGAATTCCGCCGTCATGTCCACTACCGTGGTTCATCCTTTAATTTCCCCGTGAATTACAACAGGTTCTAGTTTCCTACCTTACTGTTGCTACAATTTGGTTATCCTTATTCAAAAAATCTAAAAAAAAATTATTCCTATATTGCTGCATAAACTTTTCGTCATAAAGTTTTCATCTCTACGATGAAAAATGCATTGCAGAATTCCAGCCGCATAGCACTGTTTGTTTAATCTTGCTACTACGTTTTTTCTATCCAAATCTCTATGAAATTTTTATAAAGGCTTTGACACTTCCTAACAACAGATTTTCCTTTGGTTTTGTTAAAAAATTCTTAATATAAACTACTGATCTTTTATGTCCATACTACTACACTTTAGACATAAAAATCTACTACAGTACCTTTCCGTGATTCTCAATTTTGCTAAACCTCTTGCTATTGTTTTCTTCTACAAAATTTTTAACAACATTAATTCTCTCTTAACAGTAGATTCCCATTAAGTTTTATTTGAATCTCTATTGAGAATTGCTAAAAAAATTGCATATTTACTTTTGGAATTTTTTTGGCGAAAAATCTGGTGGTGCACCTTTGTCCTTTTTCTTCTCCGTAACCTACCAAACCCTAGCCACCTTGCTGCCACCAACCAATATATCTTTAGGGTACCCCTCTAGTCTTAAGATGCAACCATCATAACCTATTTTTATAACCCTAATAGTGTCAAAAATCGTAGCCCAAAATAGTAAACCATTACAGCCGAACCCTTCTATCACCGATTTATTATCCGAACCTTCCACCACCCATGCCATTAACCCATCAATAGAAAAAAGACAAGTACATCTCTAATCTACAATTATATGCTATAGTTTCTTAAGATCCAATTAATACTAAATTTGAAGCATTGGAATCTCGAATTGAATCGCAGCTTGAATCGCGTTTGGAGAACAAATTACGCGCTTTGTTTGCAGAAGTCAGAATTGGACAACCACTGAGTTCAACCAAATTTCAGTGAGGAGAGAGTTCAGAGAGGCCTCCAGAGAAGGAGGGACAGCTCTCAGATATGCTTCAGTCATGCTTGAGGGTGGACATCCCACGAAGGGAAGAAGGAGACCCGATGGGGTGGATTTCACGCACCGAACGTTACTTTCGCTACTGTTGAACGTCGAATGATGCTATGGCAGAAATTGCTGTCATCCACCTTGAAGGAGATGCTATTTAATGGTATAATTAGCTGGAATATAATCAAGGGGCTCTGATGTGGAATCAATTTAAGAACGCATTGCTGAACCATTTCGAACCTACGGAGTATGAAAATATCGATGACCAACTCGCAAAGATTAGACAAACCTCTATGATTTAAGAGTACCAAACCAGATTTGAGAAGGTATCCTACCTTGCTCATGATTGGATTGACCATTAATTGTTAGGAACATTCATTGAAGGACTCAAGCCAAAGATAAAATGAGAGGTTAAAGCGCGACAGCCCCGTATCGTGATAGATGTGATTTCTTTCGCCCAAATACAAGAAGAATGGGTCAACCAAGATGCTTGAAGGATGAGAACCTCTCCTAGGCCTATGGCATATAAACCTCCTTCTACTCCCAGTCATCCTTCACTGCCAAAAAAATTGACAAGAGAAGAACTATGTGACTGATCAGCAAAGGGTCTTTGTTGGCATTGCAATAAGACGTGGAACCAAGATCATCGTTGCAAAAGGGGTCACCTCTTACTGATTGAACCTCTTGAAGATATGGAGTAGGAGATCTAGGAGCATGAGAAAGAGGTTGCAAATGAAGAACAGTAGTGGGTTGATCTACGATGCATGCTCTTACCGGTTACACGAACCCACAAACGATGAAAGTGGGAGGACTTCTGAAGCAATAATTAATCACCATTCTTATTGACACCGGGAGCACTAATAATTTTATGAACAGCAAGGTTGTTATTCAGATAGCCTTACCTATTGAGAATTATAGTAGGTTTGATGTTAAGGTCACCAACAAACGAATTTTGAAGTATGATCGTAGGTGCCCGTGGGTGAAACTATTGCTGTAGGACCAAGAGATAATTACATATTTCTTCCTCCTCCCTCTTGATAATTATGAGGTCATACTTAGCATCGAATGGCTGACAATATTGGGTGATGTTTCCTAGAATTTTTTGAAACTAATTATGAAATTTTACAGTAAGGGGAAACAGGTGATACTGTGTGGGAAACGTGGGAGCGACGTAATAATGATTTGCACACAATGAATGGAGAAAGTTTTGCACAAAGCATGCAACAGCTTTCGGTACAACTTGAGCAGTAATCTAAGGGATAGCCAAGTGAATTTGAAGACCCATACCTACTTCCCTTGCTTGCTGAATTTTCAGATATATTCGATGAACCGCGTAGCCTACCTCCTACCCGCCAACATAATCCTCGTATACCGATTCTTTCGATCAAACCTCTAGCAAATACTCGACTATATTAATATCCACATATCCAGAAGGATGAAATAGAAAGGATTGTAAAAGAGATGCTCAAAATAGGAGTTATTCAACTAAGTTGCAGCTCCTACTCTTCACCGGTACGCCTCATATGGAAGGATGGAACATGGCAAATGTGCATTGATTATCAAGCTCTCAACAACATAACCATCAAGAACAAGTACCCTATTTCAATAGTAAATAAATTTCTTAATGAATTAAAGGAAGCACGAGTCTTCACAAAGCTGGACCTTCGATCCGGGTATCATCAAATATGAGTGTGCGAAGAAGACATACCGAAAATTACCTTTCGAACGCACAACGGCCATTACGAATTTCTAGTAATGCTCTTTGGTCTCACCAATGCTCCCTTCACCTTCCAGAGTCTTATGAATGATATTTTTTGGAATTATCTTTGTAAGTTTGTGCTAGTTTTCTTCGACGATATGCTTATTTACAGCCCTTCTCTTGAAAGTCATTTTTAGCACTTACGACTTGTTTTGACGATTTTACCAGAATATGTACTTTTTATCAAAAAATTGAAGTGTAGCTTTTTTCAACAAAAGGTAGAATGTCTTGAGCATATCATATCAGAGGAAGGTGTAGCGGTGGACCCCTCCAAAATTGAAGCAATGCAGAACTGGTCGACCCCAAGGAACATAAAATTGCTACATGGCTTTCTCGGTTTAATAGGCTACTACTGCAAGTTCGTGAAAAACTATGGAAAGATTAGTGCACCCCTTACTTCTTTGCCGAAAAAAGATACTTTTCAATGGTGGACAAAGCCACCGCCACCTTCGACGAACTTAAAGCTGCAATGTCAACAATACCGGTATTAGCGCTACCCGACTTCGGCAAGACTTTTGTTATTGAAGCCAATGCCTCTTGAGTCGGAATTGGTGCTGTACTAATGCAAGATGACTACTCCCTTGCTTATACTAGTAAGGTATTATCTCATACCCATCTCAAGATAACTATTTACAATAAGGAGATGCTCATAATTATGCATGCGGTGGCCAAAAGGAGACCGTACTTGATCAGGCGATGCTTTCAAATCAAAACTAACCATAAAAGCCTAAAATATTTCTTAGAGCAAAAGATATCTTCCCTTGAACAGTAAAAAGGGGTAACAAAGCTTCTTGGATATGATTATGAAATAACTTACAAAAAGGGGAAAGAGAATATTGTTGCAAATGTGCTTTCGCGACTACCCGAGCAATCTGAATTTTCGGTCGTTTCACTTCTGACCAGCGACTTCCTTAAGAATATTAGGAGGGAATGGCAAGACAATTCAAAGACCAGTAAGATCATAAAAAAAAATTGAAGGAAGCACCAAGCTCCATGGCTCATTACAGTTAGGATTCAAAAGACTTGCGTTATAAGGGACACATTGTGCTTGTGCCAAATTCTACTTGCATAAAGACCATCCTTCAAGAGATGCATTCCACACCTGCAGCCAGGCATTTCGGGTTCCTTAGAACCTATAAGAGAATTAGACAAAATTTTTATTAGGTAGGGATAAAAAATATTATTGCTAAATTTGTAGCACAATGTAATGTATGTCAACGACATAAAGGCGAGACAGTCGTAAGTCCCGGAAAGCTGCAACCTCTACCCATCCCAGACTCAATATGGACTGATATATCAATGGACTTCATCGAAGGCTTCCCTCATCACAATGAAAAGCTCAAGTAAGGATGAAACAGTAATATGAACAACACAAAGGCGAAAGAGAATTTTCAATAGGAGATTGGGTCTTCCTACAGCTCCAGCCATACATGCAAACATCAATCCAGACCAGAGCATCCATGAAGCTTTCACCTCAGTTCTATAGACCTTACCAGATTTTGGAGTGCATTGAAGTAGTAGCATACATATTGGACTTACCCGCTAGCTCCCGAATCTATCTAATCTTCCATGTGTTATGTTTGAAGCTCAAGTTGGGACAAAACGAGATATTCCAAAGTCACCTACCAAATATGACTACCCAAGGAGAGCTCCAGACCTAGCCGAGTGCCATTATTGACCGACGGATTGTGACTCGACGACAACGACCCACTTTTGAAGTGCTAATACAATGGGCAAACCTACCAGCAGAAGATGCCACTTGGGAGAACTATGACGACTTGAAGATCAAATTCTCAAAATTCATGGAGCGTTAGTCTCGAGGATAAGGCTGATTTGAAGAGGACAGGTCTGTTAGGACTCTAGCTATGAGAGTCATAATTTAGTTTCATTAAAGGGGGCAACATATAAATCTGAAAGGCATTCATGTAAATCCTATCTAGCTGACCCCTATTAAAGAGGTAAAGAGGCTGGCTAGGTTAGGATTATTTTGGAGGTTGCTTCTTAGAGAAGCATTAAGAGTTGATTAGAAGTAGAGGTCTTGAGTAGGAGTCCTATAAGGAGTTGAAGTCCTATTAGGAGTTGAGGTTTAGAAGCTCTATAAATAGCCATGTATTCATCCTTTTTTCTTAATGAATAGATCAATCTTTTTAGTAGTCTTTGAGCAGCAACTTGGAGGAAGGAACTATTATAGAGTTCCAAGGAGGTTGATCCTCTAAAAAGATCAACCCCAAGCTTAGAATCCATAAGGGTTCTATCAAATGCCAAATAATAATAAGTAAAAAGAGTGCATGTCGAGTCACACGTGTCATCACTCACATGATTGGCTTATTGGGCACCTATGACTAGCAATCTCCCACTTGACCAAAAGCCAATCACCTACATGTTTGATCTCCATTAGACCCTTGTAACACTCAAAGATAATCTGAGACAACGACTTCGTTAGTGGATCTATAATGTTATCTTTAGAGGGAACTCTTCCCACTATTACATCTCTTCAGGTAATAATCTCTCTGATCAGGTGGAACCTCCTCAGAATATGATTCGACTTTTGATGAGACCTAGGTTCCTTCACTTGAGCAATCACCCCGTTATTGTCGTAATATAATGGAATCGGCTTCTTGTTGCTCGGCACAACTCTCAAATCTATGATGAACTTCTTCATCCATACTCCCTCCTTTGCTGCCTCAACTACAGCAATGTACTCTACCCCTGTGGTTGAGTCAATAGTAGTTTCTAGCTTAAAACTCTTCCAACATACTACTCTTCCATTCAAGATGAACATATACCCTGAATTAGACTTACTATCATCGACATTGGACTAGAAGCTTGAGTCCATGTAGCCCTCAACCCTAAGACTACTTCCTCTATATACCAGTAAAGGATCCTTAATCCTTCTTAAGTACTTAAGTATGCACTTTACTACTTTTCAGTGCTCCAAGCTTGGATCCACTTGATATCTGCTTATGACACTTAGAGCATGTGCTATATGAGGTCTGGTACATAGCATAACATACATGATAGACCCTATTACTGAGGTGTAAGGTATCCTATCTATGTTTGCCATTTCTTCAAAAGTCTTTGGGGACATACTCTTAGAAAGTGATATTTCATGTCTCATTGGTATGAGACCTCTCTTAAAATTTTTTATACCAAACCTTTTAACAATGGTATCTATGTACCTGGATTGGGACAAGCCAAGCATCCTCTTAGAACTATCTCTATAAATCTAAAACTCCAATATGTAGGATGCTTCTCCTAAGTCCTTCATGGAGAAGTGTCTAAAAAACCAAGCCTTTACTATGGAGAGCATTCCTATATCATTCCTAATGATTAGGATGTCATCCACATATAGTACCAAAAAGGTGATAGTACTCTCACTTACCTTCCTGTATACACAAGGCTCATCTTTATTCTTAACGAAGTTATAAGATCTGATCGTCTCATCAAATCTTATGTTCTAACTTCAGGAAGCTTACTTCAGTCCATAGATGGACCTAAGCAACCTGCACACCTTATCTGAACTATCCTTAGACACGAATCCCTTATGTTGTATCATATATACCATCTCCTTGAGGTTGTTATTAAAAAATATAGTTTTTATGTCCATCTATCAGATCTCATAATTATAGTATGCTATAATAGCCAATAGAATTCGAATGGATTTTAGCATGACTATGGGTGAGAAGGTTTCGTCATAGTCAACACCTTGCCCTTGACGATACCCCTTAGCCACTAGCTTTACTTTATAGGTCTCTACCTTTCTATCTACTCAAATCTTCTTTTTAAAGATCCACTTGCAACCAATGAGTATGATACCTTTAGGTGTATCAACCAGGTTCCAAACCTTGTTGGAGTACATAGAATCCATCTTTGAATTCATGGCTTATTGCCACTTTCCAGAGTCTATACTCATATGCCTCCTCATAGGTCTGAGGATCAATATCCTCAACATCCTCTCCTTTGATATGTCCCATATATCTCTCAAAAGGATATGATACTCTACTGAACCTATATAAAGTCAAAACTTGTGTGCTAGGTATCTGAACAGACTCTAGCAATAGAATGGTGCTTGAGTTAGGCTCTCTAATCTCACTCAACTCTATCATGCTCCCATTGTCTCCACTGAGAATGTGTTCCTTCTCAAGGAACACTGCTCTCTTAGTTAAAAAGACCTTTTAGTCCTTGGGTGGATAGAAATAATACTTATTAGTTTCCTTGGGGTATACCACAAACATGCATCGTTCCATCCTGGATTCTATTTTGTCAGGGTTATGTCTCTTAACATGGATAAGGCAGCTCCAAATCTTAACAACCTTAAGATCGAGCTTCTTTCCTTTCCATATCTCATATAGAGTAGACACCACTAACTTAATTGAAATTATGTTCAAAAGGTAAGCTGCGGTCTCTAGGGTGTATCCCTAGAATTAGACTGGTAGGTCGACAAAACTCATCATGGACCATACTATGTCTAAAAGTATATGATTCCTCCTTTCGGATACACCATTAAGCTATGGTGTATAAGAAGGTGTCCACTAGGATAGAATCTCATGGTCCTTGAGGAATTGAGCGAACTCTGTACTCAAGTACTCACCTCCTCGATCTGATCAAAGAGCCTTGATACTAATTCCAGTCTAGTTCTCTACTTCATTCTTATACTCTTTGAATTTCTTGAAGGCCTCAGACTTGTACTTCATCAACTACACATGTTCATATCTTGAGAAATCATCAATAAAAGTAATGAAGTAGGAGTAACCATATATGGCATGAATTGACATGAGACCACAAACATCACTATCTATGAGTTCCAATAACTCATTGGCCCTCTCTCTAGTTTCACTAAATAGAGAGTTAGTCATCTTTCCGCGAAGGCAAGGTTCACAAGTCATATATGACTCAAAGTCGAATAAATCTAGGTATCCATCCTTTAGCAATTTTTAAATCCTTCCCTCATGGATGTCATATAACCTATAATGCCATAGATATGCACTGTTCATCTCCTCTCATTTCCTCTCAGACTCACTTATACTCATGATATATGGAGCTGTGTTTAGCATAAACAAACCATTATACAACGTTCCTCTAATGATGATCTTATCATCTAATAATATTGAACAATTATTATTCTCAAAAACTAATTTATATCCACTAATAGTCAAACATGAAATGAAAATAATATTTTTAATAATAGAAGGAACATAATAGCATACATCTAATGCAATAATAACTCCACTAGGTAGATATAGGGTGACCTCGCCAACTCTCACTGTAGCAACTTTTGCTCTATTACTTATCTTAAGGTCCATCACACCTCTCGCCAATCTCCTAGGTCCTGCCAGAACCTGTAATGAATTATAAATATGATAACCACTCTTGATTGTTAGGATCTAGAGTGGTACTAAGAGGAAGGGTAAATTAGTACAACGGTTAAGAATGATAAATTTCAATGATTTAAAAGAATTTTGGAAACTTCGTATGTTGAAAACCTCATTTCAACTAAAACTGATTTTGATTGAAGTGTATCGAAACCGTAATTAACTTGAGAGCATTTAGAGATGAAGAAAGATAGTAAGCAAGTAGAGGAACGAAGTGAAGATGGTTTGTAGTAAAGTAAATTTGTAAGACGTAAATGCAAACCGATTTTTATAGTGGTTCGGTCATCTGACCTACGTCCACTCCTGATTCCTCTTCACTTGAGGCCATCGGCTTTTCACTAGTTGTCTTCCTTCCAATGGGTGAAGATGAACTCTCTTACAACACCTCTCCTTTTGATGGACTCCGGAGATAAGCCTAACAAGCACTCTCTCCTCTCTTTCAACTTGAATACAAGTGAGGACTAGAGGAGGGGAATTCTAGAGAGATTTGAATAGTATTTTTCTACTTTTAAAGTGTATGTGCTTGTGTATTCAACCTAGGGATGAGAGGGATTTTTATAGGCTTCAATCTGATTCAAACTTGGAGCCAAAAACCTTTCCATCCTAGGTTTACCGAGTACTGGCGGTACCACTGCCTGTCACTAGCGGTCCACCACCAGTTTGACCCTAACACTGGGTGGTACCACCATCAGGTCTGGTGATACTACCACTTGACACACTGTCATGGTCAATATACTGGGTGGTACCACCGCCCAGACTCAGTCTTGAAGACTAAGCCTTCTAGCGATGGCACCACCAGTTTGACCTGGACACTGGGCGGTACCACCGCCAGGTCTGGTGGTACTACCACTTGACACACTATTATGGTCAGTATACTGGGTGGTACCATCGCCCATTGGGTGGCACTACCACCTAGACTCAGTCTTGAAGACTAAGCCTTCTGGCGGTGCCATCGCCTTCTGGCCTAATGTATCACTTGGGCACTGTTCGGGCCTTTCATTCGGCCCAACATAACCCTAATGCAGGCCTGGTTGGCCCATAATTTGGTTAAAGGGATTACCTCCCAAATCAACCCCTAATTATGTACTAACTATGAAATTAAAGACATTTACTAAGCTAAATAATGTCTAGCAAGTTAAGACTTCTTTCGACGAGCTTCCAACGAACTTCCGACAGTCTTTCGATGAACCCTTGGACACCATTATGCAGACACCCGGCAAGCTCTTAGACTTCACAATAATCTTAGCGAGTTCTGATGAGCTTCTTCGGTAAGCTTTGATCTTTTTCAGTGAGCTCCGTGAACTTCCGACGAACCTTTTGGTAAACTTCTTAAAACCCTTCGATAAGCTCCCTACTCATTCTTGGCTAGTTTCGACAGCACTCCTGATGAATATTCAGACTTCCATTGAACTCTCAAACTCCTAACGATTCCATCGCACTTGACTCCAGCACTTTGTTTCGCTTTATGTCTTCATTGTTATTGTAATTAATCTTGCACACTAAGTAAATATTAACCCAACTTCGATCTAGATAATTATTATATGAATCAACATCCTGTTGCCTAGTATATCATTGGTCGACGCTTCATCTAGTTCTTCGGCATACCGTCCTCTCTTGCGGCTTATTACCTAATCGGCGGTTGACCTCCGTAACTCCGATCTCCTTGGTACAACACCACACTTCTTGGCCTGATGCCCGATGTCTAAAGTCTTCTACTAATTGTCGACTGGACCTCCGGCTTGACATCCAATCTTCTGACGTGATTTCCTCCAACGTAATGTCAATTCCTCCTATGTCAACTGTCTAGTTCTGATCGAGCATACCTGTGTCACTCAAAATATAGTTAGACAATAAAACACTATCAATTAGTTTCATCATCAAAATCTGAGATTCAACACCGATATCTAATACCCTTGTGTTATCATAAGATTCTAACAAATGGAGATTAATCATGAATGTACCTTAAGCTTCTCCAAGCTTCTGTTTCGCCCTCTCTATAAGATACTCTTTACAGTTCCTCTTCTAGTGCCCATTTTTGTCGTAGTAGACGCGTTGGCCTTTGTCCTTTGCTGGGTCTTTCTTAGCAACCTTTGCTTTACCCAATTTACCCTTGCCCTTCTTAAGGGACTTCTCTGCCTTCCTTTTCTTTCTAGTCTCACTAGCATAGATTGGCTTCTCTTTCTTGATGGTTCTTTCTGCTTCCCTCAATATATTGAGAAGCTCTTGGAGGGTCATCTTAAGCTTATTCATATTGAAATTTATTATGAATTAAGAAAACGAATCTGGTAGGAACTAAAGTATAAGGTCCACACATAGGTTATCCTCTAGGACCATTCCTAGACTTGTGAGTTTCTCTATCCACTCAATTATCTTAAGGACATGGTTCTAAACTGGTGTCCCTTCAGTCATCCTAATATGGAAGAGACTCTTCGATATCTTATATCGCTGAGTTCTTCCCTGTTTCTCAAACAGTTTACGAAGATGCAGGAGTATGGAACTGGAATCCATGTTTTCATGTTATCTCTATAATTCAGGAGTCATAGAGGCCAACATGTAAGACTGAGCGAGAGTGGAGTCATCTATATACTTCACATAGTAAGCAATCTTATCCTCGCTTACCCCTTCGTCAAGCATAGGGATCACTGTATCAAGGATGTCCACAATTTTCTCCACCATGAGAATGATTCTTAGGTTGCAAAGCCAATCCATATAATTTAGACTAGTGAGGCGGTTGACATCAAGTATACCACATAAAGGATTCAAAAGCAATATTTTTCTAAAAATAAAGATGTAGTAGAAATAAATAACATGTAGATTTCATAAAAATTAAGCAATTAAGATAAGGACTTCTATCTTAATCTACTCTCACTACTTTCTTACGAAATACATAACTCCCTTCGGTATATGAATTGGAGACCCCCAACGGAACTTAGTGGGGATCGGGATCTAATCGACGTCTTAATGTAACATCGAGTGACTCGACCAATTATGCTAAGCCTGTAAAGGTAGGCAACTCTTACCAATCACAACTCCTTATGATTCCCATCCTGTTCGGCCTCTGAACCACTATAGTCTCGAGTGATTTGACCAACCATGATGTTCGGTTAAATCATCACCATCATTACAAGATGAGTCTAATTCGATAATATGCCCTCAAGTGACTTGGCTAAGCATACCATATCCTCATGTCATCGGTGATATCTCTGTCATAAGCAAGATAGTGAATTGTGATATAGGTAAGTCTTGAGTTACTCGACCAACTCAACCTATATTAGGAATTGGTCCCTACCTATAACGATGGAAGGCCACATGGGTCAAAATAATTGTTTCATGTTTACCAGCTTAATATTATCGAGAGAGGGGATTTTATTTTATTTGTTCTCTTATGACATGTAATACACATATATATTTAAGATATATCTACATCACATGTAAATATATATGTATTTAGTAGGTGTATAAGTAATTGTTGGGAAATCCACAAGGGGGGCGACATCACATGCGCAGCGGAAGAAAAGAAAACAAAACCCCAGATTTCCCGTAGAAAGTTTCTATCGTCGTGCAAAGATCGGTGCGTCAAAAACAAATCCGCAAAACTACACGTGTAAAAGAAGATACCTAAGGAGATCGTATATCCCTGAATTCCTGCAGATCTGTGGGAGAGGATAAAGGAAGTCAAGCGTCCTCCTCTCTAGCGGTATCCACATGGCAAGGATTGCGACGATGCACCTCTCTCTCTCTTGGGAGAGGAGAACAAGAGGTGGCTACCAAAAAACCTTCAGCCTATATAGCTTTGGTTCCCTCCTATTTATAGAGGCCCCCTGAAAAACCCTAATGGATCTTTTGCCCTATTGGGTATTGGATCTCCATCCAATTACCCAAGCCTCTTGGATTAGTGGGTTTCTACCTAATAATCTCTTATTAGTAATTATTGGATCTCATCTCAAGATCTAATAATTTAGGGGCTTAATGAATATCCAATAAGATAGGGGATTCAGTGGATATCTCATATCCGAACCTCTACTCGTCGCAACACCTACCATATGTGTGTGACCCTCTAGGCCCAATATCGAGCTGGCCATGAGTTATACTTGTCAGAACTCCTTCTGATATAGTGAATTATTATCTCTATAATAATTCACCCAACTCATCGACTGCGAACGTACTAGGCCACTACGCCATGGCCCCTAGACGATACAGGGGAATCCAATCCTTTGGACCTATCTGTCCTTAGTTATCATGTATCTATAATCTCTCATCCATCTAATATCCCAAAGATCCTATATCGGACATGGTGCTATTAGGCCCTTACGATCTCTCCTCAAGTCTTGCTCTTGTCGGATTCTCCCGGAGAACTCTTTCCCTCTCAATCTGAATAACCTTAGCCAAGGATTTGTTCGAGCAAGAACATATGAGATATTCCTCTCATGATACCGAGAGCGGATGATCCTCTATTGACACTCAATAGCCCTCATAAGGTTGGCTACCACTCCCAATGACCGGCTGTACTAGATCTAGAGCTTTCCAAACCTATAAGTCTGGTATCAAAGAGTGGAGTACTCATACAGAACATCCTTGGTGTCTTAAGTTTAAGGACCAGATACACTATTGGGACTACGGAATCGCTGTCTGACGTGAGGTATCAATAACCATCCAGCATTCCGTAGGTGGATCAATCAGTGAACTCATTCTCCAATGAGCACCTACACTGTACCCTTAGTGTCCCCACATGAGTAGCTATGAGACCAGCTACCTCCATCATATGAACGGATATACAGCACACCAGTCCATTCGGTTATCTCGATATCCTTTTTGAGTAACGTATGACCAGGATAATTTAGGGTTTGTGTTTAAAGGTGAATCAGTCTCATTATCGTGATCTCATTACGATCCGATTCCCATTGTACAGATCCAAGGACATCACAATATACACAACACGCAAGATAAAGTGATATAATGCTAATAATCATAAGCAAAGAGATTGACGTAGCGTGTTACAAGTACAATCACTCATATGATTGGCTTGTAGGGCATTTATAACTAGCAATCTCCCACTTGACCTAAAGCCAATCACCAACATATCTGATCCCTATCAGACCTCTATGACGCTCAAAGACAATCTAAGTCAGTGGCTTTGTCAGTGGATCTGCAATGTTATCTTCGGATGGAACTCTTTCCATTACTACATCTCTTCGGGCCACGATCTCTCTAATAAGTTGGAACCTCCTCAGAACACTTATGATGAGACCCAGGTTCCTTTATTTGAGTAATCATCCCGTATTTGTCACAATATAAAGGAATCAGCTCCTCGTTGCTCAGGATGACTCCTAGATCTGTGATAAACTTCTTCATCTAGACTCCCTCCTTTACTGTCTCTATCGCAGTAATGTATTTCGCCTCTATGGTCGAGTCAGCAATAGTGTCTTGCTTGGAACTCTTCCAGCATACTGCTCCTCCATTCAGGGTGAACACATACCTTGAATTAGACTTGCTATCATCAACATCGGACTGGAAGCTCGAGTCCATGTAGCCCTCAACCTTGAGGCTACTACCTCCATATACCAGTAAAAGATCCTTAGTCCTTCTCAAGTACTTAAGGATACTTTTTATTGCTTTTTAGTGCTCCAAGCCTAGATCTGCCTAATATCTGCTCGTGACACTCAGAGCATGTACTATATCAGGCCTGATACATAGCATAGCATACATGATAGATCTTATCGCTGATGCATATAGCATCATATCCATCTGTGCCCTTTCTTCAGGAGTCTTTGGGGATATACTCCTAGAAAGTGATATTCCATGTCTCATTATTATGAAACCTCTCTTGGAATTTTTCATGCCAAACCTTTTGACAATGGTGTCTATGTACTTGGACTGGGACAAGCCAAGCAACCTCTTGGATCTATCTCTATAGATTTGTATCCCCAATATGTAGGATGCTTCCCCTAAGTCCTTCATGGAGAAGTGCCTAGATAACCAAGTCTTTACTGTGTAGAGCATTCCTACATCATTCCCAATGATCAGGATGTCATCCATATATAATACCAAAAAGGTGATAGTGCTCCCACTTAATTTCCTGTACACACAAGGTTCATCTTCGTTCTTAACGAAGTCATAAGATCTGATCGCCTCATCAAATCTTATGTTCCAACTTTGGGAAGCTTGCTTCAATCCATAAATGGACCTAAGCAACCTGCACACCCTATCTGGGTTATCCCTAGACACGAATCCCTCAGGTTGTATCATATACATCTCCTCCTCGAGGTTACCATTGAGGTATGCGGTTTTGATGTCCATCTGTCAGATCTCATAATCATAGTGTGCTGCAATAGCCAATAGAATTCGAATGGATTTTAGCATGGCTACAAGTGAGAAAGTTTCATCATAGTCAACACCTTGCTTTTGACAATACCCCTTAGCCACTAGCCTTGCTTTATAGGTCTCTCTCTACCTTTCTATCTACTCCAATCTTCTTTTTGAAGATCCACTTGCAACCAATGGGTACAATACCCTCAGGTGCATCAACTAGGTTCCAAACCTTGTTGGAGTACACGGAATCCATTTCTAAATTCATGACTTCTTACCATTTCTCGGAGTCTATGCTCATAATAGCCTCCTCATAGGTGTGAGGATCAATATCCTTAACATCCTCTCTTCTGATATGTCCCATATATCTCTCAGGAGGATGGGATACTCTATCGGACCTACGTAAAGTTGGAAATTATGTGTTAGGTATCTGAATAGATTCTGGAATGGTGCTTGAGCTATATTCTCCAACCTCGCTCAACTCTATCATGCTCCTACTGTCTCCACCAAAAATGTGTTCCTTCTCAAGAAATACTGCTCTCTTGGCTACAAAGACCTTTCGGTCCTCAGGGTGATAGAAATAATACCCATAAGTTTTTTTGAGGTATCCCACGAACTTGCACCGTTCCGTCCTAGATTCCAACTTGTCATGGTTGTGTCTTTTAACGTGGGCAGGGCAGCCCCAAATCTTAACAACTTTAAGATCGGGCTTCTTCCCATTCCATATCTCATATGGAGTAGATATCACTGGTTTAGTTGGAATTCTGTTCAGAAGGTAAGCTACAGTTTCTAGGGCATATCCCCAGAATGAAATGGGTAGGTCGGTGAAACATATCATGGAACGCACCATATCTAACAGTGTACAATTCCTCTTTTCTGATACACCATTAAGCTGTGGTGTATAAGGAGGTGTCCATTGGGATCAAATCCCATGGTCTTTGAGGAATTGGGTGAACTCTGTACTCAAGTACTCACCTCCTCGATCTGATCGAAGGGTTTTAATACACTTTCCAGTCTGGTTCTCCATTTCTCGTTTCCTCTTAGACTCACTTATACTTATGATATGTGGAGTTGTATCTAGCATATATAAACTATTATGCAATATTCCTCTCATGATGATCTCATCATCTAATATTATTGAACAACCATTGTTCTTAAAAACTAATTTATATCCAATAATTGTCAAACATGAAATGAAAATAATGTTTTTGATAATAGAAGGAACATAATAGCATGCATCTAATGCAATAATAGCTCCACCAAGCAGATGTAAAGTGACATTGCCAATAGTCACTGTAGCAACCTTTGCTCCATTGCCTATCTTAAGGTCAATCTCGCCTTTGTTTAATCTCCTAAGTCCTGTTAGAACCTACAACGAATTGTAAATATGATAAGCACTCCCGATATTTAATACCCATGTGTTATCATAAGATTCTGACAAATGGAGACTGATCATGAATGTACCTGAAGCTTCTGCAAGCTTCTGTTTTGCCCTCTCTGCAAGGTACTCTTTACAGTTTCTCTTCCAATGCCCATCTTTATCGTAGTGGAAGCACTGACCTTTATCCTTTGTTGGGTCTTTCTTGGCAACCTTTACCTTACCCATTTTGCCCTTGCCCTTGCCCTTCTTAAGGGTCTTCTCAGTCTTCCTTTTATTTCTGGTCTCACTAGTGTAGAGAATCGATTTCTCTTTCTTGATAATGCTCTCTGCTTCTCTCAACATATTGAGGAGCTCTGGGAGGGTTACCTCAAGTTTGTTCATATTAAAATTCATTATGAACTGAGAAAAAGAATCTGGTAGGGACTGAAGTACAAGATCCACACACAGGTTATCCTCTAGGATCATTCCTAGACCTGTGAGTTTCTCGATCCACTCAATCATCTTAAGGACATGGTTCTGAACCGGTGTCCCCTCAGTCATCCTGGCACAGAAAAGACTCTTTGATATCTCATATCGCTGAGTTCTTTCTTGTTCCTCAAATAGTTTACGGAGATGCAGGAGTATGGAATTAGCATCCATATTTTCATGTTGTCTTTATAACTCAGTAGTCATAGAGGCCAACATATAACATTGAGCATAAGTGGAATCTTCTAAGTACTTCATATAACGAGCGATCTCATCCCCGCTTGCCCCTTCGTCAGGTGTAGGGATCACTGTATCAAGGATATATGCGATTTTCTCAGTCGTGGGAACGATTCTCAGATTGTGAAGCTAATACATATAATTTGGACCAGTGAGGCAGTTGGCATCAAGTATGCCACGTAAAGGATTTGAAAGCAATATTCTTCTAAAATAAAAGATGTAGCAGAAATAAATAACATGCAGACTTTGTAGAAATTTAAACAATTAAGATAAGGACTTCTATCTTAATGTACTCCCACTAATTTTTCGTGAGACACACAATACCCTCCGGTATGTGAATCGGAGACCCCCGGCGGATCTCTTGTGGGGATCAGGATCCAATCAGCATCTTAACGTAACCTCGAGGGACTCGACCAATTACGTTAAGCCCGTAAAGGTAGACAACTCTTGCCAATCACAACTCCTTGTGATTCCCGTCCTGTTCGACCTCCGAACCACCATGGCCTCGAGGGACTCGACCAACCATGATGTTCGATTAAGTCATTAACATCATTACTAGATGAGTCTGATTATGTGATATACTCTCGAGGGACTCGACCAAGCATACCATGTCCTCAGGTCACCTATGACATCTCTATGTCATAGATAAGATGGTGAGACGCGATATAGGTGAGTCTCGAGGGACTCGACCAACTCAACCTATACCGGGAATCGGCTCCTAGCTATAACGATGGAAGGCCACGTGGGTCAATCTAATTGCCTCACATTTACCGACTTAATATTATTAATAGAGTGGATTTTGGTTTGGTCGCCTAATATAATGTGTCACACACATACTTATTTAATATATGTATTTACATCGCATGTAAATATATGTATCTACATCGCATGTAAATATATATATACATATCTAGTAGGTGTATATCTAATCATACATCACATGAGCAATCACACTAGATGATCATGGACTACATCCTAATGTGATCAGGCCCGAGCTAGTGGACCCAATCATTCACATTAAGATCTATGTGTACTTTGGCACATCTCTATGGACTTGGGCATTGCCACCGCTTGACATGGCTCTAGGGCACTGTTTAAGTCTTTCACTTAGCCCAACACAACCCTGATTTGGGCCCATTTGGTCCCTAATTGAGGTAACCCAATTCCAACCTAATTAGACCTAATCCTACTTTGATCTAGATAATTTATTATAAAGTGTGAATCCATTCGTTATCTGGCATGTCATTGGTCCATCGGCGCTTCGTTCGATTCTTCGGTGCATCATCCTCTCTTGTAGCCTATTATCCAATCTATAGTTGTCCTCCATAACTCTAATATCCTTAACACAACTCCGCTCTTCTTGGCCCGATGCCCGAATCCTTTGTCCGAAGCCTTCTGCCGATACATCGACCAATCCTCCGGCTCGGCATCCAATCTTCTAACATGTTCTCCTTTGGCCCAATGTCAATTCTTCCTGCTTTAATTATCTAATCATGATCGAAAATAGTCCTGTATTACTCAAAACATAGTTAGATAAAAAACACAATCAATTAGTTTCATTATCAAAATCTGAGATTCAATAATCTCTCTCTTTTTTATGATAATAACCAATTGATAATTGAGTTAACCTTAACTCCCCCTATCAATATTGCCATATTGATAGACAATTCAAAATGTAAAAAATTTTGAATAAATCATACATAGTTTCAAAATATTCAATATATTATACAATGCCTGATCATCATCATGCTTCTCCCCCTTTGTCATCAACAAAAAAGAGAATTTGCATCTAGCAAGTGTTTTGAAGATATGCAAATTTTACAAGCTAGCAATTCATCATTTTATAATACTTATGATCATCAAGTTTCAAACATGTGCAAGATTGCAAGTTCTTTAAGTTTGCACTTTTTGCTTCTTTTGAGATAGCAAGCTTGCAATTTTTGATGATGTTCATGATAGCAACTTCTCTTTTGAGAAGTGCAAGCTAGCAAGTTCTTTCTTTGCAATGATTGAGCTAGCAATTTTTGCTTCAAGCTAGCAATCTTTCTCGCCCATTATCATTTTCAAAAAGAAGGGAGGAAAGAATACAATGATACAAAAAATTTTCTTTACAACCATTTTCAAGAATCATATAAGGCATGCAAGCCATAAATGCAAAAAAATCATGTCATGAAAGATATCAATATAAAAAATCAATAAGGATCAATTCATGAATACCAAAAGATTTCATTCATTATTCATAAATATTCTTTTTAGCAAGATCAAGATCAAGATTCATAAATATTCTTTTTAGAAGTATCAAGATCATGATTCATTTAGAAAGTTCTTCATTTTAGTAAATGACAAGAAAAAATATAGGAGAAAAGTTCTCCATTCAAGCATAAGACATCTCAAGTCATCATGATCACATTTCAAAAAAAAATTCAAGTATATAGTTCCGAGAAATCAAGATCATGACTTAGATTGTTTTCCTCTTTAGTAAATAGAAAAAAAATCATAGAGGAAAAAGATTTTGATTCTCATAAAAGATATCTCAAGTCAAGAAATTAAAAGAAAGTTCATGATTTGCTTGAAAAAAGCTTATCAATTCATGCATTTAAACCATCATTACTCATCATACATAGTTTTAAAATGTAAAAATCATCAAACATGATACATATATTTATTTTCAAAACATTCATCATAATTTTCAACTCATTCAATTTTACAAATCATCAAAATCACTTTCTAGAGATTAACGAGATTCATAAAATAATATAAATGGATTCATTAATCTCGTATTGAAAAATCGATAAGATAGAAAATGTATTTTCTTTTTCTGTGTTTCAATTTATGTGATTTACTTTTTATAAGCATGTCTTTACCCTTAATGCTAAATAAAAACAAGTATCAGCATTCAAGATCGAAAGGCAAATTAAGGCCAAAATAAAGCATCTTCGATAATACACTTTCTTTTTTATGTGTATCATCTTATGTGATTGATTTCATATAGGTATGCTTAAGTTTTTCATATGAAAGCCATGCATCATCATATAAATCCGAAATCATCATCAAAATCATTTTTCTTTCATTCGAAAAATTTATTGAAAGCAATGTAGATTGATTCCTATAAGATTAAAAGTAGCCAAGGTTCTTTTAGTTCCCAATTTTGTGATTATTATATATAAGCATGCTTAAGTCTTTTATAAAAATATGCATCAACATTTAAAATTGAGAAACAAGTTTTGTCATAAAAATCATCATAAAAATCATCAAGTCCAAAAACATATATAACCCATTATTTCAAAACATAAGATTTCAAGTCATCATTACTTCAAATCCTCATACATAATATAAAATCATTAAGATATCATAAAGCATCTTTAAAATTTTTATACAAAGTCAAAGTATCATGTTTAAAACCAAAAGCAATAAAAAATCATCAAGATACATATACATGGATTAATCCTATTAGGTGTACAAGCATTATCACAAATCATACAAGTATCATTTCAAAAACACTAGAAAGAAAAGCATGATATATTTTTGCATAATAATTTTTATATCCTATAAACTAAATTAAGCAACTCATGAAAGGCATCAAGTGATTTCATAATAAAGCAAAGGAATTTTGGTTAAGTTGCTTACCTTGTTGTTGAAAGTCATCAAAGCACAATTTGCGTCTTCATCTTCGGATGTTCTTAATTTGTCCTTGAGTTCATTCTTCTTCTTTAGCATCTTCTTCTTTTCAATTTCATTTTTGTTCTTTAATTCTTATTTTATAAACTTTTTTTAAATTTTATTATCAAAAGTTTAAGGTTCTCATCGTCATCACTTGAGTTATCACTTAAGTGGTCTTATTTCATTCTAAGTGCAATTATCTTCCTGTTCTTTGGAAGGTAGTTCTTATGTTTATTAAGTTCAACACAAGTCATTTCATAGGACATTAAAGATCTGATTAGTTCTTCGAGAGAATAATAGTTCAAGTCTTTAAACTCTTGTATATTTGTTACTTTTGGATCACAACTCTTTGGAATGAATCTTAAGATCTTGTTTATAAGTTTAAAATTAGAAAAATATTTATTAAGACTTTTCAAACTATTGATGACATCCGTAAAACAAGTATACATGTCACCAATAGTGGTCCTTGGTGCCATTCGAAAAGTTTAAAATCATGCATCAAAATATTTATTTTTGAGTAGTTGACTCTACTTATGCCTTCGTGCATGATTTCAAGTGTGTGTCAAATGTCATGTACAGTTTTCTAAATTGAAATTCGATTAAACTTATTTTTGTCCAAGACACAAATTAAGGCATTTATAGCCTTTACATTTAACGAAAATGATTTTTTCTCAAAATCCACCCATTCATTCATTGGTTTAAGGGTATTTGAAAATCATTTTCAATGATATTCCATAAATTCAAATTTAAAGAAAGTAAAAAAAAACTCTCATTAGAGTTTTCCAAGTGTAGTCCGTCCCATTGTACATGGGAGGACAAACGATAGAAAACCCTCTTGAAATTTGAAATTAGTCATTTCTATTAGGTGTTAATCTAAATAAGAAATACCGAGGCTCTAATACCAATTGTTAGGATCGAGTCCGGCACTAAGAGGGGAGGGGGTATGAATTAGTGCAGCGATAAAAATCATCAATTTTGGAAAACTCGTTTTGGTGAAAATATTTTGTTCAACAAAAATCGATATCGAGTGCACTTTAACTTAAAAAAATTCGTAAGTGAAAGAGGGGATTAGAGCAATGAGTAATTAACTTAGAAAGTAAAGGCAATGATAAAGAAAGATAGAATACAAAATGCACACCGATGTTTATAATGGTTCGGTTATCCGACCTACGTCCACTCTCGATTCCTCCTTCATCGAGGCCATCAGTATCTACTAGTAGTCTTCTTTCAATTGGGCAAAAACTAATTATCCTTACAAACTCTTTCTTTTATAAGTCTTCCCTCAACCACCTCTCTTAGGAACTACTTGTAAGATTTCGGAGGAGGGATTTCAGCACTTAGAATCATAAAGTTTTTCCTTTATTTTTTACTCAATTCTTGTTGTCCCAAGCAAAAATAGCTGAGATATTTATAGACCCCAAATAGCTTCAAAACTTAGATCCAAAATTCAAACATTTTGAAATTTTGGGGTATTGATAGTTCCACCGCCCAAACTATCCTCTCACTCCTAAAAGGGGGCTGTCAGTTGGAGGAAGAAAGGGGGAGGAGATTAGGAGGTTGGCAGCTTAAGGGGGTTTAACCTATGGCCCTTTTAATTCCAACTCATATTTATAGATAGCCTCCTTTAACTAACCCTAATAGATCCTTCTTTTAGGTATTGGATCTATTAGGAAATTTGATCAGAGAATCACATACACAGCAGAAGAATAAAAAATAAAAATTATAGAAAATATCTTGTCATCGTGCAATCATTAGTGTGCAAAAAAAATATAAAATAAAAAACCATGAGTATCAAGTAAGATTTATTACTTAAAGAGATCGTATATCCCTGAAAAATTCCAGATCTGTAAGAGTAGATGAAGGAGGTCAACTGTCGTCCTCTCTAGTTGTGATCCACATGGTAAATATAGCGAAGACACTCCTCAAATTGCTACACGATCTTCCTCTCCACACACACCATGTGATTAAGAAGGGGCCAACCCTTCTTGCTATCCACACGCCCCAAACTAGGGCTATCTGCTGAGGGGGAGAGGAGAGAGAGGAGTATAGGCGGGGCGGTCAAGAAATGACTAGCCTATGTTAGCTTTTGGCCCCCTCATATGTATAGAAGTTCCTACCACTTAACCATAATGGATCTTGCCTTATTGGATACTGGATCTCTATCCAATTAGCCAAGCCTCTTGGATTAGTGGATCTTTATCCAATAATCTCTATTTACTCTTATTGGGTCTCACCCAAAAAAGATAATAATTTAAAAGTTTACTAGATATCTAATAAGATAGGAGCTCTAACAGATATCTCATATTCGATCCTCTACTCGTCGCAACACCTACATGTGTGTGTGACTCCCTAGGTACAATATCAAGCTGGTCGTGAGTTATACTTATCAGAACTCCTTCTAACTCAGTGAATTATTATCTTTATAATAATTCACTCAACTCATCGACTACAGACGTACTATGCCACTACGCCATAGTTCCTATATGATAGAGGGGAATCCAATCCATTAGACCTATCTGTCCTCAATTACCATATATCTATAGTCCCTCATCAATCTAATATCCCAGAGACTATATAGGGCATGGTGTTATCAGGACTATATGGAATCTACTCGAGTCTTACTCTAATCAGATTATCCAAGAGAACTCTTTTTTTCTCAATCCAAATGACCCTAGCTATGGATTTGCTTGAGCAAGAACACATAGAATATTTCTTTTATGGCACTAAGAGTGGATAATCCTCTATCGATACTCAATTATCTTTGTAAGATTGGCTGCTACTCCCGATGACTAGTTGTGCTAGATCTAAAATTTTTAAATTTATAAGTTTGGTATCAAGGAGTGGAGTACTCATACAAGACATCCTTAGTGTCTCAAGTTTAAGGACAAGACACGTAATTGGAATCATGAAATCACTATCTAACAATGAGGTATCATCAACCATCAATCATTCTATGAGTGGATCAATAAGTGAACTTATTCTCCACACTGTATCCCTAGTCTGCACATGAGTAGCTATGAGACCAGCCACCTTCATTATATGGACAAGTATACAGTATACCAGTCTATCCAATTATCTTGATGTCCCTCTCGAGTAACCTATAATTGGGATTATTTAGGCTTTGTGTTTAAAGGCAAATCGATCTCATTATCGTGATCTCATCACGATCCGATTTCTATTGCATAGATCTATAAACATCATAATATATGCAACATATAATATAAAGTGATAAAATACTAATAATAATAAGAAAAAAGAGTACACAGCATGTCACACGTGCCATCACTCACGTGATTAGCTTATATGGCACCTATGACTAGCAGGATCTCCATCCAATAACCTATAACTTAATGGATATTGGATCCCCATCCAATAACTACTATAAGCCTTATTGGGTCTCGCCTAAAGAATTCAGTAAAATAGGAGCTTATTAGATATTAGATATCCAATCCTCTATTCATCATGTTATCCACTAAATGTGTGACCCTCTAAGCCCAATACCAAGTTAGCCATGAGTTGCACCTGTCAGAACTCTTTTTGACTCAGAACTTCTTTTAATTTAATGAATTATTATCCCATAATAATTCACTCAATTCATTGACTATGAACGTACTAGGCTACTATGTCATAATCTCTAGATAGTACAAGGGAATCTAATCTATTGGACTTGTTTATCCTCAATTATCGTGTATCTATAGTCACTCATCTATCTAATATCCAAAAAATCATATATTAGGCATGGCGTTGTCATGCCCATACGAAATCTATTCGAGTCTCACTCTAATTAGATTCTCCTAAAGAACTCTTTTAATTTAAATCTCACGCTTATCGGATTCATCATGATCTAATCAACCCTAGCTAAGGATTTTCTTAAGTGAGAATATATGAGATATTCATCCCATAATACCGAGAGTGTATAATCCTTTATTGACACACAATTACCCTCGTAAGATTGGCTATCACTCTCGATGATTAGTTGTGTTGGATCTAAAACTTTCAGACTTATAAGTCTGATATTAAAGAGTAAAGTACTCATACAAGATATCCTTGGTATCTCAAGTCTAAGAATTAAATACACAATTGGAACTACGAAATTGCTATCTAACGATGAGGTATCATTAACCAACCAGCATTCTGTAACTGGGTCATTAAATGAACTCATTCTCTAATAAGCATATACACTATATCCTTAATATCCCCACACAAGTAGCTATGAGACCATATGCCTCCATCATATGGACGGGTGTATAGTACACTAGTTTGTCCGATTATCTCGATATGATTGGGAATATTTGTGATTTATGTTTATAAGCAAATTGGTCTCATTATCATGATCTCATCATGATCTAATTTCCACTATTTAGATCCAAGGACATCACTATATATATATATATATATATATATATATATATATATATATATATATATATATATTCATCATCAATATTAAGTGATAAAATATAATAATAACTAAAAGATTATATAGTGTGTCACATGTATCATCACTCATGTGATTGGCTTGCAGAGCACTTGTAACCTAGCATCTATTTCAAATAATTATGTATTGGGTGGGATTATATTGTTTTGAATATCCTTGTAGTTTAGGATTATATACCCAAATATAGCAATACTATTCTACGAAGATGGTATCAGTCATACATAAATATTTTGTGTGAATACTAGATATATCAATATTTCATCCAAAGGTGAAATAGAGATATTATCAATAGTTCGATATTACTTGAAAAACTTAAAGCATTATATTATTATAATAGTATTTTTTCATTACATTCTAATAAATGTTCATATATTTTTTGGATTAAATTATTATAAAAGGCTTGAGTATATACAATTTACATTAGATATATTAGACCTTGATTAAACTAATTGAAAGGATCACAGACTTAATTATTAAAAATTTTATGAAATAAATAATTAAGATAATTAATCGAGAAAGATTTAAAAGACTTAATTTTATAATAATTACTAATAATATTTAGACTTCATTATAATCTATAATTAGTGCACTAAAATATTTTAAAAATTAATTTAAATTTACTAACAAACCATTGGTTAACACATTATTGACTGAAAATTAATATGATAGTATTTGAGGAATTCAAAATCATATCCTCAATATAAGTGACAAAGTTATAAGCTTAAGATTATTGAGCATGAATGTAGTTAAGTTCTTTCTCATATAATTTATTTTTAATTTTAATTTTTCCTAGTTTAGCTTATTTAAAATTCATTCTAATAAAATTAAAGAGAAGTGAAACTTAAATAAGCTGACTAATATATTTATTTTAAAAAATAAAAATAAAATAGTAAAGACTCAATACTTTAAGTACTATTCAAGGAGCGAGTAATAATTAAAAAAAAGTTAAAGTGTAAACTACTTGAGTTTATAAATATTTTTTATAAACTCATAAAAGGGAAAACTTCATAGTAAAGTGCTATTTTTGTGGGCAAGAAAGATCATGTGAAAAAGAACAATAAGGTTTGATTTGAAAGAAAAATATATAAATCTAACCTTTATATATTTCAAATCAAACATTATATAAATACTTTTTTAATACTTGATGAATTAATTTTGATGCTTTAATATATATTACTAATAATAGAGAAGCATTTTAATATGAAAACTAAAAGAAAATAAAATATTTATCGTTACAAGGAATCATCTTAAAGTGAAAGCAATAGTAGTTAGTACTTATCGCCCACTCCTACAAATGATTTATTTGATAAATCTTGAGGATACATGTTATGTTCTTATAATTCTAGAAATTTTGGTTCTTTATTTAAAATTATCAAGATATTGTATCTCTCTTGATGGTCGTAAACGATTCAATAAAAGTTAATATTTGAATTTTGTATGATGATGTATATAGAATTAATATGACTCTTGAATTTATAACGATCCTACAATCAAATATTGGGATGAAATATAACTTCATAAATTCTTTGAGATTATATATGCTTATATTTAGGGGTCATTCCATATTTTATATTTTAGTATGGAGAGATATTTTTATCACTTTTATAGATGATATATTGATATAAACTATATATCTAATTTATGAAGGGTCTCAAGCTATTAACACCATAAATGAAGTCAAGAAATAATTAGATAAAAAAGTCAAAATTATCATATCTGATAGGAGTAATAAATTTTATGGTAGTTATAATGAACTCAATCATAATTCTAATCTTTTTGTTAGTTTCCTAAAAAAAGTATGGTATTTATGCTCAATATGATTTACTGTATAATAGGATTGCTAAAAGATGAAATCATACTCTTATGAATATAGTTAAGAGTATGAAGAGTTATTGTTCAATACCCAAATCAATGTGAGGAGAAGTTCTAAAGATGATTATATATATCTTGAATAGGATTCCTAGTATATCAATTTCATCAACTTCTTTTGAGTTATAAACCAATATAAAACCTAACTCAAGATATTTATATATTTAAGATTGTACTACAAAGATAAAGGTCTTTAATTCATATAAAAGAAATTGGATTCAATAATTATTTTTTAGATATTTTATTATTTATTTAAAAAAAATTCAAAGGGTACATATTTTATTTCTCTAATTATAGTACGAAGATAGTTAAATTTGGTAATGTAAGATTATTAAGAAACAACAAATTTGTAGGAGTGAAAATCTTAAAATTTAATCTTGATATTGAGGAGATACATATTGATTCTCCTTTATTATTCAAGAGATTATTGTTACTCAAATCATTAAGTGATTTAATAAAGATGAACAATAAAATAATATTAATGAACTCCCATATAATATTGATATCGTTGCTAATGATCTATCATTGCTAATGATCTTGTAGAATAATCACAATCGATAGTTTTGAGAATATCTCAAAGGAAAATGAGCCTTGTGATTTCTGATTATTATGT
The DNA here is from genome assembly GCA_024322285.1 of Musa beccarii. Taxonomy (NCBI): domain Eukaryota; kingdom Viridiplantae; phylum Streptophyta; class Magnoliopsida; order Zingiberales; family Musaceae; genus Musa; species Musa beccarii. The sequence goes on along the minus strand of CM044402.1, from coordinate 9,551,417 downwards.
GATATATTTACAAGAATCATATTATGATATAGGAATCAAAAGGATCTCTCATTATTTTCATAAAAAATAGCGATTCTAAAAAGTGATATAATGTAATAAAAGAAGAGATGAAATCAAGGATCAAAATATTTTTTAAGAACTCATCGAACTGCCCAATAACAATGAAAGAGTTTGTTACATGAACATAACTTAGAGGGTAATATCAAATGATATAATAGTCAAATTTATGGTCAAAGTTTTACTCATAAATCGACCATAACAAGGTATTTTCTTTAGTTTTTTAAATAAACTTATTAAGAATTGTCATAATATTTGTGGCCCATTATGATTTTGAGTTATATCATAAGAATGTGAAAACAAGTTTTCTAATTAGGGATCTAGATTTATATGGGTTAATTTAAACGATTCATAGAGGAAACGAAAGAAATATAAAATTTTAATATAAAAATTTAAGAAATCTATTTATTACCTTAAATAAACTTGTAGATAATGGTATATAAAGTTTCTTTATATCATTACTTCATTCATATTAAAAAAATACTGTTGATCAATATTTATACTTAAAGAGCAATATAAATAAATTTATTATATTGATCTTAAATATAGATAATATTTTGCTTGCTAGTAGTGATTTTGGTTTATTGTATTAAACTAAAAAAACTTTTACTAAGAATTTTAATATAAGTGATATAAATGAGGCATCTTATGCTATTAGCATTGAGATATTTATGGATAAATCTCAATGATTATTAGGACTATCTCATAGAGGATATATTAACTAAGTTTTGAAGAGGTTTAGTATACAATTTTATTCAGCAAATGACAAAAGTAAAAGTTTTACTCAAAATAAGTATTTTTAAAATATTCTTTATATATACATAGTTGGAATTCTATTATATACTCAAGCCTAATTTGTAATTAAAATACTAAGTAATATTATAATTACTTAGGAATAAAAATACTAAAAGATTGCAAAGAAAATAATAAGATATTTAGAAGGGATAGAAGATTATATATTCACATATATGAAATTAGATCAGCTTGAAATGATAGTATTTTTTTAAGTGTTGATTTTATAAATTACCTTGATAATAGGAAGTTCACTTTACAATGTATATATATATATATATATCTCAGTTGGATAGATGATTTATAAGAGAAATATAAATAATATATTATTAATAATACAAGTTAATTTTGTGATATACTTTGAAGTTATTAATTAAGATTTTTTACTATAAAATTTTATCTCAAGACTTGGTATGATCAGATTTTATTGCTAAGTCACTAAAGATACTTTATGATATATCACAATAGTTTTCTTTTCTAAGAATGACAAGTACCGTTAAACTCTATACATTATGGTATAAAATACTTAATGATTAGAGAAAAAGAGTTAAGAAATAATAAATATCAATTAATAATTTTAGTTTTACTATATTAATTATTGCTCCATTTATTTAAGACTTATAATTAAAATATTTTAAAAAAAATATTTTAACGATTGGGTTTGTGAGCAACCTATAAAAGATATGATGATACACATCTAAGTAGATATTATAATTGATATTCTTGCTTACATACTTAAAGTTATTTATTTTTGTTATCTTGTTCATATTTATATTATGCTTGAATGCAATAACAAGATTATTTTGACAAACAAATTATAAAAGTCATTTTGGATTACATAAGACATATAAAAGAAAGTATGACATTGATGACATATAATCGTTATGACTCGCATTGTTGTTCATACTTAATACAATATTATTATATTTATTGGACTTATTGAACTATATTATTATATTTATTTGATGAGCATTTCAACTACAAAACTAATATCGGAGTTGATATTAGTTTAAGCTAAACTTCCAACTATGCATATATAAAAAATATTTTAAAAATGTTTATATTAATTAATTTTTTTATTTTTATTATTTATTGAATAAAGTTGTATATTAAATCTCTATAAGACTTGATCAATATATCTTCTTTAAGACAATCCTAATAATAACTAAAATTGATCCCTGAATATCATGTTAATAATATAAGATGTCTTATTTATATCAGAATTAAAATTTAATGTTGAAATCTAACTGGATATTTTCGTATAAAAGAGCTTTGTCTTAAATCCTAAGATATCGATTTAGGATAAGAAACTAATCACAGGGTACCCTAAGCTAATGATCTTTTTCTAACCTTTTAGTTAACGCAAAAATGATCATCGTGTCATTAATAAAATTAATAAATTTAACTTATATACGATGTCACGTGTAGTGTTAAGATAAATGAGATGTTAATATAATTTTTTTAAAGATCTAATTTTTATAATTATAAAGATGTTAATATAAATTTTTTAAGATCGGAATGACAACGGGATAATTTATAATTTACCCTCAATAGAACACATAATCTTTTACAGGACTTCGGATACGACCCAAGATGGGATTGCCAGCGACTGACCGGCTTCCTTTGCATCCACGTCGCCGCTCCTGAATGGGTTTAAGCGTACCGCTCGAGTTGCATCTTTCTCCGCCATGGCGAGTTGATAGCTCTCTCTCTCTCTGCTCGTCTGCTGCAATGTTCCTATCTCATCCTGTTCCTATATCTTTCTCCTCCACCTCCTCCTCTAAAGCCCCAATCTTTCAATCGCCACCATTCCTCCCACCCTTCACTCCACGATCCGCTCTCCGTTCCCAAAACCCTAGAAAACGCCTCAAAGAAGCCCACCTCCGCGCCTCCAATCCCACCCCGGAAACCCTTGCCAAATCCGCCATCCAACGAATCTCCGAGAAGCTTCGCAGCCTCGGCTACCTCGAGAATGGCCCCACCACCGCGGCCGATCGCCCCGCTACCGGCTGCGGATCCGCCGGCGAGATCTTTATCCCGACCCGTCGGGAAATCCCCAGTCGTCGCGTCGGATACACCGTCGATTCGAGCTGGAGCACTCCAGAACACCCGGTCCCTGAACCCGGGTCGGGGGTCACCATCAACCGGTTTGGCGATCTATGGAGGAGAGACAAGGAGAGGGAGGCGGCAGCTAGGGCCGCAAAGGATGCGGCGGCACTGCCCATGGTGGCGGAACTGACGATTCCGCCGGACGAGCTGAAGAGACTGAGGCAGGAGGGGGTGCGATTGGCGAAGCGGCTGAAGGTGGGGAAGGCTGGGATCACGGAGGGGATCGTGAATGGGATCCATGAACGGTGGCGGAGGTCGGAGCTTGTGAAGATTAAGTGCGAGGATTTGTGCCGGATGAATATGAAGAGAACTCATGAGATATTGGAGGTGTGTTTGGCATATAAAGTTGGCATCTTTTCCTCCTGTTTTACCTGTTTGTAGTGATTATTACTTAATCATGTAGATTGTGTTCTGGGATTCTTGATCTGATAGATTGACATTTTATCTTACGAATAACAAGCATTGTTTATTTTTGTTCATATGAGCACGTGATTTCGGTACAGGCCAACTTATGATAAGTTTCCAATGAGTTAGGGAGATAGATCTTGATATTAATGTCTTATATTATATGAATCCGGAACAAACATTTGTTAACCAGGTACTGAGACACGAGGAGGCAAAATTTGGCATCAGATAAAAGGAAACAGTTACGGAGCTATCATTCTTTATGATGTTTGGCAACTCTGGACAAAAAGTGGTTGATTGAAGTCTTATTAATGTTTCTATTAAGTGTTCCTCAATTCTTAAACCAAAAGTATTAGTACTAAATTTATTGAAAATAAAGACTTGGCAGAAGTGAAGATGGTTAGCAATTGATGTTTGACAAGTCCTTGTTAGCTTCATAACAGGAAACATTCATGGTTATGTGGTAGGGAAAAACAATTTCTCCATTTGAATTGTATATTAATGTAAATATATGTTTCTTGCTTGATTACTTATTGCCTCTCTTCTTGGAATCTCATTTTATTTTTCGGACTGTTTTTTTCCCACTCTATCGTATGTGTTATCCACCGACTATTTTTGGTGTGCGCATCTATTTCCAAGTATGAAATATGGTCCACAGTTATCTTAATATTTTTCCCTATATATTACTTAAAACATTCAGAAGCTGCTAGATCAGTTAAAATATCAACTGTAGCTGACTAGGTGACTACGAAAGCAGTGATGCAAAATGTATCCGATATATCATTTTATGGATGCTTGAGGGCAGACGAACTCGTGATGTTACTTCTTGTACAGTCTTGATTTTCTTTAGTTTCTCAGTAAAACTTCATTCAATGTAATAATTGTGTGGTGTTTATGTGAAGTATCCGTTCTGTTCTGAGTTCTGACTAAATTTAGTTTAGGTGTATTAGGTTAGAAGCATCCATTTTTTCTGCTGTTTTCATGTTTTTTCTTTTCTGCTATAGAATTTTGTTGGATTCCTTTATATAATTACTTCTATTCTTTAAGTTGCTCTGGTTGCTTTCACTGTGGTGATATGTGTACTTTTGAAATTTGGTTTTGGAGACCCTTTGAGAAGAAACAGATATTTTCATTATCTTTTTTTTTTTTTAAGTTTATGACTAGTTCTAAGGTGCCCTTTTTCTTCCAATAATAGACTAATTAAAATAGTTGTCTCAAATTTTCTTCACTGAGTCTCTGTTTTTTGACCTTTTGCAAGTAATCTAATTGGTATATATAGAAGTTGACATCTGCTTTTTTAGCTATTTTTCACTTAGAACTTTTATTTAGAATATGTAGAAAGAATTAACTGTCTTCACAGGGAAGGTTGGCAGTTTAATATACTTCTCTAACTTCTGTATCTGTTTTAGTTCCTTGCAAAACTTTTTATATTCGTGCTATGCTAGTTGTGTGCCCTAAAAATAGATTTGTATGAATCCTAGTTTAGCCTACCCTGATTATTATATTCACACATAAATAGATTTATGATACTCATTTACATTTTTGTTCAGTATTTCACCATGTGCAGCATATGCAGCTGAGCACTATACATACAGATAACTAGATATATGATGTTCATTTATATTTTTATTTAATATTTCAGTATGTTCAGCATATGCGGCAAAATAAGTAAACAATTTTTTAAGATGTGGTCTATGTGGCCTTATAAAGCTGTATGTGCTGATGTGGTGACTGCTCCACATAAGCCTATGGAGCTATAGCATGTGGTGTTATTGTTTGTGTAATATATCACATATGCAATTCACATAAGCATGAAATTGTGATCACATATGTGATTTATATTATTTGCTTATAAGTACTATTGTTTTCACTATTACTATACTATTATGTAGGTTTTACATTAGAGGGAAACAGTTATCTTGGTACTATTTTATATGTCCATGATAATATTACCTTTGTTTGTTAGTAATTGTTTCTTGTAACCTGTCACATACTTAGGTTCTTAAAAGTGATTCTAAATATTGACCTAAAAGTTTCTTGTTTTGGTCTCAACATATATTTACTAATCATCGTGCTTCTTATAAATATTATCCTATAAGCATTAAATAATACTGTATTTTTCTAATAGTAAATGGCATAGTTTGATAATGATGTTTATCATCCATGCTATCATCACTGCATGCATACACAGTAAGTGTAGTTCTTAACATTTTTTTGTTTGATTATCACTATTAGGGTCCATTAGTATAAGTTGGTAGAAAATTTGAAATCTGCACCGTACATTATTTCTTACTATTGGTAACATAGTAATATATGCTGATGGTATTCATCATTTGACGTGACAGTTATATCTTTTACTGTAACACTATAAGTTGACCCTTCTTTTGCATCTTGATAACCATCCTTGGTGCATTTTCTAATTAGGATCTCTTGCTGCCAGAGAAAAACTGGAGGTTTAGTTGTTTGGAGATCTGGAAGTATCATAATCTTGTATAGAGGGGTAAATTACAAGTATCCTTACTACCATGATGGAGGCAAGAAGAATGAGACTTTTGATGAAGTTTCTTTACCATCTGGTTTGTATATTGAAGAAACCAATAAGCAAGAGGTGAATTCACCAAAAATGATTTCTGCAAATTCTTCTGCTGAATCACCTACTGCTCCAGCTCGCTCTTCGTTAGTAGTAGGAGTTGGCTCTCCTAAGAAGGTGCGAGTACAACTAGAGGGAGAAGTTCAACTTGAAGAAGAAGCTGGCAGATTGTTGGATGGTTTGGGTCCACGTTTTACCGATTGGTGGGGATGTGATCCTTTACCTGTTGATGCTGATTTATTGCCAGCTGTTGTTCCAGGGTTCCGCAAACCTTTACGGCTTATCCCGTTTGGCATAAAGCCCAACCTAACAGATCGAGAAATGACTATATTAAGAAGGCTTGGACGGCCTCTACCCTGTCACTTTGCACTAGGTGAGAATATAATCATTCTTTGCTTAGAATTTATCTTCATATATATTAGCTTTCCTTACATTGACATCAGTACTGTGGCTTTTTGAAGGGAGAAGCAGAAACCTTCAAGGATTAGCTGTTTCAATGATTAAGTTATGGGAAAGATGTGAGATTGCTAAAATTGCCATTAAAAGAGGTGTACAAAATACAAACAGCATCATGATGGCTGAGGAGCTAAAGGTAGGTAAATTATGGGTAATTTATTCTCAGTCAGAAGTGAACTCCTTTTTCTTCTTTTTCTTTTTCATCTATATGCCTGATTGGTTTGTAGTTTCATACCATTTTCTACACTCAATGGTTTAGTTGTTGTTATAAGCTGAACACTGTTCTTTATGTGAAAGCTTGCTATTTCATTCTTCTTCTAGACTTTTCAAGTAAGTGAAATTTTGGAAAGTTGCTTCAACCATGACTTGAAATTCATTAGTGCAGAGCTCATTTGCTAACTGGATTTTATGGATTGGGCAAGTTCTTCTCTAGTCTTTTTTTATATAGAGAAAAGGATTGGGGAGGAGGAAAGGTGGATTCCTGCTAAAGTCTTTTCAATTATGGAAAAATAGTAGATGACTGTTCGTTCTGTGGCTACTTATTTTTGGAGCTATACATAAGAAAAAAGTCCTGTATATCCTGATTGCCTTTATCGGGTAATTGAGATTTATCACAAGACTGTAAGAATGATATAATGTTTACCGAAAATGCAAAAAAAGGCAAAACATTTCCAGCTCATGAGTTCTACCTGCTTTTTACAAATGAAGACAAGTGTTCCACATTTTTTGCTCGTAGGTTGTTCTCAATGAACTCTTTTTTTCCTCCTGCTGCCTTCTCTGAGTTCTCTTTTATCTCAAAAGAAGGTTTTGTACGAGGCTTTGTTGTCGATTTTCATTTAGATAATTGATAGTTTTATGATTTTCTTGTATTATGTGTACTGATGGATCCCAAGTAATCTCCGCAGGTGTCAGATATCGTTATAATAAGACTAAGCAACTTTATGATCTGTAATTTTTGAAGATTACATGCTGAGCCATGTACTATATCAGATCTATGCATTTTGCAAGTAGCACATGAAGGTTTTGGTTGTGTCTATGGTAATGATGTTTATTTTGACCAAAATTTACTGTTGCAGAGCCACAGTAGTTTCCGTACATGGCATATCGACAGGAGCAGGTTTGATAGATCCATCTGTTATCAGTATACAGCCTATTTTCTTTAAGTTACTTTTAGACACTAAAATTCCCACAGGAGAACCTATATGTGTATAATATATCAAAATATGATATGGACTTGGATTTAGGTATGATTTTGTTTATGGTCAATTCTTCATGAAAGTTAAATCTATTGCAGCAACTGACTGGAGGGACTCTTCTATCAAGGGATAAGGAATTCATCATCTTTTACAGAGGAAAAGATTTTCTGCCTCCTGCAGTCTCCATTGCAATAGAAGAGCGGAGAAATTATGGGAGCAACAAACAAAAGAGAAATTCAGATGAAAACCATCCTGTTGCATCTAGCAATGTTTCTGAAACAAAAATGTCTAAAATTACCCCTCCAGATGAACCAAAAGAAGGGGCTGAGCAGATCAGAAATTTTGCCGTAGAAAGTAGGAAAACTTCAGTGAATGTGGCCTTCCAAAGAATGGAGACCAGGTTGTCACAGGTAATATAATGTAGGCTCTTCTCACCATGTGATATATAATTTCTTGATCTTGTGAAGAAGACAATGTGTGCACCCATTATTTGGACTTGAGAAAATATGGTGGTTGACTGAAATATTTTTATTTTTAAACATTCTGTTTCAGGCTCTCAAGAAGAAGGAAAAGGCAGAAAAGTTTATATCAGAGCTTGAAGCCGTAGTTGAACCTCCAAAATTTGAAGTGGATAAGGAAGCCATATCAGAAGAAGAGAGATACATGCTTAGGAAAATAGGTTTGAGGATGAAACCATTTCTTCTACTAGGTTAGTTGTCTGCTATATGGTTCTATTATATTTGTGTTACAGTTTTTTGTTTCACCAGTCATTGTACTTCATTTAACCATCATGAAAATTTTCTCTTAGTGTGAAGGGGAATATCTGATCTTGATATTGTCATCTTCATCAGTCCTAAATTCAGTGATGAATGGCTATTCTGTTTTAGCAAATTTTACATTTCTTTAGTCACATTTTTTTATCAGTAATATTGTTTGGTATATGTTTTCTGAGTGTTAACCTATTTTCATGTCACAACTTTGACTCTTTTTTTTATTTTTAAGCTGAATGGTGTCCATTTTTTGGAGGTATTTTGTTCCACTTGCTGGTTCACCTTACATTCTGGTATAAGATAATAATGCCTTATTTTCCTTCTGTCACTCAGGAAGAAGGGGAGTCTTTGATGGAACAGTTGAGAATATGCACCTTCACTGGAAATATCGGGAACTTGTAAAAATAATTTCAAAAGATCGTTGCATAAAAAATATCGAGACAGCAGCTAGAATCTTAGAGGCGGAAAGTGGTGGTATCCTGGTGGCTGTTGAGAGAGTGAGTAAAGGTTATGCAATTATCGTATATCGAGGAAAGAACTACCGAAGGCCTGTGACCTTGAGGCCAACAACATTATTAAATAGAAGGGAAGCAATGAAACACTCTTTGGAGGCTCAACGTTGTGAGGTGAACTTGTCTTCTCTTTTGTAAATTTGAATTTTCTGTTTTCTTTCTAATAAAAGCTTTTTTTGTATGTTTTCTGATATAGTCATTGAAGCTTCATGTATTAAATATTTCAAGAAATTTAAATCAGATGAAGCATCAGATGGTGAGTTTTCTAGTTGTTTATTGTGTTTTCATATCAACTTTACTGGAACTAATGCATCAACTTTCTACCAGGTGAAGGATGACTCTCTGATTGACTCTGCGGCAGTAGACAAGTGTCTGACATCAAGCAATGTAGTTGCAACAGCTGATGAAACTGGGTTTGGTGAAATGGAGAACAATTCTGTAGACTGCGAGGTAATTATTCCTTTGAAGGAAGCTGAAAATTATACAAATTCAGTATAAAAAACATACCAAATGGTTCTTGTGGTTTCCAAAAATGACACCATGATGTCATCCTGACAGTGGTTTCATCTTGATGGGCTACATGGATGCTTCCAAATAATAAAAGTTTCAAGCAATTAAATGAGTTATACTGCCTCTAAAATAGTGAACCTATTTGTCGTTTAATATGGATCCAAAAAACCTTTGTATGCAGGGCATGTGATAGCTTCAATTGATGTTTTTTCAATGGGTAAATTTAGTACAAGATTTGTATTTTGGATTACCTAAACAGTTAAAGCTGCTGCTTAATGCCATGGTTAATCCATTTGGTTATTATTGCATATGGATCTGAAAACCCATACATGCAGGTTATATGGTGTAGCTTACAGAATATGGTCTCTTTGCTCCTCTATTTTGCCATTAATTATTTCTAATTGGTTAATACCAAACTCAGGTTTATATCAAACAAAAATGACATGTTCATATGTTGTTTTTCGGGAGAACTATATTTTGATGTTCAGTAAAATTTGAATCTAAGAACTTGAATATTTTTTAGTGTGATATAAATATGATATGTCTTCTGTTTATTTGTATGTTTAATTGCAAATTTTTCCAAAGAATGTTCCCACAAGCAGGGACATGTTTGATGGTTATGCTCACTTCATTTGTACTCAGCACCTTATGGCCCATGTGTGAAAAAAGAATGCTGAACAATTAATCTATTTTATTTTAATTGGCTTTAGTTACTATTTCAAGATAAATATACATAGCATAACTCTGCTGTCTGTGCTTAATGCATCTCTTGCTTTTGTTCCATGTAAAGATGGAACTTTATGCATATCTGCTGCAATTTTGTGGCAACCTGGTATACCATGAATTTAGTTATTGATAATCTAGTTTCTTATGTGTCATTTTCTTGTAATTGGTGAACTATGGTGAAGGGAGTGCATGACACTGATTCAGAGCCCCTGCATGTGGGAGAGTATTCTGATATCACAAATGATACGAAACAATCTGTCAGTACCGCATTTGATGAAATGGATTATTCTTCTTCTCAGAGTAGTTCAAAGGTATGTATTGAATTCGACTCTGGATTGGCCTTTCATCCTGATTATTTAATTATCTTATTTTGTCATATTCCATTTATTGTGGCAGGATAAGTTGATAGATCTAAAACATAAAGATAATCACTCTGATGCTAAAGTTGCTCAGTTTGTCCTGGAGGTGAGAATTAGTACATGAGGGAAATGGATGTAATTCTGATAAGCCTCTTTGGTATCCAAAGATTAGTCTGTTATCTATCGAATTAGTACTAATGTTCATTATTAATCACCATCCAGAGAGACCTATCAATTTTTTTTTTCTTTTTCTTAGTTTTAAGTTCACATGTTTTATTTTCTCATTTATTTACATGTTTGCATGTTTTTTATTTTTAGCGACAAGCTCCGGTGTCATCTTCTGTAATGGGTGACTCCCCTGTTGCTGAGGATACATCAGTAAGGGAGGCTTATGTTGAAGTTCCTTTCAAGGCTGCACCTCTATCAAATCGAGAAAGACTCATTCTGCGTAAACAAGCCCTGAAAATGAAAAAACGCCCAGTTTTAGCTGTTGGTAATACTTAATTCTCATTTTTTCATGCAAATTAAAGTTTTAAATGTTCTGAATTAGTTTTTCGTTTTAGGAAATTGTCTTGCTTTGATAGTGTTTATCTACTTTGCTGAATGTGCAATAATGTAATCCTTCATATTTCAAAGAGAAATACCTTTTACACCACATTGTCAAACTCTTGGTGAAACACCCACCCTTTTGTTGTGATCATATTCTCTTTCAGTATCATTCCACTGCATGGATTTGGTTAAATAACCTTTCCGGTGATGTCAATTCACTGAATCCTTAATGTGGATTGAAGATAAATGTGATTTATAATGTAACTTAAATCTGTGGGTGTTTGACTGTGTTGGAATGCTCCAAAGTTGTGAAGCATCATGCTCATGAATTGAATTGGGCTTGGTTTATAGACTTTGCTGAACTTGATTTCTTTGCAGGGAGGAAC